>OY757237.1:54606927-55827431 GCA_963583995.1 Xylota segnis | reverse complement strand
TTTATGAATGGAACTCGACTTCGTTCATATGGCCACACATTTCGGCCGAAACGGCCGCTATTTCGCGGTTAATGTTGGCTCTGAGATCTTCCAATGTCGTCGGCTTGTTGGCATAAACCAATGACTTAACGTAGCCCCACAGAAAATAGTCAAGCGGCGTTCAATCGCACGAACGACTGGCCCATTTCTTGAGATAACACGCTCACCATACTTACTCTTCAATAAATCGATTGTAACGTGTGCTGTGTGGCTTGTGGCACCATCCTGTTGAAACCACATGTCGTCCAAGTCCATATCTTCCAATTCGGGCTGAAAATTATAATGGCGGTGATCATGGCGCTGACCATTCACAGTAACGTGACGATCGTCATCGTCGACGGAAAAATATGACCCAATAACGCCGCCGGCATGCAGACCGTACCAAACAGTTATTTTTTGTGGATGAAGTGGTGATTCATAAAGCACATGTGGAGCTTCACCTGACCAATAACGCATATTTTGCTTATTGAGGAACCCATTGAGCCAAAAATGAGCTTCGTCACTGAAGATGATTTTGCGATGAAATTCATCATCTTGGCGCATCTTCTCCAGAACCCAATCGGAGAACGTACGTCGCTTCAAATACTTCTTACTTACTGAAGTCCTGTATCCCCTTGTGGGTCCTAGGGCCTCGACAATGACTGCGCGCCATCGTGTGCGATTTCTGGAAATGTGTTTCAGTTCTCCCCAACTCTTTCCCAGTTGCCGGGCTTCCTTCTGAACTGTTCTGCGCCACGTACTCCTAGGCCCGCCGCGTATCCTGCCATCCTGAGTAAGCGGGTTCCATTGCATCGCGTGGTTAGCTATGGACCAGTCACCCTTTTAAAGAGTATGTCCAATCCACTGCCACTTTCGTCGTCGTATTGTTGTGCCTATAGGTTCATGGCCCGTTCTCTGATAGAGTTGTTCGTTAGAGATACGGTTTGGCCAGAAAATCCTAAAGATATAACGTAAGCACGTATGGACGAACGTTTGCAGCTTACTCGTGATAGTGGCGGTCACCCTCCAGGTACCACATCCATATGGCAGAACGGATTCAACATTGGAACGGAACAGTCGTAGCTTGGTGGTTAAGCTAATCGCATTGCTACGCCAAACTGTAGATAGCATCCCAAACGCAGATTTTGCTTTGCCTATTCGGCTGGCTACATCCAGTTCGGTTCCGCCATCGGTTGAGACAATACCCACAAGGTATTGAGAACTCTCAACTCTCTCAACCGTTTGTCCAGCAATGCATACATGTGGTTGACACAGGAGGATCCAGAGCGGAAACCTGCTTGTTCGGCGTCGAGCGCGTCTTCAAGGTGTAGTTTGATTCGCTCCAGGATGATTCTAGCAATTATCTTGACCACAGCAGGCAGCACGCAGATACCCCTCCAGTTTTCGTACTGCCTTTCTTTCACTCATCCGGAAAGCTCTCGGCTTCCCATGTTCTCCCGACAAGTGGGAATAATAGCTCTGCCGATGCAGTTGGCGCAGCTCGTAAAAGCTCCGCGGGAATGCGGATAATCTCATCCTTACTGGGGGTGGTGGTGCGGATTCGGGAATTTCTTTCTACGGACACTTCTGTCTGACTTGGGTGCATATTGCTGGCGAATACTCGGTTCAGAACCGAAGCAAAATGCTCCTTCCATCTCTTGAGTTGGTCCTCATCCGATATAAGCAACGAACCGTCTAAGCCTTTCACTGGGTGTTGGATAGAGCTTCGGCCAACTATAAGCACTTTGGTGATTCTATAAACGGTTCTGCTGTCGCACCTCGCTGCTGCTTCTTCTGCTTCTGTAGCCAGCGCCTTGATGTAGTTGCGCCTGTCACGTCGCACTTCTCTCATCTTCATGCGATATAGGGACTCTAGCTCGTTCCTCCCTTCACGTCGCTTCAAATGGTCCATCGGCTTCAATTCTTGAGTCAGCTTGATCTTGTGTGGGTGTAAACCAACATCCTTACGCAAAATACGCCATAATGTGGTCTGAGCGATGCCCAATTCTTGAGAACGCCGTGGAATTGACTGATTTGGATCGTTACGGGCTACGGGCGCCTGAACGGCAGCGATATTTTCGACACTTCGACCAATCCGTTGTCTCACTGACACGGCAACATCACACAACGAATATGTAGACTCAAATTTGTACACTCAACTTGTCATTGCCTGTCTACTAGGGCGAGAATTACGACCGAAAATTGGAGTTAACGCTCTCAAAGTTGCAGTCACCGACTTTAGGTCAAAAGTCTGGTTTGAGTATTGAGGATACGAAACAGACTACTTTTGGAGGCTTTGTGTCCCACTGTATGCCGCCTCATTCAATATTCAATAATTAAATAACATTGTTCCTGTGCGGTGCATCCACAATTAATGAGCTTTCAAGTGATTTGCAGTAACGAAATTAAATTTTGTTTATACTCGTACGACTGTGCCCACGTGCGATGGTGTAACTTCGCCAATAATGCAAACCAGAAGGCGGGGGGGTTTAGGACAAGCCTTGTGCCGGCCGGGAAGCTGCGAGATAATTCGCTAAGCACACAGACACGTAGTGTTGGAATTGCAAAATAATGCTGCCCGAACAACAATTTGACTAATCATGTTTGATGTTGGCGAGTTAATGTGTGGTCCAGCGCACTGGATTAGACCGGGTGCTGATTTGACGGGATTTACTTAATAAGGTTAAAATCTAGTGTTCGGTCGGTCTTGTCTTTATTTTTGGCTCAATGGTGTCTGCTTTTGGCAGGAGCTTAGGTTATTGATGGATTGTTGAGGTGAGATACATACATGGAGTGATGTCCTCATCAATGATGGTGGGGTATTGTCTAGAGAGTCTTCCTATTCGTTTCCCAACCTACAATCTTTGCCTTATTACCACAACACTTCCTGCCATTATACATTCGAATCAGACTCTTTGACAAAGTTCTATTTGCATGAGGGTTTTTGCTGAGGATGAGTCTAAATCTTAGCACTTCCTGTTTCCTTGCAGTCTTTCACTCACAAGGGATGCAACTGCGGAAAAATCTTTGGTGTTGTAGGTATGCAAATCGCATAGTTGTCTGATGCACTAACCACTGAGTCAAGGCCTCTGTTTTCGCCATATCTAGATTTGAAGGTTGGACTAACCATACTAGATGCAGCAGCATATAGTCCTGAGACTTTTCTGGATGAGTTCTGCAGAATGATCTTCAAAAGAGACCCCCATAGGCTCGCATCCGGCGGTGTTACTCTTCGTGGTCAACCTGGGTCTTCACTCACAAGATTACCTTAGATGAGTTTTTTTTATTCTACTGCACGACATGTCCTAGTCATTTCGTATGAATTCCTTCCTCCAAAGCCCGTCAATGCAAACGGGAAGGTGTTCATCTTATGTTCATAGATATGTACGTACTAAATGTATAGGGCAATCAGCTGGTTGAAAAAGAGTTAAACAGAGCTAGAGGGTTTCGTTTCCAAAAAGGGACACTTAAGTCCCTTATTAGCTCAAAGAAGCACCAATTGGCAGCCCATTTCTGCTGAGAGTTGGTGGCAAAACCACTGTCGACTGTGACATTCTGTCCGATTCGTCGATGTTGGGTGGGTTTTCTTGTTGACACCATGTACCACAGAGCCAATATAATAGTCAGCATTCTATCTCCTGTCCAATCAAACCAGCAAATGGACAGAGCCTAATCCTCTTCCATAATTCCTTATCCGTAAATGCATTTGAATAATAGAAAACAGTCACACAAGCTGAGTGAACTAAACTCTGGATTTGTTGGAGAATCGAGAGATGAGTTTACTTTTTGTTGTATTTTACGTACATATAGCGAGAAGCTATGTTAAGTACTTCTATACTTTTATTGTTTATGTCATTTGAGACTTTCTCCTCCTTCAGTAAATGGCGTCCACGAATTGCTTCTGCTTTACACCCCTTTGAGTGGTATCAATCCCTGCTCCCTCTCTTGTTGGGAATACCACAACAACTATTAGCTGTCGACTCCAAAGAACTTGATTCCTCCGCTAAGCGTCACTACTTCCAATGGCATCCTTTAGTTCCTCCGGGTTAGTGGATTGTATTTCCTGGCATATTTCACAATTCAGCTGTTTTTGCGCCTCCACTTTCTACTTCGTGTAGTACTGTCTGTAGGTCCTTGTCTTGTTAGGCATCTACTTCCGAAGGTCCGGAGCTTGTGTGTGTTACTGGTTCTACTGCTTGTCCACGAAAATTGTCCACTTTCTTCACTTTCTGTTAAGTTGGCCCCAGGTGTTGGAAACACTCAAGATTTCTGCTTTAGACCGACTTTGTTTGCCTCAGCTTCTTCGACAGCGTGGTCAAGGTGTATAGGTCATCGAGTTTCATGGTTACTTTCCGTCAATTCTGCTCGCCGTAGATCGCCCAACAGCAACTGGGGTGACAGTATGCACTCCTGACTGTTCCACTTTGGACTTCAAAAACTTTTAGCAACCTACTAGGTCGAGGGACTTACAATCCTTGTTGTGCCTCTCCTGCGTAAAGCCGACCAGATAACATCTCGATTCAAGCTGTCTGAAGTCTTCTCTAAGTTGCTAGATAGCAGATGTAGCAGGGTCCTGTTCTTCGCTCTTACCACCAAAGATGTCGACTGCGTTATTGGAGACTCCTATCTCTTCCTTTACGGGAATCACATGAAGGTCTTTGAATAAATGTCTTCTACCACTGATTCTCGGTCTTTTCAAGACTGTTTCTGCAACGAACTTGTCTCTTTATGTCGTGTTTTCTCATCGATTTAGGTGTTATTTGCGATAGGCAACCTGACAACATAATAAGTAGAACCAGTTCTGACTTAGGCTTTGTGTAGGGGCTTACAACGCTTATTCAGATCCCTACGTTATCAAATCCCATTCAGGAATATCCTAGCAAAGCTTGCTGTCCACTTCCGACGTATTGCAACCATCCACCAAAGGTTTATAAGTTTCGGTTTTTACTGTCTCCTTTGGGTTGATGGTTTCCATTTTCCTTCCTACTCTGAACGCAACCTTCAACCGCTGCGACTGATATGGCAATGAGGTCCTACATTTCACTTCCTTGGTGAGTCTCTTATAAACAGTAGGCCCTTGGCATTGTAACCTTGGATGAAGCAAAAGCGTTCCACCTCTGCCACTTGACGTGCTGATTCCGAGGCATCAGTTTGACTCTATCTACCTGTCCAAGAGGTAAACAACGAACAGTCCCCCATCTAAATCCGCTTCCGTGAAATTGAAAGAAAATCCCGCCACCATACACATAAACCGCGTAAATCCTTAAAAGTGCTTAACTTTTGCTCAAATTTTTAGTCCTCCATCCAAACAATGGCACCTACGTTGCTCACCCTCATGGGAATGGAAGCATAATCCACAAGGTATTAAACCTTCACCTACATCAGAATTTATATGCAAACGAGCAGGTGGAGCTGCTGGTTACCCCCACCCCCCACACGCCACCCACATCTCTCTCCTTTTGTTCGAAATTTAATTTAAAAAAAGGTACCTTCGCGTTATTCATTCTTTTTTTTCTGTTTTTTTTCCAAACATCGCCCAAGCGTTCGCATTGAATTGCAATGGTTGCGTTGCGTTAACCAAAACGGGCTTGAGGCAGCTCATGGGGACGCGGGAACACAGTGTCAGTATGGGGCGGGGGCGCGACTATGTCGTACCGTTTCGTTAGATAAATTAAAATTTATTTCCTGCCACCACCTGGCAGTGTAACACACGCCATCGTACGAATAAGAGCCCAAGTGGTGATATTCATTGGGGAAAGGATATAAAAAAAAAAAAAAGAAAAAAAAATTTTAAATAAATCTTTCCTGTCTCTTCCGCTCCTCACAGCACTTCGCGCAAAGTAGGTGCCAACTGAGCGAACAACGCATGAATTTCCATTCCACATGTGGTGTAGAGTGACAAAAAGGTCCTTACCAGGACCTTTATTAAAAATCCGTGTGTGGTTGTGTGACGTTTTTCTCCTTGAAATCCCTGCACACATACCCGTAAGTGCAACCAAAGTCACTCGAATACGCAAATGCGTTCTAAGGACGACACAAACTTCCCACTAAACAGCCAACCCTGCGAAAGGGACAAAAACAAAAAAACACAGCAACTGTGCAGCCAAAGGTGCCGGAGATGATGCTCCCACAAAGTGATTGCATAAAAATATTGTCGTCGGTAAAAAGCAAAATAAAAACGAAAAAAAAAAAAAAAATTGGTAAAATAACTTTCAGCAACTTAACTCCGGCGCTGTCATGTCAAACATCCTTAAAAGGATTTTTATTTTGTTTTTTTTTTTTGCTTACTTGACGTAAACTTTGCTCTGTTGGCGATGAAAGTTAACATTTTTGTTTTTACAAAGTTTACGTTGACGATTAGTGCCGCCTTAAAGTGGGGTAAAACCGTAGTAAACCGAAGTTTCGCGACAAAGTTGTGAGCTCATGGCAGAGTGCAAGTTTTTTGGCCCTTGGTGTGGTGGCTGCAGCAGCAAAGTGAAAAGGCATCGTAGCTTGCACAAAGTATTGGAAACCAAAAGGAGAAGTTTGCCCTGTAGAGGGGGGCTCTATTAACTTGGTTTGGCAGTCAATTTGGAAGTAAATTGGATGCAAAGTGGAGATTTACACTAATAAGACGGGCCCTGTATAGTCTTGAGGTGTGTCCAGAGAATGGAGTCTTAATTCGTACCTACCTGGAACCAGTAACTTGACAGGTGCCTTCTAGATGGAAGACTTAGGTTAGGTTAGGTATGTGGGTAGGAAACTAGATAAATATCACATCGCCAAAGGGGAAGAAGTCCCTTGCCCATTGGTAAATTCACATCTTGTGGATCACCAAACCATCCTGTTGATTTGATGAACCTAAAAATTTCATTGATTGGTCAAGGACACGGAAGAAGTGTCGCCCTAGAAATTTGAATCTAAGGGAGATAAGCCCAGGGCAGTGACAGAGAAAGTGGGTTGTATCCTCATTAGTTTCCTCGTCTCCACATCCCCGAAATAGATCTTCATCCGTGAGTCTTAACTTTCTCATGTGGTACCGTAATAATTTCTATAAGGACAGAAAGGGACTTCCTATTCTTTAGCATAATTCGGTCGGTCCTACTCTTCTGGTGATCACACAGGTGTCCAGGGAGGTCCATCTACTATTGGCTTCACTTCTGGCCAAGATCCATGCCTTTTGCTTTAATGTGCAAGGCGGGATGAACACCGAGGTGTCTACCTGTTGCGATGTAGATTCAGAGCCTCTTCTTGCCAGTTCGTCTGCTTTCTCATTGAATGGAATACCTTCGTGTCCAGGGACCCAGCAGAGTGCAACCTTGTGCTGTGTTCCAAGAACCCTGAGTTCTTCGCGACAGGACGTCACAGGCTTTGATTTTATTTCGATTGCAGTAATGGAAGCAATTATTGGTACTCGCATAACAGAAAGATTGAGGTCAACAGGTGTTTCATCCCATGAGATGGTCTTACGTCTGCATCCGTCGATTTGCAGCACTGACTGATCTGATCCACTGCCTTCGATGGGTTTGAGTCAATCTGTGGGAATTCCGACAATTCACTGACAATTACGTCAGAAGGTTCGCCAGAATACCTATAGCTGCGGGCTCAGGAACGCTTCCAGCTTTCTTGTGGTGGTAGCGACTTCTGTAGCTTGGTTTTTGAACTAATAGTATTGGATCATCAAACCTTGAACACATGTCAAATGCAGATTTTGGATTGCTTCCTTGGTTGTGCCTGTATTGTGCTCAGTTCCGACCTCGGTCGAGATGATACTCCCATTGTACTGGAATTAATCTACTGTCTTCACCCTGAGGTTTGATTTCTTAGGAAGCCTCATGACGATTTCTCTTTTCCACACATTTCGAGACAAGACTTACTTACATTGCTTCCGAAGGCTATTTTATCAGTTGATGGAGGAGCTTTGCAGATACTATTGGCTTGTTGCGGTTCTAAGCTCTGCGGCTAACGCGTTGATGATGTCAGTGCAGATGTCAGGAAGGTTCTTTAGTTGGTTGTACATGGACATCCTAATGAGGTAGGTAGTTTGAGAGTGTCTTACAAAAGGTGGTGATGAGACGGTATTCTCATGTCTCCTCCTCCTCTAAGTCGGACGTCAGTGAGACAAAGACTTATCCTTAAGATATCGATCACTGACTTTATGCTCACATGCTGTTCCTCCTTCATGAAGGCGCTGGCTGTTGGAGAAGCCCATAGTTTGCCATTGTCATTCCGTTCTCTGAAGGCCATCACCTACATATCTAAAGCCTTGGGCGATGGCTTCCAAGGTATTTAGGTCTCAAGGTAATGATGTTTCCGTTCCGTAGTGCAGTGGTCCTGTGACTATCCTCCGCTTACGGTATTTGGACTACGGGCGATCCATTGTACATGAGTAGATAGCTTCCATTACTCCTGGAACTATGTATTTCGATTTATGGACGAATTTTTGATGACGTTAATGCAGGGCAACTGTAGAGATTATAGTGATTATAGTGATTCTTCCTGTTCTTCATCCATGCAGCCACGACAGAAGACACTGCCCGAAATTTTAGGCCTAATGGTGTGCCTACCTAATGCGCAGTGTACCTATGCGTAGTCTGTTGATTATTGCATCTGCCTGGTGTGTTGCTTGCAGCAGAACTAATGTAGAGATATTGTATCTTGCCGTTTCTGTCGAGTCGAGAGATCGTTTTTTGTGGCACTTTAGAGTTTCCTTAGACCTCCGAGCAGTCAGGAACCCACCACCAATTTAGTTCCCCAATTTAGATCTTACTATTGGTGATTCGAGAGTTTTAATAGGTGCTTGACTGTCGGACAGTGAATTCATGAAAATCCATAACCTCCGCTTGAAATACACTGTAAAAGTCTGGTAGACTAAAAGACATGCTTCCAACAGGAAAGACTGAAAACAGTTCAGGTTCTCGCTTGTGTTAGACCCATCAGTGTACATTTTTAGTGCAAAATTCAGTTGGCTGGGCATTAAAGTTCAGAAACGGGGTAACGTAGACCGTGGTTTCTTTTTTTTACTATCGCCGGATTGAAGACGATGTAGTGGTCTGTCTTGCTGGAGCACCATAGCGATGATTCCCTCTACACTACGATATCTTTTCCATAAATGCTGCATCCCACCAGTAGGAATTGTAAGGAGGGAGCTGCTTACGCAAATGCCAACCGCACTCCGAATCCTGGTTACATGATAGACGTAGTTCGTGACGTTCCTCACTCTCATTCGACTGAACGTCTTTTCTGACAATACCTCGAGTCCGTGGCTCCTGTTGGGCTCAGTAGAAGAGGATAAGAAAGTCAAGTTTACACTAAATAAACTCATTTTCCAATTGGTAGCTATCGGACCTTTCAAGAGGTAACTGTCCATTTGTCCAACAGTCCATTCGCACTTGTAATTACATGTACATGAGAATGTAAAGCAAGTACATCATCCCATAAGCGATTGTTGCAATGCTGGCTGGAAACAGGTCTTGAACGGTCAGTAGCTACCATACCGAATTTTACATATCCACAACTTATGCTTGATCCACATAAAGAGTTGCCGTCGGACAACATTTAAAATTACCTCCACTTCTGACACTCACCATGTCCTTAACAAAACTAGTTCCCTCGTGCCATTGTTTTATCAAAAAAGGATTATTTTCTTATAGAGCTAGAGCCAGTGAGAACCCTTTGTGAGACCTGAGTGATGTTAATGTGCATCCACTTCTGACACCTTTTCAGAATTTGGAGTTAAAGTGGCTTAAGCAGTTCATATCCTCAATGCCTTATCAACACTTCTGAAACCACTGGCGCTGGCACCACATGTTGATCTTCACTCATTTGTTGATTTTCAGTTGGACAGCCAACACTTCTGACACCTCTTCAGAATTTTAAGTTGAATCTTCAAGAATACTTGGCTAAGTAGTTCATACCTTAACTGTTTCATCAACACTTCTGACACTTCATTCGTTTGGTCTCTTTAAACAGCCTACCAACACTTCTGACACATAACCCAAACCTATCCACCAAATTCCAACAAACTTCGAGGGAGCGATTTTTACAGATAAATCACTATTATGGTTCCGTTGATATCACCTAACCAAGTATCCTGCTCCTTCAGGATGTAATTTGTCTAACTGAGCTCCCGCTAGGTTACTCTAGTTACTTTATGCGCGATATCGTCCTTTCAGCACAGTTCTTCCATTTCGTTTGTAACCCTCGCCACAGCAAAAGAATCAACGACATTTGCGCTTAAAATTACACATGAACCTACACATCGGCAAGTTCAAAGGATACTACTGCATCCTTTATAGATTTCCCCCTTTCATGTGAACATACCTATGGAGGATTACAAAACCGTGCGTTTCTTCCACACACACACATAAGGTGTAGTCAATGGAAAGGCCCGTGCGTCTTCTGTCTCATATTCCAATACAATTTGTCACTGACAATAAATTCCTTTGGAATCAGCTTTCCCAGAGAATTTTAATAAAAGGATTCACCAGTGTGTGCATTCCTGAATTTCTTCTCTCAATACCGATGAAACCAGAGATTTTCATTGAAAAGTTAGACAACGTTGTCCATGGCACTGAATCGGGATCC
Source organism: Xylota segnis (assembly GCA_963583995.1). Lineage (NCBI taxonomy): Eukaryota > Metazoa > Arthropoda > Insecta > Diptera > Syrphidae > Xylota > Xylota segnis. Next base: position 55,816,847 of record OY757237.1, on the reverse strand, counting down.
ACAAACACACAATGCACCGATGAAGCGGGGGAGTAGGTGTCTGTACCCCGCGCCTGTATGTTTTTGATTCCTAGTCGCTCTCGCTTCGTTGGTATCGGCTTAGTACGGAGTGCAACTGACTGCTCGCCATTGTCTTTAATGTAATTTCTCCAGTGCTGGGGCTTTTTTGGTTCCGTCAAAAGGAAACATGGGCCGGGTGGCAACTGATTCTCTATGACACACGGAGCTGGAGCAACCTTCACTGCGTTCTGTTTGAGGAGCATTCGGAGTTGAATTTGCGTTTCATTAGAAAGTTGCACAGAGTGAGAAGTAAACTAATTCCACTGGTGTATCAATGGAATTGTGCGAATCGTATATGGCGAGTGTGGTGAGGACATAGCTATGCCGGAGCCATTGTGCTCGCTCGGATCGACTGTATGATGTTTAATTGTGAGGAAGTTAATTGAGTTCACACACAAATTGAATGGTGAAGTGGAAACACCGCAAGGAAACCATAATGGATTCATGGAATCACCTAGCAAACTTCCTCAAACTTATTTAGCGGAAAGGATCAATAGAATGACATTTGCAGAAGTTTGGTTGGATGCAGTGCTCCAGTAGGTTGGGCGATTGTTTTGCATCCGATGCAGAGAATGCAATCGTCTGATGAGGGGGAACTAATAAAAGATTCATGAGAACGGTATCGGAGGGAGAACTGTCTTCATCAAGAGTAGAGATTTAAGCTTAACTACGTAGGTAGGTAGGTAGGTAGTGTCATACAGCACTGGGCGCCATAGTGGACTAAATGCAATACTTGCCTCCACTCTGCTGGTATGTATTCCAACCCCAAACATTGCTTGAAGGCATCCATAAACCTGGCTCTGAGTTTTGATGGGGTTTTCTGAAGCATAGCCTGCAAAACACCGTCAGGCTGGGGCGTAGATAGTGTCATGAAGCACAAGTCACCATCGTGGACTAATGGCGCTACTTGCCGCCACGCTGGTGGTATGTAGTCCAACTCCAAACATTGCTTGAAGGCATCCATAAACCTGGCTCTGAGTTTTGATGGGGTTTTCTGAAGCATAGCCTGCAAAACACCGTCAGGCTGGGGCGTAGATAGTGTCATGAAGCACTAGTCCCCGTCGTGGACTAATGGCGCTACTTGCCGCCACGCTGGTGGTATGTAGTCCAACTCCAAACATTGCTTGAAGACGACCATAAGCCTGGTTCTGAGTTTTCTGAAGCCTAGCCTGTACAATTTGCCAGTTCTTCCATCGACAGACTAGTAGTGTCTGATTGCCCATTCTCTGTAGAATCTACTGGTCGAGTGCTTCCTAGAAAGTGAGTGTCAAATTTCTTGATCAAGCTGGGAATTGCAGGGTCCTTAGCCAGCATCTTCCGGAGTCTGGAAGTCTCAGTAGTATCTGCGATTGACTCGTAGAATCGTTTCCAGGATTTTCTCTTACATCGCCTGAGGAAGATCTTGTCTTGCTCAACCTGATCTGAGATTTCCTCTTCCACTTTCATTTCATGGTTCAACCTGCGATCAATGCTATCGAGCCCATCCTTGATGTGTAGAAAGGCTTTCCTGTTCGTAATACTATCCGTTTGGGGATGAAAACTCCTCCTCCACTCCTTAGAAAATCCCCTTCCACATCGGCTCGTGCCCACATCTTGACCCAATTGTACTGCAAAGGACGATGGGGAAGATATCTCAAAATTTATCCATCTATTCATTATCCTCGTCATTGTGTCCACAATCTCGAGAGTGAAATTGAAGCGGAAGTGCCTTAACTAAAAGCCTCTGCATTCAAATTCAAAAACTGTATTCACACCCTCCCCCCAACAGCCGCCCATTGAATTTAAAGAACCAAAAGAGAAACGCTCGGCTTAACACACAACACAAGCATTTTTTTTTTTTCATTTCACTTGCGCTGTCCTCCTGCTTCCTTGCGCTGTCCTGTGTTCCTTTGAAAGTCCTTTGAGTTGAGACGGAGATAATGTGACAAAAGTGTCCCCATGTCTGGGAGAAGTGTTGTCTGCATGCATTGTATACGAATGGGGCGCCATTAGGGCCACTCAAGGATAAATCAAATTCAAACCGGAACTAAATTGATTACACAAAAGTACCTACTGCTCTGGGTGTGCTTCCCTTCTGTGTTGCCATATCTAAAGACGGGATTAGTCCTTACGAAAATATTTTCCAAGCAGCCAGATACATTCCATGACTGACAAACAGGACCGTTGTGTGGTGTATGTAAGGACGAATAGAAATACGAAACTAATAGGAGTCTTGCACTGTCAGCACAACATGGTAATTGTGACACAAATGGCCGCAAGGATAATTATGGAGAACGAACCAAAAAAAAAAAAAAAAGATAAATCGGAAACAAGAACCTTGCTAATGCATTTTCGCGGATAGAGTTTTGGTAGTGTTACAAGCCTTGATGGTGGTGTGATGGTCCTTTTAAATGGATGCTATGTTTTGAAGTCTGCCCCAAGGCGTTCGGTAAAAGTTTGAATACAACAGTTCTGGGAGGAAATTATTTCAGCTGCGCAGTGCCAGAGGATGAGTGCGATGAATGGGGAAACTGTGCTAATGGCATGGATATGGATTAGTTCCAGTTCCTTGTAATGTGGGATGTGGGAGCAGCATTTTAAAGTGCTGCTGAACTATGAACCATTGAATCTGAAAGTTTTCCAGCGAAATAGCTGTGTACATGTGGGCACATGGTTTGTAATTAGAAGCAGGACGACCGACACCGCAATGAGTTGAAGTTCGCCGTTCATAGTTTTCCTGAGGGAAACAGTCTCTCAGGGAAGAAACAAGAGAGACCTTGCAGAATTGTAAGACAATTTTGTGAGTAGTCCTCTTCACTTATAGGACCTAAGCCTTGAGTTATATACAAAATTTGAAGGAAAACGAGAGTTGTACGGATGGGGTTTGAAATAGCCTCAAGAGGCACTACGGCCTCATAGAGGTTTTCGGTGCTATTCCCTTAAATATGACGTGGATGGGCCTACTGGGTGAAATCAAGTTCAAGAACGAAACCTATGTTGGTTTGAGCTGAGGAGGAGGTGACATCAGAGGAGAAAGTAGGGCCTTTCTGGAGGCGTTTTAGCCTAGTCCGAGAAATGGATGGACATCCATAAAAATCATGTTCGCCAGTTTCAGTGTACACTGGGCTAGTCGACACGTGTCCGATTCACTAATAGTAATTTTCTTGGAAAAGCAGGCGGGAAGGCCGTCAATGTCCTAGAATCATGCTAGAACCTCTTTCATTCTTTTTTTGAGGAATTAATGGTCGTCGGATGCCCTTGAACAGTTTGTGAGTTATAGTGAGGGAGCTCGCTGATCGCTCGTGTAGTACGATTTCATCCGAGAATCCAGCATACAGTATCCAGTATCAGTCTACATATGTACATGATCCTGAGCTCGATCTAATAAAAACAAACAAGTTGTGGGAGCTCCAGCCAAAAAATGACTTTCGGATGAATGTACGCTTTGAGGTATCTAGCGCTGGGTAGTTGCAGTGAGATTATGGAGTGTGAACCCAGCATTAACCCAAGGAAGACTGGTTCAGTGAAAGTTCTCGCTGCACAGGAAGCCTACCATAGCTAAAGCGAACCACCACACAACATTGCCAAACAGATATCAAATCTATGGTGCTACGGCATTCCAAGGCTATTGTGACCAAGCACTTTGGTATCCGCAATGTGTTCTTTCTTAAAACGGAGGTTTGGTCTTCCTTTTCGTCTCGAGCCTGGGCTGTGATTCTAAGATTCTCTTTGCCAAGGCCGAGCCATAGTCTTTTTGGATGACATCCACATCATGGGGGGTTTTTTTTGAATGGATCCTACACCGTCAGGAGATCACGGGCATATGGCCCCCCGGTGTGTTCATTTAGGAACTGGGTTAGGTAAAAGTTGACTTCGCCAAGCAGTCCATCTTCGTCCTCTTTCTGAAGACAATCGGCTTTGCCACTGCAGTTTAGTTGTGGCGGTTTCCACTCTCGCTCCCGCTTTCTTTTCATGTACGTACTTCCTCTCTGTCGTCGAAAGATCGATAGGAGTGATACCCCACGCTATGACGATGGCTGGTTGGGGAACCGTTCAGTAGGAGCTTGCTATGCGGAGGGCTCCTCGTTCTTGTACTTTTTCTGTTTGAGCACGTCTGCCCAAATATCACAGCGATACAGGAGGATGGAATGGGTGATGGAAATCAGGAGCTTCCTTTTGCTCACCTTCGGTCCACCTATGTGTGCCATGAGCCTGCTGAGTGATGCGGTGACACGTGCAGTTCTTTCTGATGCGGATTTAATCTCTTTCCAAAAGGTTCGCTTAGGGTCAAGAGCCATTCCCAAGTACTTTACTGCTTCTCCGGTGACTATAACCTTTGTTCCTACTTGAAAGTCGACGAACGTTGGTATCCGTCTCTTAGTCAAGAGGACTATCTTCACCTTCTGCATCTGCAGTGGGTCTTGTAGAGATTACCGCGCCGATGTCCTTTCCATACCCTTCTAGGAAGGTATCTTCGGGCATATCCATGCGGAGAATCCCATGATAGGAGATGTTCCACACATTTTGTCTTAATATTGAGACGTGTGCTGCTCCAGCCGTTATTTCCTTCGTTCAGGTTCCAAGTAGTTTCTTACAATCCACATCATGGTACAGCTTATAGAGCTCGCAATCTCCTTATGTCCTCCTCGCATGCGAAACCGAAAAATTCGACGAAAAATTTTTCTCGCGAAAGTGCTCCAAAATCTGTTCTGGTTTCATGCTTATCGTCCAGCACTTGGCTGTATATACCTAGTAGAACTGGCAGCATCAGTGTTTGCTTTGCCAAACCGAAGTAGCAGCGGAATCTCCACTAAGCTCTCATTCGTGGAGGTGATAATGACTTCTCCACTGGTAGCCCACCAGGGCCTGCGGATATGTTGATCTTCAGCTTTTTGATAGTCAAGCCAACCTCCTCAAAACTGGGAGGGAAATGGATTGTTCATTAACTGGATACAGGTGCTCTTCATGCCTTTTCAACTGATCTGCATTTCATTATCCTGCCTCGCCACTATGGCTCCTTGAACTAAAGTAACAACTACTCTTGACCTCCTCCCATCCACAGCGTGGCAGTTTTAACAAGGCAGCTGGAGAAGAAATCGATAGTCAAGCCCATTCAAGTATTCCGGAAAGAACTTTCCACTGATCTGCAAAGTTCTAACAACCTTCAAGGAAGTTTCATTTATTTCTCTCTGATAATTCAAAACTATCTGCTTTACGACTCTCCTTCCTTTCCTCGATGGCAAATGAAATTCTTTCGGAATCCTTGACACTTTAAAAAAACAAAAAAATAAGGAAAAGGCAATCACTTTGAAAAGTTAAGCACCTCTCCATCCACCGAACAGCTCAAATAACAAACGCCAAGCAAAGAAAAAGGTTCAGGTAAACAAATCAAGAAGTTATCCTAATTCCAGGTGAACAACAACAACAACAAAAGAAAAAGAACGTTCAAATAACAAAAACAACAAAAAAAAAGGAAGAAATGTACATAAACGAGCTTATCCTTGCAATATCCCCGTGAACAATATTCACCAAGGAAGGCAGTTTGACGCCACCCTTCTCGCGTCGATTTACGTTTTCTTATGCTAAACGATGATTATCCTTATTCAGGATTTGTTTCGCCTGCTGCGTACGATAGTAGTGATGGGTGGGGAGGATCGAATAAAAGTTTTATTTCCTTTCCATATTTTTTGCTTTTCATTTTCCCTATCCTATGCCCGGTGGGTCGACGTGCGTCCATTTCTCCTTCACAGTGTTTGCATTTCATGCAACAGAGGTTCTGACCTTACGCAGAGCCACGTTCGAGACGCTCCCACACTCCTGCTGATGATTCGAAATCTCGGCGATAGAACTTCATTACTTTACGGTCGATGGCGATGTCCCTTGGGAGGCGTATAAGAAGTCCTTTTAAGTCCCAAAAATACAAAAGTCGAAATTTTCTTACAAAAATTGTTGGCGGGGATCTTACCTGGGCACATCCTGGCAGAGAACACATGACCGAATTCGAAGGGCAATGTGTGTTCTATTGTTGTTGCTGGGTTGGGTTGTTGTGGGGATTCATTGCAGATTGAATTTTTTTCTTGCCATGTCCTTGTCTCAAATGAAAATCTATTTTTTTGTTGTCCTGTTTTCTATGCGATAGTGTGGAAGCGGTGTATTATGTTTTCGAAATGTTGCCGGAGTGGTCTGCAGGACGATGTGACGGAGGACTAATTCGGATTAAAGGAGTTTCCGGGAGAAAATGTTTTGCGGTTGTCTACAGGGATGGAGGGAAATATGTAGAAACACAATGGGGAGTGGGACAATTTTTTGAAAAAAAAACTTCCAACGACTTTACTTACACTCCCTACTATAGGCACTAAGTGAGATTTTCCAATTTTGGCTCCTCGCCTGGGTAAGGAGGTCTAGTGAACCCGAGTATTCGTAGTGAATCTACCGAAGACAGATCCGTTTATGAATCGGAGAGTTGTTTGTGGTTTACCTCTCCGAGAAACGTCCTGTATTTTAAAGGACTTCCAGGATTTTCTCGAAACTAATGTCAGGGATATCTCAACCCGAGTAGAATTTAGCTTTCAGGTATTTGAAGTTTAGGGCCTCGAATGCAGGTCGTTCTCCGAAAAAGTGGTGGAAGCTCTCTTCCTTTACCTCGCATTCCCGGACAAGTGCTTGATGTCACTAGTCCCAGACTGTATGCTTGATGATGTTTTCAGTATACAGACCGACCAGCTATCCCAATTCTTTCCAGAGCCCACTTCGGTTGACTGTGGCGATGATCGAACGCCTTCGGCAGCTTTACACGTTTGCAATCCTTTCCACATGTTTCTGTGGTATTTTGCGTACGAGCTGCCCTCTTCCTCGCCAGTTCATCCGCCGCTACGATCTCTGTAGTGCCTAGGATGATGCTGACAAGGTATTAAGTTTTTCCTTGGATTCCCTTACCAGAACGCCTCGTGCTCGATTGTCCGAGTAGATGTTAATGCAGTTGCCTTGGGTTCAGGTACTGCAAAATATTTCCTCCCTCTTTAGTACAGCAAAGTCATGTATTGTTCCAAACGGGCTGCGTGATGGAGAGGTGATGTTTGCCAGTAGATCCTTGCCTCTGATTCCACAATAGTAAACCTGTTCATCTTGTCAGGCCCTCCCATAACACTCTAGATGTGTTCACGTAGGAATTCATAGCAGGCAGTGCGGGCTGACTGTCTGAGAGTATTGGGATATCTTGCCCACGATAGCTCCTATCGATGGTGAATCTCTCAATTGTTTTGTCATACGGGTCAAATTTTTTTTTTAGTCTAATGGACTTTCACAGATGTTTGTGCAAGTCGTCCAGTTTTCAGGGAAAATACACTTCGACGTGGCTGCAGCTTTCGTGGACGTGGTTTGATAGTATCATTCTCTTAGGACGGTTGATTCTAAGCTTGACTTCCAGGGTCCAAGGTCGTTCAAAAACTCCAATAATTCTCTTGAAGATTGTGTGGAAGTCTCTTTTACACACAATAGGCTGAAGGCTTGCATACATAGAATCCGTCATCTTGGTACTGCTGTCTCTTTGTGGTTCCAATGGATTGACGTGATCCCTACCATGGCTGGGCCTGCTTCTTGATAAGTTTTGGTATTGAAGTCGGGAGGAAGCTTTTTTTGTAAGCATTTACCAAATTTTGTTAAAAGTTCTCAGACACGATTGGCTTCTGCTTTTTTCATCCCATTTTTCATTTCTTTATTCAGTTTTTGAAGGATCACTTCCCTTGGCTCAGAGTTGACTCTTACACTATACATATAGGATCCATGTGTGATCCAGAAAAGTCCTGCTCTTAATATGTACATGCGAACTTATCTACCATACCATATGTACCATCCTGGGTGGTGGATCCTGGTCCTGTTGAAGTTGGAGTCAGTTTAAATCTGTGTGACTTTTGTCATATAAATCATCGTTAACACGAATCCTTTTTCCTGTAAAAACAAAACAAAACGTGTTGAAGCTTCACAGCTTTCGAAAGCATTGTGAACGTTATCCTGTGATGTATTTCACTGAACTTTATTTGGATTTCCTTTAATAAATTTGTCACATGTCATTTATTTCCGTTTAAAGTTTGTTCCAGCTTTATTCATTTATCCTTTAGAAGGATACTTCAAAAGGAACGAAGTGACGATACATGCTTTTCGTCCAGTCTGACGTAAAACATATTTGTAACTGCTTTTGTTTAATGTTTGCCCAAATAATAATGTATTCAGGTGCAAGGGCCTACCTACCAGAGTACATGGATTGATATGCAACTTGTTTGCGCCAAGGATGTGTAATTTCCATAGACACCAGTTTCAAGGGGTACCAGCAGCCCACCTACTACTACTGTGTCCTCATGAGATTCCTTTCGGAATTATTTTGACTGTCATACACTCTAACTAGGGCTGTCCTAGAGTACTGTTTCCAATCCAGTTTCCTTTAAGAATCTGAGGATGTGAGCTCTGTCTAGTGACTGTATTTCCTTTTCTTTTGTGGGTAAGTGCCCTACAAAATCGCAGAACGTGTTCCGAAGGTTTCACTGGCCTCATAGCAGAATTTGCTTCTGAGATACATAAGTACCTATGTATGTGCCTTAGGTGCTCCCAGGGTTTTCAGTGCATCGTTTGGCAGCCCGTGATATGCAGTTTGTTCTTGCTCATCATGATGATACATGCTTCTGATCATCTCTGGTTGTACGGTCCTAGAATTTCTTTGGCTTGCTTCATGCCCTGAGTGTTATTCCAGAATTTCTTCTTTGAGTGTATGGTTCAGGATCCATGATGATTTGTGATGATCCCCTGCTCGCTGGGGAGTCACTTAGCGTTTGTGTCCACATGGCAAGTTATCCAACTGAGGGTCACTCTGTTCCTCTTACTCAGTTCATGTCTGTTTTGACCTTGCCACTGCCTCATGTATGATCCATCTGAGGATAGTCTGTCTACATTCACAGGCCTTGCCCGCTAGACTTCGGCAGATGATTACATCTTGTGGCGTATTTCTGGTATCTTCTTTTGATGGTAAATTTCTTTCACTGGTGTCAGTATTGTACCCAACAGGCCATTTCATTTCTATTGCTGTACATACTCAGCCTTCTCTTGTCGCCAGTATAATTGTGAACAGGATCCTAGGGTCAGTTGGCCACCAATTTCTCTTTTCAAGATGTTGCTAGCCCTTGTGTTGTTCTGGGTTGCTCCTTCGCAATGTGCTCACAGAATGGGCCAGCCGGGTGCCTGTATTTGTGGAAATACTTCTGGAAACAACCACGACTTGATAATGTTTTTTGTTACTCCACTCATCAACGTTGTCCATCGCCCTTTGGTTGTAAGATGGTTTACCTATCCTGTCATTCTGCTTTTACAGCTTCCATGGTTTTTCTTCTGCCCTGGGGTACTACAGACTTCTTCGCTTCTAGATCTGTCCAATTCTGTGCGCCGAGTTCATCTTTCAAGTATAGGACCTCCAATTCTAAGAGGATTTCTTGCCCACCTAGGTCCACCTACATTGGCAATTATTTTATATAATCGTGCTACAGTCCAGGAGGCTTCCTCGTCTGCGTACGTAAGGTGGTCCATGCAGCTGATCCTGTGGTCAAGTACCTCTTGGTGTATGGCTTCGGGCAATGGTGGCACTTCCTTTAAGCCTGCTTATGAGAACTGCTTCGCTTTTGTGGTCCACTAGTTCTAATCGTAACGTTATAGCTTCAAGTTCGCGATTGTTTGAATGGAGTTTTGGATCACATCCTCTAGTGCTTTGGCCACATGCATGCATCGATCTTTTTCCCTTTAAGGAAGGACTCGTTCCACTGTCTCGTTTCCCTTCCACCTGAGGGTTTTCTCTTTTCCCTTTCAGTCCTTACAACTATTATATCCTTTTCCGTTCAAAGTATGATTTCCAGTGAAATCCGCTCCCTCCTCCACCAAGCCGATGCGATGACTTTGTGCCGCCAAGCACACGAAATCCATTGAGTGCTCGCGAAACCGCAAACATTAAAACGCATTAATTCGATTTTAAAAATACAGATACACGAGTACTCAAAAGCCGTTTCTGTTAGATTGAAATTCAACCGAAAAAATTGCTCAAAAATAAATCAAAATCCATTTAATAACGCGACCCAGGGGAGGAGCGAGCGGCGAAAGTCCTTTGCCATCACTGTGAGTCTGATTAATCACAAAATTTTAATTCCACCGAGCGAATTTATATAAACATACATATGTGCATCCCTCCGGAGACGAAGCGAACAGAGGATTTGGCGGGGACTGATGTTTGTGGTACGTCCTAGTGTGCGTGCTCAACACGGTCGTTTAAATTTGTTTAATGTCCTGGAAAATATTTATTCCAAACTGTTGGCGGTTTGGCGTCAGGATATTCCTCTGTTTATCCTCAGCCGCCCAGTCAGTGTTGAGTTTAAAGTCAGATTTTTCGTCATCCCAACTGCAGCCAGCTCTGTGGGGTGTGAATACGAGTTTAGTGTGGTTCCACCCCATAAACATGAAATAACGCAGGCGACATTCGTATGACCCCGTTTGTGTTTTTTCTCTGTGTTGGCTGTTGGAACAAACTTAGAAAACTTGCTGTTGTGTCTCAAAAGGACATTACGCGCAAAATGCACTCATTTATCATCGCAGAACGAACAAAAAAAAAAAAAACCGACAAACTTACAGAGATAGGGCGACTGTCATAAAGCCCAAAAAAAGAATGTCCTTACCCGCTTAGGGGGGCATAAATTGTAGTGCAGCCCTTCCTTTTACAGAGAAGGCGGAGGGCCAGCGAGGAGCAGAGAGATGGAAACATTTTCAAGTTTCCAAACATAAATTATAGTTGCCAATCGAAGGGGTGTTTCGGAAACATATTTCATGGCCCGTTTCGGTTTAGTTTTTTTGTGTGTTTCTGTTTGGATGTTATTTAGAGAGCGGATCTGCAGTTCTGCGATTTATTGCCACCTCAAGGCATTTGCAGGCGAGAGCGATGCATGGCTTCGTTTTAATTGCGATTGCTTTCGGGCGGGCTGGCGCGCGGCGCCTTTGTGTCGGATGATGATGATGATGATGATGATGGTGACTCAGTTTTAATTAAATCGAGGAATCATAAGTGGACAGTGCAATGGAGGAACAAAGAAAAATGGAGTGTGTCATGTTGTGAGGGGGTACGAGTATCCTGAGGGTTCGACTGTTAGTTGATTGGAGTATCTTTTCCAAATATTTTTTGTATAAAATGTTTTACTTCTTTGGGTTGGGTAAGGTACGATTGGTACATTTAGGTCGGAAAAGGTTGGGGCTAATGTGTTGAGGTTGTCGAAGAACCATTCTCCTAGATATAGCCTCCTTCGAGTGGAGAGAGCTTGCCTGGTGCAAAAGAGGCTTAAGAATAGTCTCGTCCTTGTCCTCGTTCTTGAATTTACCATAAGAAGCTGTTAGGTTAGGTTGTTAAGTTAGCTGTGAGACCAGACCTGAGCACTGGACACTGGATACCTCGCTTGAAATCGCGCGAAATGACATCGTGACGTTAATTCGCTAGAGGATCTGGAGACTTTCCTTCTCTGATAGACAAAGTTGTGCCATCCCTGGTATATGTCCCTTTGGCATTCTGGGATCCAAATAAGGTGAAGCTTGAATTGATTTGCCATCTTAAGAGATAGGCGGCAGTTAAGGGCAGAATTGAAGGTGATAGAGTTTAAAGATGAAACACGCTTCAGTGATTAGGAGGGCAGAAGGAAATCGTACAGTTTAGATCTTGGGAGGAAACACCACTTCCAAGTCTGATTGTAGTCTGTTTATGGGATGTTGAGAGAGTCGACTAAAGAAGTTTAGCATTCAGTTCAGATATGTTTGAGACTATCTAGTCGATTTCACTTGCGAGTCCACTGCCAAGTCCCCTCAACTCGATATTCCGCGGTCTTGGGTTGTTCGATTCTACTGCATTGAGTACCTTGCTATAGATCTGTCACTTTTGCAAAGGGCATGACTGAATCCTATTGGTTTCTGCTGAAGCTGTTAATTTGGCCAGAAAATCGTATTTCAATTCCTTTGAGATAATGGCGATCATATCCACTTTTGCTAACCATTGACGCAGGAACATAGTTTTGTGCGAGAGGAGGAACTTGTCAAGCGTAATCAAGGTGTTTTGAGTGAAAGGACTGGTTAGCTATGGGCCTGTCACCCTTTCGGAGAGTATGTTTAATCCACTGCCACTTTCGTCGTCGTATGGTTGTGCCTATAGGTTCATGGCCCGTTCTCTGATAAAGTTGTTCATTAGAGATAGCGGTCACCCACCAGGTACCACATCCATATAGCAGCACGGAATCAAAGTTGGAACAGTCGTAGATTGGTGGTTAAGCTAATAGCATTACTACGCCAAACTGTGGATAGCATCCCAAACCCAAATTTTGCTTTGTCTATTCGGCTGGCTATATCCAGTTTCGGTTCCGTCATCGGGTGAGACAATACTCCCAAGGTATTGGAAACTCGCTATTCACTCAACCGTTTGTCCAGCAATGCATACATGAGCTAATGAGCTCGGTCCTGATCGGCTGATCATTTTTGTTTTTGCCGAGTTAATTTTCAGCCCAACGACGTCTGCCTCTCTCTCCAGGTCCACTAGGTCCATAATTCTAGGTGACAGCAGGCATACGTCGTCGGCGTAGTCGAGGTATTTGAGTTCAGATGTCAGAGTCCATCGAATTCCTCCGTTTCCTGTTTATAAGGCCGCATTTAGCACGTCGCTAATCACCAATAAAAATAGTAGTATTGGTGAAAGTATGCAGCCTTGCCGAACCCCACTTTGGACTTCAAATTCCTCACACAGCACGCGAAAATCTGCTTGTTCGGCTTCGATTATGTCTTCAACTACTAACTTGGACCATCTGTAAGATTTATTGTGTTCACTTTGATTGCCAGGGTAAGGTCTTTAAACTCAATTTTAATAGTAGTACTACCATTGCTTTAGATCCTTCCAAAATGGAATATAAATTTCAGGACTTATTTCACCTCGATTTTGGATAAAACTTTTAGCTCCATGCTAAGAGTCATGATTCTTCTGTCCATAGTGCTATTAGTTTTAGTTTGGAGTTGTTTCCTTGTCTGGAGATTGTGTCTAACCAAAGGTCCAATCTTTAAGCCAAGCTTAAATTTTTGAAAAGACGTTAAACAAGCTCCAATGGAAGATCGTCCGTGCCTACTGCGATATGCCACGCAAACTCTGAAGGACGACTCAAGCCACCGCCGCCACCTTCGTGCAATGTCTCATATTTTGCTTTTAACTTCTGTCTGTCATGTGAGATTCAGCCCAACTTCTAATGATTCAATCCAAGCTGCTTCACAGCCTGTCACCTAACATTCTTAAAATGTCACGCAACGACCATCAAAATACTGCGACAATGCTCTTAAGCCAGAATCACCATATTATCCTTGCAAGGACCAGTGCGACATTAAAACCCCGACAAAACTTCACTGACACTGATGCCCCGTGCTCTACTGTCACTTTGCGCACCCAGAAAGGACTGTCGGCATTAAGACAACCCTCTGCTCTGCTGCAACCGCCTTGTCGTAATTATATTTATTTCCTGGCTCCACACTGTTTGGGTTGCGGTTATCCTGTTGAGAAATTTTTCCCAAATCTGTCTGTCATAATAAATCTTTTTTTTTTCTTCTTTTTCTTCCACCAACTACGGCCACCAAATCCGAGGAGAGGACAGAAAAAAAAGAAACACAGGAATACTTGAGGAAAATTTTTGGCGAAAGGTGAAAAACTTTATCCTGTCGGCTGGTGGTGGCGCAGCAGTAGCCGCCATGGCGGTTTGGGGATAATTTTCCAACAGTCGGGTTTTCCGAAAGTTTGCTTCTTCTTCTAATTCGAATTGAAGTTGGCTGCGTTTTGCGTGTGCACGAGTGGTGGGTTAGGAGAGGAGCAGGATCCTTGCTCTTTTTTTTTTTGTTGGATTTTTGCTTCAAAAGTCTGAGAAAAGAAAATGCGATGTGATTTCGTTTTGACATTCGGATGACTTAGGGTGTGGATATAGGAAAGTTGATAGAGAAAGTTTTATGCTATCTGGGAGAGGTGTAAGGAACGTCCGGAGGTGGTTGTGGTAGGTCGGAGGTTTTGCTGTTTTTTTCGGAATCGGATTGGGGTATTAAATACAATTAAAGGGGAACGAGCGTCGTGGACTAGACGAAATCAAGGATTCAAGGCATTCAGTTGTGTGAAGATCAGATTCTTGATTCTAGGGCCTCGAGGGTGGTGTGGAAGATAAGCCCTGGTAGCTCTTGAATCCACTAAAAACACTGGTATCGGAGATCATGTAACACATTCCCTCCTTAGCTCTGGAGGTAAGGCAAGCAAGTAGGTAAAGGTAGGCTGCCCACAATTTGGCCTACCTTCCTCCTTGTAACTGGGCTTAGATCTCTATGTGGTTGATTGGTTGGTTAAGACCGGGCCAAATGAACTTAGACTAGAGGAACGAAGGATCATAGTGCGACGTGTAAGGTGGGTAGATCACCCTCCTTCTGTGGGAACTGTGTACTCTTAGGTATGAAAGAGCTAATGTGCAGGCGGTGTTCAGATCGTTTAGATCGTTGAATAGGTGTAGTACAGCTCTCCTGATGCTGGCGAGTGCGTAGGAGGTTACTCTTCCTTTTCATTCCTACAGCTTCTAAATCATTCATTGTAAGGAATGCTCAATCTTAGAGCATGTTTTCTTATGGAACAGTGACCGGTTAGATGTGTTGACTACCTTGGATAGGGTTCCTCTCGTGTGTTTTAGGAGTCTGATGGAGCTAGTCAGTTGGTCAGACGAGTCTGGCGGTGTTCCATTGGGTTTTGATGCCTCATTTACCGCCTCGGAGTTGACAATGTTAGCAGAAGACGTTGGTGCCTCAATGTCAGTGACATTTACGCTATTTAAACCTCTTTAGCCACCACGTCAGCCTAACAATTCCTTGGTATGCTACAGTGACCTGATACCCAGCTAAGGGTGAGGTGGTACTGTCCAACTATTCGTTCAGAGATACACGGCAGTGTGGGAGGTTAAAGGGGAGGTGGAGGTCCAGGTCTTCTGAGAAGACTCTGTCATCGACTCTGCCCTTGGTTTTGGACCCATCCGTAAAAATTGACATCACGTTGTGTCCATTCAGTTCTGTTTGGTATCGATAATTTGTAGCCGTAGTCCCTATTGTTCGGTGGGCAGGTGGTCGGTGAACTGTGGCAGATGACGATGTATGGATAGTATACTAGCGCGTCCAGTGAGTTGCTCCTTCCATTGTTTTGGAGCCACTCAGCCCGATTGCTAAGCAGGCAGCTAGCTTATTGCAGTCCATCGGGAGTGAGTGAAGCTCTCAGTGCACAACTACGACTGGGACAAGAAACTCGTTGAGGTGTTTCCATTTTTGAAATTTTTCTCCAGAGCGGTACACCAAACCAGCACTCAATACTTGAGGATCGAGGTATATAATCAGTTGAGCATGTAGCCTTTTTGCATATATATAGGGCAATCAGGGACTTCCTAGTACGTTCGACTGTGTTTTCTCTCCAGAGAAGCTTGCAGTCAATCTTCAGGCCTAGGTAGTTGGCACTGTTTGATAGGCTAACCCGGGTGCCTCTTAACTTTGGGAGATTGAAGTGAGGGAGCAACAGGACCAGCTCAGCCTTCGTTGGGTTGACGGAGAGACCACAGCTTCCAGTTCAACTATTTATTTAGTTTATTGAAAGCAGACTGCATAACATCGGACAGAGTTTGCGGGTATTTTCGTGTTCCTAGTATAGCGACGTCATCTGCGTAGAGGATAGTAATGGAAAGGGAGACAATACTCTCCCTTGGGTTGTATCTCATCTCTTGACAGTGCTGCTTCCGACGGATTCAGTGATAACCCTGCTCAAAGCAGCAGACCGTTTCTCAGACGTTAAGCCTTCGTAGGAGATTGACTATTGAATTGGTTTCTGAATTGTTAAAGTCTCCCTCGATGACTAGGGAGGACACTCGTGTGAATGGGGTTGGGCGGTCGTTTCAAAAGATTTACCTTTATGATAGCCATGTTGTGACGAAAGGTCCAATCAATGGTGGCCTTGATGTGAAGGCATAGAATTCTTTCCAGAATCTTGAGAAGAAAAGATGATAGGCTGATTGATCTAAGGTCTATCGGGAGGGTGTGCGATGTTTTTCTATTGCTATGTAGTGTGAGCACATCCTTCATACAAACCTCTATTGATGCACCTTCTCATCATTCATGGGATTGAGCGTCCTAGTCCAAGTTCTCCCCATTTCCTCTGAAACTGTCAAAAATCTTCGCCCACTCCCAACCTTCCAGGTATACCTATTATTCACAAAAACCTCTACAAATCTCCTCCTTTATCCTTAAGGATTTAATGGATCTTAATGCTAAACAATGGGATAATAACCGAAACATCTCTCCTGTAAGCCATTTTAAAAGTTCATATTAATCATTCACATATCGTCTTTCCGGCCTCCACTCTGCCCTCCGCTCCCTTAGGGAGGATCTCTTAGCATCCTACAGGCATTCTTATGCAAATGGAAATTTATGCGCGACTTAAAGCTTTCGCCAACAACTGGTAGAGCTGTGGTGAACTCCTACCAAGAAGTCCTGCGGTCGTCGGGCGACACGAAACATGAAACTCTCTGCCACATGACCTATATAGTGCTGCGTCCGTTCGTTTGTTCGTTTCCTCTTTCTCTCTCTCTCTCTCTCGACTTGGTTATCTATTGAAAATCAAGGCATGTACTAGTGTATCTGCGGGATGAAAAATATCTCGGCGCCTGGCTTAAGGAGGGATGAAGGAAGGAATTTTTTGGACGCAGCGAGCCAAAAAAGAAAGAAGATATCTCCCCCGTGCTGCCAAATGAATAAATCTTTTGGGGCAACACATAATTTTTAGCGACGACGACTACGGCGGCTGAGGATGCTGGTGGGTATAACACTGACTGTAAAGTGGTTTATGATGATAAATGCGGTCATTTGAGGATTTAATAGTATACACCCGTAGCAGGCGGCCAACATGCTTAAGTCTGGAGTTTTTAATCGGGATACAGAGAGGCCGAAGGATAGATTCAATGGTAGTGCGGTAGTGACCGGAGCCAGACCATGGATGTCTGACTTATTGAATCAAGAGTTGGTGCTAATGGATTTTTTGTTGTTGTTGTTATTTTAATCACAACTGGGAAGGATGTTATGCACGTGCAAATCCACCCTTAAGCGGGGGGATTTTGTAATTACTCTCAGGACTTGACCATCGATTCTGGGTGTGTTGTGGGGGGGTTGTGCTAACAGATCTATTAAAGGAGGTTAATCATGGCCATAGGAGGGCCTTCTCTGGTCTCTCTGTCAGCCAGATAAAAAACTTTCTTGCTTAAACTTTAAGCTTAAACACAAACGTTAGCTTCATTCTCGAACAGGATTTCAGCTGATAGTTAATACCACACAATGTCTTCACCACTTCCATCGTCTTGTGGTTTAGTATTATAGTTGATTGGCCTTATTCTGCGGGTGGATACAGATGGAAGCTGTAGCGCCTTCCAACTATCGTTTGAAACTTCCGCGTTTGGCTTGCGCATAATCTGTTCCCGATTATCCTTTGAAATGCTTTGAGCCTCGAAAATCGAGACTTATATCAGCGTAATATCCGGTTCTGGTGGCATCAAATTGGGGACTAGCCACATCAAGACCCTCGAGAAGTCGGAAACTGTCAATCGTAGTCAGCTGCCCGAAGAGTACTATTGGACCAGAGGGTCCCTTGGTGCTGGCCTCTTGATCATACCGCCGGGGGATCGGGGATGGTTCCTCTGTTGGTTATTGTTCGTCGTTGTGCCTTCGCCGCTTCACAATGGGCACTTGTAGTCTGTCTTGAACCAGGTTTTGGGAGGGAGACTTAAGGTCCATTTATTCTCTCAGTTTGTTGGTCCAGTTATCCAGAAGAAGAAAATTGCTGATTTCTTACAGACTTCCAAAGCAATTGTTACGTTAGCCTTCATTCGGCAGAGTCGAATCATCCACAATTGTGTTCGAATGAATAGCAAATGGAGATCGATCTGATGAGGCTCAGTTTTTATTCCCCAAACTGATTCCAAATGCTTATGACAGGCGCCGAGAAAATCAGATTTTTAAAATTTGGTGCAAGAAACATGTTACTCTTAATAAAGCCACCGTATAAGCTCACCGTGCCAAGGTATATACCACAGTACCAAAAGACAATTATTAGGACTAAGCGTACCCGGCTCGGTCTCTATTATACCTGGCGAGGCACCAGTGAAGCTGGTTTGTGCTTACGAAGCACAGATACAGAATATCTGGCTGGATTTGTGCCTAGAGAAGGTAGAACCAAGACGTCTGTACCCGGCTCGGTGGCGTATACGAACCCATTTTTTCACATATTTTTCACTTCAAAAACTTTCGGTCTCTGTTATACCTGGCGAGGCACCAGTGAAGCTTGTTTGTGACTACGAAGTACAGACACAGAATATCTGACTGGATTTGTGCCTCGAGAAGGTAGAACCAAGAAGTGGGTACCTGGCTCGGTGGCGTATACGAGGCCATTTTTTCATAAATTTTTTGGTTTAAATATTTTCTGGTCTCTATTATTACTGGAAATGTCTTAAGGACAGACATGTGATACTATCCACATGGCTTTATCACCAGTTTGTGAGGATTCAGTATGTTGTTCTTCTACCAATCCATCTACAGATGTACAGATGCAGATAGAGTATAATGTAGATTAATGTCCTTTGAACTCACAGCATGTTCCATATCCACCGGCAGGCCTACAAAAGAAGGGCCAGTCTGATAAGCGCTCGTCCAATGCATCATTATGTGTGGGTCGCCTCCAATTGATTTAACCATGTCAATACATTCGATTAGCTACCGTAGTGACCCACAAATCGTTCGTTCTATTAAATTGTACCCGGAAAAAGGATTCCACAGAAATCCACATTCACACTGCATCTCTGGAAATCCATTTTTCTCCTATTGTTCCACATCCACAGTAAGCACATGAATCACTCTGTCGAAAGGGGAGCCTAAAACCGCTCTTGAATACACATATCCTTACACACAGGAGGTATAGATATATCTAATAGAGATTTATTCAAAGCAAAGCCACAACCGACTGTGCATGTGTACCAGTATGTGCCCAGGAGAAGAATGCCAATAAATTGGCCAATTTACCGATTGCAAATCGGATACACTAGGACTTCTCCTCTGCCTACCGTCTTCGGTTTCCTTGTGCTTCTCCACTGGAGTCGTTAATGTATGTGTGTGTGGTTGTGTGCGGTAATAGGTGGCTTAAGTCGGCAAACATTTTTGGAATTTCCTCAGACAATTCCATTACCTCTAGACGGACACATTCGTTGGGAATCCATATCAAAGGTGGTTGATGCAGGATTTCTTCTTTATTTTTTTTTTTTTTTTCTGCAATTTCCATTCTCCTTGTTACTGTACTCCTTGTGATCTCAAGCAGGCTAATCAAAAAGGTTGCATTTCCTAAAAGTGCAGGATGCACAGATGCACACAGTCAGGAATGGAAAATGTAATTCATCAAAGATTTTCGAGATGGTTACGTCCACGCGAGGAGTATAAGTGCACTTTCTTGGGCTTTCTGGCTCCTTACTGTGAGGGAAGGATAGATTCCGACTGTGCCTTTTCACTTTTCAGATCACCGATGAGGCGAAATATATGACAGAGATCTTGGATAAGAAATATTCTTTCATCCAATTCGCTCTCAGATTTTTGACTGTGAGGACGTGCTTCGGGCTTATCACCGGAAAAGGTATTCTGGATCTATATAGCTGGATATCTTCTAGCTAATGTGTCGATTGTTTGCTGGAGGTTACTTTCGCACCGAATAATGTAACTGCCTTCTCAGTTAGACTTCAAAGAACACCTGTCTCCGGGACCTTTTGCGAATACGCCTGGTTCTGTTTCAGACGCTCTGGCTTGCTTGATTTACTTTCTCTTGATACTTTTATCATGGACTCCACTACCAAAGCAATCAGCCATGTTAGAGTTTTGGCATCATCTGCATTGGGGTTTTGATGACTTCTTTGCGCGACACTTATCCTACAACCCTGTTTCCATGGGTATGCAGACTGCTTTGCAAATTTAGAGTCGACTTTCCTTTAGTTCAGGACTGGCTTCGATCACAATCTGAACCTGAACTGGGTTGTAGTCGACTCTTCACGGATGGCTCCAATATTAGTCAATGTTCCGGTGCTGTTGGGTTTCTGAAGTCGGACAACTCTATGCTAAGAATAGGTAGCGGAGTAGAAGTATCTGGGGCTGTAGCGATAGTCAGGCTGCGCTTAAGGACTTGGTCAGTACTCCAACCTGTTCCAAAGCAGATTGAGAATACAAAATTTCATTGAATTTCGTCCAAACGTCGCCATAAGAAATCAAGGGCTATCACTCAGCAGAAACGACTGTAGGCAACTTATTGGTGTTCCTACGCAACACTTTCCTTTTGCCAAGGATCTTAGTGTGGTAGGCCTAACAGATATTGCTAATTGCGGCGCTTGTCGAGAAGGCATGAATAGTTCGGATAATTTCCTTTGTTACTGACCCTGTGCTCGGATCAGGTCCCAGATCTTCGGTACTAATGGGGTGAGAACAGATCTGTAAGCTCTTCTTTCTTCAAAAATCGAAGAAACTTAAGAGTCGCCAAATGGTTCCATTATTGCTAATGCATTTCTCCAATTGCTGTTGAATGCAATTTTTTAAACTTTTTCTGTAAAATTACGAAAAAAAGTACGTTTTTAGAAAAATGTCCGTGTATATCGGCGGATTTTAGTTTTAAGTACTGTACCTCATTCAGAAAAAACTGAAATCCTTTAAAAAAACCCAAAACAAATCAAATCTTTTGATTTTTAAAGAAAAACGCCTCCAAAAAGTGGGCGTGAAAAAAGTGTTTTCTCTCAAAACTGTCAGGTCGGTGAGTTTGCCACTGTGTGGGGGAATGCCTTACACTATTAGTGAGGAAAATTGCATCACAGCTAGACTAACATTTTATGATTTGTACTGATTTTTATAAAAGACAAACATTTTCTATTCTGGTATCCGAACACCGCCTATGGTCAAACTTCTAGGAACCCCCCTTGCATCATAGCAAAGTGTCTGAGTTTTGTCCACCCAATCCTACAGATTAGAAAACAACTCCTAGTTGTGCTATAAAACAGTCGCTGACTGTAGTCAAACCTGGAAAGCACCTCACTTCCTTACCGCATTCGAAAAACGAATGTGATTTAAGGAATAAACTAATAGAATTGTTGTGTTACTATGTTGAAGTCGTCTAGAAGGGAATCGCAGAGTGCGCCATTAAATGGATGCTCTGAGCCTGCTCCATTAATTTTGTTTTGTTTCTGTTTTGGTTTTGTATCCTGAATTTTCTGTTGCTGTTGTTGCTGTGTTTGGCTTTGCCTGTTCCAGGAATTCATATGATTCCTGATTCAATGTAGTATTGTTCTTTTTTTTTTTAAGGTTTCTTTGTTTGGTTTGGATGCAAGGACTTTGTTGGAGTCCTGCTGTGCAATCGATACGTGAAGTAGAAATTTGGCAGAAGAAGGAATATTCGGAAAAAAAGATGCATGTATCGGTAGTCAAACAAAAACCTCATTTCAATAGGATCTGGCTGCATTCGATGAGATTTCAATTTGAAATGGTTATTCTGTATTTTGGGGGAAATTTGTTGTTTTTTTTTTGTGAAAGGATATCTGCAGTCCTGAGTGCAACATGCAGAGTGCGAGGTTTGTCCCATTAATAAGGGATTTATGCACGAAGTCAATGGGTCTTAGGAGGAGTTATTTGATTTACTAAACTTGCACCTGAAGGCGAACAGAGATGTTTGTGTGGGCTCCAGTGATATGGAGTTAACGCTTAAGCTGATTAAAGTGACCAGAGGAGTTGTCCAGGATTTGGAAGTGTTTGCAATATTCAAGGAATAATTGATTAGTCTAGGGTGGTAGGTAGTCTTCTTATTCTTATGATTACTTGAGATTCAAAACGTGTTGTATTCAAGTTAGTTCCAGGAGAGGTTCGCATGGAGTTTGCCTATGATTTCAATAGTCTGGGGGATTGGATGTAGATTTCCCATTTGCCCATACATATACCGCTGAAGTTGTTCAGAATGAACCTGGTCCACAATCGACTAGAAGTTTCTGTTAGCCTTCAGTTGGGCACGACGAGTAGGGTGCACCACCTATGGCGTGGGCTTGATCTAGTCGTGATAAAATTCGAAAACTCGCATTTCATCTGAAACAACTGGCAAGGAGAGTAGGTCAATGTCGCTGAACAGTTCCTTGAGGAATCTTCAACTCCAAATCCCGGCAACGTGAAGGTGATCTAATGAAGAAATATTCTCTGGAAACGACCGATACTCCCAACCGACAGACTTCATGGTTCAGTGCCTAAGATAACAGTAGATTGTTTACGGGGTAGTTCGGGAAAGGGCCTCTGCTGCCCTGTATTCTTAGCCCAAAGAAGCAGATTTGAGGCAAAATATTTCGCCTCATAAAACTCTGTCAACAGACCCCTTCTTTCCAATTCGAACAAAACAAATACAATTTTGTGCACCTAAACCATTTTATTTAAATCTGTATGTCCTTTGGTAAAACCCTTACAGAATATTGAGTGGAGCGTTCACATTTATCGGTGGATTGAGGATCTGTGTGTACTCATTATTATCTCCTTCGGCCACATTAGTTTGTGTATCTGAAAGAAGGCAAGATGTCATTTGTGTAACACTTTTGGCAACGACCGACGCCACTTACTCTCCTGATAAACCTCTGGTGCATTAGGGCCGGCTTCAACTGCATTGTTGGCCATAACTACAAAAGAACTTATGTGTATCTATCGGCTCAAGAGTTTGAAAAAGGACTACTTACAGGCAAATGTCAAGACGACAATTGAAAGGACGAAAATAAATTTCATTGCGAACTGGTTTTAGAAACAACTAGGCTGTGGTACTATCAAGCTAGCGATGAGAACTGACTTCAGGAGAGTTGTAGTCTCTATTTATAGGGAACAAAACGTGACTGAGTGTTATTGGCTTCATGACTTGTGTAATTAATGTGATAAGCGTTTTACTCGTGAAGCTCGTGCTGGAAATCAGAGAATGCATGCTTAATGCGATTTGTACTTGCTGGACATCGAACTATCTTTAGTTACATGTTAGGTGTAGAGGGGTTTTGGGAATATGATGATACCAGCAAGATGGTGAACTTATGCACATAAAGCTGAGAAAAAATCTGTACGTAGAGTCTGATCGCAAGCAGTGATTTAAAGTCTTCACCAAGATAAGGATTGATGCATCGTCATCTGTCACAGGTCACAGATTACCTACCCACCGAATACAACTTGAATAGAGGCTATAAACTTTTGATACCCTACGAACTGAATGGACTCAACGTAAGATCCTGTACCACGAGTCGCTGTCAAACGTTATTGTATGGTTGGTTCTTTTTTCAACTCATTACAACTGAATCCAAAAGACTTCAAAAGGACTACAAAATGACTTCAATTATTTCATGAATTCATAATGACTTCAATGACAAATGATTTCACTGAAATTACAGAAGATTGCATTCAATAGAATTCAACAGAATGCAATCAGACAACTCAACTATCCGAAGTCCAAGACATTTTTGAAGTTTGAAAAGTACGTGTGAATCGGAACTCAGTATTCAGTTATCAGGTTATCAAGCTTTGAAACTGCCTAGTTCAAGTAAAAGGCCTTTGGATCTCAGAAGACAAATGTTAAGCCATGTTAGGGCAAGTACTATAATCTTGAATGTATCTGCATACATTTTTGGACCTTCGTCGCGCCGTTAGTGCCTTCCAGATCGTGAATATTTGGGCTACTGGTCTTGAAAACCTGTGTCTTTTGAATTCTTACCTTGGTTGCTTGGTTGGTTAAGACGAGCCCTCGATAAGAATGTATGAAGACCAGAGAACGTCCATTGTGCTGCTGTTATGTAAGGTGGGTGGAACACCCTCTTCCTCTGGGATCTATACGCTCCTTTGTATGAAGGAGCTTAGCCGTGCAGGCGGTGCTTAGATCGTTGAGTTCGTTGAAAAGGTGTTCACCATATCAGCCTTCCTGACATTGGCCAGTGCTGGGCATGTGCATAGAAGGTGACTGATGGTGTCCTCTTCCCTACATGTCCTTTGTCCCTACAACTTCTGCAGAAGGGTATCCTCTCTTGTATTTTAGGGGTTCAATGATCCTGTTATCGTTTAAGGTCGGCTAGAGTAGTCCAGCGGTGGTGCAATTATCACGATGATGCTATCGATGTCGGTGACGTTTATGCTATCTAAACCAGTGGAGCCTCTTTTAGCCAATGCGTCAGCTTCGCAATTTCCTGAAATATCACAGTGACCTGGTACCCAGCAAAGGGTGAGGTTATACTGTCCAGCTATCTCGTTAAGAGATACGCAGGAGCCTTTCACTGCCATTGATCTCATAGTGCTGAATGCGAGAGATTTGAAAGCTGCTTGACTGTCGATGTAAATGACAATATCCGACGATGATATAGCATTAGCCGCCAGCCAGCCAGCTGCTTGGCGGATGGCGTAGATTTCGGCTTGAAAGACGCTGCAATAGTGTGGGAGGTTGAAGGAGAGTCGGATGCCTAAGTCCTCGGAGAAAACTCCGGCTCCGACTCCGTCTTCAGTTTTGGACCCATCCGTAAAAATTGACAGCGATTCGTGGTACAGGATCTCCCGTTGAGTCCATTCGCTTCCATTATTGAAACTGTGTTCGGAGAGCAGGTATGCTGGTACGCCCTGTGGATTGCTCCTTCCTTTGATTAGAGCTTCTCAGCCTGTAAAACGATGCTATATCCCAAAAATTTGGTCGTCTTTCAAGAAATGTAAATTTCAATCTAAGACACGTGGATATGTCTGTTAATTGTGGCTATTTTTTTTTGTTGAAGGAATGTACTGAAGAATCCTTGACAAAATACCTTTTAACTCAGCGTGTAGCCCATTAAGGACATAAATTCAAACAAACAAATCATTTTTAAAGCGATAACCTACTTAAATCGCACGTTGAACCGATACAATCGCATTTGTTCAAAGTTCAATGTGCTACTAGCACGACACCGCCACCGCGGTCGTGGAATGGAATGCATTGCTTCCGCATAAACAAGAAATTATCTAGTCCTTTGGACATGCAATGTTTTTTTTTTGAGATTCTCGGCTAAACATGTTAGCTGATTGGTTTTGTTGCTAAAGGAATGTTGAGGCAAGCGCATGTGGTTCGGGAGTCTTTTCCTAGATATTTCCATTTTCCAGTGGAAAGTGGGGAATGCTGGCAAATGTTTCAAGAAATGTTGTGGAGAAACATGTTGAAAGGAATGTACGCCAAGGAGCCAAGGACTTTAGATATTTCTTAGGTCAGAGGAATTTCTTGGATTCGACAATGTTACGAAGAGGGAGATGCTGAAGAGATGGACTGGTACCAACAGATTGGTCTCTCTCAATAATTGTTCATATGTAGATATCCTTTGACTCACGAAGATATTAATGGTTCACGTTCTCGTGTGCATTAAAGTGCTGACTTTGGAGAAAGTCCTTTTCAATGACCATTATGTTGCGGGCTTCCTGGCTCAGTGGTTCGACTAGTATATGATCTAAATCTCAAAGTTACTTGAAGAGAGGACTAGAAGTCAATATCCTTTCAGTAGGTAGCCTTATCGCACCCTAGGTAGACGCAGTGTTAGGTACACAGTATTCTTGGCTAGTTACGCTAGAAAAGTCTCAGTTTACATGGTCCAATTACATTCTCGTAGTCAGAAATTAGATCGCGAAATAGAGGCCTGTTCGCAGTACATTCTCATTGGACAATTACAAGATGATTACGTGGTCGGCGAATGTAGGTGGGTACTGCTTGTTTGGTGTCAATCGAGGAGTGTCTTCTTCAACGGATTAGAAATTACCTTTCGAAAAGTTTAAATTTCAAATCTGATATCCATTATATATGTAGCTGGTGGGGTCCCCCAAGGCTCTGCTTTGTCTACGATTCTTTTTTTTTTCTAAATGATCACACATATGCCTTTCGGTCGTAGAACTAGAGAGGGGGCTCATTAAATTCCGACCTTGACGGAATAATAAACAGTAGGGTGGAATTGAGTGCTTCCGAAACGCAGTCGCTTAGTCTTAACCTTGCCATTCCATTCTCGGTAGGGAGGTTAATGACAATCTTCATTGGAATGACCATATACTGCAAAATGCCTACGATTCCTCAACCGATCCAAGAAATACTTTACCCACTCTGAACTGGCTCCAATATACAAGGCATACATCAGTCCCAAGCTTGAGTATTATGCTCATATCTGGTCCGGTGGACCCAAAACCTCTATGCCTCGGCTACATAGAATTCATAATCGCGCGATAAAACTAAAAGGAGATGGAAGCATAGCGGAATCTATTGACTTTCTTGAACAATCAGTGCTTCAGCATTCCACTCCTTCAACAGTTCTCTCATACCATTTGCAACTTTTCGAATGCTCATCGTTGTATCCTCAAGCCTTCGGACATACCATCAAATTTAGAGATTCCTTCCTAAACCTAACAACGCGAATGTGGAATGCCCCATCAAGCTCTATTTTTCCACAAACATTTAAAACCAACGTGCATCGGTGTCTCCTATCTTCTCTCCGCTGCTTTTTGTTACACATATTGAAAGTTACAGGACTTGTTACTTGTTATTTGGTAAAAGCCAGTGACTGATACTTTTGAGGAACGTGCTAGTTATATCCAAATGTAGACCGTTTTCTTTCGGTTTACTTAGTCTAAAGCTGCCTTAAAGTCCTCACGCACCTGCACCGTCATGTAGATCATTAACCGCTTCATTGTCATCACATGGGGTAGTAAGACTATCCAAGAAGTTCGACGCTAGCTTGAAAGATAGTCTAGCTAGTTTGTTTGAAGGATATTAAGGCCTAGGTCCCTGTTCATGTCTTCTAGTATTTAGCCGTTTTCCATCCTACAGAGTTCTGAAGTATTTTTACATTGCTTGACCGCCTTTACTCCTCCGTAGTGTCTCAAAACTTGCTATTAGCATTATGTTCCTTCCAACGATTTGTTGTCATCACTTTCCCTCCTTTAACTGATGGTCAACAGTTTCTTTGAAATTCACATCCTGATGGGTTTGCAGTTTATCCTGGAGTAGCCTTCAAAATATGAAAATCAATAATGGTGGGTGAGAAGGACAGATTTATGCTTGTTTACCCAAAATAGACCGTCCTCCGATTTACCAGGAACTCTACCTCACCATAGAGCGGTTCGCTGAACCTTCAGTTTTGTTTCTGCTGATTTCTAGGTGAAGTGATGTATGTTTTAGATAGACGCCAAGCAAGTCCTGCGTTGAATGTACATACATCTGTACATCTGCCTTCAGCTCGGTACTTGTGCAAATTTCTAGGTTAAGGGACGTTCAACTCTAAGGGATATCCTTTTTACGTTTATTGCGGTCATCCCTGGCCGACTAATTATTCCTCTCCAGCTGAGGGGTTCTAACTTACCGCGATGCCTTCAACTGTAAGCCCATTTACCAGAGACCAAGACCACTGTTTAACTATGGTCACTTGAGTCATTATCCCATAAGTAGTGTTGCAGTAAGCCATTCCTTTGACCACAGTTCCTTTTCGCTGAGAACCAAACCAATTATAAAGCGATTTACAACCGACAGTCGCGACATCCAAGTGGCGCGTCTCTGCATAGTCTACGATTTTCCGCACATTTTAAGATTCCCACTGTGGAACGAAATAATGGACTCTGAATCCGTATCCGATTCCTTTGGGAGCAATTACACCATTTTCTTCGTTTTCATTCTCTGGCGCATTCTCGCACCATTCTCGGGTACGAGTACGAGTATCTGGTTCATTGTTTCGATATTTTTGTCGCCTTCCAGCCCCTTCCCCCACGCAGAACCGAAAAGTTTTTCTATTGTCTTTCGATAAGGAAAACTCTTGTCTGGTCTCTTTTTCAGCAGGATTTCGCGCGGAACCTCTTAGATCAC
Organism: Xylota segnis; assembly: GCA_963583995.1. Classification (NCBI taxonomy): domain Eukaryota; kingdom Metazoa; phylum Arthropoda; class Insecta; order Diptera; family Syrphidae; genus Xylota; species Xylota segnis. The sequence goes on along the minus strand of OY757237.1, from coordinate 55,788,802 downwards.
GTCCTACCACCGCGCTGCGCCGGTTTGAGATACAGATACAGGAAAGTTTTTTCTTCCATTTTTTTGTTTTTGTTTTGTTGGTTCATCCTTGATATGTATTTTTAAAGAGCTGTCGTGGGCTCTTCTGTTTGTTTCTTGGAAAATCTTTTTGTTCTCCAAATCCGATGAAGGACTTCGGCAGAGTGGGAAGGATTTATTGGGCAAAACTTTGGAGGAAGGGACTTGTGGCTGTTTGTAGTGTGGGATTGGATTGTTTATTGGAATTGACGTTTCAAAAATAGATATTCCGGTTCTGTTTTGCTTTATGGAATACTCTTGTGTATTTCATGGGTGAAATGAATATTGCCGCCCACTTGACGGCCAAAATATATTGTTTTACCCCACAAATAAATTAATTGTTGACTTCCGACCACATTCGGGTGTCGAGGGGCGGGACAGTAGGGTGCCATTTAATGGCAAGTAATTAAAACAAAAATTAAATCAATTCCAAACACACACTCGTAGGTAAAGTGGAACACTTTCAATAAACACGTCATTCAGTTTGATGAAAGTGGTGGATGCCTTGAGTATTGCTCCACATGAGGACTGGAGACACATACATACATATGTACGTATGTAGCTTAGCAAGGCCTGGTGCCCCCAACCCCTAATAGCATATTTTGCATTTCTAAATTAATGAGGTTTTTCCGGTGAATTGAATTGCTTTCGGCAACTAGCAGCAAACGTGGTTGGCACAAATAATCACAGGTTAAAATAACAATTTAACCAAAACTGATTTTGTTGTTGTTTGGTCGCTGATTGCATTTTGAAAATTTCCATTAATTTTGCCCTTCCAGTGTTGTGGGCCGAAATTGTTTTATACACTCAATGAGAGAGGAATTGTGCTTAAATTTGCATAATTATTTCTATCGTTTAATTTAAATGAAATTACTTTTAAATTTAATTTAATTTTTTTGCTCTGTGTTCTCTGTTGTTGTTTTTTTCAGATTAATATTCAAGCTATGTAGGTGGGTAAGCTGTGCTTGATCAGATACTGCCAGTGGATACTTTTTTGTTTTAAATTTAAATTCCGTTGGGTAAATGAATTAGTTTGGTCACTTGCAGGCATGGTTATGCGTGACCACACACACGCTCCTCGGTGCCTATAAATATTTTAAAGCCATCCAACCAGAAATTAAACAAACCACAAAATTTGATCCCAGCCCACATGGCTGGAACGACGACCTAAAAAGAGAACTCTTGTATCTTTGGGTACCTTTAGGTACATTCTTTGGTTGAAACCTTTTCTGTCTCCTACTTGCATTTCGAGGCATCAGCTAAGCTAGTTTGTGCCTCGAATACACTGAAAAAGAATATCTGGCTTGGGAGGTGCGAGTGGAGGATATACCCAGACTGTGGATATCAAGAAGTGTGGGCTATACACTGCCCTTTTGCTCATACATTTTTTGGTTGAGAAATTTTCTGTCTCCTACTTGCATTTCGAGGCATCAGCTAACCTAGTTTGTGCCTCGAATACACTGAAACAGAATATCTGGCTTGGGAGGTGCGATTGGAGGATATACCCAGATTGTGGCTGTCAAGAAGTGTGGGCTATACACTGCCCTTTTTCTCATACATTTTTTGGTTGAGAAATTTTCTGTCTCCTACTTGCATTTCGAGGCATCAGCTAACCTAGTTTGTGCCTCGAATACACAGAAACAGAATATCTGGCTTGGGAGGTGCGATTGGAGGATATACCCAGATTGTGGCTGTCAAGAAGTGTGGGCTATACACTGCCCTTTTTCTCATACATTTTTTGGTTGAAAAATTTTCTGTCTCCTACTTGCATTTCAAGGCATCAGCTGAGCTAGTTTGTGCCTCGAATACACAGAAGCAGAATATCTCGCTTGGGAGGTGCGATTGGAGAATATACCCAGATTGTGGGTGTCACGAAGTGTGGGCTATATACTGCCCTTTTTCTCATACATTTTTTGGTTGAGAAATTTTCTGTCTCCTACTTGCATTTCAAGGCATCAGCTAAGCCAGTTTGTGCCTAGAATACAGAGAAACAGAGTATCTGGCTTGGGAGGTGCGATTGGAGGATATACCCAGATTGTGGCTGTCAAGAAGTGTGGGCTATACACTGCCCTTTTTCTCATACATTTTTTGGTTGAGAAATTTTCTGTCTCCTACTTGCATTTCGAGGCATCAGCTAACCTAGTTTGTGCCTCGAATACACAGAAACAGAATATCTGGCTTGGGAGGTGCGATTGGAGGATATACCCAGATTGTGGCTGTCAAGAAGTGTGGGCTATACACTGCCCTTTTTCTCATACATTTTTTGGTTGAAAAATTTTCTGTCTCCTACTTGCATTTCAAGGCATCAGCTGAGCTAGTTTGTGCCTCGAATACACAGAAACAGAATATCTGGCTTGGGATGTGCGATTGGAGGATATACCCAGATTGTGGGTGCCAAGAAGTGTGGGCTATACACTGCCCTTTTTCTCATACATTTTTCGGTTGAAAAATTGTCTGTCTCCTACTTGCATTTCAAGGCATTAGCTAAGCTAGGTTATGCCTCGAATACACAGAAACAGGCTTGGGAGGTGCGATTGGAGGATATACCCAGATTGCGGGTGTCAAGAAGTGTTGAAGTGTTTTTGGTTGAAAAATTTTCCGTCTCCTACTTGCATTTCGAGGCATCAGCTAAGCTAGTTTGTGCCTCGAATACACAGAAACAGAATATCTGGCTTGGGAGGTGCGATTGGAGGATATACCCAGATTGTGGCTGTCAAGAAGTGTGGGCTATACACTGCCCTTTTTCTCATACATTTTTTGGTTGAAAAATTTTCTGTCTCCTACTTGCATTTCAAGGCATCAGCTGAGCTAGTTTGTGCCTCGAATACACAGAAGCAGAATATCTCGCTTGGGAGGTGCGATTGGAGAATATACCCAGATTGTGGGTGTCACGAAGTGTGGGCTATATACTGCCCTTTTTCTCATACATTTTTTGGTTGAGAAATTTTCTGTCTCCTACTTGCATTTCAAGGCATCAGCTAAGCCAGTTTGTGCCTAGAATACAGAGAAACAGAGTATCTGGCTTGGGAGGTGCGATTGGAGGATATACCCAGATTGCGGGTGTCAAGAAGTGTGGGCTATACACTGCCCTTTTTCTCATACATTTTTTGGTTGAAAAATTTTCTGTTTCCTACTTGCATTTCAAGGCATCAGCTTAGCTTATTTGTTCCTCGAATACACAGGAACAGAATATCTGGCTTGGGGGGTGCGATTGGAGGATATACCCAGATTGTGGGTGTCAAGAAGTGTGGGCTATACACTGCCCTTTTTCTCATACATTTTTCGGTTGAAAAATTGTCTGTCTCCTACTTGCATTTCAAGGCATTAGCTAAGCTAGGTTATGCCTCGAATACACAGAAACAGGCTTGGGAGGTGCGATTGGAGGATATACCCAGATTGCGGGTGTCAAGAAGTTTTGAAGTGTTTTTGGTTGAAAAATTTTCCGTCTCCTACCTGCATTTCGAGGCATCAGCTGAGCTAATTTGTGCCTCGAATACACAGGAACAGAATATCTGGCTTGGGAGGTGCGATTGGAGGATATACCCAGATTGCGGGTGTCAAGAAGTGTTGAAGTGTTTTTGGTTGAAAAATTTTCCGTCTCCTACTTGCATTTCGAGGCATCAGCTAAGCTAGTTTGTGCCTCGAATACACAGAAACAGAATATCTGGCTTGGGAGGTGCGATTGGAGGATATACCCAGATTGTGGGTGTCAAGAAGTGTGGGCTATACACTGCCCTTTTTCTCATACATTTTTTGGTTGAAAAATTTTCCGTCTCCTACTTGCATTTCAAGGCATTAGCTAAGCTAGGTTATGCCTCGAATACACAGAAACAGAATATCTGGCTTGGGGGGTGCGATTGGAGGATATACCCAGATTGTGGGTGTCACGAAGTGTGGGCTATACACTGCCCTTTTTCTCATACATTTTTTGGTTGAAAAATTTTCCGTCTCCTACTTGCATTTCAAGGCATTAGCTAAGCTAGGTTATGCCTCGAATACACAGAAACAGAATATCTGGCTTAGGGGGTGCCATTGGAAGATATACCCAGATTGTGGGTGTCAAGAAGTGTGGGCTATACACTGCCCTCTTTCTCATATATTTTTTGGTTGAAAAATTTTCTGTCTCCTACTTGCATTTCAAGGCATTAGCTAAGCTAGGTTATGCCTCGAACACACAGAAACAGAATATCTGGCTTGGGAGGTGCGATTGGAGGATATACCCAGATTGCGGGTGTCAAGAAGTGTATGCCCTTTTTCTCATTCATTTTTTGGTTGAAAAATTTTCCGTCTCCTACTTGCATTTCAAGGCATCAGCTAAGCTAGTTTGTGCCTCGAATACACAGAAACAGAATATCTGGCTTAGGGGGTGCCATTGGAAGATATACCCAGATTGTGGGTGTCAAGAAGTGTGGGCTATACACTGCCCTCTTTCTCATATATTTTTTGGTTGAAAAATTTTCTGTCTCCTACTTGCATTTCAAGGCATTAGCTAAGCTAGGTTATGCCTCGAACACACAGAAACAGAATATCTGGCTTGGGAGGTGCGATTGGAGGATATACCCAGATTGCGGGTGTCAAGAAGTGTATGCCCTTTTTCTCATTCATTTTTTGGTTGAAAAATTTTCCGTCTCCTACTTGCATTTCAAGGCATCAGCTAAGCTAGTTTGTGCCTCGAATACACAGAAACAGAATATCTGGCTTAGGGGGTGCCATTGGAAGATATACCCAGATTGTGGGTGTCAAGAAGTGTGGACTTTACACTGTCCTCTTTCTCATATATTTTTTGGTTGAAAAATTTTCTGTTTCCTACTTGCATTTCAAGGCATCAGCTGAGCTAATTTGTGCCTCGAATACACAGGAACAGAATATCTGGCTTGTGAGGCGCGATTGGAGGATATACCCAGATTGTGGGTATCAAGAAGTGTGGGCTATACACTGCCCTTTTTCTCATACATTTTTCGGTTGAAAAATTGTCTGTCTCCTATTTGCATTTCAAGGCATCAGCTAAGCTAATTTGTGCCTCGAATACACAGAAACAGAATATCTGGCTTAGGGGGTGCCATTGGAAGATATACCCAGATTGTGGGTGTCAAGAAGTGTGGACTATACACTGCCCTCTTTCTCATATATTTTTTGGTTGAAAAATTTTCTGTCTCCTACTTGCATTTCAAGGCATTAGCTAAGCTAGGTTATGCCTCGAACACACAGAAACAGAATATCTGGCTTGGGAGGTGCGATTGGAGGATATACCCAGATTGCGGGTGTCAAGAAGTGTATGCCCTTTTTCTCATTCATTTTTTGGTTGAAAAATTTTCCGTCTCCTACTTGCATTTCAAGGCATCAGCTGAGCTAATTTGTTCCTCGAATACACAGGAACAGAATATCTGGCTTGGGGGGTGCCATTTTAAGATATACCCAGATTGCGGGTGTCAAGAAGTGTATGCCCTTTTTCTCATTCATTTTTTGGTTGAAAAATTTTCTGTCTCCTACTTGCATTTCAAGGCATTAGCTAAGCTAGGTTATGCCTCGAATACACAGAAACAGGCTTGGGAGGTGCGATTGGAGGATATACCCAGATTGCGGGTGTCAAGAAGTGTGGGCTATACACTGCCCTTTTTCTCATACATTTTTTGGTTGAAAAATTTTCCGTCTCCTACTTGCATTTCAAGGCATTAGCTAAGCTAGGTTATGCCTCGAAAACACAGAAACAGAATATCTGGCTTAGGGGGTGCCATTGGAAGATATACCCAGATTGTGGGTGTCAAGAAGTGTGGGCTATACACTGCCCTCTTTCTCATATATTTTTTGGTTGAAAAATTTTCTGTCTCCTACTTGCATTTCAAGGCATCAGCTAAGCTAGTTTGTGCCTCGAATACACAGAAACAGAATATCTGGCTTAGGGGGTGCCATTGGAAGATATACCCAGATTGTGGGTGTCAAGAAGTGTGGACTTTACACTGTCCTCTTTCTCATATATTTTTTGGTTGAAAAATTTTCTGTCTCCTACTTGCATTTCAAGGCATCAGCTAAGCTAATTTGTGCCTCGAATACACAGAAACAGAATATCTGGCTTTGGGGGGTGCGATTGGAGGATATACCCAGTAAAATGGAGGATTGGTTTTTCTTGTTGCCTCGAACCTAGGGTGTACGATCCTCTGTGCTGAAGCAATATTGTCCATTCACTCGCTTTGGGCGAGTCAGTGTAGTTGGTTTTTTGGACTACGTCTACATTTTGGCATCGGAAGTTACATGTATCTTTCCCTCGTTCGTCATCCCCTCATTGAAAGAAGAAGTTTTCTCTTGAAAGTGTTCAGTATCTGCTTTACTTATCGCCGAGTACTCGGTCCCAGGATCAATGGTTTGGAGACCAGGGATTTCGTTTTCCTTCATTGGGCTCGGTACTGGCTTTTGGTCCTTCCATAGCATTCATATCAACCGGGACGACAAGTAGATACATCGTTGATTAATAATTGCGGACATCTTGATATCTTGCGTTCACTTAGTAGTATATCTTCACTGACTTGGCTCGAGAGGTCCGTTCTGGATGCAGGGTCTATCTTCTCACATCCTTTATCGTTTCCTATGTAATATTTTCCACACGAATGCAAGGGGTCTGTTGTTTAATAGATAGATAGATAGATAGATAGATAGATAGATAGATAGATAGATAGATAGATAGATAGATAGATAGATAGATAGATAGATAGATAGATAGATAGATAGATAGATAGATAGATAGATAGATAGATAGATAGATAGATAGATAGATAGATAGATAGATAGATAGATAGATAGATAGATAGATAGATAGATAGATAGATAGATAGATAGATAGATAGATAGATAGATAGATAGATAGATAGATAGATAGATAGATAGATAGATAGATAGATAGATAGATAGATAGATAGATAGATAGATAGATAGATAGATAGATAGATAGATAGATAGATAGATAGATAGATAGATAGATAGATAGATAGATAGATAGATAGATAGATAGATAGATAGATAGATAGATAGATAGATAGATAGATAGATAGATAGATAGATAGATAGATAGATAGATAGATAGATAGATAGATAGATAGATAGATAGATAGATAGATAGATAGATAGATAGATAGATAGATAGATAGATAGATAGATAGATAGATAGATAGATAGATAGATAGATAGATAGATAGATAGATAGATAGATAGATAGATAGATAGATAGATAGATAGATAGATAGATAGATAGATAGATAGATAGATAGATAGATAGATAGATAGATAGATAGATAGATAGATAGATAGATAGATAGATAGATAGATAGATAGATAGATAGATAGATAGATAGATAGATAGATAGATAGATAGATAGATAGATAGATAGATAGATAGATAGATAGATAGATAGATAGATAGATAGATAGATAGATAGATAGATAGATAGATAGATAGATAGATAGATAGATAGATAGATAGATAGATAGATAGATAGATAGATAGATAGATAGATAGATAGATAGATAGATAGATAGATAGATAGATAGATAGATAGATAGATAGATAGATAGATAGATAGATAGATAGATAGATAGATAGATAGATAGATAGATAGATAGATAGATAGATAGATAGATAGATAGATAGATAGATAGATAGATAGATAGATAGATAGATAGATAGATAGATAGATAGATAGATAGATAGATAGATAGATAGATAGATAGATAGATAGATAGATAGATAGATAGATAGATAGATAGATAGATAGATAGATAGATAGATAGATAGATAGATAGATAGATAGATAGATAGATAGATAGATAGATAGATAGATAGATAGATAGATAGATAGATAGATAGATAGATAGATAGATAGATAGATAGATAGATAGATAGATAGATAGATAGATAGATAGATAGATAGATAGATAGATAGATAGATAGATAGATAGATAGATAGATAGATAGATAGATAGATAGATAGATAGATAGATAGATAGATAGATAGATAGATAGATAGATAGATAGATAGATAGATAGATAGATAGATAGATAGATAGATAGATAGATAGATAGATAGATAGATAGACACACTTGTATCTCAGGTATTTGCAAGATACTCCCAAGAGGTGGAGCCACGATGTTATCTAGGGTCAGCATTCAACCACCAGCACAGTAGTCCAACGCATTAACCACCGAGCTACAGGGTCTCAGGCAATACTAAAGAAAATCCTTCAACCCGCTTAGTGCATACTAGAAAGCTAGTATGTGTCCTTTAACCTGCCTACAGAGACAGAGTGCCATTGCTGCTGAGAAGGAGGCGACACTTTCTGACACATTCTTCTGCAGAGCAGGCTTTGGAGATTCGAAACGTTTCCACTAACGCTTCAAGTTTCGTAGAACCCTTGATACAGTAGATCCTTCCGTGTGCAGTGGGGCCTCTGTAAGGGATTAATTCCACAAAATTCTGTCAAGTTTCCACAGAAACTGGATCCTGTCAAGTGATTATTGAAAGTCTGGTGACCTGAGATTGATTTAGGCGTGTCTCGACTGATGTTGGCAAGGAGATCCCTCTCTTCTGAGGTCGCATCTATACCATATCCGCCTTTTTAACGGAGAATAAATCATCGAATAACCCACACCAACCCTTTCACAGCTCGTTATTGCTCCAAGTTCGTGTTCGAAATTATTAATCGGTTCCACGAGGGAATAAAATAATTTCTACCTCAGCACTTGTCAGCGACAGCTTCGTGGAAAAAATCAGAAAACTTTAAAAAACAAAAAAACATTTCGTCCTCCAACTCGAAATATGGTGTAAAACTACAACAACTACAATGTACTCGTACTCGTTCGTTTCCGTTGAAATAATTTATTGGAAAAACTTGTAAGCATTTCGCAATGAGAACAACATGCCAAGTTTCGGTTGCGCGTTGCGTTGCGTTGTGTCCTTTTCATAAAATTTCGAGATTTATTTTAATTTCTGCTTAGCGGTATTAAATTTTCCTCCTTTTAATTTGTTTTCGTGTGAAAATGCAGCGGCAAGGGGAAACTCTAAGAAAAAGGATGCATGTAATGCCCGCTTCGAGAAGTGGAAGTCGAAGTGGAAGAATAAGAGGAAAACTTCTTCGTCTCTGCGAAAGAAAAGTTATTTATTGCGAATGTGAGCTGAGTGCAGAGAGTCCGTTTCGCTGTTATTGGAAAATTCATTCTTTTTTTTTTGGTTTTTGTTTCTTCCTCTGCCACTTTTGGTTCTCGTCTTCTGTTGGTGATTCTCGCAACTGCGGGCGTAAGTTTTAAGTAAAAAGTGTCGTAGTGAGTACAATAAGAAGAAGAAAGTTGTTTTTTGTTGGTGTTCTGTTGTCCTGTTTGGTGTTTTGCTTTGTAGTGCAGGACCGTGAAGCAATCCTGTCGGGTGTTTTATGGTTTTGATTTAAAGTTGGTCAACTCCAAATGGAAATGGTCAATCAGTTCGAAAGTTTGTTGGGCTTTTTAGATTGCCGTAAGGACTCTAAATGTCTCTGATTGAATTTAAAGTGGTTACTGGTGAGGAATTGCATTTCATTTGAAAACTCGCATAGAGAGGACACGGATAAGTGGTTAGTTTTACCAAGACTGGCAGTCATTCTGGGAGTTTTGATGGTTTGCCTGGATCTGCAATTACGCAACAGTATCGACAAGATTCTACTGTCAGCGACCCAACGTGCATAGGTTAGGTTAGGTATGTGGGTAGGCGACTAGATAATATCACTTCGCCACACTCAGGTCAATACAGACACATTGTGATACCCAAAGGGGAAAAAGTCCCTTGCCCATTGGTAAATTCACATCTTGTGGATCACCAAACCATCCTGTTGATTTGATGAACCTAAAAATTTCATTGATTGGTCTGTTTGCTAATTCTTCAAGGTCACGGAAAAAGTGTCGCCCTAGAAATTTGAATCTAAGGTGGATAAGCCCAGGGAAGTGACAGAGAAAGTGGGTTGTATCCTCATTAGCTTCCTCGTCTCCACATCCCCGACATAAATGTTCATCCGTGAGTCTTAACTTTCTCATGTGGTACCGAAGAGAGTTATGCCCCGTAATAGGTCCTATAAGGACGGAAAGGGACTTCCTATCCTTTAGCATAATTCGGTCGGTCCTACTCTTCTGGTGATCACACAGGTGTCCAGGGAGGTATATCTACTATTGGCCTCACTTCTGGCCAAGATCCATGCCTTTTGCTTTAATGTGCAAGGCGGGATGAACACCGAGGTGTCTACCTGTTGCGGTGTAGATTCAGAGCCTCTTCTTGCCAGTTCGTCTGCCTTCTCATTGTCTGGAATACCTTCGTGTCATGGGACCCAGCAGAGTGCAACCTTGTGCTGTGTTCCAAGAACTCTGAGTTCTTCGCGACAGCACTTCACACGCTTGGATTTTATTTCGTTTGCAGTAATCGCTTTTATTGCCGCCTGGCTGTCGATGAAAAAGGTGATACCTTCCGGTGGTATTGTCTTCATCCCAGTCTCACGGGCAGCTATTGTCACTGCCAGGACCTCCGCTTGAAAAACACTGCTATGGTTCGGGAGGCGGACTGATCTAGATATCCCCAGCGGTTCAGAAAAAATGCCAGACCCTACGCCTACATCCATTTTAGATCCATCTGTATAGATAGAGATGGAACGTGTGTTGGCTGGCTGACAATCCTTCCATTCTTCCCTGCTTGGGAACGAGCTAGTAAATGGTCTATCAAAATCTAGGAACGGAGTGAGGTAATCCTACGTAGTATAGGCTTTTCCTAGATATTTCTCCAGGATCATGGAATGACCTGTTGCATTATGATTCCAGCTAAATATCTGACTGACTTATTCTGAGGGCACTGGAGCTGCCGAGGTTTTAACGAAAATGTCCAGCGGTAGAAGATTGAGGATAGCCTCTAGTCCTGCAGTAGGTGTTGTTCTCATGGCACTTGTGGTGCCAATTTTTTTTTTTTTTTTTGTAAGAAGGTGGAAAGCATCGAAAGCCTGAGTGTGGGACTTTAATCCACTAAAACCACCTCTGCCTCAAACCCCGGTTCCCCACGGTACCGCCGTTAGGCATTTCATCACAGGGGGGGTTTTCAGCCGTAGCTGCTTCTCTCTTAGTCTGCATGTCCGGAGGTGTAAGTGCGAATGCACGAAAGTCTGTCTGTCGGTGTGTGTATAATGTACGTATGTATGTATGCATGCATGTATCATTGTGTCAGGTGTGTATGTCGATTCATGTCGCGAGCGTTTGACTGCTTGTATGCGCATTTCGTAGCTCTGGTTGTGTGTATGAGTATGTGTATGTGGATGTGGTCGGTTCGTTGCGTTCGGTTGCTTGGTAGTGTGCGTATGCGTTGATACATGTACATATTTGCCGGAGTTTGCAGATGCTTACCGTCGGGTTGCTCTTTCTTCCAGGCGAAGCTGCTGCATTATCATTGCGATAACTTCATTTGCCGTCTCCCAGGCTTCAGACGTCGTTAGCATGAAAGTTATCAGCCCTCTTGGTGTCACCTGTCCACCTATTGCCATTTCGAGTATATCCCTGGCCGTCGAGTATCCTCGGCATTCCATCAGGATATGCTCTGCATTCTGGGTTTTCCCATCGCAATGCTGGCAATATGGGTCATCCGCATGTTTGTACTTGTAGAGGTACTCCCGGAAGCATTCATGCCCCGAGAGGAATTGCGTTAGGTAGTAGTTTACCTCTCCGTGTCCTCTACTGTTCCACTCCTCTATGTTGGGGATTAATGTGTGGGTCCATCTCCCCTTGGTGGTAGTATCCCATCGGTCTTGCCACTGTGCCTGGATGGCAGCGCCAGCTATTCTTCTTTGTTCCGGCTCGGTTCCACGTTGTTTGGCTGCCTTTTTGACTTCTAAGTCAATAGGCATTCTGCCCGATATCACGCTTATGGCTTCCGCAGACACAGTTCTAAAACCGCAGCATACTCTTATCGAAGCGACTCGGTGCGATGCGTTCATATATTTCATGTACGACTTGACTTCCGACGCTGATGCCCACACGGGAGACGCGTACATAAGCATCGACTTGCTCACTGTTGCTAAAAGTTTCTGATTGGCTGCCTGGGTCCTCCTACATTTGGCATTATCCTCGACAGTGCCGCTACTGCCCTGGAGGCTTTTTCACCTGCGTATCTTAGGTGCTCTTTGAAACTGAGCCTGTGGTCCAACAGCATTCCCAGGTATCTAATGTGTGGGCTCGACTCAATGGTATGCTCGCCAACCTGTATGGTGAGGTGTTCTACCCTTTTTCTGCTGCTTATTAGTACTGCTTCTGTTTTGTGGTCCGCCAGTTCTAAGTTTGATGTCTGTAGCCAGGCCCTGACATCTCTGATGGCATGCCCACATTTCTCTGACGTTTCGGTAATCGTTTTTGCCACAACAACTACTGCAATATCGTCCGCGTAGCCAATGATGTGTACTCCGCTCGGCTTTGGTATTCTTAGGATCCCATCGTACATTATGTTCCACAACACTGGGCCAAGCACTGACCCTTGCGGAACTCCTCCAGTAATGTTATATTCCTTTGGCCCTTCTTCTGTGTCGTAGTGAAGGGTTCTGTCTTTGAGGTAGCTGGCGATTATTCTCCTTATATAGTTAGGTGTCTGCAGGTTGCATAAGGCTCTGCTTATACAGTTCCAGCTGACTGAGTTGAAAGCGTTTTTTATGTCGAGTGTTATGACGGCACAGTACCGCTTCGTCCCTCCTAACCATCTTCTTCCCGCGATTGCTTCACGCGCAATGTTGCACACTGCCTCTATAGCATGTATGGTGCTTCGCTTCTTTCTGAAGCCATACTGTTGGTTGGAGAGCCCGTGGTCTCCTTCAGTGTGTCTCTCGAGTCTTGCTCGTATAATTTTCTCTAGAATTTTTCCCATTGTGTCGAGCATGCACAGCGGCCTGTATGACGACGGCTGGTCAGGTGGCTTGTTACCCTTCGGGATGAGGACTAGCCGCTGTCTTTTCCACTGTAGTGGGAATTCCCCTTCCACTAAGCATGTCGTATACAATTGTGTGAAGATCTCTGGCCTTATCTTGATCGCTTTTTTAAGGACCAGGTTCGGGATTCCGTCCATTCCTGGCGTCTTGTTGATCTTTACCGCTGCTGCAGCTTCTAGGATTTCCTCAGTTGTTACTGGCGGTATTATCTCCGCTTCCGCTGACGTTTCTTGAGAGAGTATCGGGACCTCATCTTTCGCCGGAAATAGAGTGTTAACGATTGTGGTGCCAATGCAGGCCAATATCTGGATCCTCGTGAGGCCGCTAAGTTGGTGGACTTGCTGGCGGACGGCCACCATACAAGACAACCATACGTCAGAATAGGTCTTACTATCGTCGTATACATCCATAGAATAATTTTAGGTTTTGGACCCCAGTTCTTTCCAAATATTCTACTACAAGTATAGAAGGCTATAGTTGCTTTCTTAATTCTTTCATTGATATTAGGTCTCCAGTTCATTTTTTTATCAAGAACGAGTCCTAGGTATCTAGCGCTATCCGAGATTTTAAAGGGAGTGCACTATCAGCTTTGAACAGCTCACTTCGCGAATTGATCAGTCTACTGGCCACTGATTGGGATATTAACTTCAAGCTGGGTGGGAAGTCCTCTAGAAGATCTGTTAGTAGAGGCACACCGCTAGGTAGAGTTCTATCCCCTCTTCTTTGGAATTTGGAGTTGATGAACTATTGATGATCATGGAAGACGAGGGATGTACAGCGATCGCTTAAGGAGAAGATACTGCCTTGGTTTAGTCGGGAAGTCTGAAAGTTGGTGTGATTTGGGTATAAATTACCACAAAACCAAACTAGTTCTCTTCTCAAATTAGTCTTCTCTGAGAAATCAAAGTATGTGGGTGTCGTCCTGAATAGGAAGCCAGGCATTCATGAGAGAGTTAAGAAAGCCACAGTGGCACTCCTGCAAAGAACCTATTGGAAATCTGGTTCCACTGGGTTGTACTGGATCTACAACTCCAACAACATAGGAGATAATTGCCTGATGGACAGTCTTCCAAAAGCTTTAAGCCGCGAGTACCTAAGGGAAGTCCAACGTGCAGCGTATTTGTACATAAGAAGGGTTCTGCGAACAATTGGCTCCATCGCTCTGAGTTTTTTGCTGCACCTGATATCCCTATCAAATGGCAGCTACTGCAACAGTTCGTCGCGAAGTCAAGAAAAGATTTTCCTTCAGAAACTTCGGACGGGGTGATGTACCCAATTTACTAGCTTTGGTAAGAATTTTTCTGTCACTATCCCATCCAGACCACTGTGTTGGGATGGTGTATTCTCTGACAGTCGTAGTCTTACGCTCTGTTTCCGTCTTTTAAATCACTGAAGCGTCCTCCAGGCGGAACAGAATGCAATCAGAGAAGTCTTATCTTGGCTTAAGGAGACGTGATATCTGCTAAGGATATCCGCATGTTCTCGGATAGCCAAGTCGTTATCAAATCCTTCTATCCGACCTATATCCATTCTAAAGGAGCCGTTCGAACTGTAAGGCCGATAAACCTGCCAGATTGGGAACAAACTCATTCTTCTAAGGGTTTGCCGCCATTGGGTTGTGGACTGTGAGGACACCGATGAGGAGGGTCAGCTGAGGTCTATTGAGCGATAGGAGTTCTCTGGTCCTTCATCCTTGTATTGGAGCTTAGCAGCTTCGAAACACGGCGCGAGGAGATTGTGGCATCAGTGGGAGTGATCCTGATTGCGATAGTAGTCCCTATACACCCCAGAGGTCAGACTTAAGTGAGCGTGGTCAGGTTTGTGGGTGTTGCGGCAGCAAGCCAACATACCAGACAGCCGTATGTAAGAATAGGCGTGACGATGGCAGTGTACATCCAGAGAGAATGCTTTCTATACAATCTGATAGGATAGCATTCATGCCCGAATGGCTTCGAGCTGTTCTAATCGCCTCCAGGCTTATATTATTAAGGGCCTCCTCCATGTCTAGGACTGGCGGTAAGGTGGATTTTTTTTTTGACTTTTCAATCACTGTTACCGTCTCATGTTGCACTGGCTCTACTGAACGCCCCTCCATATAGGCGTGGTGGGTAGGTGAAACGTGTCTTGGAGTTAGTTTCGACCGAATGTGGATATCGAATATTCGTTCGAGGGTCTTGAGTAGGAAGCATGTCTGAAGTTCTTCGCTGTTGTGTCACCGGGCTTTCCCGCTTTGTGGATAAAGATGGCATTTCTTTCACACTTGGGGGACGTGGGTGCGGCTCAACCAGCCAATGAAGATCTGTGTGACCCACGGAACGAAATAAGCCCTTAAGCTTTGCAGTATCATAGGAATGGTTTCGTCTGGTCCCGGTGGCTTGTAGGAGAAGAAGATTTCAATGGCCTAAGCTAAGCTTTCCCCGATCAATTGTGTGCTGATTGATGTCTCTGTGGAGTCCTTCGATGGGATTTTTTGTATTTTTGGCTACATTCTGCAGCCCTCTTTTGGGAAAACGACTACAGAGCTGTAGTGACCTGCTCAACGTCTGATTCTATCTCAATGGAGTTGTCTGGGCTGTTGCTTGGTGTTCTTTTCCCAAACCAAACACATAACCGTGCGGATTAATGTTATACATTTTTATGAAGGACTCTTGTAAAGGATTCTGATGACAATCCAAGGACCAGCTGTCATAAGTTTTCCATACAAATTGCAAAGTATTTACTGTCTGTCAAGGGAGAAAGGAGTACAAGCCACACCCACAACGATTCGTAATCCTTCACCTACGACCATCAAAAATGAAAGAAAATAAAAATTCTTATTGCTAATCCTGCAGGACATTTTATTAATACTAAAAGTACATCATTCCGTTCAATATGAACAAAATTCTTCGTTTTTATATTTTATAATCTCTCTCTCTCTCCTCTGTGTGTGTCTGTTTGAGTGGAGGACCTCAAACGACAGCAGAAGTCCTTTAAATTATCCCCAAGGAATTTCTATCAAATTCCATTTGAACAACGGAAAAATAACTTTTATTATCTGTCACAAGGAAATGCCGGGGCGGATGATAGACCACCCCAACTCCCGCGGAGCTATTTTTATGATATTAAAGGCGCGCGTCCTTAGACTACACGATCAAACGGATTCACAAACCATTCCAGTCTCAATCGCGTTTGTCCATCATCATCCGCGTTTGCTGTCGTGTTTTTATAGTCATTCATCGTTAAGATGCTCAACAATATCGCATCCTTGGAGCGGGTAGCTCGCTTTTACGTTCAAACTTTTATTTGCATCGAGGACGATATGGCCGACATCATCGACGTCGTTGTCGTTGTCGTTGTCGTTGTCGTCAACGTCACCAACATCATCTTTACCATGTTAGTCATGCCATCCTTCCTGTATCCTTTTAACTTAAAAATGGATAATTTCATTTTTGTTTATATATCTGTACTCTTGGGGGACGTCCCGGGGGTGCCGAGCGAAAGGGCTGACGGCGATAAAGGGATAATAAATGTTGAATTGAGATATTTGGATTGATATACTTTTTTTTAGCGAACTGTTGCGCGTGTTTTTTAAGGATTTGGGTAATTCCCTTCCTTTTGAGCTTATGGCTATGGGACTGGGAGCCAGAAGTGACAGGGAATAAGAGTGCGACGGTTTTGGCATCATTTCAAAAACGATTCCAACTTCTGTGCTACAGTCACATGCATTTTAAAATCAAAGTCCTTCTTCAGTTAATACCTCTAGAGGGCGGGCCACATACAAGTTTGTTTTTTAAAATTTTTTTTTCATGTAGTATGGCTTTAGAGCAGACATTCCCATTAATTATGCAACACAACGTCGTTCAAGTGGCTGCCTGGGTGGGTTTCGCAGTAGCGCATTCTGTCAGTTCAATTTTCCAAGACTTTGCTGATGGTTTCGTGCTGTAGCTCACGGATTGCTTGGCTAATATTGGCCTTAAGTGCTCGAATCGTTTCCGGATTGTTGGCATGGCATCGGTTCCCCACAAAAAAAGGTCCAAAGGGGTCAAATCGCAGCTCCGAGTCGACCAATTGACATCGCAAAGACGGCTGATAACACGATTTGGGAATTTGATGCTCAAAAGATCGATTGTGGCATGGGCTGTGTGGCATGGCGTACCATCCTGCACTAACCAAAGGTTGTCCAAATTCATGTTTTCAATTTCAGTAAAAAAAAAGTCGGTTAACATGGCCCAAAATGGTCCACTGTTGCCACCACTCCACAATCCGCAGCAAACTGTCACTCTCTGTGGATGCATCGGCTTCTCGACAATAACGTGCGGGTTTTCCGAGCCCCAGATGGCCAAAATCGTTGTCCAATTCAAGCTGCTCTAAGGCCCAAACTGCGAAGCGATAAGGAAGCGGATGGTCGTGCGCCTTCAATTCCTGGAACAATTGGACCTTGTAAGCAAATAATCCGAGATCTTTGTGCAGAATTCTCCTCAGATTAGTGCGTGAAATGTTGAGCTGTTGACACTCACGGCTACAGCAGCCACATTGTCGTCTGTGCGCACCGTACCATACCAGTGCACAGAACATGTGCATACCAGTCTCACGAACTTTTTGCACAAACTTGTGTACAGGTGGGTGCTTCATTTCGGCCAAAACTTTTCAAATACACTGTTTGGGCTACACAGCACTCACTTTGGAAATAGGTTTTCAATATTTCCCAACGTCTTTCCAGCGTAAAGCGACTCATTTCGCTCCGCGGAGGTATGATACTGACTTTCTGTTAAAATTTCGAGCGGGAAACAGCTGTCAGTGTCAAAACAACCTATGATTTGAAAGGAAACCACTAGATGGCCCACCCGAAGTTATTGGCCTTCTTAAGTGTGCAGTCGAGAAAAGGGTTTCCATACGCCGACATATGTTGACAATGTATCTATAGACACCTTTCTCTTAGATGTCAAGAAGGCATTTCATTCACATCGACAAGCATCAGGTTGTATACGCCAGGCTTGAGGCTATCCTAATGTTTACGACGTTGGTTTGGATCTGGGTTTCTTACTGGGTGAACTCGGGGCGTATTGATCTTGGTTCTACGCTAAAGGAGCACTGGTCGCCATTTCTTTGACTAGCTAGCAAACTTGTGTAACACTAAGTGGGGCTTCATTCTTATGCAAGGCCGTCTCTGGACGACATATTGTGAAATGTACATAGGTGTGCTTCCTTTCTATGGTGCTCATGACCTGTTCTCGTGGAAAGTCGATAAGAATCGGCCAAAAGATTTGAAAGACGATATGTTACCTAAAGACTGCAACCTGCATATGACAATGTTGACTCACTATCCAGCTTTATCGCTAGTGAAAGACTTACTTACTTAATGAGCGCCCGACCCGTGCCTTCCACTCTCCTCGATCCCGGTGACGATGCTTTCAGTTGTCCAGATCAAGCGCATCTTCTGTCTTCTTTGTCCTCTCAAAACTGGGGGCCAGGGTTCGATGATCCTCTTTGCTGGAGCAATATTGTGCTTTCGCCCAGTGTTAAGTACATCCACATCTTCGTGGATATATCTTCTCCTCCATTCGTCCTCCTAGGATACGGGAGTGCCCAAAATCTGCTCTGCTTTCCTGCTGGAGTGGAGGCCTCCATAGAGCAGAACTGCCAGAATCATTGTTCTGTAGAGCATGCATTTTGTCTTCCGAGTTAGGAGTCTTGAAGGAGTTTCGCCAAACTGAAGAAGCAGCGGGTTCCTAGAGTAAGTCTTTGCCAAATCTCCACTAGGGTGTCGTTCGTGGAGTTGATATTTACTCAGAGGTAGCTAAACTCCTTAACTACCTTCAAGTTACTATCCTAGGCGGTGTATCGATGCTTCTTTGTTTGTTGACTACCTGCACTTGGTTTCGTCCTCGTTTAGGTATGTCAAGCCCTACTCGTTTCTCTTGTTCTTCAATTGTCATACAAACTTCTATGGTGTCGATGTCGTCTGGGTATCCCAGTAGCTGCACAGATTTGTTGAAGATGGATCCTTTTGTGTTTACACCTGACCTGCGCGTACTAGAAGTGATGGTATAGCCCGCTATGCTTGCTGTCCTTTATGAAGTCTTATATACCCTGGTTCACCAAGTCAATACTATTTATCATACACCCTTCTCTCTATGAAGACATCAAGGAACTTCTTCTCTGGTTTGGAGACTGTAGCATTGGTGCCAACTGCCTATTCCTTGCAGTTGTAATGGATTCATCGCTGTTAAGTTCTATGTCCATCACGATGTCTATAAGGAAACCATTTGACTCTGTTGGCTTTAATACTTTCTAATTCGAGGAAGATACGTAATCAACGTGCAGGTGTGCTTTTATCGTATTCACAATTTGAATCAATTAGTCTCGGTCTTTCTTTCCCAAAAGAGAAGCAGAAATCCTTTCCAAACACATAGCACTGGTACGCACTTTAATTTACCTAATTTTTCCCAACACAATGCTTAAAGGGACATCATCCGAAAGCCAGTCAATGCCAAACATACACCCTTTCATTAGCAAGCAGTATTCCCTCGTCCTGACCAGAAATCCATTTACTTGCAGACATGGCCATCTCCCTGATGTCGTTTGGAACCACAACAACATCCTCCCTACCATTATCCTTCATCGCTTATTCCAAAGACAAAGAGGCAAATTTACGGTAAAAGCTTTTAAGGATAATCGCCACCTGTCAACATTTACTTGCACAACTTAATGAGAGAACCAAAAATCTATGAAAATTCAATTACCCTTACTTTTATGTGGTGTTTCTGTACATCTTCCAGGACGAAGGATGGGGCAAAAGTACACACAGAAACAAGTCAAGTGATTTTGTGGCTCTCCGCTATTGTGATTCAATTACTCGGAGGTGATCTAACGAAAAGACAAAACCCGAGAACTTGGTTTCGAGACTTCATTTCGAGGCTTAAACTCTTACCAGCATGTGCAAGCAATTAATCTTCAAGACTCATCCTTGCACATACATATATCCTGCAATAAAAAATAATAAAAAAAATATATACATACATAGAGTGCGTATACTGTACGAAGTTCAAATGTCGTGAACGTCAGAGACTGTATATCACAGTCTGTCCTTCCTCTGTGTTGTCTCTGTGCCTTCTGACAGGACGATACTGAAGTGAACAATTGTCATAAGTGGTATGGTGTAAGGATATTCACTAGAAATTGCCTTTGTCAGATGGTGGTACGGATATGGATCCTACTGGAGTCTCCTTCGCTCTCTCTCTCTCTTTGCCAGTTGACTTGAGTGACACAATGATGATGCGAAGGTGACGGAGGAGAGGTTAAGTTGGGAGGGCAAAAGTAGCATAAGTTGCAGTTGTAGGGATCTGACGAAGTGGTGTTCTTGAACTTCATTTTTCTTTGTTGTTGGCTTTCTTTCTCTTCACCAAAAGAAGTCTACCGGGAGGTTACTTTGTGACGGAGACTCTCATTTGACACTGGCGGAAGGGGGCAAACAATTCTTTCCTGTTTTAGCAGGGAAGTTATATATTTATGTGGAAAGTTTGGAAGATTGCAACAAAAAGTGACAAAGTTTTAGCGTCTGTTCGCAGTTTGAACGTAGATTTAATGCGACGCTAACTTTTTGTCCTTTGAGTGGATTTGTGAATGCAATGGATGGTGGCCATCCTTTGTTGTAGAAGCATAACCATAAGCATAAGCATAAGAAGATATCCTTAAAGTTGTAAGGCGCATTGTGTCAAACTCGAATTCCAGCAGACGTACCATTCATCAGTTTGTCTTTTGTGCAGAGAGGACACGTTGGATGCAAGTGAGTGTCCTTTACACGAATTTAAAGATTCCTTAAAGCTGTGCGACACCGTATTTCGAAGGTTCGTAAGTAGGGGCACTCCCACAGGTGGGAGTTATTTCCTAAAATTTATGTAATAATCTAAACTCCTACATATGCTTAGAGATCTGTAGCTCAATGCTCTCTCTAAGTTCTCTGAAAGGACTAAGAGATGTGGGGACTTCTCCTCTTTACTAGGAAATACAAAATTCAATATTTTGACACTCGGACACTTGACACTTGCTGACACTTTCCACTTTCATAGGAAACTTAGCTGGAAACCCTATATCCTTGAACATGGAAAGGAAGTCCCTACTGTACTGTTCTGTATAAAAGCAGTAGGTGTAGGATGGGGACTAGGCCTATGTGTCCATCATCAAGACTATACTAAGGTGATCCTTTGATAGACGGCGTCGGAGAAAGCTTCCTATTTAGCTCATCATAGTCTGCTACAAAGGTCGAATTGTCTATACATTGGTAAAGCACTAACAACCCTCTCAATGTGACACTTGTAACCTTTTGATATCCAAAGTAAACAAGTGTCATATAGTGTAGCTACTCGTTTAAAGATTGTATCTCTGTGGTCTAATATAAGTGCAGGACAGTCCTCTATTTTAAACAATTTGGTCTTGGTTCTGTAAGATACTGATTAAGGACTTCCGTAACTTCTGTTCGATAGAACTTTTAAATAAAGGGTCTTCCAATGGGGACTTCCGAATTTTGACAGTTGATAGCGGCCATATTGTTGAAGCTACATCTGTCAAATTGGCTGCCATTTATTCAGTCTGTTTTGCCAAATCACCATGGACGGATATAGCGTTCAACAACACGTGCAAGTAATGAAATTGTTTTGTCAAAATTGGTGTTTGGTTTGGGCAACGTTCCGAGCACTTCGCCCATTTTAAGGTCGCCATAATCGTCCTTCCGAGAGGACTATTCGCAGTGTGGTGGATCAATTTGAATCCACTGGTTCAGTAGACGGTCAATCAACACCCGTACGTCGACAAAACGCAAGATCAGCCGGCAACATCGCTGCTGTCCGTGAGAGTGTGCAGGAGATTTCCCAGGCAGTCGATTTCGCGTCGCTCGCAAGTCTCTGGAACAGTTGTAAACTGATCCTAATTTTCATCGAAAAATCATCTTCAGCGATGAGGCCCATTTCTGGATGAATGGGTACGTCAACACACAAAATCGTCGAATTTGGGACGATCCAAGGGCGTCCAATCCATTTCGTAAAAGTCACTGTTTGGTGTGGACGTTGGCCAGGCCATCACCGTCAACGGCGAGGTCGATGATTACCAGCGCTACCAGCGGATGGCGCTACGTGGCACACAGCTCACGCCACATTGGAAATTCTGCACGAGTGATTTGAGGGCATGGTCATCTCACGTGGAAGTGATCTGAACTGTCCACCGAAGTCGTGCGATTTGACCCCGTTAGACTTTTTCTTGTGGGGTTTTCTGAAGTCTATGCGAATAAGCCTCAAACCCATACAATCGGTCAAATTTATGCGCCAGAGTCATGGAAAAAAAGACATTTCGGATACGCACCACCCAAAGAAGCCGAGGTGGACATATGAGCGATGTTATGTTCCATAAATATAAAACATTTACTCCATAGGAATACAAAATTTCGATGATATCTCACAAACACTTTGTTTTATTTACATTTAAAGATACCAAGCGCTTAATGAAAAACCCCTTACCTTCATACGTCTCGCTTTAAAATTTTTATGCGAATAGGACCTGTGGTTACAAAATATGGAAACCATAAGTTTCTATAAGGACATTTCGAAGACAGAATCCGAAATAGGAAGAGGTATCTCTCTTCCCGCCTTCCCAATGGAGGTCATGGCATGCACGGAACCCTCGATGACAATTTGAAAAGATAGTCAAACCGCGATCTGAAACCTTACACTTTCACTTGAAGAGATGCTCTAAATCGTCGTCTGACGTTTAGCTAGATGGCTTAATAGCTTAACCTTTACGTCATTTGAGTGCTGGCACACAGGGATATTCTAAGTAATTGCATGACCAAAGAATTTGGCAGATAGCATGCAACCTTATGCCTAAGGACCACACTCTGTCTTCAACTAATTATGTGGTACCACAGTGACCCTTTTCTGGGCTAAATGGGGCTCCTCATGAGGCATTTCACGACAACCTACCTAAGTGTAAGTGAGTGCCTATCTATCTGCCATGAACCTGGTATGGTATACTCTTTTACTCTTTGACGGGCTTTTGACCGTCTTTCTAAGTACTCTGTACAGGTCTTGACTCTTTTGCTAGGGTTCCTCAATTACTGAGTCTAAAATTGGTCTTTGGAATTTCTCTTGAAACACCAAGCCACTACTGAACTTTTGGTCGGGGGCTCTTGACTCGTGTTAACCTGGTACATATACTCTCCTTCGCCTAATTGACTTATCAAAATGATTGTCTCTCAATGTCTTCAGAGGACCATTCTATTGTTCACTAAGTTTAGGAAGGAGTTTTTCTTGATTTCTCTCTACACTGGGAAGTGCCTACTTCGTAGTAACATTAGTGAATTTGACCAATTTCCGTCGAAATCTTTGAGTGATCCTATAGCCGTGATTTGTCTAAAGAGGATCCTGCTAAGTCTAGAAGGTTCTTTGTACTTTTAGTGCCAAGTGGTCCCATTGATGGTTTTTTGCAATTCCTCTGACTGGCTTTGTACTGATCTCAGTCTGTGTCTGAATTACTCTCTGGCCATGTTAAGGAGGTTTTGAAGTACACATTGCTTCTTTAGTTTGCTGACTTGCTACATCTTTTAAATATTCTGTCAAGATACCTTAAATTTGTGTCTTTCTATTGACCCTAGGTCACCCGCAGAATAGTGCCTGCTACTGGGTGCTTATTGTGATAGTTTCCTGTTCCTGATCAGTCCTCATCAGTTTAACTAACCGATTGCCCAATACAATCTATAGGAACTCTTTTCTTCTTGAAGTCTTTTCTGATAGCTTTGTGGACAACATTGTCGACGGATCCTTCGATGTCCAAGAGAGCACATTTCTTATTTTCCAGAGCATCCTTCACTTTTTCAATGTTTTCAGTGTAACTAAGATCAAGCTAATGAGAAAGGCCAATTCTCTTTGGGTTTGCTATGCCCAAGTGTTAGGGTGCTTCTCATTTTACTCAGAAGATGTCGCTGTTCCCGTCCTCCTTGTATCCAGTCAGGAGTGAAAATTTCGTCTAGTCCTGGCATCTTAAACCACTGAAATGTACTTATTACCCAATTTTGTAGCTGCTGTGCTGGGATGTTTCTTGCGATTGCTCAGGCCTCCCTGCTGGCTCCTGCTAGTCCATTTTTGAACCACCTTTCCATCGATTTCAAGGCGGTATATCTCAGCATCTATAGAGATGAGCTGTACCGAGTCATGTTTAGCTGTGACATCCCTGGCAAACTCGTTCGCTTGAGGGGGATGACGATGGAGAACCCTCACTGCTTCTTTACCATTTTTTGTATATTTTCCTTCCTTCCGTTGACCACAGTGTGTGGTCATAGATTGTTGCCTATGGTCACCCCTTAGTCGGTCTTGAGTGCCTTTCATTATTTTTATCATTCTCCACCATACGCCTCGCTGACGAAATCCATCATCATCTTCCTTCTGGTTGATCGATCTTCCTTCATCAGTCCTTATGATTTGAAAAAAGGACGGAAGAACTATAGAGTACATATAGTGCTTGATGTCTGTGCGAATCAGTGATCCTGAAGCAATGAATCTTGGCAAAGGACTCTGTTACCTTCCCCACATGAAGTAGAATTCATATTCATTAACAATAGTATGTGACCGGCTTCTATGTTATGAAGCCCCACATCTGCAGTGCAGTCTTAGTCCAAACGCAGTGCTGCATCCTTGTAACACCTTACACTTGAGTTCAAAGATCTGTGAGCAAACTTCAGTCCTCTCCTCTTGGACATGATTTCAAAGGTAAAACACCTTCAATTTGAATTAGGTTGGCTTCCTCCGTCCTGACTGTTGATTCTTCTTGATGAACGTCCACTACAGTCCACAGTGTTCTCATCTCTAGCAAAAAAAAAAAAATCAAAACGAAACCGAAATCCAATTAAAAAATCTCAACACCACTGCGCTGGTGAATAAATCATACGACTGCAGGACACACCGGCTTCCTCAATTCATTCATTATTCTTAATTCACTCCGTTTTATTAAAAACACAAATCAAGTTGACTCCTTTACAGCAGCGCATCCTTGCCGATCGTTGAACCTTTACACCGAGCCTCCACCGAGTCCCACATTTCCATTTCGGTCCCTCTGACACAGAAAATAAGAAAAACTCATTTGAAGCACTCAACGCGTCATTGTCCGCAGAGAAGGAGAGTCTACCGATGACGACGACAAGGACCACAAACCCACTCGTAGTGCCTCCTAGGGGACTATTGTAAAATTTTAATTTTTCATTGCATAGCTGCTCGAGAGACTAGGACCTGGCATTGGGCACAATCCCCGAAAACCACTGATGCATGTGTACACGCACAAATTTCATATGTATCCTGGAGAGACAAGTATGAGAAGGAGACGGAGGTTCCGTCCTGACCTCAAAGTTTCAAATGTCAAGCAAATTTACATTTTCAAAGCTATGAATGTCCTTTTTGTCTTCGAGCGAGCGAGAGGATGCATAAAATTGATGCAACGCACAGTGAGGACCACTATAAATTCAAACTGGATTCCTGTTGAGGACATGCTAGCAAGCGTTTTATTCAGACATTTTTGAGGTTCGTCAATTGTGTTGAGTGGGTGGACATGGGTGGAACCAGAAGAAAATATTTACTTTGTCTGACATTACGAAGGACATTCTCAGTGAGAAGATATTAGTTCGGTTGGTTGTTTAGGGACAGAACAAGAAACATTTAATGAATGTTTGCCCAAAATGTTGACGTACGGAAGACTGTAGAGCCGGATTCTGAACTTGTTTTTCGTATTAATTACTGGGACGGTACTGTCAAATAATCTTCAACTTTTCGAGATGACGAGTGGTGAATTGCGTTTCCGATGGTCAGGATATGTGGACACAGAGCAAGTAATTCTGGACAAAGATAGATTGTTTCTGGCATTAGTTGGGAATATTGGTGAACTTGGTTAGTAGGTGCCTGGACATAAACCATTTGGACAATAGACTAGGTGTGCTTTTGCTCCTTGGGAAGGCCGATTAGGAGAGGTAATATTTCTCAAGACACAACCCACTAGGATCGGGCTAAATGCTATCATACACTGATTTACAGTGAAAGTGATGAAGGGGTTGGATGTCTCGACTTGAAACGCACTTGGAACATGGAGGAGGTCCTTTGACTCAACAAATCTGTGAAGAAGTAACTGCCAAGGGTTCCCATTCCCATTCATTCCCAGATGCTGGACAGATTCATCCCTCATTTCTGCAAGTGAGTACACCTGCACAGTCTATTTTAAGAACTCCGCATTGGATTCCAGGCCAATTCCTTTTAATTGTCCGTTCTTCCAGTAGGCTCTGTCCGGAATTCATACGGCAAATAGCCTATCGAAATAGTATCGATGCATGACCGTAGGGGTTCGATGACTAAAACCGCACTTCCCTCAGTCTTATACCAGTTTTGGCCACCAAACGCCTAGATCCAGCGGAATGAGACTGAGCACCGTATGCATTGCCCAGTCATCCATTCGGATGGCCACATCATCAGGATTGGCCGACACTTTGAAGCCATTTTTATTGTCAACTACGAGAAGCCCTAATAGAGGAGAGTGGACTCCGTCTTGGGGCGTTCCTGTGCAAACTTTCTTCCAGATAGCTATAGCTCCTAGTGTTGAGAATATGGTTCTCGATTTGAGCACTGGTTTCATATTTGCAAAGAAGATTTTAAACTGCGACCTAGAGGTCTATTCTGGCCAGTACTACTTGGTGATGTTTGTTTCCTCATTTGAGTCCATCTCTTGCCACAAGAGAACGTACTTAGAGATGATGTCTTGATGGCAAGGATCATGCTCCTTAAGAATCCAAAACGTGTTTCTAGTCTATTTGCCTCACAGCGGCTATATCCAGAACTTACTCACACTGGGTCTGCAGATATCATACCTGTTTTTTCAGCCGGAGTTTACCATTTAGTTGTACTTAGTCTGCCACAAACGTCATTCCCTCTCGTCGTAGATCGTTCTCTTGTTGATTCCACCTGGAAGCAATCCAGCATAATGCACTGGCTATACATGTCGGTAGTAAAACCGATTCTCATGTATGGGGCATCGGTTTGGTGGCCCGCTCTGGAGAAACATCCCAATTTAGCCAAAATGGAAAAAACTCAACGAGTCGCTTGCCTCAGTGTTACCGGTGTACTGAGAACCTCTCGCTCCAAGCCTTACTCCAGTTGCTCCCTTTAGACATCGTCGGGAAGAAACTGGCTGCCTGCTCGGCAATCAGGCTGAGAAGCTCTAATCAATGGAAGGAGTAATCCACAGGACATGCCAGCATACTATCGATGCATCGCCATCTCCCACAGGTCACCACCTGGCCGTCGAATACAGTTTCGATAATGGCTACCAAATCTCGCCACCTAATAGAACCGAATGGACTCAACGGGAGATCCTGTACCACGAATCGCTGTCAATTTTTACGGATGGGTCCAAAACTGAAGACGGAGTCGGAGCCGAAGTTTTCTCAGAGGACTTAGGCATCCACATCTCCTTCAACCTCCCACACTATTGCAGCGTCTTTCAAGCCGAAATCTATGCCATCCGCCAAGCAGCCGACTGGCTGACTATATCAGCGTCGGATATTGTCAAGCAGCTTTCAAATCTCTCGCATCCAGCACTATGAGAACAAAGGCAGTGAAAGGCTGCCGCCTATCTCTTAACGAGATAGCTGGACAGTATACCCTCACCCTTTGCTGAGTACCAGGTCACGAGAGGAGCCCTCTCTATGATAGTTAATACTATCCGATACGTTGGTCTCTGTAGCTCTGCCATTTCCTGGTACCCATTGGTCTTTCCTTCTTTCCTGGCAATACGTCCTCATCCAAGAGGCCATCATATCTCCAGGGATCCACTTCGAGGGTAAAGTCTATTTTAAACACTCCGGAGCAAGTGCTGATTTAGGAATGGCTTCGAACAGTATTGTCCTTAGCAAGGTTGCATTAGAAAGTTTTGGTCTCATACAACAGATCGAACATCTCTAACAAACCCCAAATCGGTAATGAACCCGAAAGGACACGCCCAAGATACAAACACCTTTCCAGGGCGGGCTCACTCGTCGAGGGAAGATAATACTATAAAAAGTATGTAAGCGTCACTGGTACATGATGCTTCTAACCTTTTCGTCTAGAACTCTGGGTAAAGCCAACTTATTGCTTCTGGGTATGCGTTACCTACGAGCATTTCCCCAAAGGACTTATCCACTTGGTAGCACAACTAATTGGAACAGTCGTTGGGGAGTAATTAAGCAATTTGATCCATTCCTCTATTCATTTGGTCTTTCTTTTGCTCTCCTCTCCTTTTACCACATAATTATTTGATCCCTGTGATGCAGTCGAGGTGGGTTTTCTAAACTACCAACAGGGTGGCGCGGACTTTAAGTCGAAAAATCTTTTAAGAAAATTGTTAAAAGCCAAGAAGTCAAATGTTGAAAAGAAGGTTCTGTCACTGAAGTTAGATCAGTGAGTGTGCGTAGAAGTTCAGATTGGCAGACATGTCCTTTTACATAAATCTCTCATGTCCTACTGAAGCGCACAACTTGTAAGTTCCACCCTGTACCCGTGCACACATAAATTCCTATTCCATCCTGCCGAGATTTTATGACCGCTTTCAATAGTTATCTGCCTCCACCCTCACTTGCTACTCTGCTAACCACAACTTGTGCCCCCGCCCCCAACCGTTACACGTATCCTGGTGGCAGTGATAGGGGTGGTGTAGGTGTAGGTGGAGGAACAAACTAAATTTACGATTCACTCGAGAAAGCTTAATCATCCACCTCTAATTTTGTTTAACAACTTTCATACTCCATTGAGGATATCCTGGCGCGCAGTGAGGGCTTACATCGTACAGCATAGTTGAGATTATTGCCAGGACTATTATTATTATTATTATTATTATCATTATCCTTGTTGTTGGAGTTACATTTTATGGCATTCATGTTGCACATATGTTGCAAGGTTTGTTATTGTATTTCCTCCTCGCATTCACAAGGATACTCTCAGGGATGTGATGATGCTCCGGTGGAATTTTCCTCTCAGGACCATGTCCGGTAGTTGTGCATAATTGCACATTAGTAATTAGAAGTTTTAACGGAACTCACATAGGGGAGTCCTAGGCATGCACGCAGTGTTTCGTAGTTTCCTCCTTTTGGGGCAAAAAAAAAAAAGGAAAGAAGAAAGGATAACAAAATATTAATCAAAAATTAAATGTTGCATACATATGTTCTGTTTAGCACAAATTTGCCATCATCCTCTGGTGCCAAATGGGACAGAGAATGAAATGGATTCCAACCCTCGGCCAGGTCCTTGGTGATGTCCATCGGATAATTACATTCCGACGGATTTATTTCCTATTTCACACACAGCGTCACGCTTAGTGCAGTGACTGTCTGTATTCAGACAGACGGCGGCGCCAGAATGTCGCGACGTTACAGCCTCTAACCATTTGCGAAAGGACTCCAGTGGAGAGCGCGCACTCACACACACACAGAGAGAAAGGCGAGCCCCCCCGCAAGTGGGTTTTGTGTTTGCCTCTGGTTTCCTTTGGGCGGCAGCGCATTGAACCCGTTTTGTTGCTTTTTCGAATAACAGTCATGGAGAAGCTGGAAGGACATGCTGGCGTCCTGGTTTTTTGCTTGTGTATATGTGTTGTATGCATGAATGGATGGATGAGAGAATCATGTGTCATCTCCACTTCATTAGTTCTGCTGGCAACCCTCAACTTACCTGATTACCCACCTCGAGGATCTAACTTCCGTGCACACCAGTCCTGAGTCGTGTGCGGATGCTGGTGGTGGTGCTGGTGGTGGTGCGGATGCAAAAGTGTATACAACAAAACACTTTGTGGCTTCGGCCGTGTGGGCTCCACAACAATGTTGTTAATTTATAATGAAGCTGCATTGTGACTTTGCATTGAATGACGATGACGATGACGATGACGACGAGGACGACACGCTGAGGACGAGGACAATGATGGTGGCTGACTGACAATGGTGACGGCAATGCTTATGGATTGTGTGTACACCACACACCCGTATGCACAAGGGTTAAATCGATACTTATTGGAATAACTATGAGGTGCAGCTACTGGGAATGGGCGTCGATGCTGCGACTATAGTATTCAAATAAGCAAGCTTTTGAAGGGCTACACTCTCATAAAAGCAAGTTGATTGCGTTTGGGTTGTGTTTGAAGCCGCCGTGCGGTCCAGACAATTTATGTTAATCAACATCAATCGATATTGTGTTGCTGATTGGGGTGACTGAGTATTACAGGGGCTTCTGGAGCGAACCGAACTATAGTGCGTTTTTTGAACGATCCAATCGGACGAAGGGTGAATGAAATGAAATTTACGAAATAATAGTGAAGGCAACGAAACCGTATATGTTCTGGAGTTTGGGGAAGAATTTTGGTTGCTTCTGAATGTGTGAGATTGGCAGTTTTATTAAGCCAAAGGTAGGTAAGAAGACTCTTATTGGCAGACGCGTCACACGAGGACATAGAATCGGAGGGTACAAAGCAACTACTTTATCTGGGATGAGGAGTTATGCTATGCTTTGGGTCTTGTTCACACAGAATAATTGGGATATCGGGCTGAAGTTTATTACAGGCATGGTACACATGTTTAAGTATCGAATTCGATCTCGTTTCCACGTATCGCCTGGCACATTGTCACTTTCACGTTCGATACTGCTCCAGAGCTTCTATAACACTTTTGTTGGCAACAAGCAACGACGTAACGTGATCCTACAAAAAGAAAACCAAGTTGAATAGCATGAGCGAAGTGGGCTTTAGACGTGACCATTTCT
Organism: Xylota segnis; assembly: GCA_963583995.1. Taxonomy (NCBI): domain Eukaryota; kingdom Metazoa; phylum Arthropoda; class Insecta; order Diptera; family Syrphidae; genus Xylota; species Xylota segnis. The sequence goes on along the minus strand of OY757237.1, from coordinate 55,758,008 downwards.
CAAGATTACACTATTACCGAACTTCCACTTCAATAGATCAGTTGGTTGACCAGCTCTGTGGCACCATTTTGTTGGAACCACATATCTCTGATATGGAGTCCATCCAATTTTGGCGAAAACTAGTTTTTCAACTTGGCACGATAGCGAACTCCATTGACCGTAACATGGCAAACAATCCACGTAATGGATGCAATGGGGTGTCCTGAAGCCACCACACAATAAGTGATAATGACTTGCAGTCTAATTTCTTCTAGAAACATGCAGAATCGCACTTGAGGCACCAGGTACCCATAAATTGTAGTAGGAACTCACTCTGCTGATTCGAAGCCACTCTCTTGCAATGATAAGCTCTTCTGTTGATGTGGATGATATTTTTGTATTTTTCATTCCTTGCCTCCACACAACAATACAATGACAAGTGTGAGAGCAGACAGATCCACTTTCATGTTTTCAGGAGGAACATTCACGAATGGAACACTTGTACCAGGAGCCCATAGATACTAGAAGGGCCTCGTACTAACGATTTCTGAAACTTTTTGTGAGAGGAGCACCGCTTCGCACTTTATTCTTTCTTCTATGATTCTGTCTCGTTAACACATTAACCACACTGAGGCAAAATGAGTCGGATTTGCTTTGTTTGTATTATCTAGCCTTGGTTTGTGACTACTTAAGCGAGTCCTCTCTCTTCAATTCAGCCATTAAGTCTGTGGAAGTGCTTACGAATGGAGATGCTGAGCTAGTGCTTGACGGCGTAGAGATACGGAGCGATCGATTCTGTGGAGCAACTTGTCCACCACCCTTCCACACATATCCCTCTAAACGTTGGAATTTCGCGTTGGACTTGACGTAATCCGATCAAAAGAAATCCAATGCTGATTACACAATCCAACTACACGATTCCCAAGCTTCCCCTTCAATAGACCAATTGTTTGACCAGCTCTGTGGCATGTGGCACAATCTCGTTGGAAACTCATATCACTGTTACCAAGTAAATCCAATTCTGGCCGTAACATGGCAATCATTTTCATCGACGAATCGTCAAATGCGTAGATGAAATATAGTCTCTTGAAGGTTTCAGACATTTTCAAACCATGGACTTCGACGGCACTGAAGGTCTTCGTAGTCAAACATGGTACATTGAGACAGAATGGATGTAGTCGGGCAAACTGTCCCTCTGTGCCCATATCGTGACCCAATAGTCTCAAACTTTTCTGATTATATTCCCAGTTAAATGGAAAGGATCAATGGCCTCATCTTTTGGGTAATGCTATCCTTAGTAGCCTGGGAACATTGAGTATAGATTTTGCGGTCACGTAGCGTTTCAAGACTAGATACATGCCAGTTTCCGGACTACTGACTGCGATGTCGCTCAGCAAGAAAATGTGTGAGGTATCTTGGTTATATGTTGGAGATGTTAATGTCCAATAAATTTGGTTGTGTGTCACATAATGAGACCTTGGCTTTATAAGAAGAATAAGAAGCTAATGACACTTTTCGAACAAAATTCAGGCCATGTAACCATGCCTTTCGGGGGCAGGAATCGCTTGAAAATCGTTCAAATCTTCACCGTATTGCCCTTCTGTTTGTCTATAAAAGTCATATTACCTTAAGGGCGCCTCGTCTCCTTTACTTTTCTGTCGTTCTACACAACACAACAGGTCCTACTGACTTTTTTCAACTTGCATGGTTAGGGCTGGAGTCCAATTTCTTCTAGAAACATGCAGAATCAGAGCACTTGAGTCACTAGGTACCCATAAATTGTAGTAGGTACTCACTCTGGTAATTCTAAGCCATTCTCTAAGCCACTTTTGCTTGTGTGGGCGATATTCGTATTTTTCATTCCTTGCCTCCACACAACAATACAAGTGTGAGAGCGGACTTTCATGTTTTCAGGAGGAACATTCACAAATGGAACACTTGTACCAGGAGCCCATAGATTGTAGAAGGGCCTCGTACTAACGATTTCAGAAACTTTTTGTGCATCGTTTTGCACTTTCTTCTTTCTTACATGTGACTGTCAGATCAACACACACTGAGTCAAAATGAATTGGTATTGCTCTCTTTGTATTTGTGGCTTACTTAACCGAGTCCTCTCTCTCTCCAATTCAGCCATTAAGACAGTGCAAGTGCTTACGCCTGGAGAGGCTGAACTACTGCTTGTAGAGATTAGGATATGCATAGACTTCCAGAAGAGTGTTCATAAGTAGGAGGAGTTCGGGAAAATGATTTTCGATTTCATAAGTGCGTAGGCCAAGATAATTCCGTAAAACTCGCCACCATGTGCACAGAGAAATCACTAATTTCTATTCCTAACGTCGCGGAGTCCACTGATTTGGATAATTCTAAACAGAAGCACTTAGGGTTGGGGTATTTTTGGTACTCCGACCGAAACGTTGTCTTAGTAACAAAAGTGGATACTTCGACTGGAATGTATGCACCAGCTTGTCTGGTGCGAAGGTTATTATAACCAAAAATTGAATTAGACGCTCTTAGAGTCAGAATGTCGGTACATCTTGCTCGAGGGTACCGAGGCTTAAGGATGGGCGCTGTGGCTGAACTGGTTAGTGGGTTCAATTAGGGAACAAATAGGAGTATGTATGTTCTTGGCCTAAACGTATAAGTGTCGAACATCTCTATAAGGCGAATACTTACAGGCCAAAAGGTAGAATCATCCAAACATGAAACTGAATATGAAAACCAGTAGCATCATTCCCTTGTCGTCTTCAACCTCATCTATTTCATAATGAGGATCTGATTGATTTCTCGAGCCAAAGTGGTTCCCACTCCCTAGGACCTTGACCCTTGTTTCATACTTGGTTATTGATGTGGTGTAACGGAACCACGAGTCTTTTTTATAAAAAAAGACAATACATATCCTGCTTCAGAAAAGTGACAAAAGTTATGGTCAATTGTGCAAGTTCTTGATCCTTCCATGTTGTAATGATCCTTAGAGCAGCTTCAACAGCCCCCTGGAACCTCTAGTCGTATTACTTCCAAGACAGGTTTGCCTTATATTTCATAAGGCTTGCGATTCTTCTATTAGGGTTTGTTCTGGCTTTCATTCTCTCTTTTTCTGCTTTAAACAGGGTTTCAATAAAAGATGACACCCGGTCCCACCTTACACCAACTTCCCCATAATGTTGTCAGGAGTGATATCCCCAATCTCCGCTTCCAAAAACTGTCTTTCCCTAGTCCACCTGGTGCGTTCGAAGAATGTATGCAAAACGTCGTCTGTCAACAAGTCACCCACCGTACTGCCACGTGGCATGATCTATTTTCCCCATTCTGTGTAGGTAAGCCTTGAAATACCCATGCCTTGTTAGGAACTGCGTGGTGTAGTAATTTTACTTTACCATGTTGACTCTCTGCCTACATAGCAACGTGTTGGATTAGCCTGGCGGTCCACCCTCTTCTCTCATCTGTGTTCCACCTGCTATGCTATTTTTTCTTTATAAGATCTTGCTCGGCATCCGAAGCCACCGTCTTCGCTCCCATTGCTGTCTTTTTGTCAACACAGAACATTCTTTTCGCTGCTAGAAGATCGATAGGGGTCACTCCAGCGATTACGAGGACGGCTCGTTGCCGTTTCTCTATTTTGTGGCTTTCTGTAGTTTTTCCGTCTGACAGCATCCAGGATCCCGCAGCTGTACAGAAGAATGGCGTGATTTATAGACTCCGGTGATTGCCACTCCGGTGTCTGCTCTGGGCGTAGTAGTGACACTCGCAGCTCGTTCGGATGCGGATTAGAGCTGTTGCCAGAAAGTTGGATTGGAATCTATAGGTATTCCATTATACTTCACTGCTATCTTGTTGTGTATCACTTCTTGCCAGAATTAGTTTGGAATTGAGGGTTGGAATACGTTTCCTAGTCAGAAGGACTACCTCAGTTTTTTCTTGCACCCTGTAGGTAGGCCAAGTATTGGTTTCCTGAAAATTTTGGCGTTCCGTTCAGAACTGATAGTGTGTACTCTACTTATGACTCGTTTGTCGTTTGGCGTCTATGAACCTTCATCGCAATCCAATCATGATGACTAAGATTGCCATCTCATCTCGATGCACAACGAACGTCTAGACCTGCCGTCCGCTCATAGTTTTTTATGTTTACAATCACGAAACTATTTATTCCATCTCCGATTACAAGTTGATTGAAACAACTTGAACGCATCGAATTGCATTCCCCGAGACGTTCGAGACATGCATCCACAGGCGACATGTTGTCCAGACGCCAGTCATCTCAAAGAAAACAATCATCGTTTGCACAGGACACGAGAACCTTCCTCATTCACATTCGGTGCATGTGACTAATCCTTTACAAGGACAATGGGGACTCGTTCGGCGTTTTCTTCTCTTAAATATGCAAATTTCGCAACCAAATGACTCGTGTTATTTGGTCCTTATCAGGCCCCAGCAATCCTTCATCACCAGCCCACATCCACCTCCACGGGCTGAGATTTATGTGCTCACTCATGCGTTTAATATGCATTCGATAAAATTTTGATAAGACACTCGTGTTGCCTGGCGTGTTGTGCTCATCTGTAACAGTAAATGATTTACAATCGATATGCATTCCGCCGCCGCCGTCCCGCTGCCATCGATGATGCTATGCATATTTTAAGCATGACGAAACGATAAGGAACGGGAAGGACGATACTACTGCTACTGCTGCTGCTGGTGGCATATAGTAGCTCCCTGGTCTCACTGCTCCTGCTGCTAATATATGCTTGGCAGAGTGTTGTGTAGCAGTTTATGGATTCCGTTGTTCACTGAATAGAAAGCAATAAATTTTCGATATTCCCGTTATGGAATAAATAAACATAACTACTCGCACTCCTTCGGGTGGGGGGAGGGGGGTGTATCATTTAAATTCATTGAAGTGAGCTTCACTTTAAGTGCGCATTCGACAACTGGTGTGAGGTTTTCATTTGAATGATGAGACTGTCCTCCGATTTTGCTGAAAACAGCTTCGTGGAAGGGTTGACCCCTTATCCGTAAATGGAACGCCAAGTGGTCCTGGACTGTCTCTTAGTTAACCAAGTTACCATCCGCAGTGCGGCACTCACTCCTCGTTCGGTTATTTATTTTCACATTAAATCGCTGTAATTAATTTTGTAATTATACTTTTTATTTTTATTCACATTTGTCTCTCTTCCGCTCTCTCTCTCTCTGTCTCTGTGGGGGGGTTTTTGTTTGGAGGGATTTTTTCGCCCGGCCTGCAATGGAAAGCAATTAAAATTTGGTCTGGCAATCTCATTATACTTTGTTTGATTAATTAGCACCTAAAAATCTCGCTTTAAACATTTTACGTTGTGCAAACAGGAGGCCTACTAACAGACGCACCCAAACTTGGGCACACACACTCTATGCGGGAACAAGTGTTAAAGTTTTTTGTTTAACGTTTAATGAATAAAAATTAATTTTCAAATATCCCCCCCGCCCCCAATTGGCGGGGAGGGACCAAAGCTAAGCGGATATTTAAATTAATGCGAGTGAGGCCAAATAATTCACTAACGACCACAGGATGAGCCAGTTATTTACATAAATTTAGTAGTAGGACATGAATTTCTAAAAAAAAAATATATTTTTGTACGTATATCCGTTATTAGCGGACATTTGTTTTAAACATATTTTAATTTTTATTTGAGTATAATTAATGTTAGGATTTATGTTTTTTTCACTTCCAGGTGAGTGGATTATCGGCGCAATTTGCATGGAGTGAGTTATGTAAGTTTTTGGTTTTTGGTTTTCTATTTGAATGCGAATTTGATTTTTATTTTGATTTTGAATATATGAATGCGTTAATGGTAATTAATTCGCTTTGAGCGCTTTATATGCTGCTGATGTATTTAGTTAAGCGACGGTAATTTGTGATTTATTTTCTATTTGCCAAAGCCTGCGGACTTTTAGTTTAGTCGGGGAGCAGGGTTTTTTTTATTTTTTATATCCATGAAGCCAGCACTCTTCAGAACCCCTGTCGTGGCTAACCTTAAAATGAGTTCGTGGCTTTGGGATAGCTAAGCGGTAGCTTTTCGAAAAGATCACTTAAATCTACGAAGACCACTGCCGAGGACCGTTTTTCTGGTTCTTCTTAGGCATTTGCATAGAAAGTGAGAAAGTCGCCATAGCCTCGACAGAGGTCATCAGTGTCAGTGGTTCGTCACATTCTTCTTCGGTGGACCTTCTGGATGTTATGACGGTAGAAGGCCCCTTAAGGAGCGCTAGGATTCCTTTGGTTGGGCATTGTCTAGTTTCAAGATGAGTGTCCACTCTACCTCTCATTTAGCTGGTCTCGCACAGGCTTGGTCTATATTGGATTTAAGAAGAACTAAAGATCGTTGCACAGAAATAACGACTTTTGTTATTAAATCGTCCCGCTCCTTCGTTTCCCTGAATGCTGTTGTGCCCTGGAATCCAACGAAGTGCAGGTCTGTGGTTTGTTGTAGTCAAAGGGGTGACTGCAACGAAGAGGGTGTACAATCTCACTTGGATCTAGACGGATCCATTGTGTTCACCGGTGTGGAATACCTGAAAATTATAAAACAAGGATTATTCCAACTGATTGCAGGAGCGGCCGTCTTGAACCAGTAAGGTCATTTTAGGGGGCGAGTTAGCTAGTTCGTTGAAAAAGTTTTTGGGACGCGCATTGTGTCTTCCACTACCTCTGTCTTGCCCCAGCCTTTGCATAGGTCTGTGATTCCCATTCTTCTGCTCCGAAGATGACCATAAAGGAGGGTCAGCTGTAGTCTATTGAGTGGTAGTAGTTCTATGGCACGAGGAGAGTGTGCTCCATCTAGCGTCGCCCATGCTACGGAAACTTGATGAGATTTTGGAAGGGATGAGGCTAATGGGCGGTTGGACCGAGTGATCCATTGGAATGGCGTTTGATTCCGAGGCTGTTTTAGGAGAAAGTGTGATAGTACTTAGCGTTGGCCATGTCCGTAACATGATGTCTTTCGATTCCGAGGCTGTTCTAGCTGCTAGCTCATCGGCCTTTTCCTTTCCTTGCAAGCCCGTGTGTGTCCCGGAATCCATTACAGCATGATGCTGTGCCTAGAGCTAAGAGATTTTAGTTCCTCTTTACTGTTCTGGTTTGGATTTGACGATTGTAGATGAGATGGCCTTCATAGAGTGTAACGCCTTGGATAGTTCTCGTGCCGCTTCTGCGATTGGTAGTACTTTCACTTGTAATACACAGCCGTCATTCGTCAGTTTTTGGCCCGTGCGTCGTTAGTGAAAATTGAGACTTTATTCGAGATGATGACGAGGTAGCGCTAGAATTTCTGGGCTATTGTTTTGCGTTCCGATGCACTTGTTTTTTTTTTTTCTCTGAATTGGGCACCATTTAGTGCAATGTAAGCCAAGAGCTTAAGATAAGCCTCCCCAGCCAAGGTACCCTAAAAGACTTACTTACTTAATTAGTTAGTGGATGGTACACGTCGGGTCCGAACTGGCCGCAACCAATATGTCTCAAGTTACGCATTTTAAATCGGCTTGTGGTCTCTTCTGCATGGTACCTAGGTAAGTAGGTGGATAGGTCGATGATGGACGGCTGCACCTCATCACTTTTAGATTCTTGTGCACCTATTGTGATGCCTGATAGGGGTTTAGTCTCAAGTTTTTTCCTTACTCCTCGTTGGTATAGGGTATCAGAGAATCGTGATCTCTCAGGAGGTAGTACCTTCCTAGTGTTCTTTTCCTCAAGTGACATAGGCTTGGGCACTAAGTATGACTTAGGTTAGATTGAGGGGGTGACTGCAACATTCATCAGGTGGGAGCAGTCTTACTCGGATCTCAAACGGATGCATTGTGGTCGACTTAGGTGAGGGGTTTTAAAGGTCAACAACTGGTTATCCTTAAGCCACTGATGTTACCTTTCACCTTTCTTCTAAGAAAGACTATTTCAGCTTTCTAGCTTATTCGTACCGTGTCTGTTATTAATTAGAGTCTATGGGAGGGTAGTAGAAATTCTTCTTCTGTTTTACTAAAATAGGTTCCTCGGTTTGACCTTGCCGTTGCCATTACTATGGACGTTTTTTAGATTATGCTACAGTCAAGCTTATATGGAACTGTTTGGTTAACTAGCTTCTTTAGAATGCCTAGGAGAAGGAGAATATCACTTAGGTCCTTAGAGATATGCCATGCAGTCGTATATGTCGGAGAACAATTAATACTCGTGGACTACAAGAGAGGAAGGTATTGACCTTCGAATGATAATTCCACTTTCCAGTGAAAGTTTTAATCTGATGTTTAGGGTAGCTAGCCCCAAAGAAGCTTCAGATAGAAAAACCTTGATGAGTTGTAAGGAACCTCTACTTTCTCTAAGTCTTGTCATCTGGAATATATCCGAACTTAGACTTACTGGTCCGCTCTTTTGTTTTTCTCTATCTATGTGGCAGATTGCTTCATCATTGACTGATATTGAGTCCTCTTCCTGCGTCGGTCTCTACCTGATGCCCAATAATCATCTGCTGGAAGTACTACTCACCCAGATCGCATGTTCCCTGCATTTCCGTGACTAGTTTTTCTTCACTGATTCGAAGTGTCTATGTCTCTGGCTTGAATCCAGTTGTCAATTCCTTGGCTTTCTTGAAAATCATTGAGAAGACTGTGCAGGGCCTACGATCTTACGATATTCTCTCTCTTTGCCTTTGTTGGCCTCATTTTCGGGACTCATCACCTTGCCAAGGACTCAGTTGTGGCTAGTAATCTATGGTAGCATTGGATAGCTCATTGATGTCTTGACACTGGTTGCACAGATTGTCGGCGTTGGTGGATGGCGAGTCTCTCGCTCAAGCTCTCTCTGTGGGTTCTGGGTACTCTAGGCTCTCAATGTTAAGTTTCTTCTTCCTTAGTGGTTCTTATTGTTGGGTACTCAGTCGAACTCTGAATTTGAAAGAACGTGACTAGAGTTGGGGTTTGAACAGCCAAAACGTTAAATTCGTTGAACGTGTTGAAACGTCACCCATTTGGTGTCGTTCAGTTGATCTAAACTCGTTGGACCTTAAAACTTTGTCGAACGTTGCTCATGACAAGTTTTTCTGTGAAGACTCAGCCATTAGTTAGCAGATGCTGCTACGGGTGAGCAGCAAGAGATCTGTGTTACTACACTGCAGTGACCCTTGCCCAATATGTAAACAGATATTTGGTTCTACTCGAAATGGTGTACGTAACAAGGCAGTTTCTCATTCTCATTCTTATCCTCATTCCTTCTTTGAGTAGAATATCCTGAAATATGTATGTTTGTCCAGCTTAGGAGGCATACATCCTCTGTGCATTCGCAAAATAAAAGGAAACGTAATTGAGTCATAATTTGTTTACAACGACGACGTGGATTAGCTAAGATTTTGAGTTTGACTGTCAACACACTTCACTATGTCCCTCATAAAACAGGACTTTGCACATACATCCCCATCTTCTCCCAAAAATTGAATGACGGAACCAACAGGAGTCCAAAGCACCACAAAACCAACAGAAGAAATCCCCAAAATACCAACCGACCCCAACCGACCTACTAAAGGTCTATTTACAATCCTTCCCCCCCTCTTCCTCGAGTCCATCAAAAAATACGATCCCATTATTCCTGGTACATTTTGTGTGATTCGTTAGAGCTAAACTCCCATTCCCCCAGAACACAGCTATTCGATCCTTTTGATTGAAATGTCATCCTGATTGGGTGTGCGCTACAGTGCTAAGGCCAAACATAAAGATTCAATATCCCATTGTTATGCGCTCTCTATTGCCGTACAGTGGCTCACAATAATAATGCTTCAATAACAGGCCTAGAACCCAGCACCCACCTCCATCAACGTCTTGTCGTAAAAATAATGGAATCTCATATATCCGCTTTGTCCCGGGGTCACCATTTAATGTGTGACATTCGTTCCGGTCTATGACGACAAACTATACCCCCTGTGTGGGTGTGTGTGTGCGTAGAAATGTGTATGAAACAATAACTTTCTTACTACCACCGTGCAAGTGAAATTGGCAGGCCGTGTGTTCCACAGGGTTGGGCTGTGCACTCTAAATTTCGTTTTCGCCCTCCTGACGGCGAAAAATGAAGAAAACAATTTTCGAGCGAGGGTGGGGTGGGGGTTGAAATCTAATTTCGCCCACTCCACCCATCTATGACTGACAGAATGACTGGTATGCCAAGAACGTGTTATAGTAATTTTATTACTGCACTCCTTGGCAAGGACACCACTCCACCTCCTCGCTTTGACACATTATTTCGCTTATGTTTCAGTAGAGCAGCAGCGCTTGTGTATTTCACACCCTCTTGCACTCCTGTTGCTTGCGCAGTGTGTGACGCGCCGCCCTTTAGATGCGGCGGTGAACGGTGATATGCGAAATGTTCATTTGATATCCTCGAATCTCCTGGGGGTGGTGGTGGTGGTGGTATGCGCTACAGGCGCAGGGGGAACCAAAGACGACGGCGCTACAATTTTATGCATTAAATTCTGCTGCTATACACAGCTCCATACGGGCAGGATGAAAGATGAGGTCCTGAATTCCACACAACATAACTGTGCAACGGATCTAGTTTAGTAGGTAGTTTTAAGCGATATACGCGCTGGGACCAAAGGTAAAGGATGGTTGCTAGTGGAAAAGAAAACTCATGACACCGGATGATTGCTGGTAAATAATTCAACTCTTGGGAATGAAATGCACAGCATAGGTACAAGAAAAAGGCAAAAAGTGTATCCTTCAGGAGATAAGGTGTATCCATACCTACATGTGTACTTGGAAGAATGACATGTTTAGAGGAAGTGCAAGAGGTTTTTTCTGTGCACCCCTTTCGTCATAAATTCAAGAGAGAGCTCTGAGCGGATTATCGCAACAGAAATGTACAGGACGATGGAAATAAAATATGCACAACTCTCATGTGGATAGATTGTTGCTTGATATGAGGAATAAGTCTTAAATGGTGCTACCAGTGCGGTTGCATGTTACCTTTCTTAGACTCAAATGTATAGCTTGGGACCTCAATGGATTCGTGTCTGGTCTCTGGTTCTCCGTCCTTTGGAAATATGGCGATTTTGTCACCTGGAAGCGCTGAAGCAGAGGGTGGGGAAAACTTTCATGTGGGCAGCGTGGTTGAGCAAACGAACGTCTCACAAACATCCAGAAGTACAAAAGTGTCATGAAGTGTTTCTCAAATAAATAATGGCTCTTCAGTCATCCCATTATAAGACATGCTCAAGAGGATTGGAAGCCACCATCAACTTCTTGAAGTTATATGCTCCTGAACTGCAGGACCATCATGAGCGTTTGACTTTCGTCTCTGTACTAGATTTGGCTTCCTCTATTTTTGTGATGTTGATGGTTTATTTTGAATGGCTTTGGGAGGAAGACATAAGATCCCCGAAACATCTCCATATGGTTGTGTCCGATCTGATGGTCATGGCGGGTACCACATGTAGCTTATTGTGTAGATACGCCTCCTAGGATCCCAGAGCCTTATGCTATGTTTTTTTTTTTTGGAGATTTACTCACCGAAATGTGTTTACTATTCTGGGGACATAGGATACGGTCTTGTTCGGACTACTGCAACCAGTTTGAGCTGTTTCCAGTTGATATTTGCTTCGTTTGGTAAAGCTGCTCGTTGGAGATACCCAGGGCTTAATTTTAGCTGTTTTTAAGGCGTCAGCTTGTGGATTTTGAGTCACCAAGTGAAGGCCTATTAAGAAATGGAAAAGTTGGCAAATATCATCAGCGTAGTCGAAGTTTCATAGATTATAGAATTCAATCGATACTTACGTAGTACATTGCAGGGAACTATCACAAACAGTAGTAGTGACAGTAAACAGTCCTGACGTTCTTTATTTTGGGCTTCAAAATCTTCCGACAGATCAGCGTTGTTTAAGATTACTATGAGTTTTTCTGGGATTCCTATCTTGTACAAGACCGACTAGGGATCATCTACATTCAAGGTGTCCAAGCTCATTCGAAGACGATGAACAGTAGATATTGCATAGACCTATACTGGACGCATTGGTCTGGCAACTCGACATCGACAGGGAAATCTAAATGTCCTTGGTTACTATGTCCCAACCTCCCACACTCTACATATTGACATTCTCCATCGCTAGTCAGAGAATATAATTGTGACATAGTGTCGCCCAGATACAGTCAAAATAGTAAAGTTTAGCAGAAGAAGAAGGTGTCTGATTATTTTGACTTAGAATTATGGTCTTGGACCAAGTGACAACCATTCTATGCAGCTGAAGTAGTACCATGGAGCTGGTTTGCTAACTTGCTCAAATTCAGGGCCGGAAATGGGCTTCACAGCTGAGAATGGTTTTGCAATGAAAAGTTGTCCCAAGCAGAAGGGAATTTTAATAAAAATTTGTTCAATGGGTCTCCCATCGAAGAACTTTTTGTGCACCCTATCTTGAGAATCAATATCGAAGACAATTAAGCCATGTCTGTCGGTCCTTGTGTCCCCAGTTTTTAGGCCTTAAATCTTGAGCTAGGAGGGCGAAATTTCATATCCGGAGTTCTGGCAAAAAGATTTAGCAATAATTTTGTGAATTCGCCCACTGCCACGCCCACTGCCAAGCCCACTTACCTAGAACTTCACTATTTTGTTGGAAATCGAAAAATACTTGTTAAACCGTCTCACTGTACCCTTGCGAGGCGTGCAATATGCAAAAGATACGGGGAATCCCAAATTGAACTTTTAAATGAAGCTAAAGGGGTTGGTTGGTTAAGACCGGCCCTCGATGAGGATACCAGAGGAAGGTCCATTGTAGGTACACAGTATCGACCTGGTATCTAATTTCCATCGCATTTATGACTTATGATCAACAAAAGGCCATGTTAGTGATTGTGGATCTTCCAGTGACAAAGCCATGTTGACTTTTAGATAAGACTTCTTTCGTAAGGAAGTCAAGTCGATGGGAATAACAGAGATCTTAGAAATTCCTCTATAGCTCTGCCATTACTCCTTCCCATCATAGCCTCTACACGGATGAGTGGCTATGTTTGTAATGAACATTTTTGAGATCTCTCTCGAATGAGAAGGGTTACAGGACTTTGTTGCTTTCATTACTTCCACAATACTTTGTATTCCAGTAGAAGTCTCCCCAGTTGGAATCTGCATGGCAATAATGTCGAAAATGCTACACCACCACTTTCAAAACAAGAACGCTGTGCGGCATTTAGCATCTTCCGGGTCTTGGCAAAAATCCTTTTCTACGAAAACTATCCTCGCTTTAGGGACTTACAGTTAAGACCAAGAAATTGCACTGAAACTAGTTAAATTCACCTCTAGATACATATATCCTTCAGAAAATAGAAAAGAACAATCCAAAAGAAAAACCATAAAGAGTCCTTACTCACATTTCATTTAGCCAGCTCCGCACAATGAGCCAACACTTAGTGCAGTAAAAGAAATTCAGCGGAAATAAAAGCGAACAAAAGAAACTACCATCCGTGTCCGCGGGGGAGCATAAGGACAATTAAGTAAAATTGCTAAAAGTGCACTCTCCATTGTATGTTTCATTCTAGCAGTACGATGACAACGAGTCTATTCACATACATATGTATGTATGTACCTATACCTGGCCGTAGGTTTCTTGAATGCAATTAAATGCACCAGGAGTGCAATTTATTCGAGCACTGAAAAGGACTCCGAAAGAAAAGCTTTCTTTACACAGTTAGCCTCTTTTCTTTGCGTCTGTTCCATTGTTTACCTGCAAAGAATCCTTCTGTGCGTGTGTGTGTGTGTGCTTTTGTTAATAGGATTGATGGAAACACCAAGGAATGTATGTATATGTGTGTGTGTGTGGGCACAAGTACGTGCTTTAATCAATAAATTTTGGGCAACATAACTGACCCAGATGCAATTGAATTCAAGTACAATGACTCCGGGTGTCTTATCCTGGATGCTTGCCATTCGAATTAGCATACCACCGACACACCAACACTCGAAGTACATTTGTGTATCCTTTTCAAAATAAATCATTTTTAGAACCAAAAAAGGGGCGTATTTCTCGCCATTTTAATCTGCAAATTGTATGCAGAACGGAGGCTTCCCCAGTTCATGCAAACAAAGCGAGGTAGCGAACGGATAAAGGAAGTTGCTGTGTTTTTTTGATTCATGGAAAGCTAATAAATTTAAAATATTAGTGTACACACACACACACCGACCGCGTGTGTGTTTACATCGCTAGGCGCTAGGGGGTAGTACATCCAATTCGCGTAAGTGAATGGAAATTAAATTAGAATGCCGTCCTTCAGCAAAAAGTTTAGTCTGAGAGTTGCAGCCCATCGATCGCAAGAAAAAAGTACAGATTCCCCAAAATATGGCTTCGGCCATGCCATTAGTGGTAACGAGAAGGGGTACCATTCTGGTTTGGCAGTGAGGGATTTTTGTACTCAAAGCTATAGCAGAACTGAACATAGACTTTTGAACTGAACTGGGTAAACCCCAGACACAGTTCCAAAGGATTATGGCATGGAATGAGAGGCCACAAAGTACACCCTCCTATAAAACTCAAAAGCGTGGTACATGCAACAGATAGCGGACCATGCCAGATACTTGTGCATTATTCAGGTTACACGTGAATGTCTATCCGTTTAGGACTGTTCACGGGAATAAGGCCTCCCTCTAGTCATCCAACTCAGGGCGCATTATTAGTACAAGTCTCTCGTTTAAGCACTTTGGCGGCAAGCCTGGATTGCAAGACAATGGAAGCACTTTAGATATATCTGGCCGCCGTGGCTCAGTGGTTAGTTCGAGGTTCGAATCCCAGTCGGGGAACACCTAAAAGTTTGTTCACGGTCCCACTTCTCACGAGCGTCTGACAAACATCCGAGAGTATACTTACTTATGTCCTGTATCCTTGTGGAAATATGCCTCAGCTCTCTCCAACTATTTCCCAGTGGCCGTACTTCCTTCTCAACTGTTCTGCGGCACGTACGCCAAGAACCGCCGCGTATCCTGCCATCCTGAGTAAGCGAGTTCCATTGCATCGCGTGGTTAGCCATGGACCAGTCACCATTTCGAAGAGTATGTCCCATCCACTTCCACTTTCGTCTTCGTATTGTTGTGCCTGTAGGTTCATGGCCCGTTCTCTGATAAAGTTGTTCGTTAGAGATACGGTTTGGCCAGAAAATTGATGAACGTTTGCAGCCTCCTCGTGATAGTGGCGGCCACCCTCTAGGTACCACATCCATATGGCAGTACGGCTTCAACGTTGGAATGGAGCAGTCATAGCTTGGTGGTTAAGCTAATCGCATTGCTACGCCAAACTGTAGATAGCATCCCAAACGCAGATTTTGCTTTGCCTATTCAGCTGGCTACATCCAGTTCGGTTCCACCATCGGTTGAGACTTGGTGAAGGTCCATTATTCTGTGTGACAGCAGGCATACGTCGTCGGCGTGGTCGAGGTATTTGAGTTCAGATGTAAGAGTCCATCGAATTCCTCCGTTTCCGCACTAGGTACACATAAATTGTAGTAGGTACTCACTCTGGTAATTCGAAGCCACTCTCTAAGCCACTTTTGCTTCCACACAACAATACAAGTGTGAGAGCGGACTTTCATGTTTTCAGGAGGAACATTCACAAATGGAACACTTGTACCAGGAGCCCATAGATTGTAGAAGGGCCTCGTACTAACGATTTCTGAAACTTTTTGTGAGAGGAGCACCGCTTTGCACTTTATTCTTTCTTCTATGATTCTGTCTCGTTAACACACACTGAGGCAAAATGAGTTGGTATTGTCCTCTTTGTATTTGTGGCAATTTACTTAACCGAGTCCTCTCTCTCTCCAATTCAGCCATTAAGACAGTGCAAGTGCTTACGATGGAGTAGAGATTAGGATATGCATAGGTTCTCAGAACAGTGTGGTAGTTGTTCGTAAGTTGGAGGAACACTACAAACGCTCCTACTATGTACTTTCAAATCGTTTTAAGAAAATTGAATTTTAATGGAAAAAAACGCCCCAAAAAGTGGCCGTGGCTATCCATATTTTCTGTGATGAAGTGATCTCAGATAGTTTGCGTTTCAATCCCCATCTGAGCTCCGTGAAACTTTCCTATCGAGAATTAGTCACTCGGAGTCCTGCTCGAAAGGTATTGAAATAGACTGAGTTTTACGGTCTTAGGGAATAGCCTATACAAACCTATACATTCTTTATAAATTTTTTATTCGTTTCAATCGTATGATCAGAGTAAGAACAAGCGGGCTATTAGTTAGTGATTAGGTACTTTGGGGGAATGCAACAACTAAATAAAGATTTTTTCAATAAGAATCTAACATTTTTGTATTTAAATGAAATACAGAATAAGTAAGATCTCGGGTTGAAACTTAGTCCAGGTGCAGTATACATGTTCAGTTTAAGTCGATGACCGAGCCCGCTGGCAGCAATCGATTCTTTGGGGCTAATTGTCCACCAATCTTCCATACTTCCACTCGGAACGTTGGTCATTTCGCGGTACTTATAGTTCCTTAGCTGCTTTAACGTTTTTGACTTGTTGGCGTAATCCACAGAGTTGAGGTAACCCGATAGAACAGAAATTCAATCGCATGGAGCGAGGTGGCAATTTCACCGGACCATTTCTCCTTTCCCTTGAATAGGTCAATTGTTTGACCAGTTGTGTGGCATATGGGATCACCTTGTTGGAACACCAGTTCCCACCAAGAATAGTCTTCCAACATCCCCTGATATCGAACCCCATTGACCACAACATCACCAACACCTCCGGCATGAAATCCACACCATATGGTCACTTTCTATGAATACAATGGAGTCTCTGGAAACACATGTGGGTTTTCGATGAAATTCAGAATTTTCTACAAAACTTTTGTAGACCCCAATCGGAGAAGTGCTTCTAATGATCAAGGGGCTTCGAGTCCTGAGTTAATCTGATCTTGTAAGGGTGTCGGGGTAGATCTTGACCCAAAATTCACCACCTTGTGAACTCACAGACTCCCAATTCCTATATACGGCGTAGAATCGACTAATTTGGTTAATTTTGAACTGAGGCACTGGCACACAAACATTCGATAGTGAATATGTTGACACGAAGTTATCCTGCTTGGCGGGAGGCTGGTGACCGAGAATTGGAGTAAGCGCTCTTAAAGTCGCTACCATCGAGACTCAGAGTTTCCAAATTTTGATTAATTTGATTTGAAATAAAAATGTGAATCTTAACTGACATTTTGACATTGACAAATCGCAAAAGAAGTCGAAGGATGCGTTTGTATTAAAATACAAAATTGTTATGTCCCTATTGAAAAATCGTCTCATTCATCGGATCCCAATTTTTTTCGTTCGAAGAGCAATTAGGCTCTTCAATCAAAGTTCAAAAAAGATCGGTCTTTCGAGTTGAATTTGCTGTTTTCCGAAAGAAACAGTTGGCCAAGTACCTTCATCATCATCTTGAAGTCCCTGTTAAACTAATAGGGAGTCCCTGAGTGAACATCCTTCTCTTAGAGAGCGTCCTTCTTGCTATCACGAATTTTGGTCGATTTTACTGGACAGACACAGGTGGGAAAGTTGGACACAATACTTGAGTTTCTTTGAGCTCATGTTCAATCAATTCAAGAATTAAGGACAGACTTAAAGCCAATGAAGTTCACATCAAGGAAGAGGCCTCAGTATCTGTCGAGTGCCTACTTTGAGGAGGAATAGAATTTACCTGGTCAATTCTATCCCGATTGAAGCGGCTTCTTACACTGCCTTCGTACTGTGCCTACAAATGTCTTACAAGCCAAGATAAATCGCCACTGAGTACCGAATATGCGACGGCAGTGCTATGTCCTTTTTGAAGATTGAGTATGTTCCAGTCATAGGGATTTTCATTCACCGGTTCCACACTGCCTCCCTAAAGCATCCGATTTGCCTAGTAATTCATTCTTCAGGTACAGCCACCCTGGCCACCCTACATCTTCGATGGACGATGACTTCAAATGCCAGTTGAAGTTGATTGACGTATTGCGCTTGAACCTAACCGTTTAGTAGGATTAGGACCAAATAACACTTTAAACCAATGATGCTCTTAGCCAGACAAAACGCACATTAAAGCTGAACTGAGAGCTGCAATCGGGCGATAAAATCCATCACACCCTAGACTAGTCCATGAAAAGCCTGTTAATCTGATTTGACTGGAAACCAATTATTATTGCATTTATTATTTATTTAAACTGTTTTATTAATGGCACAATGTCATTTAGTGAACATTGTGTTATATTAATACATTAACCCGGCCGGAGAGGCCGCCCGGAGGCAAGCCCCTCCCGATAAAGCAATAATAGTAATCTATGACCGCTTTATCCGATTAATTATCATTGATGTGTGTATCAGTTGCTGGCTGCAGTGCGAAATATCGATTGTACTCGAGCCCCTGTTAGCCGGTTTTGTTTGTCGATTGGGTGGCCATTGGCCAGCGATTGCTTGGCACAGTCGTACGTATTTACAGAAAAGGACGAGTCAAACACGGACATTTTTGCATTCGAAATTTAATCGAATTAAATTAAAAATTTAAGGCTCTCTGCAAAATGAATGAACCGAACCGAATCAAAAGCGTCGAAACGTCCATAATCGAGCTCGGAAATCTGTTGCGAGCTGATTTTTTGAGCTTCGGTAGGCGATTGCAGATACCAGATTGCAAATAGCTGCTCTGTCTATTTGCAAATGGAATTTGTTTGTTCCGTGGGTGGTGATGGTGGTGGTGGTTGTCTGTTTTTTTTTCGCCTCTTAATCGGATTCAATTGCTGAATCTTTAATTACGTAGTTGGGTGGGGAGGGAATTAAATTTCCATGTTTAATTGACGTTTTATTGCATGCATCGGTTCGATTTGACGGAAACAGCTGCGGGAGGCTTTCAGTTTTCAGATTGGGGATTTTCGCTTGCAGGTGGTTTTGTTGGTGGATTATTGGAGCACTTGGCGAAAGTGTGTAGTAAATGAAAGGTTTATTCGTGCTCGGTCCGCACCTGGTTTGGAAACATACAAGAGTTTTTGGAACACACTCTCAACGACGTGTTGATGGACAATTGATGGTGGCCTAGAGCCTTCGAGTTGGACTTGTTTTAATTTTTTTGACGAAAATTGATTGATTGCATAGCGACACGTTCTGTGAGTGGCGGGCTTGACAGAATTTTTGTGAAATTCCTTTGGTTTGTGGTCATTATGGCGAGTATTCGTACCGAAAGTCCTTAACATGGAATCGAAATTATCAGTACGGCAATAGTAGTTGGTTGGTTGGGTTGGATTGGGTGGTTGTCCCCGCTCAGCAGGGTCCAGAACAAAAAGAGTCACCTCCACTTCTTTAAGACCACAATGGATCTTAAAGCCTTTTGCTTGAAGTAGTGGTAGGCGAGATAACCAGCGAGCGGTCAGTTTTCTTTGCTTCTCCTGGTTTCTTCGAGCTCGATGTCTCCTTGATGTCTCGTCGGTGAGATCAGGGTTCTGATATGTAAGGAGCCCGTGAATTTTGTTTGACTTTTGGTCTCTGGGGGATTTAATTCCATTGCCTTTAGCTTGGCACCTGGCCTGGTGGTGATGAAATCGACCAAATTCTGGTAGTCACAGGCTATGAGTTTGACGTAGCCCTGGTGGCAGCCAGCGTCTTTAAAGGCTGGTTGAGTTGATATTCGCTCGCAAAGACAGGTTACCACTCTGCCTTGAATGAGCCGCCATTTGTCGTAGGAGATCGTCCCTTCGTCATCCGATAGATCGACAATTGCGACGATGAGGCGGTCCTTTATCGTTTCGGAGAGGGTTTTGGAACTCATCGAGTTCCTCGTCTTCTTCGAGGCGTTGGATTCCTCATCTGCGGATCTACACCTTTTGTTTCCTCGCTTGGTTCGTTAAACCATTTCGACTGGATGAGTCCGTAGCCGCTCTTTAGACGAAAGGGGTTAGCTTCTAGAATGGAGTGGTGGCTGGAGCCACGAGTAGGGGGTTGGCGTTTCGGCTTCCGACTGATGCCACGAGTGGTCAGTGAGTGTGCGCCGTGTCTGGATTCACCGATTGCGACTGAGATATTTTTGAAATACCTGGGCCCTCTGCCAAGTTGATCATCGGCATGGTTCGGTTGAAACCTTGATCCAGCCCAGGGAAGAGAGAAAAGGTGTGGAGGGAGGAGGATATGGAGGATGGGGGAGATGAGAGACTAGGTGTGGGGAGTGATCATCTCTTAGATTTCGAGCGGTACGGTGATACAGTAGGGATGTGGTGCATCCCCAATGTTATCTCCGAGGGTCCTAAGCCCTAGCTTAGCGACCCCATACCAAAGGCGTATATTTCCCCATTTAGGCCCTAACCAGTTTGACCTGTGAAGGAGTACCCGTCTAGGGTTTTCCTTCTCAGAATCGACAGAATATACCTGTACAGAGTAAGTTTACAGGTTTCATGGTTTCCTCCTCTTCCTCGTCCCTACAGCTTCTAGAGAAATCTTTAAAGAGGGCACCAAGCCTTCTGGCATGTCTGCCTGCCATACAGTGCCCCGTAAAGGCGTCCACTATCTTTCTTTAGTTGTCCTATTGACAGGCATAAGTCTACTGGAAGAGAGACATGAGCTGATATTGTTCCAACTACTGTTTGCCATTCTAATGGGTGCTGTATCTAGTTGGATTTTTATTGATTTAATAGGTCCTGACTGTTTGAATCACATACTGTTGTAACAATGGCTCAGTCATCGGGGCTTAGTTCCCAGACAATTCCGTATTCGCCTTCATCAACTTCCTCCCAGTTCTTGCTCAGAACCTCTGGGTTAAGACATTGAAGATTAAGTTGGACTCACTTTCTAGGGAGACAGGTCCCGCCTACGACTATTCTGCCTTTAGCTGAAGTGAAATCCAGCAGTTTTTTGCTTTTCGACGATGCGGTCGCCATCAGCACATGGTATGTTTGTATCGGCAATGAACTTCTTCAACCATTTGGATGGAATTTGGTCTTGTCGTCGCAATGCAAAACTTTGAACCCTTTAACAGAGGTCAGCTGCCAGAACAGTGCGACAATCCCTGCTCCTTTTGAAATAGCCTCGTTCAAGGATCCTTATATTCAAAAGTTTCCATTGGTCACTGGAGAGTCTACTCGATGCGTCAACAATCTCGATGCGTGCACTCTCTTCTACGACCCCTGTGCTTGCCTCTTTTAAAGCAACTTGCTGGTGGTTTCAGCTATGACATGCCTTTGCGAGGTTTGTGTTGCGGGTGAAGTCTGTTCGTAGTGCTGCTGATGGGAGACATGATGTACTCAGTCCTTGCTGGGATCAACCTCCCTCTAACTGCTCCAGAGATTAACATCCTAAGTTTGTTTCTATTTAGATTTATCGACATCCTATCAACTTTATTAGCTTTTTCTTAAGCTGGCGCTTTCTTTACAGTGGAGGTTTCAAAAGGATGGCTATTGAAACCCATGCTCTCGATATTGGTTGTGGTTTTGTTGACTGTGGTCATCATGTACATACTTTATTTGCTTGGGCGATCGTTGGAAAGTCGTATGAGTCCAAGTCATGACGACCATACAACTGCTGTCTACTCTTCTCGTTGGGCTATGATCCTCCTCTGTTCCGACGTACAAGAGTCAGTGTTGAGAGTGGCCCTATCAGCGAGGAAATTAGAGTTTGCAGGTAGTCGCAATCAAGCCTTCTGTGATCCCTTTCGTTGAGTTGTTGCCTCTTTTCCGTAAATTCCCTATCGTTGACCTCAAGCTCCCCATCTTACAAGGTGTGGAAGAAGTCATCGAGACTACAGAGTTTCTGCCATCCGAAGGAACAGCCTTTCTTCTGCTCCGTCAAAGTTTTTTGTCTCAGATGCCCGCACACATGGTACATGGTTTGAAACTACGAGTTTAGGGAAGAAGAGTTCGTTCCGGAAAGGAATTGAGAGAAATTAAGGAAAGAGGAACTGGAGGTCTGCACTTATATAGGGTCTTACGTTAGCAACTGAGTACACCCTCAGGGTATCTTGGCAGATCGGTTTTTGGTTGCAGTCCTTCATGGTAGGGGTCTCCTTCCCTGCATATTGTTAGCAATTGTGTTATACAAAGGAAGGTAAGACGACTTCCCAATTTTTCCTTCTAGTTCATTCGCTATGCCCGGGAACCGGTACAGGCTATAGAAAGTCAGTTATTATGTTCATAACCCAATAATCCCATTTCGGCATCAGTAGCTATTTTTGAAAAATTTCAAGTAATCACATCAAGCTACTGAGACGTGATAGTGAACCGAGCAGATGGCTACTGTGCTCTATTTCTGTAACCATCCTGGTAATTATAGCCAATAGTGTTATTCTGTTCAATTCTATTACAGCATTTGCATGATTAAAACAAATTCGAAGTCCTTCGGTTGGTTAGGACATGTCAGAGCGCTATTATGCATAAATGATACTCCACACATCATAATCCACTATAATTGCCCCGATGCATCACAATGGCTCTGCCGATATTTTATGTAAATACTGGTGGGGCATATTAAAAGCCTGTCAACATAATATCCTGGTTCACCAATAACTAACTTGTCGAGCAATAAATTGAATATTCAAACCTCCACTGAAGCAATTTAATGCATTTGCCATCCTTGCCATCCTTGGCATTGGTCCCACTCACATCTGATCACATAAAATCACACTAATTAACAGTTGGCACTAATCAAGTGTACGTGTGTGCCACTTTGTGATTGTTCGCACCATAATTCACATTCGTACCAATTTAAAGGATTAGCAACCACCACACATGCTTGAGAGGCTTCGCACTCTAATTAAAAATGTATCTCAACTGAACTACCGACTAGCCGGCAGTCGTAGTTTGACATTAAACTTTGCGTTTTAATCAGAGACATTTTAATCATCCAATTAGAAGGAAAATATAAACATCAGTGATGGACAGGCGAATGGGAGTGGGAGGAGCTGCTGTTCCTTTGGAAGATGCGAGTGTGGATATTTTCATGTTGTTGCCTTATTTCCAATCATTGTTAGCTTCTGAAGGATTAGCTACGACCCCTCTAGGATGAGTAGATTTAGTTTCAGAATGTGGCGTCTTCAGTCCGATGTCTCTAAGGTTTTATGTCGCGATCCTTGAGTACAACTTCAACTGGCGAACTTGCCATCGAAAAATGAACGACGTTTTCCTCAATTGTATTCAAAGACTTTTCAGCACATTAATCTTAGTCCGACTCTACATGTACAACATCCGAGAGTACAACTCGGTTGGTTGGGGCTTGGACTACTGTGACTTTTGCTTGAAATGCACTACAGTGGACCCGAAGTCGTGTGCAGTACACTGGAGTAGACTCTTACTGTTTCAGATGCTGTTGTGGATCCGTCTGGGTAGATCTCTGTCGGTGATTCGCTTAAATTTGTTTCTCCATTTCCAAGCACGTTCGCGAGAAGTGGGGCCTGAAAGGAATTTTAGGTATCGAAGTTCGATTGATATCGCGCAAGTGGGGGCCGCTATCATTCAGGACCATTTAAGCTGTTTTTATCGCATTTTCAATGGTATTGTCGGGAACCCCGAGCGGAAAGTTTTCTCACTCTTTTCGGATAATCTTCTTGAAAGCGCCCAGAGTTTTTGATTTGTTCTCATAAACCGGTGACATCAAAAAACTCCAAAGAAGAAGGTCTGGAGTGGATGATTTTACCAGTCAGTACAAATCACCAAACCGAGACATTAGCGGACATTATCGCTCAAGCTTTGGCTTACCATTCGTTGATGGCTCTTGTGCGTTGATGCTCTTATGCTACAGCACCGATACTTTCGTCTGTACGAGCATTGTGGGTCCTTCCGGGACTTCTTCTGTCACGTCTTGTCCTAGTCTCGCCGAGGCAAATAGCTAAAAGCTAAATCTGCGTCGAAATTTACCTAGCCCCGAAATCACTCACGAATTGCTTCGTAAACAAAAGTCATGAGTATGCCTTGATCTCGTTGCTGGGCCACCTTGTATTAAGTTTTGGCTTCTTGTGAATGCAAGCAGACGTAAGGTTGTTTAATTAAAATTCTCGGCAGCACAATAGGCTCCAAAAGTTGCCAAACATTGTATAGTACGTTGAAAACGGTGTGGTTCCGCGAAATATGGCTCCGAAATGAATTAAAAAGGAGTTTCCTGACCAACTTTCTAAAGGGAACCTGAATTGCTTCATCCTTTATTGCATAAAAGAATTCCAACGTGCAAATATCCGTGTCAACGCCCAAAAACACAGAGCCTCTTTCTACTCCAACTGTACCTACAGATGTATGTATATTAACTAGTGCAGCACAACAAATCCCACAACGTACTGCAGTTTAAGCACTACCGGGTCCTATAAACCCTGTGTCCACGCAATGACTATGCTAATTGAAGTTTAAATTAATTTAGATTGTTCCCCCGGCTTCCATAATTATTCTCTCCAACCAAGAGCGACCATCACATAGAATCCCACATCCAAGGAGTGGCGCTCACCCATTTGGGGACATTCGCCTCGCTTCTGAATTATTTCACTTTTTTTTTTTTTTTTATGAAACTATTCGGCGGAATGTGAGGAAAGTTTTCCTTACCACCACAAGCGACGCTTAGAGAGTCGAAAACAAATGAACGGAAACAAAAAAAAAAAAGAGAAAAAAAAAAACGAATAATTTAATTTTTCCCTTCCAGTTGAATGGCTTCCACTCGAGATTATCCCGAGTTTTATGTCAATGGCTCCCGGAAGGAATGCGGAGATTTTTTGGAGGCCGCACACACAGTCTCAGTCGAACTTTGTTGTGAGTTAATTAAAGCGAAAGTCTAGCCCCAGCCGCATAAGAGAGAGAGAGAGAGAGAGAGAGAGAGAGAGAGAGAGAGAGAGAGAGAGAGAGAGAGAAGGCAAGAAAGGAGACAATTAAATGAAGGATTTTGGTAGCTAGAAAACGATAAAGTTTCATTCTCGGGCGGCAGGCGGTAGCGGAGACGGCAGGGGGTGAATGGTTGGATAAGGGTTTCGAATGGACATACTATTGGATTAGAATTAGCTGAGGCCATTTTGTGGCCATGACAGTGGCCTTAACGAACAGCGATGACTAAATCGAGTTAAGCTGAGTAATGTTATCAAATAGAAAGTTATGTGGTACTTCGATGGTTGTGACTGTGGGGAACCGAGTTTTGAAGATGGAGATGTGGAAATGGTTGAGTTTGGCAGAAAATGTAAATTTATGTTCTTTAAGGCTTGGCTGTCCAAAAGCAAAGAAATCAACAAAATGTACATCCAATCTGAAGGAATGAGCAAAGATTCAGGGTTACTTCTTGGTTAATGGTTATTCCGTCACTTTAAACGCAATAATACCTATTCTTTTCGGTCAAATAAAGTGTTGACTCTATGTCTCGAAAAGATTTCGATTTCCGATAGATGGAAATGTAACTGTCAATATACTATGTAGGTAGACGGCCTCAGAACAACAAGTCTATCCACCCAGCTCGATCTTAAGGCAGCTGTCTTCAGCTTCGCTCACCAAGTTAGTTGAGGTCCTCACATAGCATTGTTCTACCTCCATTCTACATGACCCGGACATCTTACTCGTTGATATATACACCAATACATCGGTGCGTCATTTGTGTCCTTGGCAGCATATACTAACCGTTGAACCACTTTAGACCCTTCCATTTCGATGCTCTTAAAAGAACTACTTACATATGTACATCACGGTTTGTTCCTCCAATCATGGTAATGTCATCGGCATATGCAGCCAGATTAGATTAGACTAGATTAGAGCATGTCATCATATCACTGCGGTCACATCCGGGCCTATTGTGATTTCCTCAAAAATTAGAGTTCTTCCATGATACCCGACCTCGTGATGAATTCAAGTAGATTTTTTTGAGTGAACTGAAGCTTCTTCTGCTTCTAGGCTGAATTTACCTAGGTGACGATGGCGTTACATTGACACAAAATGTACTCTGCTGAATCTTTGTCCTTGTTACACATTCCTAAGCTATTCCCATTGTCATGACGTGTTTTTTGACTTAGCAGTGAAGAGTCCTCTGACTGTACGAAACAGACTTCTAGTTAAACCCAAAAGTTGTTTGTCTGTTACCTTCAGCATTCGCCCAGAAATGGTGAGTTTTATTTGTCAGTCAGTAATATAGCATTTTGCAGAATAGTTTTGGCATCATGAAGGTCGGTGCAGATCCTTTTCTGACTTTCTGCAATTTCATTTCATTGCCTATATGTCCGCTGTGTCCTAGCATCCAAATGAGATGAGTTCTGTTAGTGCTTGCTAATGACCTGAGTACTTAAAGCAAGTCCCATACAAGTTTTGATATAATTCTATAGGCTTTAATGGCTAGAGGCACAGCTTATGCTCTTAGGTAGATCTGTTGGTATTTTCTCCTTGGTTTTTCCAAGATCTGGCGGTGGGTAAAAATTTGGTCAGTGCTATGGAGTTGTCTGGCCTAAAACGTATTAGTATACGAATTAATCAGGTTGTTGACAAAAAAAAAAAAAAGATATTGTAGGTAACTTATTCCTCTATAGTTGGTGCAGTTTAAAGGGTCTTCTTCCTTGAGGATCGGGCAGACAATGCTAAGGTTCCATCCACCGAGTGTAATTTCGTCTGATTAAATATTGCAAATAAGTTCGTGTATGCTCCTTAGCAAGTCAGTCGTCCCATCATCTTTTCTGATGAGGCGAGGATCAGTTTGGTGCAGATTGTGGAGTGGTGGCAAGGTTTCGGTCAACGGTGGGCCATGTTAACAGACTTTTTTTGGACGAAATATGGGTCATGCAGAATGACGCGCCATGCGACACAGTCCATGCTACAATTGATCTTTTGTGGAAATTGTGCTATCAACCGTCTTGGCGATGGCCTCGGAGATGCCATTTGACCTCTTTGAACTTTTTTTTGTGGGGAACTGTGAAGGACAGATGTTTTATGGCAACAATCCGGGAACTTAAGGCTAATATCGTCCAAGTAATCCGTGAGCTACAAGCCCAAAACCATGAACAAAGTCATCTAGGTACTAGGTACCCATAAATTGTAGTAGGTACTCACTCTGCTAATTCGATGCCATTGTCTTGCAATGAAAATCTTTGCTTCCACTTTTGCTTGTGTGGTGATATTTTGTATTTTTCATTTCTTGCCTCCACACAACAATACAATGACAAGTGTGAGAGCGGACAGATCCACTTTCATGTTTTCAGCAGGAATATTCACGAATGGAACACTTATTGCACCAGGAACCCATAGATTGTAGAAGGGCCTCGTACTAATGATTTCTAAAACTTTTTCTGAGAGGAGCACCGCTTTGCCCTTTCTTCTTTCTTCTATAATTCTGTCTCGTTAACACACACTGAGACAAAATGAGTCGGATTTGCTTTGTTTGTATTATCTATTCTTGGTTTGTGACTTCTTAAGCGAGTCCTCTCTTTCTAATTCAGCCATTAAGGCTGTGGAAGTGCTTACGACTGGAGATGCTGAACTAGTGCTTGACGGCGTAGAGATACGGAGCGATCGATTCTCTGGAGCAACTTGTCCACCACCCTTCACCACATATCTCTCGGAACGTTGGAATTTCGGGCTCACTATAGTTCGTGGCTTGACGTAATCCGATAAAAAGAAATCCAATGCCGATTACACGATCCAATTACACGATTCCCAAACTTCCCCTTCAATAGACCAATTGTTCGATCAGCTATGTGGCATGTGGCACAATCTCGTTGGAAACTCATATCACTGTTACCAAGTAAATCCAATTCTGGCCGTAACATGGCAATCATTTTCATCGACGAATCGTCAAATGCGTGGATGAAACGGAGTCTCTTGAAGGTTTAAGACATTTTCAAACCATGGACTTCGACCGCACTGAAGGTCTTCGTAGTCAAACATGGTTACATGTGCGTACATTGAGACAGAATGGATGTAGTCGGGCAAACTGTCCCTCTGTGCCCATATCGTGACCCAATAGTCTCAAACTTTTCTGATTATATTCCCAGTTAAATGGAAAGGATCAATGGCCTCATCTTTTGGGTAATGCTATCCTTAGTAGCCTGGGAACATTGAGTATAGATTTTGCGGTCACGTAGCGTTTCAAGACTAGATACATGCCAGTTACCGGACTACTGACTGCGATGTCGCTCAGCAAGAAAATGTGTGAGGTATCTTGGTTATATGTTACAGATGTTAATGTCCAATAAATTTGGTTGTGTGTCATATAATGAAAGCTTGGCTTTATTCCCCCGGCCTCATATCACGCCACGCAGAATAAGAAGCTAATGACACTTTTCGATCAAAATTCAGGCCATGCAACCATGCCTTTCGGGGGCAGGAATCGCTTGAAAATCGTTCAAATCTTCACCGTATTGCCCTTCTGTTTGTCTATAAAAGTCATATTACCTTAAGGGCGCCTCGTCTCCTTTACTTTTCTGTCTCTCTACACAACACAACAGGTCCTACTGACTTTTTTCAACTTGCATGGGGCTGGAGTCCAATTTCTTCTAGAAACATGCAAAATCGGAGCACTTGAGTCACTAGGTACCCATAAATTGTAGTAGGTATTCACTCTGGTAATTCTAAGCCATTCTCTAAACCACTTTTGCTTGTGTGGGCGATATTCGTATTTTTCATTCCTTGCCTCCACACAACAATACAATGACAAGTGTGAGAGCGGTCAGATCCACTTTCATGTTTTCAGGAGGAACATTCACGAATGGAACACTTGTACCAGGAGCCCATAGATTGTAGAAGGGCGTCGTACTAACGATTTCTGAAACTTTTTGTGCATCTATTTGCACTTTCTGCTTTCTTACGTGAGACTGTCAGATCAACGCAGACTAACGCAAAACGAGTTGGTATTGCTTTCTTAGTATTTCTGACAATTTACTT
Source organism: Xylota segnis (assembly GCA_963583995.1). Lineage (NCBI taxonomy): Eukaryota > Metazoa > Arthropoda > Insecta > Diptera > Syrphidae > Xylota > Xylota segnis. The sequence continues at coordinate 55,729,230 of OY757237.1, read as the reverse complement.
AAGCGAGTCCTCTCTCTCCAATTCAGCCATTAAGACAGTGGAAGTGCTTAAATACGACAGGAGAGGCTGAACTACTGCTTGACGGAGTACAGTTTAGGATAAGCATAGATTTTCAGAAGGGTGTTCATAAGTAGGAGGAACTCTACAAACGATCGTTTTTACTTGCACCCATACCTTGGGCCAAGTATTGCTTTCGTGAAAAAAATCAAACTCGAGGTTTTAATCAAACTTGACTTTACCATGATGGAGAAGTCCGGCAATCCCGTCTGTCTGTCTGTCTGCCTGTCAGTCTGTTTACTTGTCTGTCTGTCTTTATGTCAGTCTTTCTGTCTGTCTGTCTGTATGAGCCTAAACGGCTTGACGGATTTGCTTCTAACTTCATATCTGTGGTCTGTGGGTTCACACCTCGCAAATCAGCTGTTTCTCTGGTATTTTTTCGGCGATTGCGCTAAAAATTAATATTTCTAGGTCATAAGACAAATACAAATTTTCAAATTGCCACGCCCACTTTTATAAAAATTAAAACCTTTTTGAAAAAAACTGCTCCAAGCTCCCCGCAAGGACTCACTAATGACAGAATGAATAGAAATTTGCATTTAAACTCGAGAGCCTACTGCTCCATATCGAAACATTCGGCTGACTTATCACGAGACTGCCAAAATCAGAGCCTAACGAGTTAAAAATGGACTCATTCAGACTTTTGCACAAAAATCGAATTCGTGCATTTTTAACTTTTATGCGATTTTTAGTGACACCACAATCTACTCTGCCCGCACATGCATAGTTTGTTGCGAAAGCTTACCTTTTTCGAAATAAGCTGCATAAATTCAAAAAAAAATTCATGTGCCTGTATGGGAAAAGAGGAATTATTATATAAACTCTTAATCGCTGTGGAAAAAAACACACACACACATCCAGTTCGCTATAAATCAGAGGAACTTTTCCAGAGTCGATTGTATTTCTAAAATATGCTCTCCCTCGAAATACGAATACATTTTCGTATGTCGGGTATGGGCACCACACCCGGAGAGAGTCTGTCAGACAATCCCTATCCGACAAAAATATGAAAAACTTTTTATTCCGTTTATTTATGTGGAATTGTTCCCCTGTTTTGCACAAAGGGTAGTTGGCGCTTTGAATGCAGCACGTTCGCTCCGTACTCCTGGCCATTTTTGCATTTGTACCGATGAATTAAATATGAAAAAAGAAAAAAGCCGAAATTCAAATCATAAATTCCGCTAGTGGGGCAGAAAAGGTTCCCCAGCCCCGGATCCAGGAAAATCATCATCCAGCATCATGGGAGGGCAGGGACCGGTTTTGTGTATGTACACCAGGGAGCGGTTTTTTTTTGTGCTCTGCAGGTCTAGTGGAATTAACTAGCATTGTACCTATTGTATTGATTTTTTATGGTTCACTAATTCTATGTAGTCAATCGTTTGAAAGTTAAACGTTGGTAGCGATGTACTGGTAGTCGGCTTGTAGTTGGCACAAAAAATGAGCTCAAAACTCGATGAAAAGCATGTCAAAGGGCGCACAGTGGATAGTTTGACGTAACTTTTAGAAGCAGCCTTTCACGTACCCACTGAAACGTTAAGTCCTTTGATGATTTTCCAGGGGTTTAGTACAGATATATGCTTGTTACAAATATTTATTCAATTTAATATTATCAACAATGGCTGGATAAGTCTGATGGTTATTTCACCGCCGAATTCGGGTAAATTCCTGCCTCCGAAAGCTGTTGATGGGTGCACCAAATAACTTCATAGTTCTCCACGCGAGGATGGAACTTTTCCTACTCTAGTGGAACATGCTTTAGAGTACTATTTATCCTTTGGCCTGGGAATCGGTTTCTGACTACTGACTTATATATCCCAATTCCTCGGTTAGTTGCAATATCAAAACCACTAGCTTAGCTGGGTTTGTGGAGATCCTTGAAAGAACTCCGCTATTATCCCCATCGACAGCATGCAAATCGGACTACATGCCGAGAAGAATCGATCTCTTTGTCGAATTTATTGGGATAACCTCAATCTCTATTGTACACTGATGGTTCAAAAAGGTCAAATGGAGTTCGGCCTCGCCCTTCACATTTTTTGCATCGTTAGGACACTCTAACTCTATATTTTAAGCAAAGGTTTTCACTATCGAACTCTGTGCCAGAGAGAAATCTCAGAAAGAGTCTCAGAAGATTACTTGCAGTCAAGTGGCTTCCAATCTATCTAATTGTCAAGAAAACTGGTTTTTGACTATCGGTCTCTGAAGTCACAAGGGCTTTACATAGCCTTCTGTTGTCACCTTTTCTTCAGCTCAAACAGGGTAGCTCCGTTCATAAACTTGATTGCAGCTGTTAGGCAAATCTACAGAAAGTATTCAAGAGTCTACCGCAAAGGATCTTTACGAGGTTGTGGATCTTTTTGAGGCTATTTCAAGCTCATCATCCCAATTATCTTAAAACAAATAGATATCATGCCATTCAACGTGGGCCCGTATGTGGGTTGGACTTACTTACTTAGGTGGCGCTACAGTTCGGGATAAACCTGGTCCTGAACCAGCAAGCCTCTCCAGTTAGCCTCGTCCTTAGCTAACTGCCTCCAGCTGCGCACTCCAAGTCCGCTGAGGTCCGTTTCCACTCGTGCGCGCCACCTAAGGCGAGGTCCTCCTCTACTGCATTGTTTCTCCGGATTTGATTCGAAGACTCTACAGGCTCTAGCATTGGTGTCCATTCGCTCTACATGTCCTAGCCATCTTAAACGACTGATGCGTTTCTGACTTGGTCGATGTAGCTGTACAGCTCGTATAGTTCATCGTTGAATCTCCTCCTTCAAAGCCCATCAACGCAAACGGGACCGAAAATTACATGAAGAATCTTTCTCTCGAAGCGATTTGAGATCTCTTCATCTGTTTTAGACAAAGTCCACGCTTCAGTGCCATAAAGCAGGACTAAGGAGTCTCCTTAGGTCTTCGAAATAAGGCTCTGCTAGTCAATTGCCTTCTTATCCCAAAGAAACAGCGATAGGCAAAGGTTCGACGTTAAATCTTCTCACAGTAATTCTTCTCTGTGGTGGCGTTGGACACCTTTGAAGAAATGGTAAAGCGAATCGTAAGTAGGTTAGGTAGAACGGGGGTGGCCACATGGCCACATATGCTGCCAACACTCGGATCACTTGTGACTCTATTGTTAGCCCCTGTCGTGGGTTTACCTGAAAACAAATACAATGTTTCTTATTAGCTTTGGGGTAGCTACATAGCTTCCCTGACCCATTTTGTCAAGCATGAATCTCACTTTCGACTTCAGACTCCATTCATATGTTTAAGCTAAGCTGTACGAGTTTTCGTCATGTCTAAGTCTAGACTACGAAGGACTGTAAGAGCCTTATGCTCCTCTTAATCTTTCGCGTCTTCTTGTTGCAGTCCTATGGGGCCTCTTTGTCCAGATCTTTATGGTGGGAATGAAACCAACCAGTCTTGCTCTCATGTCGGTTCTCGGTCTCGGAAAGGTGAACCCTTTCCATTTCATTGATAAGAATGTCTATGGAACCATTCCTGCTGTAACGCAGACGGCTTTGTCCGAGATTGTTCCGAAACCGTATATGGTTCGAGTCTGCATCCAAAAAAGAGGTTTTTATTTGGTCTCTGAGTAATAAAATCCTTCGCGAGTATCCAGGTCCACCAATAGTTGGTAGACAGTCTTTCGGCTGGTTACTAAGACATCCTCGGCCTTGTGGTTATCTAGGCCGACTGACTCTTTGATTGACCACAACTATGTGTATTGTTACAAAGTTGATTACCTTAATTCGTTGCAGCAGCATTGATCCTAGAACTCAGTCACACATTATGATACATAGGAGAGGTCCTAGGGCTGACCCTTGGGGGACTCCTGCGGAATATTATATTGTAGTATCGTCCGCCTGGTACCTCTCAGCTTACTTACAGTTGAGGATGTAATATGTAACCTCAGGGTAAGAAAAGATGATTCCACCTACATACTTGGGTGCAAGGCCAATGCAAGCAGAGCGTATCCTCCATAACTGTAAATGAATTAACTGCATCAACTGACCTTTCGCTGTCACACCATGACTGGTAATCATGGTCTCCTTTCAAGTTCCTTTCAACCTTAAAGCGATCAATCTTAGAAGGACTTTCGCTCCCTCCATCAGAGTTACCAAGCCAATCGCCGAAGGACTTAAGCGCGTAAAAACAACCAGATTGACGCAACCCCCCCTCCAAGAATCACATTCGATCAAAAACTGGCAAGTTTGCATCCCCATCGCCAATCGTTGATGATATTCCGTTTGTGTTTATCCTCTTGGCTTAGGGATTACCACATATGCACTGCCACCTGTGTGTTGGCTGGGGGTACTCGTACATCCCGACAAAGGATATACCCCAAGCCGATGGCCATGGACTAATCGAAAATGAATTTTTCATGAAGTCAACCGTCAGGACCCCGTTGTGTTCGGCTGCAGGTCCTTTTGAATTACGTTGGTGGTCGGTTGCTTTTTATTATATCAGTATCCCCCTTTCAATTTTGTTTGTCTTCGTTATGCCACACTCACATACAACTGGGCAAACGGATTTCATTTATTTATTCGAATTTGTGTTGTTGTTGGGTGCAACAGCACGCTCCTGTCAGTGGAACTTATTAGGACATACTAACACCTGATGCCAGAGAGATACGTACGGTAACGCTCGAAAGGGGTGCCAAAGGGTTGCGCGTTTAGACGAAGAGGTGTTATGTCAGCTCAAATGAGTATCAATGTCGTTGACATCTCGCTGACATATTCATGATGATGGAAATCGATAAGAGCCGCCGGCTCGGTCATGCATACGAAATGCGGATTCCCAACCTCACATTGGAGGGAGAAGCGGAACAAGTTAACCAGCCGAGAAGGCTGTTTCCGTGACGCGTTGCTTGCACCTTTAAAGAGGTCTGGGAGCAACAGGTTCCCCTTTATTTGTTGCAGACAGTTGGTCAACTGTACCATATGCTCACATAAAATTCTAATAAAATTCGTTTTCCGATTTCCATCATTGAATTACCAAACTTATCAAATTATTTCCACCCAAACCGCGGCGTGTGGTAATTTCATCCCAACTACTTCCCTGACCAGCATCCAGAGCTCCCCGGCACATGTGTACGTACTTATATATCATTCCTGCATTATCCTGTTAGTTTAATAGCCCGGTCGGACTTTCTCCATTTATCCCTCTCCAGGATACGGGATGAGAGTAATTTCCCATTAATACGTTCCAACTTCCCTGCCATGGCCGGCGGACAATTTTCGCCGGATCACATTAGGATAATCAAAAAAGTTTTGCACGCATTCAATCAAGGATCTCCAGCGAGTGTATCCTGTCTACTCGGGAGGGTAGAGACGAGAAAGTTTTCTAATAGCCCCTCACATGTGCGTCAGAGAGTAGCAATTATTGTGGATAATTTTTTTTTCGCCCCTGAAGGACACGGCGTAAGGAAAGTGATTGTTATCCTGTTTCGTTTGAGCCTGAAAGCTGAGATAGCAAATCTTGAATTTATTCGATTTCCTTCGCTTTCTCCTCGCATATCCTTTTCTTTCTTTGCAAACAAATCAAAGTAAATGCATCAGGTTACAACGTCGTTGGTGGGTGTATCCTTTCCATGGTACAGTCTTCCGACTGAACAAAGGACGAAGATTTTATTTACGAATGCATGTACATATGTAGGTAAAAAAAAAAACGCAGACAATACAACAAGGATACGAAATTAGGTATGTAAATTTGTTTGTCTTGTCTCGGAACAGAATTTCTGTGTCAAGGCGGAGGAAGGTAAAAAGTGAAATTTTACAGAAAGAAAGTGGAAGTTTTCGGTGGAAAAAAAAGGATATGCTAGCAATGCAGATGGAAAGGACTTATTTTTGCGCAGGAAACATAAAGTATTTCATTGCGGGTTCGTCTGGTACATCAGATTTCTGCCTCAAAGGGGTTTATATAAGTTTGCGAGCAATCACTGCGATGATTTATCGAATTATTATTGACTGCCATGTTGCTGCAGGACGAAGTACTGTTCGTGGATCTTCCTTAAGTGCTTTATGAAAGTTTCCTTTGGATGGGGAAATTTGATTTGGTGATGGTTTTGTTTTTTAGTGGTTTTCAGAACTTTGTTATGCTGTGAAAGAAAAAGGCACAGCTGTAGGAGGTAGTTGTGGTACTTTGTTCGATGGAAATTGAGTGTAATTTGGAGTCCCACAGGGTTGCTTGTGGTTGGCTGTGCTTGTTTGCTTTGCTTTTAGTTTTTTGTAGAAAATGCAGGGAGTTCAGTGGAAATGTAAAGTCGCTCAGTAAAAAGGACCTCTTTCTCAGAATTCCAAGTTGTTTCTCCAAACCTTCTTGAATTTATCAAAAAATGTAGGGACTTGTGTGAATTTTTTAGAAAAGTTCATTTGGCGTTCCCAACAGTCTTTGGTTGAGATTACTGTGGAGTGATGTTGAACTCAGCTTTGAATTGTATCTATGTTGAGTTTAGTTGTACTCAACCTATCTATAGTAGATAAGTAGATAGGTTGGGCAGTGATTGTAGCCATAGGGGTGCAATTTCACTCGGATGTCAATGGATCCATTATATTCCCCGGTTTGGGATACCTGAAAAGAGAGATTCAACAGATTTGTCCATAGCGGAAGCGGAACTCCTGAACCAGCCAGCTTTTTGTGGAAAAGTATTTCTTGATTATAGGTGGCGTGTTTTCCGAGAACTAAGTATCTAGTTCTTTAGGTGCTTGGGCATTCGCAGAGGAAGTGCGGTGTGTCTTTCTCTACCTCAGCGCTTGTGCATAACGCTGTAGCCTGTGAGAATACCAATAAAGATAGGAGTTGTCTGATCCTTTTTTTTGTTGTATTGGGTCTAAATAGTCCCGAAAGACGGCACAAGGCTTGCGAGGTTTCGGATGTAAGGTGACTGATGGGCGTTGGCACTGAGTCGTCTGCTGATAGGTCATTTGTTTTAGCTAGCTCATGGGCTATTTCGCTCCCTTCTGTCGCTTGACCTAAGGAGTTTTAAGCTCCTCTTTACCAGTTGGTCTCTCGATCAGTTTCGCGTTGGTTGTAATAGAAATGATAGCTTTGATGGCTCGTTGGGTATCTATGGGATTGTTGCTGTTCAGAGTGGATAAGTCCCTTTAGGCCTCGATGATACCACATAGTTGGGGAGTTTTATGGACTGGCCGACTCATTCAAGAAACTTAAATGATTTGTGACTGAGTGCGTCAACCAAAAGTTAGCTCTCTTAAGTTGCTGCCTCTGCTTGATACCCAATGGGATTGAAGCGATTTCATTTGTCATACATCACCCCAGCTGCGCTTCTTAACACTTCCTGCGACATTGAGTCCCAAACTGTTGTTCTTCTAAGTATGTACATGGTTCAGCTTGACCTTGAAGCTCAATCCAGGTATCTATCCATATCCACGTATCGTTAGATAGACATACTCTGGCTTCTCTGCCTGCAATGCGTCTCTACCGTGGCTCCTTCAATGTTTGCGCATTATCCTATCCTAAAGCTTGTTCGTGGACGGGAGCTAGTTGACTCGAAAAGTTGTCTTTTTCTTCTTTCTTCAGTAATGGGTGACTGAAGGTGACTTGCGTAAACTGAAACTTTGGTATGTTTAAAGGCTTAGAACCTATTTTTATAACTCAACAAGTTTTCCTCGAGTTAAGTAAGGAAGTGTTGTGTGTCATGGAATGATACCTTTCTTTGTCGTCGTATTCTACTATTCTTTGAGCAGATCTTGATTTTTTCTAGTCTGTTTGGGGCTCTTAATGTAGCTTAGTATGTCTCTTGGCTCTACGTTGACAATGTCTACCTGACTGATTCTCTTTTCCTAAGCCAACGTCTGAACTCCCTTCGAGTAGGAAACTCAAGTCCTAATGAGAAATGCCTTCATTTAAAAAAAAATGGTTTACACTCTCTCTCTGTTTAGAAATGAGTGGCATATATAAGATTTTTCAATAAGGGCATAACAATTTTGTATTTCAATAAAACACAGAATAACTTAAATATCGGGCTAAAACTCATTTTAAGCATAGTATACATGTTGAGTTTGAATATAAAAGTTGAACTTGTTCATATGAGTAACGCGAGCAAGATTGCAGCGATCGATTCTTCGGAGCCAAGTTTCCACTGCTTGTCCACACATGCCGACCTAGAGAATTTCGCATTCGGTATTGTTCTGAACTCCTTTAACGTTGTTGACTTATTGGCATAAGCAAACGGCTTACACAATCCCCTTAAAGGAATGCGTTTAATCGCATGACCTAGGTGGCCATTCGCGTGGAGCATTTATCAACATTATCAACCGATCAATTGTTTGTCCAGCTGTGTGGCATTTACCCAGTTGTGTGGCATATGACACCATCTTGTTGGAATCACATATTACTGCTGTGAAGTCCATCCAATTCTGGACAGAAATAGTCTTCCAATATGGCACGTTAGCGCGCTCCGTTGACCGTGACATGGCGAACTTTTTCATCATGGCATAAAATCCTCACCAAATGTTCACTTCTTATGGATGTACTCTCTCTCGTTGCACGCATGTTTTGCCCTTTAACAAACAAACTAAGCCAAAAGTTAGCTTCACCACTGAAGACAGTTTTTCGTTGAATTTCCCAATTCCTCTAAACTGCTTCCAATTGGCTGATTTGACTCATTTTAAACTGAAGCAACCACTCAGAATTTTGGTAGCTCATTCGTCAACGTTAACAGTCACCAAAATATGAATCTTGACTGACTTATTGACATAAGCGGATCATAGAAAGACATGATGGATGCTTTTGTATTCAAATATGAAATTGGTATGTCCCTATTGAAAAAGCCTGTTCAATATCGTCTCACAACAAGTTTGCCTGTTTCTTTTGCCAATCCAAACACTAATAGGCATCTGATTCCAACAGACTCATCTTGCTAAGACTGTACCCTACCGGAAGATATTTTACCAAATGGGCTACTACTTCCTCCTAATAATGTGGCTATCCAGTTGCAAGAGTTCACACTAATCAAACTTGAGTGCGTGGAAAGCTTCATTTTAACCAGATGGTTACCTAAATAGAATCAGGTTCTTGAAGAGCTTCGGCAAGTCCCCTTAAAATATATGAAAATTACGAGTGCATCTCTCAAAATATGCATTGTCCCGCAAGACTATGCACAAACTTGCTGTGCATTTTCTCTAATTTATTAAAAAAATTGATGCAACGTGATCAGATACATACATCTACATCATCTTCATCAGGTCATTTCCGTTTGGTAACGACAAAAGCACAACTCCTCCTCGTCCACACTCTGCCACACTCCATGCCACACTGGAGTACGAACATCCTGTTCACCCGAGACCACATGGAAAGCATACAAAGTTAATTTGCATGAAGCCCCTGAAGTTTTCCTCTTTACAACTGATTTCCGAGAAAAGGGTTTGCCTTCCCTGCCTTGATTTCCACCATCATCATCGGCAGCCATCCTTGAGTTTATCTCACCAAGGGGCTAGATGAACCGAGGGAGTTGTGCCCTCAAAAACATGTTTTATGTGTACAATGTTATAATGTTCCGACAATTTAATATGCCAAGGTAGCGAGCAGTATTATATTATGATGAGGAGAATGAAAAAGTTGGGTCAAACAATATGGACGGGTTGTGCGCCAAGGACTACTCTGCTGGATAAACATAAAAAGTTTCCTTCGCTGCTCCTTGTGCATCGGTCTGCAGAGTGTATCTTCTGCTGAAGTATGATGTATGCATCTTGAGTTTGTTTTTCAAATTTCCAACTCGGTTGGCTGGAAAATTGTGCATTCAATTTAAGTACATGGTGTGTGCGGGGCTAATGCACCTGCATACGGCTGGAATACGCAAAGGGGTGTTGCATTGAAAAGGCAACAAGTTTTACAGGAGGGCGTCGCAACAGCCTTTTGATCTATTTACGCTGCAAGGAGCAAATAGTACTTCAGGATAATTGCCAAGGGCAATGTTTAGATGGAATGCCGTGAAATGAAATAAGTTGAGAAGAGTCTCTCTTTTCTTTGTCGAAAGTTTGCAGGAAGTTTAAAGTCGTGCGAGTCAATGACCCAGAGGTGCTTGGAGCACACATAGGTTGTTCTCTTAGGTTCATGCTTTCTAGGAAGTTTCTACTATAGACTTACATTAGTCTAGGACCCAGAGACGGGCTTGCGTTGACATCTTCATTCAAGGCTTGGCAACAATTAGTGCCCTAAGTCAGTCAGATAATGAGGGACATCATACATACTCCATGATTCTGGAAAAAGTTTCGAGGAAATGTACATTCCACGTGTGACTTACTCCAAACTTAGACTTAACAGACCCTTCACAAGCACGAGCAAGGAAGAATGGACAAGAGTTCAGCCTACACCTACACATACCAGTCTGAGATTACTGAGTCTATGTTGTGTAGGTCTTTTCGATCTGGATTTCACATTGTTTAAGGGCCCTTCTATGTCCAGGAAGGCCGCAAGTGTGAACTCCTTGCGATGGAGTGAGTTTTCTGTCCGGGTTACCACTTCATGCAGGGCTGTCTCAACAGTTCGGCCTTTAGTATAGGCGTACTGGATTGGGGACATATCTCTCGGACTTAGTTTGGAGCGATGTGTAAATCGACCAGTCTTTCAATTGCCTTAAGTAGGAATGAAGTAAGGCTGATAGGCCTAAGCCTTTTTAGGTAGTGTGTGAGGGCTTAGCCGCTTTGGGGATTAAGATCACTTTTTGAATTCTCGCCAGGCTTGAGGAATGTACCTATGAGCAGTTATAACATCCACGAAAAATGTTCGCTAGCCACGGACTAATGTGCTCCTTGTTGCTCTGTAGCATCATAGGGGGGGATATTATAAGGGCCAGGCTCTTTGTAGGGTCTCAAGTCTACGATCTGGTTGGCCAGGGGGTGACTTGTGCTGGGAGTTCTGTAATAAGGGCTTGAGGTTTTGATTAGAGGAGTTACAGTGTCTTGGAGCATGAGTCTGTCCACGATCCGTCTGGTTTCTTTATGAATCTTGGGACTGTGGATGCCTTTGACAAAAATTTGCGTAGTCTGGCGCGTCATTTGTGGACTTTATTTCGCTGCATGAAGCTCTTCTAGCGTATATTGCTTTCTCCGTAACGTTCCCTACGCGTTGTATTGCTTCCTGGCATTCGTACGTAAGGTTGAAAGTCCGGTTCACCACCATATGGGGTTAAGCTTCCTTTTGTTCCTGGTTATGGAACAGGACCTTTCAAAGACTGCTAAGAGTCTCTACCTGAAGGTCAATCTCCGAGTTAGGTTGTGAGATTGAGGACCCCGTGAACAGTCCAGAAAGGTCTTGGTATCGTTCCAGTCTATTCTCTAGGGGTTGCGGTAGGCTGTTTGCAGTTTAAGGGGTTTCATATATATGGTGAAACAGATAATTCTGTGGTCAGAGACTGTAGCAGTGCCGGACACTTTCCAGTCTTTGACTACCAGGGACCCAGAATTCAGAGTGCCAACCCCTTTGATAGGGCTAAAGTCACAAAATAAAAGTCAATCTTTTGCACCTACACCGTTTTATTTGATTTCCATTAGCTTTCACAACCCAAAGAATCTTTAAAGCACGTTAACTGGAATGTCAAGATTTATTGGTGGGTTGAGGATCTGTGTCATCTCATTGTCATCTCCTTTCACCGCATTGGTTTGTGTATCTGAAAAATAGATGACAGATGTCATTTGTGTAACACTTTTGGCAACGACCGGCGCCACTTACTTCCCTGATATACCTCTGGTGCATTGGGCCTGGATTCAACACCGTTGTTGGCCAAAACTACAAAGAACTTATGTGTAGTTGTTGGTTCAAGAGTCTGTAGAAGGACTACTTACAGGCAAATGTCAGGACGACAATGGAAAGGACGAAAATAAATTTCATTGCGAACTGGTTTTAGAAAGAGCTGGGCTATGGTACTATCAAGCTAGCGATGAGAACTGGCTTAAGTCGAGTTGTGGACCTTATTTATAGTAAGGAAAACGTGAACAAGTCTAATTAGTTTAAGCCGATAAGTCACGACTTGTGTGATTGCTACGTGATACAAGTTTTTTTCAAGAGGCTTGTGTGGAAATTGACTTTTTGTGTTCCTATCTCTGTGTTAGTCGAACGACTAGGCACACAGTTTATGAAATACAGGACTTTTATTCAACACAGACTAAACTAAATGTCCTGCTTTGAACATGAAAGCATGGCTGAAAGTGCAGGAATGTCCATAATCGAATCCGACTTGGATGCTAAACTTTTCAGTTGTAAAAGCCTAACCAAGCCTAGAACAATGTATTCTTTTGAGAGGTCTATTGTCAACGTAAAGGATGTATCTGAGCAGCACCACTGCTGTAGTCAGGGTTTAAAACAATAGTTTTTCTAATGGTAGAGTCATCTTATGATGGAGCTGTGATAGTAGTGCATTTATATCAGGAGAAGGCAGATGGTCCATGTTTAGCAAAACAATACTAAAGGTGTTGGTCAGAGGAAGTTGGCTTAAAGTGGTAGGAGAAAAATGTTGATTCTCTCTAGAATTGGCGTACTAAACGTTTGAGTCAGCGCTATGACTATGGCTATGACAGGCTATTAATCGAGCTCACATTTCAAACCTATTTTCGAATAGGAGAGCCCAATCTCTATCTCGAAATAAGTCAGTCTTTGGCTTTCCCAAGTCAGTTGTGAGACGAAACAAATTTTCAAAACTTTCAAACTTAGATCACAACAACTGACTCAATGTTTTTCAGGCAGGGGTTTCGTACTGGTTTCTGGACAGTGGGTCATAGTTTTGTACTAACGAGTACTGCACGAAGTTTCTCGATTCCTGGGCTGCTTTCGCTACTGTGAACAGGAATGACTGTTGTACACATTTACGTTACTCGGGATTCCAGCTAAGTTCGTCAAGGTATATCGTTATTTAGTCACTAGCTGCAGTGTGGAATGAAATTAGTGTATCCGGAAACTTTCAGTCAAACATTTTGGGATGCACCATTCTGTTCTTCCTTAACATCGATTATGTACCACCAAGTAGTGCCTGGCCAGGTCCCACTAATGTGAAATTCCTAATAAACTACAATCCCTTCAGCTCGAAAAAATTATTACATATGAACTTCAGGCCTATTTTGAGACCTATCCCATTTTCTAAGCTGTTCTATCTATCCTTAGAAATAAATAGTCACGATCACACACACCTGAATTAGCTTAGCCCATGATGTAAGCCACTGCAAGCCAGTGTCCTCCACGAGTTTGACTATCGAATTCTAATCATGTCGTACTTTCAAAAGTCGTGAATTCCCGGTTAATACCAATTACGTTTTGTTCCCTATAAATAGAGACTCCAACTCAACTGAAGTCAGTTCTCGTCGTTAGTTCGATAGTACCATAGCCCAGCTCTTTCTAAAATCAGTTCGCAATGAAATTTATTTTCGTCCTTTCCATCGTCGTCTTGACATTTGCCTGTAAGTAGTCCTTTTTCAAACTTTTGAACCGATTGATACACATAAGTTCTTTTGTAGTTATGGCCAACAATGGTGTTGAAGCCAGGCCCAATGCACCAGAGGTTTATCAGGAAAGTAAGTGGCGTCGGTCGTTGCCAAAAGTGTTACACAAATGACATCTTGCCTTCTTTCAGATACACAGACTAATGCGGTCGAAGGAGATAATAATGAATTGACACAGATCCTCAATCCACCGATAAATGTGAACCTTCCACTCAACATTCTGTAAAGGTTTTATCGAAGGACATGCAAATTTAAATAAAATGGTTTAGGTGCACAAAATTGTATTTGTTTTTCTTTGAATTGGAAAGAAGGGGTCTAAACATGCCTCCTTACGAATAGTATCTGTTGACAGGGTTGTACGAAAATGGTCAGTCTTGGCTTTCATAGGTCGCGAAATATTTAACCGCAAGTTCTGGCTTGGCTCTGAGCTAACAAAAACGTCCACAGTGTAAGAGCATTCCATAATCTTTGGTACTCAGCTTGATTAGTTTCTAAGTGATTTCATCACACCAAAGCGCTTTGAGTTCTTCACTTATAATCTGGTACTGGGATCCTGTCCCAATCCAATGCAATAGATACTCCATAACACTTACAGTTTTGCTTTTATTGCTTGGCAAACGTAATTTGTGGGAAAGACACTCAGCGTCGGTCTCGGTCACCGTCGCTGAGAATGTATCAACTTTTCAACAATTGCAGTACAAAAGTAAGGGATTTTTTCAAATTTTCGATTTGTAAATCTTTACGTAATGAATGCATTGAGGACAGAGTTGTAAAAGAATGCAATCATTTTGGATTGCATTCGTTGAAGTCAGAAGGAAATCTTCTTCGTATTGAGATACCTTTCATTGGCGTAAGGAAGGTCCAATAGAAGAATCTGTTATCTATAGTTTTACTCGTTGAATAAACTCGTATTTCTAATGAACCTAACACTTTGACCGTTTGATAAACAAGATCCTTGTATTCATTCGTTTCGATGGTACCATACTGTTCTTAAATGACGGTTTTAAAAGCGAGAGACAAAAACAAGGATCGACTTGGTCAAACTGTTCAGAATATATTCCGCAGCTTATACCCCATATTACCTCCAGTATATGCCTTCATTGAGGTTTTTCTTAATGTCCCATAGTTGATGAGAATACTTGGCTCAACAGGTCGATGGCATCTAGAGCCAAGCTTCTCACAACCATTGGTTTACACGAATGGAAGAGGCCTACTGTGTAATGCCGTGTCCGAAGGGCAGTTTATTATAAGAGAAGTCTTCTCAGGACAAGTTATACCCTCGGATGTTTGTCAGACGCTCGCGAAAGATGGGGCCGTGACAAAACTTTTAGGTGTTTGGATGGGATTCGAACCTCGACCCCCTTGCTCCATAGTCCAATGGACTAACCACCGAGCCACGGCGCCCTGTGGAGACAGCGCACTAAGTTTATTGTTATTAAGACTGAAACGAGTGAGAGCACATGCCCTCACAACCCTGCCTGAAGTTGTCTCTGAATTATGTACAGTGGATGTCGCTTATAATCCCGGTAAAGGGACCGAGGAAATAAGGTCGTTATAACCGGCCGTGGGTTTTATCGGAAAACGTTTTATCAGACGGAAGAATAACCAAATATATAATGTAAGCAACAAATGGAAGGAAAGTGGACGTTCTAAGCGACTGATCGTAAAAAGAGAAGCGACTTCCACTGAATGTACATACAGTTGCTTTGGAATCCAGTACCAGTAGATAAACAGTCAGAAACCTAAGAACAATTATTCCAGAGGAGTGTTCAGAACTACCTACTGACCATGGATTTCATTTCTTCATCCTGTCTCAGGGATTTGATAGAGGGACAGCTGGATTTCCGAGCTCAAATTTTTCAAAATCTAGAAAATTTGTGGCTCAAGCTGTGGAAAACAACTTGAATACATACGTTTCTGTTATCTCAGAACCAACCCAGAATTTGCGGGCAAATATTTCGCGACCTATGAAAGCCAAGACTGATAATTTTCACACAATCCTGTCAACAGATACTATTCGTAAGGAGGCATGTTTAGACCCCTTCTTTCCAATTCAAAGAAAAACAAATACAATTTTGTGCACCTCAACCATTTTATTTAAATTTGCATGTCCTTCGATAAAACCTTTACAGAATGTTGAGTGGAAGGTTCACATTTATCGGTGGATTGAGGATCTGTGTCAATTCATTATTATCTCCTTCGACCGCATTAGTCTGTGTATCTGAAAGAAGGCAAGATGTCATTTGTGTAACACTTTTGGCAACGACCGACGCCACTTACTTTCCTGATAAACCTCTGGTGCATTGGGCCTGGCTTCAACACCATTGTTGGTCATAACTACAAAAGAACTTATGTGTATTTATTGGTTCAAAAGTTTGAAAAAGGACTACTTACAGGCAAATGTCAAGACGACGATGGAAAGGACGAAAATAAATTTCATTGCGAACTGATTTTAGAAAGAGCTAGGCTATGGTACTGTCAAGCTAACGATGAGAACTGGCTTAAGTCGAGTTGTGGATGGTATTTATAAGGAATAAATCGTGACTGAGTGTTACGGGCTTCATGACTTGGTTAGTTAATGTGATAAGCCTTTTGTTCGTGAAGCTCGTGTTGGAAATCAGAGAAAGCATGCTTAATGCGATTTGTACTTCCTGGACGTCGACCTATCGACCCATCACCTCTACTAAGGGGAATGAGGAAGCAATACGTATCGCAATTCAGCTAATTTCGCCTGAAAAGAACGAATAGCTGGGAACTATCTGTGTTGAAGCACATCCTTCTTAGTTTAGAATTATCGATGTCTTGTGTTTGTCTTGTAAATGTATACCCAACTGTATGCAAGCTACTGTCCCTCGAATCAATGCATTCGAAAATGTCAGATGATGGTGAATAGGTTTTTTTTTCAAAACGTTCCTCAAAAGTCGACCCGCAAGCTACGTTAAGTTTAAAAAATTGATTCTGTGGACTGGATCTTTGGGTTGAAATCGATTTTCACTAACCAACTTGGTTTAGTTGGATAGTCGAGCTCTGAATTTGGCTGCAACAAGAAAGTGGTCAGAGTCGACATTTGTCCCTCTAAACGTTTGCACATTCAGAATGTCTCTCATCAATTTGGTTGCCGGTTCGATCATCTGGAGATAGCCAAGTTGGTCTTGGAAAGCTAGTGCTATTTATCACCGATTTAAGAGCTGCTGCAAAGTCGATTAGTCGCAAGCCGTTGTCTGTTGTCGTATCGTGGAGGCTGTACTTTCAGACTAATCTGCCGATTTGGAGTCTTCGAGTATGATTTTGACATCATACCCTGGATAGGCTCCGGAGGTCATAAAACTCCTCTTTGATAGAGTCTTCAGTTCGTCGGTAGGGACGTGGGCACATTCTATGCTGATGTTCTGAAAAATGGCCTTGATTTGGGTCACAGTCTGGCGATAGCTGAGCAGCTTTGTCTAGGTATTTACATGCCCCAGATATTTTTTTGTATTATTTTCAACCAACCTTGACCATTCAAACCATGTCATATTATTTGGAATATTGACGGACATTTCCAGGGAACTCTGTCTCTAAAAACATGAAAATTTGGCTTATTAAGGTGGTATCTCTGCCCTGGGAGCAAGCCCACTACAATCGTCAAACTGTTCCCAACTATGTACTTACTTCTGTACCTTGGTTTGAGGTGAGCCTGGGCTTCAACCAATAAGCCACTTCTTGAACGGGGTCCTTAGTAAATTGTCTCCAGTTGGACCTAGACCTAAGACGAGGTCTTCCTCCACTGGGTTGTACCATCGCTGACGTCTATTTACTTTTCATGTCTTAACCATGATTTTGATGTTTGCTTTTGACTTGGTCAATATTGCTGTACATCTCGTATAGTGCGTCGTTGAATCTCCTCCTTTAAGGCCTGTCAAAGCAAATCGAACTGAAAATTTGGCGAAGAATTGTTCTTCTATATCCATTTTCTCTTGCGCTAGGCTCAGTACACGGTCTTCCACCCAAGTGTGCACGCGTCTCATGAGCTGGTTCAGTCTTTTCTGTGCATTTCTTGCAGTGATTACCGCCCCGATGTCATCCCCACACCCTGCCAGGAGCGTATCTTCGCGGATTATCCAATTAAGCCCTGCGCTGCTCCAGCCTTTATTTCCTTCCTTCAGGTTCCTTCTCTGGTGTCGTCTGAGTTAGTTTTCAGATAGTTTTTTTTACAATGCTACTGAGAGTGCGTTAAGTATGTCAATCCACCTAGCACTATTGACCCATTCCTCTATTGCTCCTACAGTAGAGTGGCCTTTTCTGAGCCCGTGCTGTTTTTTCAAATAAGGCACCTGTGCTCTTTTCTAGGAACTTCCCTGCAGTGTCCAGCGTACCCAAAAGGCTGTAGGTCGATGAGGAAACCGAGACTCCTTTTCCTTAAGGTTATAGGTGTCTAGTTGTGTCCAATTCGATAGCTCAGGGAGATTCCGCTTCAATACTAGCGAACGGATTCGCTGGGTTTTGCCAGGTTACGTCAATATCGTTGGCTAGTAGTTGCACAAACTTTTGTAAGATTGTGCCTCCGGTGTGAAACCGTCATTGCTTTCGTTCAATTTGTAAGAAGCAAGCTCTTCCCAACTCATTTCCAAGTAATTTATAGAAGCACTGAGGGAGAGAGCATCCTAATGAAGAAGTCCAAGCCTGATCGCAGTTCCTCTAGTGCCGACGTGCAGGACGTGTGATATCATACAGCCACCATCATATACATTTTGCAAAGGATAGTCAGTCATTTTTGCTCATTTTAGCAAGATTGCACATTCCACGTATTGCGGATACGAAAATAGATTCGTTTTATGACTTGCAGCGCTTACAGGACAACCCAATGCCCAACACGAACTTCATAAACAAATTCGTCACGAAGCTCGTGATTACCCTGATGAAACCAATTACACTTAGTCACGGTTTCTTTCCTATAAATGATGATTTCCTGTTCGATATAAGTCAGTTATCTGAGTGTCTAGCTTGGATTTAGTCTAAAACCAGATCATAATGAAATTCCTTTTCGTCCTTACCGTCGTCATCTTTGCATTTGGTTGTGAGTACCTAATTTGGTTTTGAGTAAGCAGATGTACAATTTTTTCGTCTTAGTTATGTCGAATGTTGGTGTTGAATCCGCGGCTGCACCGCCAGCACATCAGGAGAGTAAGTGCCGCCATTGCCAGTATAATTCCACAAATATCACCTGATTCCTTTCCAGATACGCAGACTAACGCGGTCTATGGATCTGGCAATGAGATGACACAGATCCTCAACCCACCGATAAATGTAGACATTCCACTTGACATTGCTTAGTGATTCCTTTGATTTGGATTATCCCATGAAATGGGAATAAAATGGTTTAGGTGCAGCAAATTATTTGAGTCTTTCGATTGAGTAGAGGTCTTAGGCTATGTAGCTATGAAGCAGTAACCATGCCCTTGTGTAGTGTCATAGGAAGAGTCTTGGCGGGATAGATCTGTTATTTTCTGGGTCTTATGCTGTCTTACAGTTTGTGCTGTATAGTCATGCTACTCTCATCACAAAAATAGACTGACAAACATCAGCATGACTGCCCTGTATTGGTACCGCAAAAGTCATGAGAACAACATTCAGTGCAGGACTATAGGCTATCCTTAATCTGCTACCGCTTAACATGTTCGTTCAAGCCTCGGCAGCAATTAGTGCTAGTTGGAGACACAATGAAACGCACCATTCCATGATCCTGGAGAAAGGGTTCATCCCACGGACTATATAACTCCGTACCTAGACATGAACAGACCCTTCAAAGCTCGTTCCCGAGCAGAGAATAATGGAAAGACGGTCAGACAGTGCAGTGCCATTTCTATCTTCACAGATCGATCAAAGATGGATGTAGGCGTAGGCTCAGGCATATTTTCTGAGCCGCTGGGTATATCCAGTTCAGAGTTTTCAAGCGAAGGTCCTAGCAGTGAAAATAGTTGCCCATGAGACTGCGTTGAAGGCAATACCACAGGAAGGTATCACCTTTTTCATCGACAGTCAGGCGCCAATAAAAGAAGGTTGCCCTCTTCTGGGTCCCTGGACACGAAGGAATACCAGGAAATGAGAAGAGTAAATGGTCGTCTCTAGACACCTGTGTGATTACATGAAGTTTATGTCCTTGTTTTGGCAAGAGTAGGACCCTTTCCCTTTCTATCCTGATAGAAGTAATCACGGGGCATAACACACTTCGGTATCACCTGAAGAAAAGCTAAGACTCACAAAAGAAGAAGTATATCGGGGATGTGGACAGGAGGTAACCAACCAATTTTCTACCACTACCCTGGTCTCATCCACCTAAGATTTAAAGACATCAGATCTACTGCATGGTTTGATGGTTCATATGAAACACATTTGTAAGACTAGATTCAACCAATGGGCAAGGGACTGTACTGACCTGAGTGTATCGATGAGAACATTTTTCCACTCACTAACCAAACATCACCGGACGTCAGCTTCGACATTCTCATTAAAAATTCGAGTCTGGCATCACTGTTTTTATCGCAGGTAAAGGTAAGGCCCCCCAACATTTTGTCATTTGAACAAAATAAAAGTATTGTTCGATAGCTCAGTAATTATTTGAATTATTATAAATAATAATTTGTATTGCTCGCTCTGTGGACTGTATGTTTGTGCAACCGCACGCTCTCGTGTCTGCGCTAAGAGTGCTACATTGTGCTGTTGCGCAGCTGTGTATATCTTTGCCAGCTGCGCTTGTACTTTCCCGTTGCCCAGCACTCGACCGTTGGTGAGTGCGTGTGCGCTATGCACGATGATGGAAATTTCCACCGTCGATGCTGTTGCTGCCTATGTTGCCGTGGCAGTTTTTGGTGTTCTTAACAAGTATCTTTGTCACAATAGAAGCACTAACATCAACGGTATAGAACAGCCGAACCCAGGGCTATGCTTCTGTCGTTTATCACATCTCCAACGCACCCTTGCGTTCGAAACTCCAAATCCCATTTCCAGCACATGTTTTTCAATCTACGCTTCTTGTACTGGCAAATCTCTTATCGACACATGTCAGATTTGGTTTTCAAACCGCAAATCCTTGTGGATCCTTTTGTTTTCTCTGCCTAAGCACTGGAGTTACTTATCAGTTCCCCCTTTTCCTTCTATCAGCAAGAAAAAAGGGGGAACGAACAACGTTGATGCTTGGATAGCTGGAAAGAAAAAAAAACCCACCTCCTCCCCATGTTGTTCATACATTTTGAAAAAATGTCTGCTATTGTCCAAACACGGCCATGACTTTTAGTCTCTCCTAACTGTGTTTGCACGATCCCCACCTCTCTGGCTCCTTGTCAGCATAAATGATTGAAAGTGTTTGCAAATAAAAACACAAACACAGACCAGCTTTTCCACAGACCAGGCGCAAGCACTCCAAAAACTACTTCTCTATCAGTCCCCTGCACGGATTCAATAACATCGATAATTTCTGCCCTCAGTGGCACCCAAAGTAAATATTTCGGATCCTTCTCTCTCCTCTCGTATGATAATAACGGTCACAAACGAAAAAATATACATATACATGTGAGTATGTATAAAATAAACACATTCATACCCGATTCGGCTGGAGGGTACCGCACCCAATATGAATTTTGCTTTTTTTTTGTTTCGTTTCATATCAGTTCTCTCATCCTGAGGGGTGTGTATGTGGGTGATTGTTTCCTGAACGCTGTTCCTTCAAAATGCGTCGCTTTCGTTGTCCTTGTATCATATTATGTGTTTTCGTCCCACTCTTCGCGAACGCATCGTCATCACCACCAGCAGCAGCGTTGTCTGTGCCGTCGCCCGTATGTCTGCTGTATTTCGATAAAAAGTCAAATATTTACCAATATCCTTGCCGGGAGGTAAATATTTGTCATAAACTGACATTAAGGGTGTTGCTATCAAAATGGATTTTTCAAAAAAATGTTTTTTTTTTGTTTTCCGTTCTCTGTGAATCCTTTGCGGGTTTATTTAAAAGCGAAGAGGAATACACACGTATTTATCAACCACCTAGAAATGTCACGGACTCATACGGAATAATCTCGTTGCAGGGGAAACAAGGAAGCATTGAATGGCTGAGTGTTCAGGACATACTTTCGAAGAGGTTTTTAAAAGAATTCGTTTGCCGTTTAGAAAAGAATACATTGTACTATGGGATACCAGAAGGCTAGTTAGTGTCAACCCAGCTTTTTTCAGAACTGAGTTGGATCCTTTTCTCTTCGTCGAATAGCCAATGACCTGAAGGTTAGATATATGGCATCACGTAATTATTTCAGAATAAGCTGTGCCACTTTCGACACTCTTACTCAGTCAAATCTTTGTAAAGTGTTAGTACTGAGCTTATGAGTGAGGTATGTAGATCTTGGTACAGGTTCACCCAAAGTAGTGCTTTAAACTGTATGAAGTCCTATCTAATAATCTTAAGATTTGCGAACGGATCTTATTCAGAACATGAAGGAGCATTGTTTAACCCGTTTAACAGTCGCTTGGAGTACGATGCATAGTGAATGACTAGTTATGATAGGTTAGGTATGTGGGTAGGCGACTAGATAATATCATGTCGCCACACTCAGGTCAATACAGACCCATTGTGATACCCAAATTGAAAAAGTCCCTTACCCATTGGTAAACCCTAGTACTGATTTGTATCTTGTGCATCACCAAACCATCCTGTTGATTTGATGAACCTAAGGTGGACAAGCCCAGGGCAGTGACAGAGAAAGTGGGTTGTATCCTCATTAGCTTCCTCGTCTCCACATCCCCGACATAGATCTTCGTCCGTGAGTCTTAACTTTCTCATGTGGTACCGAAGAGAGTTATGCCCCGTAATAATTCCTATAAGGATAGAAAGAGACTTCCTATCCTTTAGCATAATTCGGTCGGTCCTACTTTTGTCAAAGGAAGGCCATAGGCTTCTGGTGATCACACAGGTGTCCAGGGAGGTCCATCTACTATTGGCCTCACTTCAGTTCAATGTTCAAGCCGGGATGAATACCGAGGTGTCTACCTGTTGCGATGTAGATTCAGAGCCAATGACTAGTTACAAAAAGGCTCTCCTGGGCCGAGGGGAGGGTAGTTTTTATAGTCACTTACTTACTTACTTAGGTTAGGCGCTACAGTTTTTCTGACCAGGCCGATGTCGCTGTACAGCTCGTATAGTTCGTCGTTGAATCTTCCCCTCTAAAGCCCGTCAATGCAAACGGGACCGAAAATTGCAAGAAGAATCTTTCTCTCGAAGCGACTGAGGATCTCTTCATCCGCTTTAGACAGAATCCATGCTTCAGCGCCATAAAGTAGGACTGGGATGATCAGGATCTTATATAGAGTCTCCTTGGTTCTTCGGGAAAGGGGTCTGCTACTCAGTTGCCTTTTTAGCCCAAAGAAACAGCGATTGGCAAGAGTTATTCTTCGTCTTATTTCTGCTGAGGTGTTATTTCCAGAGGTTATAGCAGAGCCGAGGTAGATGAAGTCCCTTACTACCTCACAGTTTTAGCTGTCGACGTTCTGTTTAAATCGTCGATGTTGTGTGTCCCTTCTCGTTGACAGCATATATGTACTTTGTTTTGCCCTCGTTTACCGCTAAACCCATTTTGGCAGCTTCCGTTCCAATACCAGTGAACGCTCCAGTTACAGTCTGCTCCAATAATATCAACGTCATCGGCGTACGCTAGAAGTAGGACCTTTGAAAGATTGTGCCTCGGGTGTTGGCTTGTGAGTGAGTCTTTCAAGCACGATGTTGAAAAAATCACATGAGAGAGCGTCACGTTGTCTAAATCCTTTTTTGACATCAAAGGCCTCGGTGAGATCGTTACCGACCTTGATGGTCATTCTGCCAAAACTAGACATGGCTCTATATAGCTCGTCTCTATAAATCCTGTCATATGCTGCCTTAAAGTCGATACAAAGATGGTGGGTATCGACTTGGACTTCTTGGGTTTGCTTCCAAGATCTGCCTAAGTGTGAAGATTTGGTCAATTGTGGACTTTCCTGGTCTGAAATCACACTGATAGGGACCAATCAAGTTGTTGACGAAGGGTTTCAGACGTTCACACAGAATAGCAGTTAAGATCTTATACGCGATGTTGAGGAGACTGATATCTGTTAGATTTGAGTTTGGATATTGCAGTCAGGTGGACGGAAATTTTGGCTGTCATCGTCTAGGTTGAATGGTTCATTCTGCTGACAGTGGAATGTTGATCTTCGTCGCCGGTTTACAATCTGCAAAAGTGGTTTTTCCATATTCTCAGCATCTATCGCAGATACATAGTAAACCTGAAGAAAAGCAGGGGCGCATAAGGGCAGAGCTGAGAGTGCCAGTGACACAAAGCTGAAGATCCCCTGGCAATGCTCGCAATGAAACCATAGCATTTTGTACAAACCCAAGTAATCTCTTCAGTGGTGCACATCGGTAATGCTTCAAAGAATCATCTCTTTTCATATAACGCCAACATCGTCACCTCTGTCCAGCCGACTGCTTAGTAAAACCGAAGTGGTCCATAACAAGTTCAATGGGTTGGATGCAGTTGGGTTGGTTCAAGAGTATTTATTTAGTCTGACTGTATTTTGAAGACTCATGGCATGTCAATAGAAACCCTGCTGTCAAAGTTCAGATCTTCAGGATTCGATTTCGATTTCATAGAAATCTGATCTGAGATTAAAGGACTAGACAAAGAATTCAGCGTCGTGACCAAACTTGGGAATGCGTTCTTCCATTTCCAAACTATTTTGTAATTCGTCAAAGGCTGAACCAAGCCGCTTTTAGTCTAAAATGTTCACCTTCCTAGCAATACGAATCATGGCTAGTAGGTTTTGACCCGACACGGGCAGATGCCTAATTACCAACATTGAAGTCGGCTTGTACAAGACATGGCTATTTTAGCACTGGTTCTGGTCTGTATAAAATGCCACTGAGTGAGTCTAAAGGCAAAAAATGACACCTTCTGCACGGACTATTAGTTATTTGAGAGAGGTCCAGGTATAAAGTTATGGAACACTAGTGTTGCAGTGACGCTTAGTCTCCTCCTCGTGTTCCTAGCCTTGATTTCCGTATTTTTATCGCGATTTTCGACAGTTTTGATTCTACTATCATCTGAGCACAAATATCTCTTTAAGCTATGAGAGGGATTCGTCCGGCTTGGAGTGGTTTAGACTAGAAATTAAAACATGTACGAGTTTGTTACTTTCTTATCAGCTTAAAACAAGCTAGTGGGTGTCAGTCTTTCGGAGACTCAGAGGATCTCGTTTAATAGTGTGATTTACAAATACTTGAACGAAGTAGAAAGTGTAGCGAGAATACGTTCCACAAACGGAGTTTAGACCTCATCCAACACATGTTTAAATTTGCCGAACCGAGTACATTCATCACGATTGCATATTTGTATGCAGCCTGCTACAATTTATGGATGACTGGTATTTTATTTTATTGCAGCAGACACAGCTGTCGCCTTGATATGCAATTCCTCAAAAGTTGGCAGTTTCATTTCAATAAAAGAGTAAAGCACAATTCCTTTAAATTAATATCATAGTCAGTCGTTTTTTGCCACGAATTTGGCACATTCTCTGCTATATTTCTAGGAGTCAGAATTTCAAAAGGCGGAATGCTTAAAAATTCCGGAGATATCTACCTGAATCCTATGCCAGTAAAGAAGCAAGAAATTCTAGATTTTAAAAAAAAATTTTGGATAAACTTAAGTTTTTAATTCCAATTTTTGTCTGACGAACATCCCATACTTACGGGCAATAACACTGAGTGTTACTGAGTGGTACTAGTCGCCCATAAATTGTGGCCCTACTTCAGCAATATTTAGTTCAACGTTGACATCCTACATTTTTGCATGTGTTGAACTCACATGCTCTGTGTGGAACGTATTCTAAATGCTCACATGCTCTCTGTAATTCAGCAGGCGGGAGAGAGGTGGTATACTAATGGAACAGAAAGCATGGGAGAGACTCTGTCAACCTACGGATCACTAATATAAGCAAAGCCTGCCTTGTAAACGCTGGAGGCAAATTGTGGAAGAAGCTGGTAAGAATAAGAAAGAATGACCTTTCAGTGCCTATGTTCGCCTTCCACACGTGAGGAGCTTGCAGAAATTGTCTTCCGATTCTTGCTAAATTTTCTAGAAAGAACCTTCATAACCACGTTGTTTAGTGCGTGGAATGGAAATACTTAGCACAAATAACCTGTCTGAGTGCTAGGTATCTGCATTCATAATTTGAAGCACATTATGGAGTCTCTATTACGAGGTTGAGAGAAGCTACACCCTTGGTCTCCTAGACTTGTCGAGCAAAATAATTATTTTTTTCTTTATTGAGAGATGCTTGGTAAGAAAAGCCGAACTCATGTGCTTCCTATAAGCACCGCAAATCAGTTAGGCTTCGCCAGTTAGTCTCTTTGTCAAGAACCTCAAATGTATTGAATATAATAAATTATTAGCGAGATACATTACACAGATAAGGCTATAAGTTAGAATGGGGTTTAAAAACGCAGTAACTTTTGAGTCAAACTTGTAAGGACTCGTACCAGGGATGTTCTATAATTAAAGGTTTTAAAGTGTAATTCAGGCAAATTGTGGTGGATGCTTAGAACAAAACCCACCGAAAGCTCGTACATGATTATTAAGTGCTTTAATTACACACCGAATCTTGATTAAAAAAAATGAAAAAGGACGAGCCGTTGTAATCTAAGATAAACCACAGTATTTGTCAGCTATGCAACTGTATTCGAAAATGTTCGGCCTTGTAGACTCTAAGACATGTTCTTACTAGAAACCCCCAGATGATAAGATCTAGGCATGTCTTCATGTGTCGAAACATGTCAAATTCATAGTTTTTGTTTAATCCCACGATCCCAATGACAAAAACTTATGTGAGACCGAAAAGTTAGAATGCATAACACTCCGCAGACGATAAACACAAGCTAGAACATGGTTAGTGAGGTGGATGGTTAGTGATACCATGGTTTAGGGTCTACAGCGGGCTTAGATTTTTCTTGGAGAGTTTAAGACTTTACTTGTTGTCAGAACCAGATAGAGCCTTTATTCATATACATATACATACCTAAACCAGAAAGAGTTGGAGTTCAAGTCTTAAAAATTAAAATAAGTTCCACAAATCAAGCTGACTCACTTCACTGAAGAGAGCTGCAGGCTATATGTACATGAAGGAAAGTTGGGTTTGCTGCAATTTACATATGTGTAAGTGACTGGTATTTTATTTGATTGTAGTGTACACTGGTGAGATTGGAACTTGATTACTTTGTGGGACATGTTGTGCATGTGTACTGTGTAAATGCTCTTTGGTTTCATGGATATGCTTACGTATGTATGAACAGTGGACGTGGGAGGAACTGTGGAACATAATTCATATAGAGTATGAGTGTGATTTGTCTGTGGTTTCCGAGAGAATGCAAAACAATACATGGAAGAAAGTTTTGCGTGAGTGAGAGAACTAGTGACAAATTATAGCTTTCTACGGTTTATGTGCGCCTGGTAGTTCAGTATATCTTTGACTCTACAGCCCTGTTTTGTTGTCTTATGAACTGAAAAATAGAAGAAAACAAACAACTATGCCAGTTTTTTGACAGAAATATTCTATATTTCAAAAATTACATGACAACGATCTGTAAACCAAAATAACCTGCACGTGGAGATCGTAAATTCTGTAATAACCGAACGACTAGTCACAAATTTACCACAGAAGCAGAATTAATCTGCTTTGCTCATGTTCGTAAGTTGGATGCAGAGACGATCTTTCGGTATTTTTGATTAATTTTTATGTAAAATCCATTTGTGCAGGGTCATTCATTTTGCGGTTTCAAGTTGGTATCGCTGGCATTTGACACCTGCCATTTACGATACTATATGTGGTTCCAACAAGACGGGGCAACAAGCTACACAATACGACCAATTATGACTTTATTGCGTCAAGTTGGTCGCGTAATTTCACATTTTGGCGACGTTAATTCGCCACCAACATCATGTGATTTGACAATGTTAGTTTTTTTTTCTGTGGGGCTGCTCAAGACTGTTTACGCGAATAATCCCCGACGCATTAAAAACCAACATTACTCAAGTTATGGCCGAAATACCGCCCGAAATGTGCGAAGAAGTGGTTAAAAATTAATCGCATGTTACGAATCTTCCTGAGCCGGCCATTTGAAGGATATTCCTTCTCACACTTAATGGCAAGGTCTAAACTTTTTAATGAATTAAAATTTCCATCAAAAATGTATCGCTGTGTGTGGTTTTTTTAGCTTTAAGTATATGTTCCAAAGCTGATAGTGTGTACCCTCCTTTAATCTTCTATTTCTCAGAACAGGGGGTAGGGGAAGACCGAAGGAATATCTCACATTCCACAAAGAGCATGAGTCCCTAAAAAGTTCTCAGTAGGATACAACACTTGCCAAATTTTTTGTTAGTGTGGGTGGAGTTTTACTTTGTGGGGGAGAGCATTGTATTGGTATTGCTAGGTGCATTTGCTCACATTTGGAATACATACACAATTTTGATTTTTTGCAGGAGCTGACTAGCTCAGTCTTAGCTTGGTTTAGTAAGCCTTCATTGTGTTGGTTTTTTTCTTCTCTTAATTTAGTGTATATGAGTGTTCACTCCACTCGATCGTTTTTCTGTTGGGTTTGCTTGCTATTTGAGTCTGCGTCCCTGGTATTTTATGAGACCGACGACTGAGAATTTTTCTTTTTTTGTATTTTTAGTCAGTCATACATGGAGGACGCTGTGTGTTTATTTCTCTTATCAAGCTTAGCTTACCTTTTTATATTGCCTCCGTCTTTAGAATTATTATGCCACTTTTCAAAAAATTAAAAGTCCTTCATAATTTTATTGAAACCATCTTTATTTTTATTTCATTAAAGTTTTATTTTATGAGACATATTGTGCATTGTTTATTTAATTTAATATTATTCTGTTGAAATACAATACTGTTTGTTGATCGGCAGTTTTAAAAGGCAAACACTTTTGAATTGCTAATGCGAATTCCAACGTTTCATTCAACTAGGTAACACCCATCATCAAACAATTGGCAGATACCTGAGATGTCTGACAATTGTTTTGCTATAAAATTGTCAGACAAATATTGGGAGTTTACAATGTCAGGTCCAAGTCCATCTGAAGATAGGCGTAACTTCCTTGTTGTCCATATTTATTTTTGACTGGAATTTGTTCTTTTGCCACTGCTGCGATCGATGCTGAAACTTGTACTGCTCGGCCCCTGTGAAGTAGTAATAAAAGAAGTCATAAGATTCCTGTCTTTTAAGGAAAATGTCAAGAACTCACATTCTAATAGTGTGCCTGGACTTATCGCAAAATGTAAGTTAGGCTTCGCCAGTTAGTCTCTTTGTCAA
This sequence comes from Xylota segnis, assembly GCA_963583995.1. Lineage (NCBI taxonomy): Eukaryota > Metazoa > Arthropoda > Insecta > Diptera > Syrphidae > Xylota > Xylota segnis. The sequence continues at coordinate 55,700,367 of OY757237.1, read as the reverse complement.
GAACCTCATATGAATTGAATATAACAAATTATTAGCGAGATACATTACACAGATAAGGCCATAAGTCAGAATGGGGTTAAAAACTCAGTAACTTGTAAGTCAATCTTGTACCTATGTGTTCTATGATTAAGAACCTTAAATTGTAGTTCAGGCGAATTGTGGTGAATTTTTAGAAAAAGAAACCCGCCAAACGTTAGTTACGAGATATTCATGTCATTGGAGCTCGTACATGATCATTAAAAGCTTTAATTACAATCGAAATCTTGAAGAAGAACGAGCCGTTCCAATCGATCGCGCGCTTCTCATGCTCTTTTTTTTTTCTCCGGAGAAGCCGATGTTCTTCCTGTCTCTTCTGCTCGTAGAGCTCAAGAGCAGCCTCGTCATTCTTTGAACAACTGGTCGTCGGCATTTGATGCTGGCGGCATAGGAGTCGTTAGGAGATTTCGCGAAACGCGATCAGCAAAGGTTCTGATGGTCTCTTGCGATTGCAGCTTTTCAACGTTAAATCTTCTCACAGTAATTCCTCTTTTGAGATATCCGCATCCGTACCTTACCTGCAACAAGGTTATAATCCGAGTTGATGTTAGCTGCTCGGAAGGTTCGGACATCCAGAATACTGGAGGCATGCTTTGCCTCGTTCGCAATGTGATCAATCTGGTTGATCGATTCATGAGCCCCGTCCCCTTATGAATATTGAGATGAGGAAACTTTTCATAGGTCAATCTAACTCCATTCTGAGCGCAAATGCGATCAGGACTAGATAATATCAGAAATTTCAAAACTTCTCCTTGTGACACTACCTTGCACCAGATTCCGCTAAATAGGAGCTAGTATCTTACTAGAATCTAGAGAATAGATACTGCTCATCAGATCAGACCCATTACTGACCCAAAGTTGCAAGAGACGTATCCGTCTGAAAAGTTTAGATCGAAGCCTCTTAAGAGGGGAAGGCAATACAGCGAGGCAGTGGTAGAAGTGGCATCTCCTACAGAAGTGCTGTCTAAAAGTGCTTAAGGTTCTTAGAACACAGCATGATAGAACTTGGAAAGGACTACTTACTTACTTAGGTGGCGCTACAGTCCGGGGTGGACCTGGGCCTCAACCAACAAGCCTCTCCAGTTAGCGCGGTCTTTGGCTAACTGCCTTCAGTTGCGCACTCCAAGTTGGTTGAGGTTCTGTTTCACTTGTGCACGCCACCTAAGGCGAGGTCTTCCTCTACTGCGTTGTCCCTCCGGGATGGATTCGAAGAGGGAGCGTTGATGTCCATCCGCTCTACATGTCCTAGCCATCTTAGTCGGCTAATGCGTACTTTTCTGACTAGGTCTATGTCACTGTACAGCTCGCAGAGTTCGCTGTTAAATCTCCTTCTTCATAGTCCGTCAACGCAAACGGGACCGAAAATCACCCGAAGGATTTTGCGTTCGAAACGACCAAGGATACCTTCATCCATCTTGGTTAACGTCCATGCTTCTGCGTCATAGAGCAGGACTGGGATGATGAGGGTCTTATATAGAGTTTCCTTGGTGCTTCTTGACAAGGCCTTACTACTCAATTGCCTTCTTAGGCCCAAGAAACAGCGATTGGCAAGAGTGATTCTTCGTTTGATCTCTGAGGTGATATTGTTGTCAGAGTTTATAGCGGAGCCGAGGTATACAAAGTAAAACTTGTAAAGGAAAGGACTAATGTACTCGACCTGGAACTAGCAGCCCGCGCGGTAATGAAATCTTAACACTCCTACCCCTATGAGCAGAACAATGAGTCTATGCTGACCATTCTATCATCTCATGTTCATAGTGAGTTCGGTGGTGTAGTCAGTGGTTCGGACACCAAGATTCAATTTCTGGCCAAGACCAAGATTTTGTCACGGTCTTACCTCTCCAAAGTGACTGGCTTTCAGACACTTATTACTCAGATTATATAATTGTACGTCTCTAGAGTCATAGACGATTGGTCAGATCATTTCTGTACAATCAGACGCACCATGATGCCTGCTTTATGCCAAAGTCAACATTTGAACTGAATACGATATGACCACAATGACATATCCGTAGCCAAGTCTCGTTTATCATAAAACCGATTGGCACACAGTATGATTACAAAACGCTTCCTGTGACCAATGCAACCCGATTTAGAGACAAATCAAGTCGCTCCAGTGTGTAGAACAGCAACAAAGGAGTCATCCCAATCCGCAATGTAATTATCCTTCCTTGACATGAATGGAAATCGATTACTAAAATGTCGGCGGGTGATTAACATAAATTGTCTGGACCATAAAACCGGACAGGGTGGCTAGCCAAACGTATCACTTCTGTTGGAGGTCGATTGAGGGATACATGACTGTACACACTCGTACCTATGGGATGTATCTACGAGTATCTATGTGGACAGCATCGTCGTTAGTATTCATTATAAATTGATTATGGTGTTAGGATTCATTGGTCGTGAAAACAGCGAAGCACCAAATACGAGTAAAGTACACAAATAAAAGCGAAGCGAAAGGGAAAGTCAAAAGGATATGCAATGCGGTGGAAGCCGTATAGATTGACAGAAATGATCGCAGGAGTCATGGTGACGATGCGAGGGGGGGATTCAATTAAAATTTATTGCTTGTCAGGTGCCGCCCTTCAACTGGGGGACGGCCACTGTTGAAGAGTTGAACGTTATAGTCCTGAAGTCTGCGTTAAATTAGTAGATAAAGTGAGTCAGTGTCATTGGCAGACACTGGGTAATTTGAATGGGTTTGAGGGTTATCTTTCGAGTATTCGATTCAGTCTATGATGAGACAGTCTCCAATAAAAAAATAGGTCCCATGAAACTCAGACGCAGAAATGCTGCTGACATTGCAGGGCGCTCTGTGATAGGCAATCATGAAGCATGGTTGAGACTACCCCATAACAACGAGGATATAGATTCCACTTGCCAGTTGCTATGTGAAAGGATTCTTGGGAATTATTTCTATGAGGAATTGGACTAGAAGTATTGAGCTGAAGAAACGCCTGAGATAGCATACATCATCCGACTTTTTAGCTTCGCTCATTTGATTTAAGGGTGAGGGGATATGTGGCGATTCTCATTCTTCTGACCCTTTATTGGCTTGTGACCTTGCATTAGCCATGTTGCCGATGAGTCCGATGAGATTTTGGAAGTGAGCAGGCTAATGGGCGATTAAACCGAGTGATTCGGTGAATGACGTTTGATTTCGAGCCTATTTTTAGCTGTCTCATCACCCCGTCATTGGTTCGGAAAGCCGTGTGCCCTGGAATCTAACGTAGTGTGATGCTTTGCCTAGAGCTAAGGGATTTGAGTTCCTCTTTACATCGCCTGACCCGTTTTGAGTTGGTTGTCATGGAAGAGATGGCGTTGATGGCTGCATGGCTGTCAATCTAGATGTCTACATGCTTGTTATTTTCATTGTTGAATCCTGTAGTTAACCAGGTCGAACTTGACCTACTTTCGTCAATCCCACTTGCGACTTCAAAAGCCTTTTGTCCGTTCATCACCAGTCAACATGATTGCTTTGCAGTGGACACAAGTACGTACTTCCTCGAGAACTGATCGACTTAAGGCCAAGCATTCCCTAATATTCAATAAGCTATTTCCTCCAACCAGACATTTCGAGCCCGCTGTTCTGTTCCTGTGCACTCAAAGCACAAACTAGCTTAGCTGCGCCTCGAAATGGAGATTGGGAACTGAAAATTTTTAACCAAAAATTGGATGAAAAAAAGGGCCATGAGCCCACAGAACTAGATACCCTCCATCTCGCTATTTCCTCCAACCAGACATTTCGAGCCAGCTGTTCTGCTTCTGTGCACTCAAAGCACAAACTAGCTTAGCTGCGCCTCGAAATGGAGATTGGGATCTGAAAATTTTTCAGCCAAAAATTGAATGAAAAAAAGGGCCATGTATAGCCCACAGAACTAGATACCCTCCATCTCGCTATTTCCTCCAATCAGACATTTCGAGCCAGCTGTTCTGTTTCTGTGCACTCAAAGCACAAACTAGCTTAGCTGCTGCCTCGAAATGGAGATTGGGAACTGAAAATTTTTCAACCATAAATTGGATGAAAAAAGGGCCATGTATAGCCCACAGAACTAGATACCCACCATCTCGCTATTTCCTCCAACCAGACATTTCGAGCCCGCTGTTCTGTTTCTGTGCACTCAAAGCACAAATTAGCTTAGCTGCTGCCTCGAAATGGAGATTGGGAACTGAAAATTTTTCAGCCAAAAATTGGATGAAAAAAAGGGCCATGTATAGCCCACAGAACTAGATACCCTACATCTCGCTATTTCCTCCAATCAGACATTTCGAGCCAGCTGTTCTGTTTCTGTGCACTCAAAGCACAAACTAGCTTAGCTGCTGCCTCGAAATGGAGATTGGGAACTGAAAATTTTTCAGCCAAAAATTGGATGAAAAAAAGGGCCATGTATAGCCCACAGAACTAGATACCCTCCATCTTGCTATTTCCTCCAACCAGACATTTCGAGACCGCTGTTCTGTTTCTGTGCACTCAAAGCACAAATTAGCTTAGCTGCTGCCTCGAAATGGAGATTGGGAACTGAGAATTTTTCAGCCAAAAATTGGATGAAAAAAAGGGCCATGTATAGCCCACAGAACTAGATACCCTCCATCTCGCTATTTCCTCCAACCAGACATTTCGAGACCGCTGTTCTGTTTTTGTGCACTCAAAGCACACATTAGCTTAGCTGCTGCCTCGAAATGGAGATTGGGAACTGAAAATTTTTCAGCCAAAAATTGGATGAAAAAAGGGCCATGTATAGCCCACAGAACTAGATACCCTCCATCTCGCTATTTCCTTCAACCAGACATTTCTAGCCCGCTGTTCTGTTTCTGTGCACTCAAAGCACAAATTAGCTTAGCTGCTGCCTCGAAATGGAGATTGGGAACTGAGAATTTTTCAGCCAAAAATTGGATGAAAAAAAGGGCCATGTATAGCCCACAGAACTAGATACCCTCCATCTCGCTATTTCCTCCAACCAGACATTTCGAGACCGCTGTTCTGTTTTTGTGCACTCAAAGCACACATTAGCTTAGCTGCTGCCTCGAAATGGAGATTGGGAACTGAAAATTTTTCAGCCAAAAATTGGATGAAAAAAGGGCCATGTATAGCCCACAGAACTAGATACCCTCCATCTCGCTATTTCCTCCAACCAGACATTTCGAGACCGCTGTTCTGTTTTTGTGCACTCAAAGCACACATTAGCTTAGCTGCTGCCTCGAAATGGAGATTGGGAACTGAAAATTTTTTAACCAGAAATTGGATGAAAAAAAGGGCCATGTATAGCCCACAGAACTAGCACTAGCGAAGTGTGAATTAAATCCTCCCTAACTCGTCATTATGAAGAGCTACATGTGTCTGGTATCTAAATCGAAGATTCGAACTACACTTACACTGCGGTATATGCCCACAAAATATCCCCCAATGCGCCCGAATCTACTTCGTCTCACTGCTCGTCACCCACTAATTGACACCGCATGTCATCTACATACTGAACAACTCCCACCCCACGTCGTGTTGTAAGAGTTAAAAATTCCCCCCACACTCCCAACCTCTGACATCACTTTAAGTTCAACGTACCGGCGAGGATTAAATTTCACCCCCCCCCACGCACACACACTTAAAATAATAAGGCGTTCTCCTTGTACCCTAGAAAGTAACTTCTTTTCTTTTTTTTTTGTATTTTTTCTTTCCACTTCGTTCACTTCCACGGATGTTTTTTGTGTGCGCTTCCATATGCTCCTCGAATGTTGGTATTCCTAATGAGGAAGTAAATTATCCCGATTTTGCACAAACACACCCATATGTAAATTATTTCACAGAAAGATAACAAGGCATCCTGGGGGAAATATTTCTTCATCTTCAGCCTCGTCTTGTGCGCGTCGTCGTCGTCTTCTCTCGTGCACACCTTACAGGTTGGTTTTTTAGGTTATGTTAAACAACTCTAACATCCTATTAACTTCTCCCTGCGGTGGTCTACTAGGAGGCGGAATGAGGAGTACTTTTGTTTTTGTTTTAGGATTTGAATGTGACTGCCTTATGAATTTATGAATCCAAAGTGGAGAGTGAGCTGGAATACGCTTACTTTTGGAGTGGAGGAGACAAATTGTTAACAAAAGATGAGTTTGCAAAAGGTGCCACGATTTATTGTGTTTACTTGGGAAGAGGTGTTCCAATTGGTGCTTCGAGTCGAATGAGAATCGGATCGTAACTTGCTTGTTAATATTTCCGTTCCGGGCAAAAAAAAAAGGGGAAAAGCACTCCTGGTGAACTGGAGACAGTTGCAACATGCATTGTACGATCCTGTATCCTAACATATGATGGCTTTCTTTGCAAACTTTCGTTTGGTCCCAAAGTTGATCCTGGAGAGAAAGTACTCACAAAAATCCTTCAATTTGATTCGAATGTGCAATATGCAAGAACAACTCAAGTCTAGAAATCAAGTCCTGAAGTTAAGTTACAATGAACAGGCACAATTCTGAAGAATATGGTCCTCCAGCATGCAGTCCGCTAAGGCATGGCTTTGGTTTGGTTAAAGTGGATGCCAGCTTAGAATACCAACAGACTTAGATCACATGGATGCAAAACATAAGAGGCACTAAATACCTATACTTGTCAGATCACCCAATAGAAGGCTGCTCAGAGAAGCTTCCTTCTACGGGAGCGAGCTTAGTAGAAACAACGAAGGTGACAAATGGCTTCTTCCTCTTCTTAATTCCACGCAGCTTCTACAAAATTCATTCGTAAAAAGGCCCAACCTTGGCATGCTTGACTACTGGACAGTCTCCCGAGATAGTGCTAATTTGCAATCTACTGAGGGAGACCAATTCCAGTTTGAGCCAAATTTGTTTTGGCTCCTTGGTCGATGGTTATTTTTGTACCGATGACACAAACATACTGTCACTTCAGATGGAATACCTCCCGTCCTACGTCATCTACCCTTTCGATGCTTGTAATTGCTAATAGAAGGCCCCGCAAGAACTACCTCATTTTAAAAAGTCCTGCTTACTTTGGACGTTCATATGTGAATAAGGTCTGCATGCTGTCTCAAACTAACTCCAGCCCCTCTTGATTCATGCTTGATTACTGCATCACATTTGCTTAGGGTCTCCGACTTTGGTAAATGCTTGCAAACCAATCTCACTGCCATTTTGACTCGTTTTGACTCGAATCCTTAGAATCATGCAAAAACATGGTTTTACTAAGGTTTACAGCTTGGGAGTGAGTCGTCTTAACAAGGCTTGCTTTGCTTTTTGCTCTATCTATCTCCAGACCACCATTGATTGGTTCGGTCCCGGACTTGACTTATGTCATAGAAACAATATCTTCCTTTTCTAGTCTAAAATCCTACCCTTAACATACGACAACTTAAAAGAAAGGAAAACTAGGTTCAAAGTTGGGTAAAAAACAGGTCTAGCCTGCTTGTGATCCTGGTGGTTTTTTTACTTAAGCCCATGAGTAGGAAATTGGCTGTGTCTGACGAAGCCTTACTATCTGACCACCAACACAACAGGTTTGACACTCCTGGCTCTGGAAGAGTGTCTGTTTCTATGACCACACAGTTGAATTTGTCCCCAATTTTCTCATACAAAGTCCGCCATCGAGCGCTCCACTTGGGTCATGTGGACTAATAGAGGCCCTTGCGGCAGAACTTGGGATATAAATCCAAAAGTGGTACATTGTACGGCCAACGTTTGGTGGTCGGAAGTTCTTCAATGAACCATGTCACCTAAGCCTCAGAAGCTCCTGAGAATATAGAGCAGCGCTAGTTTAAACCTTGCTGCCAGTTTTAAAGCCAAACATCACTTAGAGTGGTGTCGTCCAATTTACTGAACTCTATTATCTTGCTAGCCACAATAGACTGAAACTCCGATGGATCCCTGATAAGGATAGTTACGAATCAGCACGTGAGAAAGCTAAAGCTGGATTCATAGGTCTTCCTCCTTACAGTGGTATCAATTGAGGGCTGATTAGCCCTACTGAGTAACCGGAGTCGAGACAAACTATTAATCATCTCTTAGCTTTCTCACAGCCCATTACGGCTTAAGGTATCACCTTAACAAACTGAAGCAGTGTTCAGGTACAGAATGTAGGGTCTGCTCGGGAGATGACGAATCACACTTTTTCTGTAAATGGCCAGGTTAACAACGGCAAGGAGGCTTATTTTCTGTAAAGAAATATGTTCGCCGACGGAATTGAATAATTCTTCTGCTAAGGACCTTCAGTCCTTAGAAGATGTTACGTTTCTTATACCAAATGTATGTGCCTTGCTGATACCATAGATCTTTTCGGTCGCAGTGTCGGCCATAAGGGCAAGAGTCTACAAAGCAACATATATGAACACATATAGCTTCGTAATAAATTGGGCATCGATTATAAGTGCCGAATCGTTTGACCCTACCAGGTTCGGTTTCACTGTATGTGGAAGTTTAGTTCTCCAAGCTTACGCTCTATAGAGTCTTTGATTGTCGGGATAAGTCGGTACCTCCATCGACCTTTATTTGCTGCGTTCCAGAGCTGCTGGCATTTTCATAGATGGCCCTGCTTATTCCTTTAGTGGTGTTCATTTCTTTTCCTATATTTTCTTGCATCTGATAATAAGAAAATAGGGACCGTTCCTGCATCGGTAGATACTGTGCGATATGCACAACATACGGCGTGGTGTTCATAGCTCCTGTCTAGATTGGTGAACCATACAGGATGACCGACTTGATTACACTCGCATAGAGTAGTCTTCGGCTACATCTTGGTACTCCTACGTTTGGCATTATCCTCGTGAGTGCATTTTTAATGTTAGATGTTCGACGTTAGAAATTACGTACATTACACATGGATGTGGAACTACTCGTCCTGTAGCCAAGTAGTACGTCTTCTTCTAACTCTTCCCGAGATCTGTTGAACCCGAAAACCAAACCTCGATTTGGTCAAACTCACGACGCACAAACATCGCCTTCATCAATTCTATTGGAACATCAACTTTGTGCCTCAACTAGTGCTAATGCAACCCGCCACCCATTCAACAAATAATACACCCACAGCACATACACTGTCGCTCTTCATCACCTTTGTTTTAGCCATCTGTATTCGCCTCCAGCACTCGCCATCAACTATTCCCAGCCAGTCGCCTTAAATAGCCACCTCCATCTCCAAAAATAAACACCCTTCAAAGTAAATTAAGAGCTCATCCAAAATGAACTCGATAATTAAAGGATACCACACAGGACAAGAAGAAATAAAAAAAAAAAAAGAAATCCCATCCCAATCCAAACACACACACACACACACACACGCAAACTTCATTCGAAATGAAATTTCAATCAAAGTGACTAAAAGTTTCCCAAAGTTCAGTCGTGCGTTGCGAATCCGAGTCGACGTGGGTTTTCGACGACGAATCACCACCACTATTCCCTGAACCAGCATCCTTTCTCGCTGACAGACATTTGACATTGTCGCATAAAAAAAAGGGAATCCCGCCCAAAAATTTCCAATAAGGAATCCAAAATATGAATTTCGACTGCGAATTTGTTTTTTTTTTGGACCTTCATCCATACATACATGTGTACACATGTATAGGGGCATGTTTGTGTGTGTCCATGTAGCCATCTGGTTACAGGACGACGATGCCTACGGTGACGCCTTGATTCGAACCCTCACGTACGAAATAATTATGGCACAAGTACGTGACAGGATTTCAGGACGTCATCGTGTTTTTTTTTTTTTTTTTCTTCCAGCCAAGTTTTTCTGTTCTTCCTCCTCAAAAGCCAAGTCAAGTCCTCCTGTAGCTGTGGCTGTAGCTGTATTGTTGTTGGGTTTTTTGTTTGAAGGAATTAATCCTCGATGGAGTTTATTTTTCCTCTCCGCTGCCGAGAGTATGTTTGATGTTCGAGGAGGTAAAGTTGCTAGAGAGCATTTCATTTACACACACACACACACATGTAGTCATGTCTTTAGGGAGCATGAGTGGAGCATATGGGGATAAAAGTTTTTTGTTTGTCAGATGTCATGAGTTGCTCCTTTTTTTTGTTCGTCTAAGGCTCAGCTATTGGTAATTATTTTCAAAACAAAAAAAAACAAAAAGTTTTCCTTCGAGAGGAAACTAAGGACATGTTTATGAAGTTGTTCTGCTTAGAGTGTCACAGCTGTTTGGATGGGCGGCGCCTTATTGTGAACTAATTGTGACACAAAACAGGGCGACAGACAAAGTCAAGACAAGTATCCAAGAGTGTCTGCATCGTTTTGAAACATGACTTCTGACAGTTACACCTAAAGTAGGACCATTCTCGTATCAATAGCAACAGTATCTTATGATGTTGGACAACGTTCTCTGTAAAGGATACGACAGGAGTGTGATGTTGGTCCTGCAGTGGTCCAAATTACCAGGCTGGTTGACATAAGCCATGGGCTTGACATACTTAACTCCACAGACAAAGCTGTAGTGGCTTCAAGTCATACGAACAAGACGGGCAGATGTGTGGTATGTGACCCCGTCATGATGAACCCACATTTGCCCCAAGTCATCTTCTTCGAATTTTTCCCACAAATAGTCAGTCAATATGGTGCAGTAGCGATCTATATTGACTGTCTTGTCAGGATCTTTGAAGAAGAAGGATGGGATTTAGCATGAAATCCACAACCTGACTGTATCTACAGGTGTGTAGCCTCACTCATTCGGTTCTCTTGTGTGGAATACCTGGAACAATGAACAATACGGGACGACTCTCCTGAACCAACTCGTTTTTGTTATACATTTTCTCTTCGATCATCGAAAGATACATTCTTTTCCAAGAATCCTGTATCCGGTACTGTTGAAGCATCGACAAGTGGGTCGAGTCTCCCTTTAGCCATCTGTGTACCCATAGGCTCTCCGTGGATCTATGGGCCTGATTCTCAGGTAGACTACCATTGGGTTGTGTGTTCTGAGATGTTCCCTGATCCGTTTTTTGTTACATTGGGCACATAGGCACATATGTAGGTTTTTAGGATCACAGCACGAGGTGATTCTGCATCATCTTTTGTTGGCCAGGTTGCGAAAACTCATGAAGGACAGGAGATGACTGATGAGAGTTAGGACCAAGTGTTCTATTTGGGATGTTTCACTCTGAGCCTTTCCGAGCGACCGCATTGGTCATTCTATTTCCGATCCAGTTGTCATGGTTCGGTTTGAATCGTAACGTCTTTCCAATACCCTCGCAGTATGCCCAGTAGAAGCAGTGGCATTTTAAGGGTTGGACACTCAAACCGCAGCCATCTGCTCGAACTTCATTGATAAGCAGATCTATCTGCATGAGTTCCTATAGTGGAAGCTCAATAGTATTTGCTTTAGATACATTGGAACTCATTGCTACAACAGGGGCAACGTTTCCTGCTTTCAATGCCCACATCAGTTGTTACTATCCGGTTCGATACTATCTTTCTAATTTCGATGCAACTTGTCAGCTATATACTGTCATGTCGTGATACTCCAGTATCGCATGAGGTCTGAACACTGCTTTTGAATCGTCGTGTCGTTCAGTAACGCATTCGATCGCCTTGCCAGTAAAACGTAGGATTTAAACTTTTGACGCCAAGATCTGACCGTTTTCTATTGATTATGAGACCTTCGGTGTCTGACTTCCCCGTCCTTGAGATAACAAATATCAACAACTGATAGCGCATGTCAGGAGTTGTGACACATGACAAATGTTATCACTTGTTTTGACAATTCGTGACAGTTCAGGCATGTTAATTGCCACCAAACGATTTCGTGACTGAAGCGCCGGCCAAGCTAATTAAAGTATAAATATTGCTTTGTGGCATTTTGGCATTCATGTAGTCAGTCATTCGTCATGTCAAAGTGCACCATACTCCTGGGATTAGCTCTCGTGGCCGAACGTATGTTTTACAATTACAACCTTCTGTCGATATTGTCTCATCTTTCCCTTGTGCCTTAGTGTTCGTCAAAGTGTACTGCGATGTGGAAGAGGAACAGGAAGGAGGCGACGACTGTATCGAAGGATCACTTTTCAACCTCGCCAATGCATTCACCAACGGATTCTTCTACGGCGTTAAGAATTTCTTCAATTTACTTCCTCTGCCAGATGTCATTTTTTGTGCTTAACTGAATGTTCCATCAATAAATAATCAATTTTGACAAAACTGTCAAAACTGCAATGTGTACACATTTCCAATTCATTGAACGATGTGCCCATCCCATGGCATGTCACAATGAAATTCGATGGAGTGATCAAATTGATTGGGAATATCGCCCAAAAAGGATTAAGGAGCACAAATACCATGCATCAGTGTAATAAACCATAAATAATTCGACATTTCTCAATTCGGGAAAAAATTTTCAATTCCTTATGGTTCTCTCCACTTGTGACGAGGATGTCCATCTGTTTGATTGCCGACTGAAGGTGGGGGTTGATTGGGTTTATATTTCTTCAAGCAGATTGATTGATCTCCTTTCCAACAAAGTGATTGGTTTATCAAGGATGTCTGAGGAGAGTTTCGGGCTAGAAGGGAAATTTGTCATATGGTGCGGAATACCTACTTATTTTGAGTATCAATTGTGCGTCAATTGATTCTCTGTTTGCGTAATCTAGTAGAGGTAGTACATCAGCAAATGGCATAAACAATTTGTATGACAAGTAGTGACAACTGAGAGGGAACCTTTAAAGGGAATAAAAAAGAAGCTATTTCGGGATGTTTCAAGGACGTGCATGTATCTGACTATGGTTTTTGTCAAAAAGTGAGGACACTGTGTGGGTTTTATCTTCTAACTCAAAGCGGTTAGGTACAATGGTTTGCTTATATTTGAAGGTACTTCCATCTGGCAAAAAGGCATCGTACCTGCTGACTGAGCCAAGGTAAACTGGGCTTTATTTGTTTTCAACCAGATAGAAGGCTTTTTGACTGTATTTAGTCAACTTTTCGTAAATACCTTTCTGTGGGGCTTGCCCCAGTAGCCTCGGTTCTTCTTCTTTATGTTTGTAAGTCCATATAAGTATGGATTATAACCAACTATAAACGTTTGGGCCAGCAAAGATGCGATTTTTACTGTGATGTGACATATTGATGATTATAACCAGAGAAGTCTCTGAAAAAGCATATCAAATCATGCGTCACATAGTCAGAGCAACATCCAGAATTATATACTACCATCTCCAAAGGAACAGCTTGATGCAGACTAATTCCGCTGCTAACCTCACCGGTGGGGTAGTCACTATCGCAATTATTGAGATAAACCTCAAACCCCTCAAGCACCTCAATCTGAATGGTACAGTGGGAGTTTAGAAATGTGATATGGGGTAAGGTTCCAACCAGATATTTGTTGCGACTTTAGAAGACTCTACTTCTATGTTCCAAGCAGAGGAAAACACTCTAATTCTAGAAGAGATCTCCGACGATCACATGAAAATTTTTATCAGACAGTCAAGCGGCTCTAAAGGCTCCCGTTTCCCTTGACTTTGAGTCTAATTTGATTGGGAAACTTCAAACCCTCATACTTCTAGCCGTACGCTAGAATGGGTCCCAGGACATGTAGGTATCCCAAGCAATGAGGCTGAAGAACTAGCCAGATCCTTCTTCTGTTGTCTACCTTTCATTCAGATTAAGATAGAGCTCAATCAGAGGGACATAGACTGGGCTAAGACATGCCAATAAATCTATCCCTAGCCTCTCACGTACTACCACAAGAAAATTGGGACTGCCGATCGAACATGTGTCGACTGTGCGTAGTAAAAGGCACTGCTCGCAATAGGCTAAAATACTTCCTTAAGGGCTTCGTTTTGTCTTCTGATGTGGCTATAGGACTCAGGGGTTAGCTTCTCATAACCATTCGTGTTGTGCGTGTTATATTCTTTACATAAATGGAAGGGGCCTACTATTGAATGCCATATTCGTAGGACAATTTGCTTTTTTGGGAGCCTTTCTCATGACTTTTCTCGGATCATTGGTAGACACTCGCGTGAGATGGAGCCGTGATACACGTTTTGCCTGGCGATTCGTACCTGGAACCCCTTGGTCCATAGTCGAATTCTATAACTTTTGTAGCCTAATCCTTAGCTCAGATAATCGTGAGCTTCATTCATGAACTGAATATCAGGCAAAAGGCAATTCCATAGAACTTTAGAACTTCTTAACCTTTTCAAGAACATCTGTCGTCATATTCTTCATTGTTATGCTATTTGGTCCGATTCTGTGGAGTCTCCCATCTGTAACACCTTCCAATTAGCGCTTGCAAATCCAGGACTTAGCTTGCGCTGAATTTGTTCCAGATTGTCTTTGGAAATGTTTCGATCCGGGATGTTTATCTAGGTTTGGGCCTTGAAAATCGTCCTGGTGCCTTCAAATTGACTACTGTTTCACTAAGTCACTTGTGAATTCCGGCCGGAGCTCCTGGTTGCATTGATCATATGCAATGGTTTCGCTCTCCTTCATTGCTCATCTGTGATTCTTTGCTTTGGACTATTCGGGTTGACAATGGCTGCCTGTTGTCCATCTTGGACCAGGTTAGAGAGAGAGAGACTCGGGAGTTTGGTACAGCAAACCAAACCCACTTAACATCTTTAAGGAGATAACACGAAAAATTCCTAAGATGACATGATCCCTCTTGCGACCATGTCAAGTGCTACCAAATCGATTAACCATTGAAAAAAAAAAGTTACAACAGTATTGAGTTGGAATTATTGAGGTTAAGGCCCACTTTAACGCAGGCTGTGTATGTAGTACCAATAAAGGGTATTACTCCCTCAATGATACAGACTCCATATATTACATTTTCGAACACTCTATCTCACAGAAGGGCTTAGTAGTTATAGCATCGAAATACCAAGCAATAGACTCGAATAGAGAGGACTGTAAGGATCTTCCTAAGAGAGCTGGACTACTCATGAAGCGAAAGACATGACACAACATCGTCTAGAATTGAATGCCTAGAGACTGTGGAACAGTACCAGATATTACGGAGCCACTTTTAAAAAAGTGGAAAAAGCGAACCATTACTTATTTCCTTGATTAGGTGGCGCTATAGCCTCTCCGGCTAGCGCGGTCTTTGGGTAACTGCCTCCAGTGGTGCACTCCAAGTAAGCTGAGGTCTTTTTTCACTTGTGTGGGTCACCTACTGTGCTGTCACTTCGAGTTAGAATCGAAAATTCTCCGCTCTATGGCCGATCCATTCCACGATCCATCCTCCGAAACTTGTAATGCTAACGAGACCGAACGATCTACCATTCGTCTTCGTTAATGTCCATACTTCTGCTCCATGGAGTAAGTTTGGGATAATTAGAGTCTTATATAGAGGATCCCTGGTATGTCTTGCTTGCTCTTCAATTGCCTTCTTTGACCAAAGGATCACCAGTTAGCGAGGTGATGATGAGCTGATATCTGAAGTGATGTTGCTGTCTGCATTAATAGCGAAACCTTCGTAGAGAAAGCCCCTAAGTATCTCAAGGTTATATCTGTCTATTGTGACGTTTTGTCAGATTCGTCGATATTGTGTATCCTTTCTTGTTGACAGCATATACTTGGTTTTACTTTCATTCAAAGCTAAACCATTTTAGCTTGCAAATTCTGCACAATCTCCGGTATGATGTTGTAACACATGTCACATGACACCCTTTAGCACCAAGTCCCTTCAACCAACATTTCGGGATATGCATGTATGTACATATATCCCAGACTTTTAATCGCTCATTGCTATACCAATGCCATGGTCTTGCTTGATGTTGGTGAAACCCTGTACTGTCGCCGAACATAATCTCCTTGTGGAAGCATCACCAACAGAAAGTACATATATCCCCAAAGTGGGACGAGACTTAATAATAATTATGAGTCCAGCTACGAAATAAAGAGGAATTCTTCAATGCAGAGAGAGATTAAAGAAACAGAAACGTTCCACCCTCGTTTGGGCCACAAATGTCCAGAGTCCATACAAATGATCATAACTTTATTTCAAGCATAAACTCCCCCCATTTGGCCAGAAAACTGTCCACCACTGCCCTTGCTCTGTACTCGTAGCTTCCGTTTTAATGAACTCAATTTGAAGGCCAAACTCGTATCCACGACCACGGTCATACCATGGCTAACCAACGGCAGAATGTTCGCTTAAAAGACCACAACATTCCCTTTTACGTTAATTCACTCGCCCACTGATGATTAATTAAATAAAAATTCACCAAAAGGATATCCACCATTTTTCGATGGTTTCCTGGCTGTAAAGTCCTGCGAAAGGATTCACGTCCACATTAGCATATAAATTGGAAAATGAACATTTCTCAGATTTTAGTATTAATTCCCGTTGCCGCCAAAAGAATTTCCACATCCTGTGGCGGCCTTACACCTCCACCTCCCTTCCCCAGCAACAACACTGCTTGTTGATTGTGTATATACTATACATAGTACAAGGATTGGTATCAACCCCCGATTGCAAACCTCCATAGAAAATTAAATTCAATTCTTTGACAAGATAATCCTGTTTTCCCGCCTGCGGGGCGTCACGAGTGATGTTCGTATACGAGCCCAGTCTTACTACATATATGTCACCTCACTCTCCTTTGTATTCGTTTTCGGTTTTTATTATTCATATGAGCGGGGGTGGGGATATCCTGGAATCCTTTGGTAAATTGCGAACGCCTGTTTGAGTTTTAACAATCCGCCACAAATTCAATTTTGCAACCAAAAAGATGAGATGATGATGAATGGTGGTGGATGATGGTGGGTGAGTGGGTGAATGGGTGGATGATCCTTAAGGACAAAACGAAATCGTACGAAAATTATGTCATTGTGTGCGCGCCAGAAGGGGGAGAAGTGAATGACATATGTGCCAATCAAAATGTCAAAGGCGAACTGCAATTTCGTGCGCAATTGTGTTGGATGGCATTAGGTGATGCCATGCAGTCGGCGGGATTATATAACTGTTCGTCGATTGTTAAGTGCGACGTAATGTGAGTCGAGAGTTGGTACAGTTTCGAGGAATGCACGTCAATCTTTCTTTGAAAATTGTGACTGTACCTACATTTCGCGAAAGTTCGTAGTTGAAACGTGTTCATCAAGTAGAGAGAGTGGCGGTGTCACTTAAGAGTTGTGCTACCTAGGATACGCACTGGTTTGCGGGTGTATTTGGAGCACTTTTTCGATGGAGTCTATCAATTCGCGTTGCCAAAAAGCGGTTGCTCCTTACATGATTGGTTCCATTGTCGATATCATTTCATTTTGTGTCCTTTCCTATCAAAGGACTCAAGGCTGTTGTCTGAATCCACTGTGAAGTCATTGTGTTGTCAGTTAGAGTATGGAAACAGCTGTCGGTTGATGAAGCTTGTTTTTAGACCTAAAGAACGTCAGCAGTGTCGGCTCTAAGTAGAGAAGGGTGCATGATGGCTGGATGGTGTAGGGATAGAGACTAGATTAGACTAGACTTTAAGTTGACTAGCGATCACATGTGATCTGCATCAAGGGAACATTCGAAAATATCAGTACAACATGTGCACTCGCTCCTACCGACGAAACTGAAGACTCTAGCAAGGATGAGTTCTGTGACCTCCTGAACGCAGTCTATGGAGCTTTGATGTTTGGAGTTTGATGTGTAAATCTTCGACAAATTAGTGGGAAAGCACAGCCTCCGTGAAATGACAACAATCGACTTTGCAGTAACACCTAATAGTAGCACTAGGTTTCCTAGGCTACAGATCCACATAGAAAGCTGGCGAATTCCAGATGGTCGGGCAAGTGCAAATGCGAGGTATCCAGCATTCTGAATGTCCACCATTTTAGAGAGACCTTCTGACGACTACAGTAGCCAGATCTTACAGAGGGGACTCTCGCCTAAACAAGGAACTCTCCGTTGTGCACCACCTTTGGCGACAGAAAAAGCATGCTAAGGCAATGCAAAACAAGAGGAACAAGGGAAGAAAGAGATACTTCGTAAAATTACAAGGATCTATGCTGGATATTCTTTAGGAGATGCAAGCAACTTACAGCTGGCTTCAAGCTCGAAAAGCAGGTGAGCTTCAAAAAAGTGAAGGAAACCTAGTCGCCGAAGCGGAGGGAATAGAAGATCTATTTCAGGTGGAACATTTCTAGGTGCTGGGATCTGGTAAAGAGAAGAGTACCCGCATCCAGTCAATGAAGAAGCCACCCTTCACTCAGTTGAGCTGGTGAGTTTCGACCAGCTTTTCATGGAATTAACTGATTAAGCAGTCCCGCCAAACGCTGTGATGTGATATTCAGGAACAGTTTCTCTGAACTATTCCAAACCTGTATTGGATTTCAACACGGAGAAGCCCTATCATGTGACTTCTCCAATCTCTGGAACAGATAGTGCGAAGCGTGGGTGGTAACACGGAAGGCACTGTCTTCAACAAATCAGTGGAGCTGCTGAGATGAGTTGGTGTTGAAATACGGAAAGAGGATCTGTCAGACGTTTTGTTTACAAAACATTGATCCTGCCAGATTCTTTATACGGAGCCGAGCGCTGAACTGTAAGTAGGACTTCAGATGCAGATCAGATACCTATTAGACTTTCTCAAGAGGAGAGTTCTTCGTCGAATATTTGGGCCCTTTTGTCCAAGATGCGGATATAGTCTAAGAAGTTATGTAGTCCACTGGTTCGGCCACATCTACCGCACCGACAATCATCGTGCAGCAAAAATGATCTAGAATCACAGGACCTCCGTTTAAAGAATGAAGCTATCGCGGATTCCAGACCACTTGGTCTGGTAGAGGCGTGTCAGAGGTCGAATAATGTTAAAGGCTGCCGTATCTCGGGCAGGAACTCTTCTAGGGTCGGGAATCCATAAGGAGACGCGTGGCCCATGTTCCAGACGCTGTTAAAATCATTTCTACTGTTGAAAAGGATTTCCTTTCACTAGCTTGACTTAAACAGAAGAATATTGAGTCCTGGGCAATTCCTCCCCCTTTGACTGAGTTAAAGAAAGAAATAAGAACATTCTTTACCTTGCTGTTCCTTCCAAACCCAAATGTAGTCTCAGCTTCACATTTCCAGCCATCACTTGGAAAGATGGTCATTTGGACATAGTTAACTCTAACTGGAGGGTTGTTTCGTTCTGCGAGACTTTACTGAACACAAACATGAATTAAATGCATCACATTCAGAGATTTGGTCCCTTCAGTCCCTCCAGCACAGTCTTTAACTCAAGGACCAACAAATAAAAGCCAAGCAACCACCAATCTCTTCAAAGTCGTAACAAGTGCTCCTATCCATCCATCGCCACACATTTACAATTCAGCAATCACATTGTCCACTCTCCCTTTGTCTCTGTAGCTGTCTCTGTCTCTACTGAGCTATCGTTTATAACAATTTATCCTTACCAATTGAGTTTTGGCCCCTTCTCCCCACTTTATACATATTTGATGAAAAATCCCTCTGTGTTGGGCCACCGCCGCCGCCGCCGCCGTCGAAGCAACAGCAAAATATAGTCTAAGTGAAAATATCCTTGGGGAGCAAAGCGATTTAGCTAAGTGGATTTGTGTGTGTACATTTGGATGCTTCTGCTCCTGTTGCAGAATGAATTGAATTGATGCTTTAGCTTCAGCATTTTATCAAGAAAATGAATAACATATCAAGGATAATACACTGAGGACACCAAAACGAAATCCACTCTACACGACCCACAGCATCCATCCATCCATCCACATAGAACATCCAGAACAAAAGGAGCGAAAGGACTTTGAACTCAAATTGAATTTCCTACAGACTATTGTTTGTTTAATTAATAAAATAAATTAAAGGGAATTTTTTGTTCCGAGTCGTTGGAATGATAATCTTTAATGAATAGCATGACAGCCATGCACGACTCGAGTCGAGTCACGTTTAAAGTTGGTTCACATAAATAGTCGTGCGGGCATTCCATGTGTTCCAAGTGGCAATGAGGTTGTATTTGGTGGTTAGTGTGACAGTCCTGGGTAAACTATTGTTAGTTAGTTGATTTGGACGTATCTTAAGACGTATCCTTGCAGTACTGCTTCAGCTTGGGAGGGATACTGGTGGTGTACCGCGCCCACCAAAGGATGACCCAATGCCTTACGAAAGTCAACAGTCGCCGGATATTGACCAAGAAGGTACATGATGGCTAAGGAGGTTTCATTGGTTAAAGGATTCTTTTTCTTTAGTAAACACTGGGACTGAAGTCAAGGGAGAAGGGAACTCGGTGACGAGTCTATTCGGAATGCAGGGCAGTATGTGTGCACCAGTAAGTGTGTTATCGGGTTAGATGACGAAATTTGGAAATAAAAAATAAATGCTGACTGTTATTTAGTTTGTTTCGATGGTGTTGGGAGCTGTCAAGCATTTTAAGCAAAACTGCTATTCGGACACAATGTCCTATTGGAAGTTTACTCCCAGAATAGCCCACAATCCCAACTCTATCCAGCCCTAAACAATGTCGGAATTGTGACTCTTCTAACTACTTTCACACCGAAGTTGTGCTGGAACTTCAACAAGGTCGATTGGGAAAGTTTCTTTAACGAGTTTGGGTCATGGTTAAGGGTTATACTGCCACTGACCCACAGCTGCAATAGATTTGAAGGAATAGTTAAAGCAACGCACGCTAATCATATTCGTGGATGGACCGGAGAATTCGAATGAGTGTGCTACAATTTCAAGGTATCTGGTTGTCAAAACTGACAAGATGGCTTGACAAGACCCGAAGAAGAAATAGATATCAAGAGTGAGCCTGTCTCCTATTCAAACTTGAAGGAAGAAGCTGCTCCAAAACCACAAACGTCTACTTGTACTCTAATAAAGTGACCCACCGCATAGTGGACAGGGAGCTAACAGTCACAGATTCTGAGGAACCTCAAGACTCAAAACTCAAGTGCATCAACGCTTAGAAGAGCTGTATACCTCCAGTGCGGCTGAATAGTGCACATGTGAGCCACCATTACTGTGTCACGACATCAGAGACTTAAGTCTAGGCACCCAACTATAAAGTTCGCTAAAGAACTTGGGTATGCTGTCGCCAATGTGATCCCAAGGAAAAAGTAGTTCACAGTATTGTGGTGTGCATCCATCAATCCATCTTCGGTCGAAGTCTCCACTTCTTGTCGAATGTTAAGTTTGCATCTCAGTTTGGTCTTCCTTGGGTTGACGTTGAGACTACATCCAGTAGCCCATTTGCTAATCTGTTCAAACCACCTTCCATAGTCTCACTGATTACTCAAGAAAGATCACTGAGATCATTATTACCACGTCATCCTCAAACACGACAACCTTGACTCGTCTCTATTAAGTTTGCGCAGGAAGAGTATCTCCTCCTCTGACCCCACCCTGAGGAGTTCCTTTTCAAAAATGAGTAGCTTACGAAGCACAGAAACAGAATATCTGGCTCGATTTGTGCCTCGAGAAGGTAGGACGGAGAAGTGGGTACCTGGTTCGGTAGCGTGTACGAAACCTTTTTCATACATTTTTCGGTTCAAACTTTGTCTGTCTCTTTTGTAACTGGAGGCGCACCAGTTAAGAGGGTTTTTGTTTCGACAGATATGATGGAACTGCTGTTACCCAGGGTCGATCTCGAGAGTAATAGACGCCAGTCCTTTACTTGATTTCAATACTGTTTTGCTCAGTTAGTATAAGTCTCAGTCTATACAGTTGCTTATATGCTTATTTAGAAAAAACTTACTTACTTCACAAGGTCCCGACACTTGAAGAGTCTCTAGCTCAGACACGGCAACCTTTCACTGGCTCTGGCATCCGCCATAGCTTGGTCCTTAAAACGGAGGCTCAGTTTTCCTTGTCGTCTCGAACCGGGGGGGTTGTGATTCGAAGATCCTCTTGCTGGAGCACTATTGTCCATTCGCTCGATGTGACCCGAGCCAGTGTAGTCAACGTGTTTTTCGCTTTTTGGACTACATCCACTTCTGGGTAGGAGCAATCTGAAATAGCAGCGGCTTCGTAGGATAAGCCGCATCTATGCTAAGGTGTCCATTCGCGGAGTTGATATTTACTCCGAGGTAGGTTAACTCCTTATCCCAACCCTCCGGCGAGAGACCCATGATGTTGATGTCGTCTGCGAATCCCAACAGCTGGACCGATTTATGGGCGATGGACATTTAGAAGAAAGAAGAATTCCAATCTCCTTGCCTTTTGAACTTCTGGTGAAGTTTCATTAAACGCTGAGATCCTCTATTCTAGTGGAGTTGTATTTATCTACATAGCTCATACTGCTCTCCACCTGCTGTGACACTTCATACTTATTTGTGTGGCAGTTTTTGATTTCCTCAACCGCATTGCAATGAAAAATATTATTCCGGCTATACAACATAAATTGAGAGAACCCTAAACAAAAGCCGGCATTCAAGTGCTGTGCGATTCAATAAACCGAAATGTAGTTCGAACTAAGTTCGAAGATCAACACATAACGAAACCACCACTTAAAATTTTTCATTTCGATTTAAATTAACCGCGGAATTTGTCTTTTATGGATATAATCAGTTCGCCTATTGTCTTCCATGTTTATGATGAACACCTCCGCCTGTCATATGAAATTCTCAGAGGAAATACCTCGCCCAGCCGTCTATATAAGTCTGGGGCCTGGACTACTTGCAAACATTCAGTTCCTAGCAGCATTCCATCAGAGTTGAATTTTAAATAAAAATGTTAATATTTAGACTTTTCTTCCTCGTAGTTTGCATGCTGAGTTTGCAACTGACTGAAGGCCGCTACAGACATAGACTCCACGCAGGCCGTCGCAGACCTCACTTTCACCGAGTTTTGAGATATCACTAAACTGCAAACGGCTTTACTCAACAGTGGCAGTGTTTCTGATATTTGGAAATACAAATAAATAAGTTTACTAAGCAATCGTGTTCATATTGTTTTTGTTATTCACTGGACTGCATAAATACGGTCCTAGAAACATAGCCTTATTTTGGAATTCGTCTTAGTTCCCTACACCCACTCGATTCACGTCCACGTCGCAAAGGATGTGTCGAGATGGATATTTGTGATTTCTTACACTTTAAGGACTCAATTGTTGATGAAAGAAAATATTAGGGAATGAGGACTTCTACTAATAGATCGAATCCAACTTTGGCACAACCGATGAAATGGATACCTAAAAACAGATCACTGATCTCCCAACTAAGTGACTACATCTGATCTTTCCTCATTGGGAGATGATAGGCTTCAAGGATCTTCTTCGGCTTCACTGAATAGCTGCTTTCAGTTTGCGTGAATAGTCTTGAAGACCTTGCACCACCAAGTTAGTCACTATTTGCCTCTAAGCCTGGGTACAGAACATAAGGTTTGTAGCAGCGAAAATGTAAGAGTGTCCAAAAAAACTGGTTTAAGTGAAAGTACACATCATACGCTTTTGATCTTAAAAATGTTTTTATTTGAAAAAATCGGTATAAGCAGTTTCAAAGGGCCCTACTTCCGCAATAACTTGTCATTGTCAGAGCTCACCAGCTTCTAATACTGTCTTTGTCTAAACTCAGAGTTTCCTTGTAGAAATAAGGCTTCATTAATCCTTTGGATTGACGTAACCCCGGGACATTTTCCCAATGGGTTAGACAAAGTTTATGCTCCACATTTGACACCACAGTAAGGTTCAGGTCCAATGAACGCAGATCCCGAGGCAGCCCTGGCTAGTTCATCTGCAGATTCGTTGCCTATAATCCCCTGATGACCTGGAACCCATCCAAGTACCGCACTATCATGTGTAGCAAGAGATTGTAGTGCATCGTAACAGCATTTAACTGCTGTAGAGTCCACTAAATTGGACGACAGCGCTCTAAGAACTGCCTGGCTATCTGAAAAGATATTGATTTTAGCGCTCTTGATACCCTTACCAAGGTTAAACCTGGCGCAGATCTCAGTGGCATGGAGTTCAGCCTGGAAAACCGTGACACACATTCCCATAGGTATTGAGACTTTGATGTTGTGTCCAAAGACACCAGCACGCGCTTCAGAGTCCATTTTTGATACGTTTGTGAACCATAACAGACGCTTAGGGCTCGGTGTCGGAACACCATTAGACCAGTCTGCACGGTCTAACATATTAACCTCAAATAGCCTACCGAAACGTCGGGGACAGTGCAGAACATGTCCCTTTGTGGGTTTGAGTCAAGAATTTTCAGGTGTCCCACGTGGTCACCTGCCTTAATGTTGGACCATAAGTCTATTAAGGAAGAATTATTTTACTTAAAACAAGGAATGTTTACAGTCAATGAAATGATATCAAGTTTGACAGTTTGACTGTTTTTTCTAGGATCTGCCTAAATCCTTGACTCTCCTTTCTTGGTCTTCTTAGCTGTTCTCTGCTGTTTTTGACTTATTTTCCAGAAACCTAATCAGTAAAAAGTCGGGTGTTTTCAAAGGCTTGTTGATCCGGTTCTTGAGTAGCTGTAATGCAGTTCCTAGAACTGTGCCCATTGAGATCTGTGAGTTCTAGTTCAGTTCATTCTTTCTGTGAGCGACGAGGTTGAATGTCTAGTGCGTCGGATAGCTGACCAAGAAGTACAAGTTTCAAATCACAGAAAACATGGACTGTCCATATCTGAATGTCTCTTCATTCAAAAAGAGCGACTCTTTCATAGAACTGAGACAATACGGCAGGGAGCTTACGAATCTGCGGCTTTACTTATCAAATTTTGCATAATGCCGTGAAGAACTCACACCACTCATGGTAAACCATGATCTCATGCTCCTTTGGGTTTCAGAATACAGTGTCATTCGAGGGAACGAACTGGCGGACGAATTAGTAAGAAAGAGGTTCGAGCAGGACCTTGCAATGGTTGTTGGCTAAGTTTTACCACCCCTGGCTCTAGTTAAATAGAATATAGACCAAGCCTTCGCGAGACTACCTAATGAGATATGGAGCGCACTCCCATCTTGTGTCACCAGAAAACTCCAAAACTATGATAATGCCAAAACTGAACTGATTCTGTCGCTTAACAGACCCAACTTAGCACTCTTCACGGAGATTATTATCGGCCACAACCTCAAGGCGGCCCACCGTAGATGAATCTGATTAGAAACTGATGACCTCTGCCGAGGCTGTGGCGATACGGGCGCAGAAGAGGGTACAACTCAAGCGTATGCAGAACTACCAAATGAGCCATCAGGGAATACCAATTCGAAGACCTGAGCAGCCCCTGTCAGGAAAGCCACGAAATTTATAACAACCTTGGTGTGGTTCAGGGAGTCTATGTCCCAAAGCTGCAGACCAACTTAAGTCTTTATTTTCAAGTTACCCCACGACAGGGTCTCACAATGGTGCTGGCTACCTAGCCAGTCATTCCAGTCTACCTTGGACCCCACTTAGTCTGCTCCACACTTTACTGGACTTTCTCTCTACGAAACGGGGTATCGAAATCCGAACCATGCTGATCTCTCTCTCTCTTTCTCTGTGTACGTGTGTGGATCTTTTCGACTTTGCTTACATCCACGCATATGTACGCACGTACGTAAGCGTGTAGGAGAGCTTTTACAAAGCCACTGATATTAGGTTCCACTAAATGTGTTCCACAAGTCGAACAAGACAGAGCTTGTCTTGCCTAGAGCAGTCAGTCACGTAGTGCGTGTTTCTATTGCTTGGTGCGTGTTTTTCAAATTCTCGAATTTTCTCACAAAGTTTATTATTTTTTGAAATTAATTTTTAACTAACAAATAGTTTAGTATTCTTTAT
The DNA here is from genome assembly GCA_963583995.1 of Xylota segnis. Taxonomy (NCBI): domain Eukaryota; kingdom Metazoa; phylum Arthropoda; class Insecta; order Diptera; family Syrphidae; genus Xylota; species Xylota segnis. The sequence continues at coordinate 55,674,723 of OY757237.1, read as the reverse complement.
ATTGAAAGTGTGTGTTTCAAGAACTAATATTTATTGTTTCTTGGCGACAAGTCGTAGCACCACAGCTAAGAGTTTCGTTTGTGTCACCGAGAACCGTACATTTTCCTGTTTGGATGAAGGTACATATGCAGGTATATCAACTTAAATTGTTCGGTTTTTTGAGAATACCGTTTCTTTATAAGTCTGTTTCAATTTCAAATCAATTGCCAGTTTAAAGAGAAAACAAGAGCATACTCTCACTTACATTGTGACTGTTCTGGCTCTGAGTCTGTGTGTAAATGTCTCAAATCTTGTTGCCAGATGTGAAACCAGAAGGTCAAGTCGTGAAAAGAGCATGCTTCCTGTATGGATTCACATATATTTTTCAGTAAACCGGGCAACGACACAGGGATGACGTCGAGAATTAAGAGAAAAGAAATGTTTCAGTCCTCTGTCTGCGTTCCTAAGAGACTGGCAATTGAATTGAAACGGACTGTGTAGTGATCACGTAAACAGTTATTAAATATTTTTCATAGTCTCATCAGGGGGCCAGGGGGCAAGGGTAGAAGTAGAGTTATTGAATGAATAAACCAAACAAAAACAAAACAAAAAAAAAACACCTGTTACCATCTAGTTAGGCTTTCCTGTTCTGTTGTCATGTTGTTCTCGACCTTTTTGATGTTCTAGAGCGTTTGGTGGTACAAAATTTGTATAAATGTCATTTGTTCATACATAAGTACATACATCAGTTATTTGACTCTCTTAGATCCTTACGTCCAGCTTCGACCTTCATTCTGATTTAGGTTCCGAACTACTTCTAGCCGATTCGACGGGCTTCACAAGTTTTTATTGGTGCCTTCAGTGAATTCGTAAGGTAGGCCATTGTCACTGCTAGAATAGGTACATAGGTGCATTGCCCAAATATTTCTTCTATTTGGCCTCCAGCTATCTGATTGACTTATTTCCAGACGACACTGATTGGTGCCCAAGGTTGAGTGAATATATACACTGGATCCAGTCCCGCTGGAGGTGTAGTCCTCTTGGCACTGTCTGTGCCTGTCTTTCTATCTTCGTAAGAGCCATTAAGTTGGTGCTGCTTTTCGAAATTCCATGTTACTTCAGTGAATCTGAGTAAAATTCAGTCCACTTACCTTCGGGATCTTTTTGTTTTTTTTGGTTGCGCCAACGGATGGGTAATCTTCTAAAGATACCAGTAACCCGGCCTACTGGCATGCACGATTCGCAAACCTGGAATACGCCTACGAAGTAACCCACACCTTACACACTTTAACCACTCTCCCCGCCGAACTACCGTTAAGTATTACTTCACGGGGCTGGTTAGCACTTTATGCTCTTCTTAACGTCTTCTTCTGTTCGACGTTTCTTGTTCTGAGGGGGCTTCCATTTGGGTTTGGTTGTTCTCCCTGACCCTTCCCAGCCGCCGAAGTTCCTTTATGATCACCGCTGCTGTTTGTTTCACAGTATTCCATACTGCGTTCGATGTCAGCATATGGTTTACGATGTTCTCCGGAGTTGGTATTTCTCCAATTATTTCCTTAAGACCTCTGCGTTCCAAGCGAAAATGTGGGCACTGAAAGAGCACATGCTCTGCATCCTCTCTGGCCTCTCCACAGTTTGAGCAGTTTGGAGATTCATCAAGCCCAAACCTGTTTAGATAAGCTCTGAAGCAGCCGTGTCCGGTTAAGAACTGGGTGAGATAAAAATCCACTTCTCCGTAGTGCCGGTCCATCCATTTATCTATATCCGGTATAAGTCGATGGGTCCATCTTCCCTTCGTTGACTGATTCCATCTTTCCTGCCATGTTCTCATGTTTCGCTGTCTTTCTGGCAGCTTAATATCTTTGACTGGAGCAAGGGGTTCCTGGATTTTGGCGTCATAGGTCCTCTGTAGCTCAATAGCCAAGATATCCGCTGGTAGCATTCCCGCAATAACACATATAGCGTCGTCGGATACCGTCCGAAAAGCGCAACATACTCTCAGCGCGCACAGTTTGTTGACGGAATTAACTCTTCTTGAGTGGGACTTAATGTTCACTGCCTTTGCCCATATTGGTGCCGCATACATTATTATTGACTGCGCCACTCTTGACAAAATTAGTCTTCTTAGTTGTCTGGGTCCTCCAAGGTTTGTCATTATTCTGGATAAGGCAGTACACACCCGAGCAGCTTTGTCGCACGTTATTTCAAGGTGTTCCTTGTAAGCTAGCCTAGCGTCAATCATCACACCTATGTAGGTATCTGATCATAGATCCCGAAGGTATGCTGAAGGTATGATGCTACTGTCGTGGAGTAGGATCTTCCTTCATCTTACAGGTTATCCACACAAGCCACTATAGAAAATGATGATCCTTGTTGAATGCTAAGTTCATCTTTCAAGACTACCTACTCCACTCCCAGCAAACATAAGTCGAAGTAGACCTATTCCCTGAACCAATAGCTTGGTTGATTGACATAATGCGGTGCATCTTCTAACCGCATACACCTGCTGTTGCCACATTAGTTGTAAAATTGCGTGCAAGTTCCCAGCTTAAGGTAATGTCCTAGCGCTCCTGTGCCCTATAAACTCACATGTGCTCCCCTTACGCACACATACATATATAAAATTTAATATTTAATAGCCCGAGGGTATTCAACGTTAAACTAAATCCGCGCCACATCACATGTGTTCTGAATTCCCACTACCACTAGTGCCGTGTGTTGATGGTGTTGCCTGGTGCCCTCGGGCAGTCCCAAACCCCCCAAAATAAATATTTCCACAACGAATATGTCTGACAATAATATTTACCATAAGAATCCATAAAAACGTCGACTTATTCACATTCCTCACGTATCACGTAATTACGATAAACGTACGTGACGCGACTCCTTGTCGTACTAAACGAAATCCTTGATTATACACGTTTTGTGGCTGACTTTCGTCTTTAACAACCGGCCCTACTGTGGAGTAAACATTCTTTTTGTTTTTCTGAATCTGAAAAGTCAATCAATCATTGTGAAGGATCAGGGATCAGCTGTTGGTCAACGTTTCACGTATAAATTAAATTGAATTCGCAATTAGCCGGAATGGGGACGAATATTTTCGCGCCGCGTGTTTGGATAACAAACTGACCAAGGACCCCGGAGGGCAACAACCCTTAGACGTGTGAAAAACGCTATTCCCTTCCTAATGGGGGAGGCTATCAGCACCCTTCGGACTCGTATGCTGTGTGGCATCATATCTTCATTTTCAGCTAATAAATTAGACCCACTGTCGGGGATGAAGGTAGTACCTAGAGATAACAGTAAAAGTGAACATAATTTGACACGTGGCGCTGATGCCAAATCATCGGGGCTAGAACTAGAGTTCACGTGTAGGGCGGGGGTTGCAGAGAAAATCTGTTTTCCACTTTTCCATTGAACGTATCAATTGTTCAGCGGTGGGATAGGGGAAGAGAGTCGAGATATGCTTTATGGGGCAGAGCAGGACTGCAAAGCCAAAGGCAATGAGTCACACTGTTAAGCAAGTGTAATGGTTTTGACACCAAATTGGAAGGCAGAGTGCAAATATTGCTGGCAAATTTGTGTCGTCAGAATGACGTGTGTCGTCGTCCTTGTCGGTTGAAACATAATTGGAAGCTATGGGTCTACTGGGACATGTGTTGTGCGTGCGGTATGAGATGTTCGAAGTTATGTTGATGGAGTTTTATGAGAATAGAATTGCGTTGAATTTGATTTAAGAAAATTGTTGTTGTAGTTCTGATGTATATAGTTGGGCTCACATGTTTCCGTAGAATGGTGGTGAGTCTTTCAGCGGTTGCCTAGTTGTCGGTGAAGGAGATAACATCTTCGTTATCGCAATCTCAGTGTCGCTGGAACTCAGGACCTAACTTCTCGCAAGCATCCGTGTTGTTCGTGTTACACGAATGGGAATCCTTCCACTGTTTAGTGTGTCCGAAGGGTAATTTGTTATTTGAGAAGCTTCCTCATGACAGTTGTACCCTCGGATGTTTGTCAGACGCTCGCAAGAGGTGGAGGAGGAGGAAAGCAATTTTAGGTGTTGTCTAGGGATTGATCTTGGACTGAACCAATGCTCTGTAATGAGATCATCTGTTTAACCATGGATTTGTCACTGGACATTATCACAAAAGGAACATCAGAGTCCTTTCTCCGATATTTCTTAAATATTTTAGAAACCCCAATTGGAAAAGTTTCAAATGATCAAGAGGCTTCAGGTTTTGAGTTATTTTCATCTTGTAAGGGTGTAGGTCAGCTCTTTACGCAAAATTCGTCACATTGTGGACTGAAGAATTGCCAATTCTTGCGATCGTGCTTCGGCTGATTGTGAAGTACTTCGGCTTACGTCTGATATATTTTCAGTTCTTCGACCGGTGGGTTGTCTCATTGGACATAAACACGAAATAGTGAATTTGTTGATTCAAATTTATCCACTACAGCACGCACAGTGGGACGCTTATTGCCGAAGACCGAAAATTTGAGTAAGCGCTCTTAAAGTCCCGCCGACTGAGAAACCCGGCAATTATTTTGAGTAGTTTCCAAACTTTTGCTTATTCGCGAATAAAACTGTAAGTCATGACTGATATTTTGGTATTAGATAACCAAACAAAAGGTTTAAAGGTACGTTTGCACTAAAATTCAAAATTGTTATGTCCCTATTGGAAAACCCTTTACTAAAACCCCAAATATGTAGACTTATTGTCTAATCATGACGTTCCTTGGACCTCAACAGCGATTCACAACACAATCGTCAGTTTATGGGGCAATTATTGAGACGAAGCACAGAGAAAACTGTGTCAAAGTATCTGAGGTTTTGTTCTGTTACTATCCAGCGATCAAGTAAAATAGTAGAATCGAAGCGGATTTCGACGGATTGTCGGTTTAAGCAAGGATCAGAGTAAACAGAACACAAGATCACTTCAGCATCATCTCAACTTTTTCAGGGAATTGAATTGAGTTGAATGTATCTACATATTTATGTAAGAAGATCAGCTTCTGATATGATCGACTGTTTTTCGGAATTGTAGGGCATCAGTACTGTCTTTTACAGTTACAGGCGAGATCCTACTGTTGAAGCTTTTTCATTCTTCTTACGGGCTCGATACAATAGTTTTACAAAACCAAACTCTTTTGGGTGATTTTTTTGTTTTTCGTGGGTTGGTGTGAATTTTCATGAAGACACTATGATACCCGTGTTCTCATAGTAGTCTCAGATTTTTACTGACTAAACACATCCTTTCCTTTAGTTCTTGTCGTTTACTACAACTAGGTTTCCCCATCCAGTAGTTTCAGGTTCATTATATGTACGCGTGAGGCAGGTCGATTTTCGGTAAAATCACCTACTAGAACCATTAAGAGTGGTTGGTACTCCTTGCGCTAAATCGAATAGTTTCGTTCGTTGGAGTCGACTCACGAGGTTTCTCATGTCCAGAATTTGAGGAATGGCATGGTTACAATGACCGTTGAGTCGTGTTCGTAACTTCCTAGCAAAGTTTATTATTTCTTTGTCCACGGTTGGGATCAATAGATCTCTCGGTATATCATTATTTCGGAGATACCAGGGAGCATTCACAATAGTCCTAATGACTTTGTTTTGAAATGATTGTATGGATTCTCTGTTACTTGCTTTAGTGCAGCCCCAGAGTTATATGCCAGTTTGTTGTATATCCTCAACTTGGAATGTCGTCCGAGTAGCCAGTACATTTCTCGGTATCGGCTATCAAGTTTTTTTGACATTCGCCGTCCACTTGAGCTAAGCATCTAGCTTCATCCCGAGATATTTGGCTTCATTTGCGTTTTTCAGTAGCGGACTCGACTGTGCTTTCCGTAGCCAGAATAGCCGTATCGTGCGCGAACGTAGCTACTATTGTACCCCGAGTTTGCGGAATGTCACGAGTGTATAACAAGAACAGAGTAGGACCAAGGCCACTCCCTTGCGGAACCCCGGCGGCAATATCGTTAAACCCTGAGTAGTCCGTTCCATGCTTAACTCTAAATATCCTATTTGTGAGGTAGGATTCTAAAATGCTGTATACGTCTTACGGAGAGATCCTACTGAGTTTATATTTCAGGCCATCGTGCCAAACCTTGTCAAAGGCCTGGGACACGTCAAGTAAAATGCTAGAGCAAACCTGTTTTCCTCTAGTTTTTCGATTTCGTTATTTATTCTAAATACCTGGTCAATGGTGGAGTGATTCTTTCTGAAACCAAATTGATGATCGGATTCGTTTCAATAAAAGTTTCTCGAATAGCTTCGATATTATAGGTAACAGTGATATCGGTCTATACGATTTTTTGTCGTTTGACGGTTTACCCGGTTTCGGGAACATTATCACTTCTACGACTTTCCACGAATCTGGAACGTACAAGTACCTAAACGAAGCTGGAGCATTTTTGGTAATTCCTCGAGAATTTGTCGGGTAATTCAGTCATAGCCAGTTAACGACACACGTTTTGTTCTAAAACTATCGGATGTCGGAGGCATATCACTTATCCATCAAAAGGCTTAAACGTTTGTTCGAGATGTTCAGCAAATACGTGTGCCTTTTCTTTGTCACTCTTTGCCCATTCACCATTATTTTTTCGGATTGGTGCCGAATGCATTTGAGGCTTCTTTATGTTTTTCACTGCTTTCCAGACCGAGTGAGTAATTTGAGGTTTTTTTCGTTTGTTAAGCCTTCGAGATAGACCGATGTCTCTTTTGGGTGATGACAGGATCCCTTTCGAAGGAGAAAATATTTGACTCGATTAATCGTTCCCATCGCTCTTAAATGCCTGACGCTCGCAACGGGTAGAGGACGAACTTCGCTATTGTTTGGATAACCCATTGCATCAGCTGTATCAGCTTCTATGTCAATGGCAATGCTTGGTTAGAGAATTGGTTGAATCATTATTCTATTCCGTGTACTAGTTATCGAAGTTTACATTCTTTATCCATTCAAAGGACTTACGTACAATCCTTTTTGAGGAACGTCGATAAATGAGTGCGTAACATAGACCCATTTCTATGCAATTCTGTACGTTTCGACAAGCCTGTTATATACTGGATGTTGTGTAGCAGATCCTTTAGACATGTAAGTGCTCATTAAGGTACCCAGCTGACAATGATTATCTACACCCAGGAGCTAAACCACCCGAAAACCCAAGCAAGCATAGACTAATATCCTCCACCACCACCATACCGTAATGTGGAGGTGAAGAGCGTAACATAAACATCTTTAGATACACTCCACATTCCCGATTAGTAACAATTCCCGACCCAACAAGCACACTTCACCTAATAAACGCTCCAAGTACACTCTTTTGCCAGGCGAATGGGAGCGACCTGCCTACTCACGTGCCGGAAGTAACAAACTTGCCATTACACGCTGAATGTAATGTCATCAACCCGGCCTACACCGCCGCCATCGCCGCCGCGCCGAATGTCATATGCTAATGGCATAGGCAGCAATATTTTCTTGTCCCGCAGCATACAATATGCTTCAAACAATCTGCCGGTGAATTTCGCTTCAATTCTTCTTGCTGAATACGTACGAGAACATCCGCCATTTATTTCCTTCCTACTATAACCCACCCATTCAGGACATACTACATATCTTGCCAAGAAAATGGAAAATATATTTTTATTCATATTTCCATGTAGAGTTTCATCTTCTACGCGACTTGAATTTTTGCAAAAAGAAAGAACAGACAACAACAACAGGACGAGAAAAAAAAAAAAAAAAAAAAATCGAAGGAAGGGATGCCAAAAGGAGGAGAAGGAAGCAACTTGAATGGCTGGAATGACTTCAATGGCGTTGGCAATTTGTTTTTATTGCCCTACATGTGTATGGCATCCTTTTTCGCATTTAGATGTGTGCTTGTTTTTTGTATTTTTTCTGCGAGCTACGCTTTTGAAAATTATTCTTTAATTTTTGCCATCTTCTGCAGCAGCATGTCAACGACGCGAAGGGAACGGGATATGAATAAAGGACGAAAGGACTACAATACGATGCGTCGCGTACAGGCGCAATGTAAATTGCTCCACATTCAGCCGAGAGAAGGATATGTCGTGCCTGTATGGGAAAAAAAATTCCAAAATTGGACTAAGATGGCTGAAAATGGAATAGGATGGGGGGCAGGCAGGCAGCAGACGTGTTGGTGGTACTCTTATCGCTTTGTGTGCGAGTAGATGTAAAAGGATATTGGGCATAAATGTGAGCTACGCGAGGGTTATAATGAGATGCGCGACATTAATGGCGAAATTTAACGGGCGCAGGATACATGGAAATTTGTTTGTAGATTGCAATACATTTTGAAAGGAAGCCCTTGTGGTGGTTTTGGGTCATAGCATGGGTTCTCCTTTCTTTCCCCTCTAGGGACTGAGAATATATTGAAAAATATATCTACTCCCACAAATCTGTAAAAAATATTCCAGAAGTTGACTTTTGCCCATGTGCCCATGTGACCATGAGGTAAGCTATAGCGTCTAGTACCACCCGTTTTCGTCTTTCCTTTAGGCAGGTATATGTGCATGTCGTAACTAAAACGAACTTGAAGTAGGTTGTTTCGATGGTTCACAAACTAATTAAAATCGATTGTAGCTAACCACCTCATTCTTGACAGTTGACAGTTACTTATCGTTGACCATTCCATCACCTCGAATGATAAATCCATTAAATTGTGCCCTCACTCTACTCCCTCTTGCGCAACATTTCCTATCTTCGAAAAATTAATTTAGCTGCACCAAGAAACCAATTTGCAAGCATTTTCTCAGCAAGGATTCCCTCTCCCACACACAAGTGTGCAACAAATCTCAATCTTAACTTACAACCTTATTACTCGTACACACCGGTATCGTTCCTTGCGCTCACCGTGCTAACACAGACTGTTCAGCCAAATAGAAATGCTACTATTTCTCCCTCAAGGATATCGTACAAAATGCACATACACACACATGTCGTGATATGCACCATCCTGCCATCCCGGGTGCACTAATGCAACATCTCTTACTGGCAAACACGACAATCCAGCGAGAAGAGAAGATTACGAATGTAATATCCTCAGTTGGGTATCACAGGATGATATTAACGTCTTCTCCATGAAGGAGTCACCTCTTGCCACAGAGCAAACTTTGACGGCGTTTCCGGGTCCAAAGTGTGTACCTACAAGTGAAAAAGTACCAACGAGGTACGACAGGTAAGGAAAAGGATATTCAGTGAAGATAACTTGTGTATGTCCTTTGGTTAAATATCCTAGTTATGTTATTGGTGTCCTGTGGCGTCTTCGCTGGTCGGTGAAATACCAAAATGAGTTCAACGGAGTGGGATGGAAAAAAAAACTTCGAAGGAGTTGTCCTCGTCCTCGTCTGGTTAAGTAGTTTTCAGTACGTGTAGGTGGAACGGAATTTATGAGAAATCTCTTGAGAGGAGTTTTTCTTTTCTTTTTTTTTTTTTGAAAGAATTTGCTCCACATTCTCCATCTGATTTACCCCTGGGCGAGGAATATCATGTCCTGCTATACAGGGTTTGTTGTTGTAATTTTTTTTTTGGTTGCGTCTTCTCCTTATGATTATGTCTGCAGTTCTGATTTCTGGAGAGGTTTCATTAGAGGCAATTTCATTTCACGTGTACGAGGTCAAATTGAAAATTTAAGTTAAAAGAAAATTGAAGACGAATAAGTTTTGGCAACAAGAGGGGACAGCTGCATGTATACCTGCGGCTATAGACTTGGCTTTAAAAATGTTTGTGTAAATAGAATCAAGAGCAGAAGAATGGTTGTACTCGATTCATATTTTTAAATTCAGGCCTTAGGCTCTAATAGATACTCAAACAAGAGTACCACTTTTTATGGAGAGAATCTGTGACTTTTGGAGTGATGCTAACACTCCACGGAAGCGGGTGCACGAGGAAACCTAATTCCCCATGACTTCTTCCCATAAATCGAGCGAAATTGGTCCCAAGTTCTTCCAGAATCTCTGGCGTATAGTCATGGATTTACCCAAACTAAAAAGTCAAGAGCCATCAAATCCCCTGTGATGAACAAGACGGTCAATTGAGTAGTTCATTTCTGTGAATTCTGCGTGAAATGAAATAGAGTCCCTTTTATGATGCAAGAGGCGATCATGGATCTTTGGTTTCATATGCGCAAAGGTTCCACCACGCACCTGTTAAGCCCTGTATCCCCTTGTGGGTCCTAGGGCCTCGACAATGCCTACGCGCCATTGTGTGCGGTTTCAACTTTTTCGCAGTTGCCGTGCTTCCTTCTCAACTGTTCTGCGCCACGTACTCCTAGGACCGCCGCGTATCCTGCCATCCTGAGTAAGCGGGTTCCATTGCATCGCGTGGTTAGCTATGGACCTGTCACTCTTTCGGAGAGTATGTCCAATCCACTGCCACTTTCGTCGTCGTATTGTTGTGCCTATAGGTTCATGGCCCGTTCTCTGCTAAAGTTGTTCGTTAGAGATACTGTTTGGCCAGAAAATCCTATTGACCAACGTTTGCAGCTTCCTCGTGATAGTGGCGGCCACCCTCTAGGTACCACATCGATATGGCAGTACGGATTCAACGTTGGAACGGAACAGTCGTAGCTTGGTGGTTAAGCTAATCGGTTGGCTATATCCAGTTCGGTTCCGCCATCAGTTGAGACTTGGTTTAGGTCCATAATTCTGTGTGACAGCGGACATACGTCGTCGGGGTGGTCGAGGTGTTTGAGTTCAGATGTAAGAGTCCATCGAATTCCTCCGTTTCCTGTTGATAAGGCCGCATTTGGGACGTCGGTAATCACCAATAAAAATAGTATTGGTGAATGTATGCAGCCTTGCCGAACCCCACTTTGGACTTCGAATTCCTCTGACAGCCTTCCTCTGTGCAATAGATTGCCTTTTTTAGGGAGCTTGACGATCATTCCTTTCTTCCACTCATCCGGAAAGCACTCGGCTTTCCATGTTCTCCCGACAAGTGGGAACAATAGCTCTGTCGATGTAGTTGGCGCAGCTCGTAAAAGCTCCGCGGGAATGCCGTAAAGTCCTACCGCCTTATTAGTTTTCAGTGCTCCGATCGCGGTAATAATCTCATCATTACTGGGGGTGGTGGTGCGGATTCGGGTGGTGCATATTGCTGGCGAATACTCGGTTCAGAACCGAAGCAAAATGCTCCTTCCATCTCTTGAGTTGGTCCTCATCCGATATAAGCACCGAACCGTCTAAGCCTTTCACTGGGTGTTCGGCCACCAATAAGCTCTTTCGTGATTCTATAAACGGTTCTGCTGTCGCACCTCGCTGCTGCTTCTTCTGCTTCTGTAGCCATCGCATTGATGTGGTTGCGCTTGTCACGTGGCACGCTATGCTGCACTTCTCTCATCTCCATCCGATATATGGTCGTTCCGCCCTGCTGCTGGAGTTGCTGCAATTCGAGCTCGTAGCCGTTTGCGTTCGTTGATCCTCCTCCAGGTATCCTCGGACAGCCACGCCCTATGGCTTCCCTGCGATTGACCGACAATCCTTGCAGCACCTGATGTGAAAACAGTTTTCTGTGTGCTGCTGATTGTTTCCACTCCACGTGAGAGATGGTCCCTTAGTTCTTGGCGCACTGTGGGATCTTTTAGTCGGTCTACGTTGAACCTAGGTGGTCTTGTATTGTTAGATCTTCGAACGGCAGCAGTGCATCGGACAGTAGCTATCATAAGATGGTGATCTCGTACCAAACCCATGTCCGCACCTCGTCTGTTGGCAAAATGGTCAATTTGGTTGGAGGTTGCTTGCCTGTCAGTTGACACCCAGTTGATTTTATGGCAGGCTTTGTGCTCAAACATGGTGCCACCTATGACAAGACGATTTGCGTTGCAAAAGTCAGCAAATCTTTCGCCGTTGTCATTGCGGTTGCCTAGTTCGTCGTTGCCTTCCTTGGCATTCAGGTCCCCCATCGCAATGACAATGTCGCCTCTGGATGTTGCATTGTATACAGTTCCCAACTGATTGTAGAGGGTCTCCTTTACTTCCTCAGACGAACCCTCCGTGGGGGCGTAACACTGTATAATGGTGATGCGACTTACTCTTGTCCGGAACCTGCGAACACTTATAAATTTAATGGTTTTCCAATAGGGACATAACAAATTCGAATTTTAATACAAACGTACCTTAAAAACTTTTGTAAGATTTGTCCATATCGAAACATCAGTCATGGCTTACATTTTTATTCGCGAATAAGCAAAAGTTTGGAAACTACTCAAAATGACTGCCGAATTTCAGAGTCGGTGAGACTTCAATTTTCGGTCTTCGGCAATAAGCGTCCCACCATAAAGGCTATACGTACTGGAGTGGATAAATTTGAATTATGTCCCATGAGACAACCCACCGGTCTAAGTATCGAAAATATAGCAGCCGTAAGTACTTCGGTTCACAATGAGTCAATGCAGTCGATTCCATGTCGATAACTAGACCAGTAGTTAAGATCTTCGCCAAAGGCCTTACAAGGTCAAATTAACTCAAAAACTGAAGCCTTTTGAATTGAAGCTTTGAAATTTCTCTGATTGGGCTCTGCAAAAGCTTAAAAAAATCCTGAATCCGGATGATATGTGTAATAGAGTTGTGGACGATTGGGTCCAAGGAATCGATCGCTGCAAACGTGCTCGCGTTGATCATATGAACGAGATCGAATCCCTTGCTTGAGTTTAACATATTTACTATACTTGGAATCAATCTCAGCTCGATATTTCGATTATTCTGTGTTTTATTTAAATGCAGCATTGTTATGTCCTTATTGAAAACCCTTTATGTAATAGAACTGTTAGGAAATCTCGTGGTGAAAGATTCAAGGTTCGATACCTACGGCTCCGCCTTTCGCATATGTCTAACAATCATCCAAGAGTACCTTTAAGTTTCATGGAATAGTTTCGAAAGTACAACAACTTCTCCTTTCACGCATAACACAAGAAATGTAAAAAGCTGGACATTGGGTCTCATACAGAGCTGTCGCGCCAAAGTATGGGAAAGCAATCCCTTAATTCCAACTATACCCGGTGTACCTAGTTCTCAGCCCTTTACACTCTAGATAGCATTAGTAGATTCTTACTAACCTTGATTTTTTTTTTTTTTCTTTTTGCGCCAGGAAGGTGGGGAATCTTCTAAAGATGCCAATAGCCCGTGCTAGTGGTATGCACGATTCATATACCTGGTCCTGACATAACTCAGCCGATACATGCCAACGACGTTATGAAGCAACATACTGCCATCCAGTTCTCCTCCGACCGCAACATGTGATCGATGAGTAACAACGGGCGGGGCAGAGTAATTCTCCATTGCGTGAAACTTGTTCACTAAAATACTGCGTGCTGCGTATCTTCGTCTTCGTCTGGACATTCCGGGCAGGATGGAGAGCTGTCATGTTCGAATCTGTGGAGATACTTGCGATAACCGCCGTGACCGCCGTAAGACGGTAGTTGCAGTCCCCATGCTCTCGACTTATCCAGTCTTTGATTGTCGGTATCAGTTTGTATGTCCATCTGCCTTTGGTTGTATTGGACCAACGAGCTTGCCACATAGCTGCTGATGCAGCCTTTTCTTCCATTTTAATCATTTTCATGTCATTGACCAGGTCCACCGACATTAGGCAGTATGCGGGCGAGGGCTCCCTGTATTTGCGATGCTTTTTTGGCTAAATAATCAACATGCATTTTGAATTGCTGTTTGTTGTCCAGCATTACTCCTAGGTATTTAACAGCTTCCTTGGACTTGATTGAAAATTAGCGAATTCAACTGTTTTCCGACTGGTTATAAGGACAGCTTCTGCTTTCTAGTCAGCCAGTTCCAGTCCAGCGGATACCAGCCAGTCTTTAATCCGGGCGATTGCTTCATTTGTAGCTGACTCTACTGCGCTGATCTGTTTAGCTACTGTTACGACGGCAATGTCATCAGCGAATCCAATTATCGTTACTCCGCCAGATAGCGCTAATCGTAGGACTCCGTCGTACATGATGTTACACAGTAGCGGCCCTAAAACCCATCCCTGTGGGACTCCCGCCGTCACGTTGTAGTATTTTACTCCTTCATCGGTATTATACCTCAGCTTCCTCTTGTTGAAATAGTTGGTCACTATACGGAGCAAGTAATATGGCGTATCCATCCTAGCAAGTGATCTCCTAATAAACGACCAGTTCGCAGAGTTAAATGCGTTCCTAATATCCAGGGTTACTAGTGCACAGTACTCCTTTGTGCCGTACAGCCATCTTTCTCCTTCAATAGCGACTACTGCGACAATATCTAAAGCCAAATTGATGATCTGAGAGGGCTCCTTTCTCTGCTAACCTTGATCTGTTTAATGTAAAAAGTGTGTATATATGTATTCTGACAGGCATTCTAATAATAAATCTGCTGTCAAACGTCACCATTCGAGCACTCGATGGCTGTCAATTATTTTGTGGTACCACAATCCTTATACCTCGACTATGACTCATTAAACCACATTGAACGATTTGGCAAACAAATGATTCTTCAATAGGTACGTGAGTTGCCAATTTAAAAACAATTACCTGTCATTGGATCGATTCCGATTCCTGTAAATGTCAAGTTTGAAACGTCAATGCTCCAAAGCTTCATACGCCTGTCACCGTGTGGTTATGTAAAAGAGAGCAAATGTCAAGTTATATGTTTCTGTGGCACGTGTTCATGTCTGGGAAAATTTCATCTTCGAAATGCATAAGTTCATTTTAAAATGTGAAACCAAGCACGAACTGTTAACGTGCTGAAATGTCAGCTTCAGTGAGAAACATATTAAAGTCTGTCATCTGTGAAAATGTCAAAGCATGGAAACACACTTGCAGAACTCGTGAAAATTGCAAAATTTTAAGTTACATGTCCTTTTTGGCGTGGCCTTTTCAAATATGCACATACATACATATTCAAGCACCTTCACTCAGGCAATTGAAACAACAAACTTCCGGTTTAGTTGGCTGTCAACCCTGGAAAGCACAACAATCCAAATTGAATGTCACTTTTGTTTTTATGTATTTGCCTCGACAAAGTGTCTTTTTATCTGATGTCCTTACCCTATTGTATCCGTTTTCCCTTTGTCGTTTCTGCATAATCATCAGGCGTATCGCCACAAATCAATCGGCGGCAGGAGTAAGGAAAAACCACATCATGCACTTATCGCATTACAATATCGCTCCTGGGCAGGAATTGAGAGATTCATTGAGGACACCCGTCACAGAGTGTCTTGTCTTGTCTCATGTCTGCTGTCTGCTGTCAGTCAGTCGAACACCCACCCCACTTGATATCACCTCTATCCGAGGGTTGCATCGAACACACAGACACATTGTACTGCTCGCAGGATCAATGCAACGCGTCACGGTTGAGAGAGTCGCATAGAAAAGGACACAACAAATTCACTTATTCAACTTCCGATACAAGGCGCGTACAGGACATGTAAGGAACTTGAAACAAAACAAAAAAATATTACAACCCTCGTGGAAAATTCGATACTCCCTATCGGATTACGGCGACACCATTGAAATTATTATTATTCCTTCAATTTTGAACGCGCCCTGCAGGTTCAATGGAGTGCAAGGAGAAGAATGCACGAAAAAGGACACACACCCACCTAAGGGTATGCGCTCGTTTATTATCATTCGCATTGCTGATTTTCTGGTATTTTAATTTCTCGGTTCATCGAACAGAATTCCCACACAACCTAGCCGGAGTCCTTGCCGAACCTTCTGAATATGAAGGGGGCGCGGTAAGGACTATTTTCATCTTGGAAGCCGAATATGCAAATCAATTTCTACTCCCTGCTGCCTTGGGTACACAGTAAGGCGAGAGAGAGGCACGAAATAAGAGTTTTTGTTTTTCTTATCCTTCACTTGGCTAATAGGACAGGGCACTGCTGGGGGGGGATGTGAAAGATGTGAAAGATGTAAACAAACCCAATGGGGGGGGGTTTTGTGGTAATTTGCCCGCTAATAGCTTATGCGGAATAATTTGGTTGGTTTTTTTCGTCTGGTCCGCGTGTTTGGTGAGGATTTATTTACAATTGAGCTCAGCAGCACAGATATCCTTAGACAATAAGTGAATTTTCCAGCAATTATCCTGCTGAGAGGGATCAGCGCTGGAATGGGTCATTATTGGTGAATTTGTAAATTTGTGAAACAAGGAAGCAATGGTTTTGACAACATGATTTTCAGATCCTTTTCGTAAATATTGACTCGATTCTAATTTTGTGCTGTATCATGGCTATCGGAAGGGATGATTGTAGTAAATGTATGTGTAAAGGATGTGAACGACTTAGTTTGTGGGCGGAATTGTTTCGGCTTCAATTAAAAAAGTTGAAAGTCTGCTATTGTCAGCTAGAAAGGAGTGAGCCTTCAGTTGGAATAAACTCTGTACGCGTTGCACAGTATGCAAATGTCAAAGTTTTTATCATTTGAGAGCAGGAATTCCCTCAGGAACTGGTCTGGATAGTTGAGATATTTGTCCTTAAGCCTTTAGTGGATCGGAGTCTTACTTACAAAAAAATTCGGGAAAACAGTACTGAATTTACAAAGTTTGAAAAATTTGGTTAGGTATTGGTCTGCCTGCTTCACCCCCTCCCTCTCCCTATTCCAGACACTGCCTTGGCATTCATACTCTGAGACGTGTAGGTCATTGCAATACCTGCATATCTCCATATTCGATAACTTTGTAGCGTGCTTCTCAGAAGACAATGACCAGAGAGTATGCCTATCACTTGGTTTTTGTTTTCGATCTAATATTGGCAGTAAGATCTTAGACACCCTATTCTAGCTGTATTGAGTGGGATCTCTGATCCTTTCTTGCCTAAAACTTTAACCATTTTGTGTCCCTTTATATCGCAGTGTCTAGTTCTATTGCCCTAACCAATTCCTGGCTACTTCAGATACGACTTTAGCGCAGCCTTACTTTCAATGTTGACGGGGATATTTCTGTTGGATATTGATTCGGTCTCAAATAATTCGGCATATGTCGGTAAGTCTACGAACCGCTTGTAGGTTCAAATCACTTGACTGTAAGTACCACTGAGCCCAGACTGTCAATGCTCAATGCTAATCCACCCTGTCAGGGTACCATACTTCAAATGGTGTATCGAGATCAAGAGTATCAAGGATTTCATCCGATTCATCAGGGATTCTAGGAAAAGATTCCCTAAGGGTGAAGCTATGTCCAAATCGCTGGTTTTAAAAAACTGTACGTTAGTGAGTCGAGTCTATAGTCAAGTTCCAGTTCACCGCGATCAGATAGGGAAAGATCCAACCGAATAAGTTAGTTTGACGATACTTTTCGAAAATGGTTATAACTCGATTATTTCTCCAGCGATTGGGCTTAAAACTACACTAACATCAGGATTATATGACAAATAAAAACTGACAAGTTCTTCAAAAATGTATCTTTCTTTCAAATTTTTACTTGAAGTCGACCAAATTTGTTAACAGAAGGCGTATTCCTCGAAGTTTTGAATAATTCATCTGAGTACCATACATGGCCACGCCCACTTTTGAGCGCATTTTTATAAAAAAAAACATCCAAACCTTCCAGACCACATGAGTACAATGTTATAATTCCATCGAAAATCCAAAGTGTCACGTTTGCTTCATTAGGCCTCAGGTGTAAGAAAAACAAGGCTCACTTCAGGACTCATGAGACTACCATTTAGGTACACAATTCATGAATATAGCCATCTAGTTATTTGTTTTTAAGTCATAAGTTATTTTGACACTGACAGCTGTCTCCCGCTCGAAATCTTGACAGAAAGTCGGAACAAAATGAGTCGCTTTACACTTGAACAGCGTTGGGAAACATTGAAAACCTATTTCCAAAGTGAATGCTGTGTGGCCCAAACAGTGCGTTATTTGAAAAGAAGGTTTGGCCGAAATGAAGCACCCACCGAGCCCACTCAAGTTTGTGCAAAAAAATCCTAAGACCCGTCGGGCCCCGTCGTCGTACAGACGAGAATGTGGCTGCTGTAGCCGAGCGTGTGAGACTCAATTCACGAGCATCAACTCGCAATCGATCTCAACCGCTCAAGCCTGAGGAGAATTCTGCACAAAGATCTCGGATTATTAGCTTACAAAGTCCATCCATCCGCTTCGCAGTTTTGGCCTTAGAGCAACGATAACCCCAATCCATCGGAACATAAGTCCAATTTTTTTTTACCAATAATAGGGCATAAGTCCCAAATTTTCGTTGACCTAATATCTCTTTAAAAATAAATTTTGCTGCAATTTAAGTTGCTTCGCTCGCTAAGAGGATTTCACCCTTTTGTCTGCAGAGTTCAGCAGCTCACGCGACTTCATCGCTCCGCTTAGAGTATGTCAACAACTGTCAGGCAGGCGCCTATAACTTGCATTTCAGATTCTTGTAATTTTTTGCAGAGGATTTGTTGTTTGGATTTTATTTCTATTTTGCGATACACTTACTCGTTTCATGCTCTTCTGGGTTTTGAATTCTCTAAGTTTGTCGGAGATAGGTGAGACATAAGAGCCAACATTTGTTCTTGGAACTTATGGTCATATGGGATGGGACATGAGTCCGAAAACATGTTTGGGAGAATGCTTTTTTATTGTTTTGTTTTCAATTACTTTAATCTTTGTTTTTTTTTTTTTTCAGGTCAAATTCTAGACGCGTTCTTCCCGCTTTCATCCAGACGTCCAAATATCGAAAAAAAAAAGTCAGTCGGTCATGTCTTGTTTCGTGGAGTACTAGTCGTTTCGAGCTTTTTCGAAATTTGCTCCGAAAAAGTACTTTTAGTGCGGTTTGCGTTACCATTTCTCGCTCAGAATGACATCATGGACACCAGTGTTGAATCAGTTTGTTGCCTAAAATGGCTGTTCTTCGAGTATATAGTTTTTGAAATAAAAAAAAAACAAATATAGTGCCATGTATGTCTAGTGTGTACGCGTGTGTAGATCTCGTATTCAGTGTCGTCATATGTGTATGTAATTCAATTCAGTGTTCAGTGTGCAGTGTCCAGCAACGGAAGGATGGTTTCAAGACTGCAAAGGACTGTTTTTTAGAAGGTGAGTCTAACATTTTCATCTGTTTTCTTAATTGTTTAAATATTTTCTATAATTACATACGTCTGAGTGTACTTTTTTCAACAATAGTTTGCTACTTTTTTGCTCCACAAATTTGTGAAAAGAATGACCTCTTAACTTTCAATTAATATCTACAACTGTGGTTTAGATTGTATTTGCTGGTAGATAGAGTTTGTATTTCACTGGAACAGCCAGTCTTCACTCAGTCCCAGTTTATACTGCCGAAGAGCTGATGAAAATTCCTAGATTGCCTTCTTCACAGAGGTTTACCTGCTTTAATTAGTATAAGAATGTTAACTGTATCGCCAATTTCAAGAGCTCTTCACTAATTCCTGTAATTTGTCTAGTCATCGAGCCAGTTCCATTTTCTCATTGAAACCTCTTCAAGGTCCCTATCGATAGAGGCTATAGGTACCCAATGACCAGTGTTCCAGCGACTTTTCTTGAATTGTGACTATTTCCCTCATAAAATCACTCACTTCCTGAGTTAACAGAATTTTGTTCCTTCCTTTGGCTATAGTGCAGTACTCCACAATCAACAATCAACAATCGCAATACCGGGACCGCAATGAAATGAGATTTAATAGAGCACCCTTCCAACAAAAGGTGTCATTTTAAGTGAATAGACAAAAGCAATATCTTTATAAAGAGAGATGATATTTTTACATCGATCTAGGTACTAACTCTAAGGTTACTTACTTACTTAGGTGGCGCTACAGTTTGTGGTGGACCTGGGCCTCAACCAACAAGCCTCTCCAGTTAGCGCGGTCTTTGGCTAACTGCCTCCAGTTACGCACTCCAAGTTGGTTGAGGTTCTCTTCCACTTGTGCACGCCACCTAAGGCGAGGTCTTTCTCTACTGCGTTGTGCCTCCGGGATGGATTCGAAGACTTTTCGGGCCGGAGCGTTGATGTCCATCCGCTCTACACGTCCTAGCCATCTTAGACGGCTAATGCGTACTTTTCTGACTACGTTGATGTCGCTGTACAGCTCGTAGAGTTCGCTGGCAAATCTCCTTCTCCATAGGCCGTCAACGCAAACGGGACCGAAAATCATCCGAAGGATTTTGCGTTCGAAATGACCAAGGATATCTTCATCCATCTTGGTTAACGTCCATGCTTCTGCGTCATAGAGCAGGACTGGGATGATGAGGGTCTTATATAGAGTTTCCTTGGTGCTTCTTGACAAGGCCGTACTACTCAATTGCCTTCTTAGGCCAAAGAAACAGCGATTGGCAAGAGTGATTCTTCGTTTGATCTCTGAGCTGATATTGTTGTCAGAGTTTATAGCGGAGCCGAGGTATACAAAGTCCTTTACTACCTCAAAGTTGAAGCTGTCTATTGTGACGTTCTGTCCAATTCGTCGGTGTTGTGTGTCCCTTCTTGTTGACAGCATATACTTGGTTTTGCCCTCATTCACAGCTAAACCCATTTTTGCCGCTTCCGTTTCAATACTAGCGAACGCACCGGTGACAGCCCGCTGGGTTCTGCCAATTATTTTGAAAGATTGCGCCTCTGGTGTTGGCTTGTGAGTCAGTCTTTCAGGTATGATATTAAAGAAGTCACATGACAGCGCGTCACTTTGTCTAAATCCTTTTTTGACATCAAAGGTCTCGGGGAGATCGTTACCGACCTTGACGGAGTAGCGAGCATTCTCCATCGTCATCCTGCACAAGCGAACGAGTTTGGCAGGGATGCCAAAGCTAGACATGGCTCTGTATAGCTCGTCTCTATACATGCTGTCATATGCGGCCTTGAAATCGATAAAAAGATGGTGAGTATCGATTTGGACTTCTTGGGTTTTCTCCAGGATCTGCCGTAGTGTGAATATTTAATCGGTTGTGGACTTACCGGGTCTAAAACCGCTCTGATAGGGGCCAATCAGCTCGTTAACAAATGGTTTCAGACGTTCACACAAAACGGCCGACAGGATCTTGTACGCGATGTTAAGGAGACTAATGGCTCTATAGTTGGCGCAATTGAGGGGGTCTCATTTTTTGTGGAACTCTAAGGTTACCAATGAAATATCATATCTGGCCTTGAGTTTGTCCTTAGTTTGATGAACTTTCATTACGTTTTCACATAACTTAGTCTGGATTTGTAACAGTTTTGATATTTTCATATTGAGTGCATGAACCACTGGGGGAGCATTGGCCTAGACTTCACATTTAACCCAGACTAGGACATTTTTCGTTAAATCGGTGACTGATCCCATATTTGTCCACCAAATGTACTTGGGTTGGATAGTTTGTCAAGCCAGTTGTCCAGCCGATCAGAGTAGAACTCTCTCTTGTGTCACTCTTGACATCATTCACGTCATTAGCATCAATTTTATGCAAAAAGACGTCAACCAAGATAGTTCGGTCACATAATCCTTTCAGTTTCGAAAAATGGCCCAATGACACCTCCCCATGGATGGAGAGCTTCTTCCAGTATTTCTCTTGGGTATTCGGTCCCTCAAATGCAACAGTTTTGTTGGTTCACGTACAAAGCCAAATAGAAATGAGCCTCATCACTAAAATCATGATCTTCCTCATTCATTTTCGGGGCCCAATTGATACCGATTGGACCTCATAGGCATGTATGGCAGAACTTTATACAAAGATCGGTAGGCCAGTTTCTGTGATCGGCTCAAAGTGGATTCAATTGGGTTTTCAATGACACTCCTGGCAATGATGGGGGTATTTGCAACCAAACGAACACGAGTTGGAGTCTTCACATAACTTACGTGTCTCAGATGTTCAGACTTATCGAACAAGCTGTGCGGGAAGACACTTGATGTTGGCCAAAACCAGTACGAAACGTTTCCGCGATATATTCTTCGTTTTTGATGCAAATTTTCTCTTTTTCAGAACGAAATGCGAATGTATGTATCGCATAACTTCCAATTGTTTACTTGATAGTTTAACCATGGATGACCTCTCTTTAGGTTCGAAAAACCATCCCACATCGTATAAATGCATCTACTTTGAAAAATTTCATTCTCAAGTGCTAGGTATACAATGGCAACTTGCTTGTGCGAATAGTTTGTAACATTGCATTCCTCTTTAGAATCGAGGATTCCTCTGAGCAGTGTAGGGTCCTAGAAAGCCTATTCTTTTAGAAAACGATGTAATCTCTGTTTTGGAACAGTATACCCAGAAGGACTGCACTTGGGACCAAATTTTGGCAACACCAATGGGGCATTCCTCTGATATCTGTGCAGTAAATATAAATTTTTTAATTCCTTGCCTTGCCTTGCCTTGCCTTGCCTTTAACTTTTAAAGTTGTGCAGCAATTCGAAATCTAAAGAAAAGCCTTGCGTTCTACGTTTCGAAAACGAAAATTTATTCACCACATTTAGATTGAATTTTCCAGACCATCCTTTTTGAATCTATTGCAAACCACAATTTTAATTAAATCCCCCGAGGCATCATTACTAGGAAACAAGAACTCCTTTCACATTCACAACCAACTCGAAAGATTCAACCAAAGTCATCATCACAACCACGCGCCCTTTGTCGCCTTGCCTTGTCGCAGATACTTCAATTTGAATTGAGTGCGCCTCAGCATTAATCAATGAAGCAGAACGATGGAGAACCGCCTTTCTTGGCCCCAAAATAATGTCCGCCTCCACCATTTCAGCTAGAATTTGACTACAGGGATAAACAATGTTAATTTTATTTATTTACCTATCCGTCATTCTCTCCCTTTCTCCAGTGATTGTGCTGTTGCTCCTCAAAGATAAACTGGACAATAATCCAAAATAATTTATTATCCTTCGCAATATCGATTCGTCTACACATACATACATATACGCGTAGACGAAGGACTAAGGTTAAATTATATTTTTGTGTGCCTTTCGTTTGCCTTGTCTCCTTCTTTTGCTATTTGTTTGTATTTTTTTTTTCTTTGCTTTTCTTTTCCATCAAACTTTCGGTGTTTATCTGTCCGATGAGATAAAGGAAAAGTCTATTTTTGAAAAGGGATACGAATCCTTGTCTTTGTGTCTATTATTACAGCAAAGATACAGTGTGTACCTAGTCCCTGCTCGGACAGTGTTGAAGATGTGCCTTTGAATAATTTATGCAAAAATTCACAGTAAGGCCGGTTTGGTTTCCAGGGGCTTACCGCAGTCAACTGATTTTTTCATCGTCCCCCACCCACCTTCTCGGCAAAGAAAGGATATCGAAAGTTTATTTAAGTTGTCTTTCAGAATTATGGATATTTATTTGAGGGTTTTAGCCATCAATAGCGCAAAACAAAAAAGAAAATAGAAAAACTTCTCCCATAAGGCCTAGGAACTGCAAGCCCATATTGGCGACCTGACAACATGCTGTCAGCTAGAGACGCAAGAAATGAAAATATTCGAAAGGAAGGCAAAACTTTTCTGATTATCTTAATTGCATTCGGAGTTCTGTAGGGGTTCCATCACCCTCCGAATGTTTGACCATTCCGCCCCCCGTTTTGTTTGGGAAATCCAGTTCGAGGATAATGAGCGACAGTGGGGTGGTGTGGGAGAGGATGAAGATGTCTGATAATATAAACATAGATTAAATTAGGGGTAGTTTCAGGAGATTTAAGGATGTGAATGCACGCGCACACATGGAGTCGAAAAGGCCAACCCCGGACTGGTGGATGGATATAGTATGTAGAATGATGGTTGGCGTATCCACAGCATTAATTGCGTCCGACAGTTTGCCCTTTCGGTAGACGCTTGGAATGTGCAGCCAAACTGCCATTCAACTGGAATCTGAGTGGTTTTGCGTGCGGGGAGCAGAAGTGATGATGATGATGATTAACGGACGGCAGAGGGGCAGCAATAAGGGCGAGAGAGATTTGGCGGTTTAGACGGCTTGTATTGAACTGATTGACCACGACGTTTTGAGGTTTCCTCGCAGACGGTTTGATGGTGACGGCGGCAGGACTATTCAGTGAAATTGAAATATGTAGAGTGGGGGGTTACTTTTAAGGCATTTAAGAAGGGCTTTCATTTAAATTGAATGGGTTCACAATTTTCCTTTCTTCTTGGTCAGGAAAATAGTAGAGAGTATCACTGTCAGGGTATCAACTCAAATCTCCTTCGAAATACTTGCGGAAGCCACCCAAAGAAGGTCCAAAACGTTGTCTCTGGGGGTTTGATTTGATGATTCTACGGGAGAAGCATTTGTGCTCATCCGCTCAACATGTCCTAGCCATCCTAGAGGAGTTATGAGCACAGTAAAGAGAAACACCATGCTTCAACACTATTGAGCACTGTGATGCTGAGGGTCTTAAAGAGTCGTCTTAGCCTTTCAAGATAGGGCTTTACGCACGATAGGCCGTCTCAAGTCAAAGAAACAGCAATGGCAAAGGTTCAGCCAAGACATTGGGTTCAGAATTGTTTGCAGAGTCAAGGTAGACACAGTCGCTTATGACTGCATGGGCGACAGCCCCTTGAGATCTGGAATTTCTTCCGATATCGCTGATACAGAGTTTTGAACGATAGTTTCTCCAGCGTTGGCTTGTGAGTTTCAATCAACTCCTTGAAGTGTGATACATGACAGCTCGTCACCTTGCTTAAATCCTACTCCTAAACCAAAGGTCTCTGTGAAGTCTTTACCACTGGGTGACGGGCGTTCTTCCTTATCATACAAACGGACAGCTTTGGCAGAGAAACCAAAGCTAGATATTGGTCCGTACAGCTCGTGTTTATGAACGGTGTCGTATGCGGTAGTAGTGACTATCAATGTGGTCTTCCCTGCCATAAAACCATATTGACAGGAGCCAGAAAGGGTCTCAGATAACATCTTGCTCCTCTACAAAGTCAATACCAGACGTGGTGAAGTGTAGGCTATGCTTACTATAACTTCTATCACATATATCCTCATTTCCAATTTTGGAAATCCTTGTCCTCCGTAAGGGCGTCAGCGGTTTATTTACCCTTCAGACGGAGTGTCATAAGATGTTAGCTCACGTGTCGAAAGCTCAAGACTTCTTGCCTAAGTCTGCCACGTAAGATCAACACTGCTACCATAGTATCATCATTCATTTTTCTTTTGTTCGGTTCACCCCATCCTTAAAATTAATGGTTTCGTCAACAGAAGGATCTATTATAACCGAGGCTTGTTGTTGCTTCGTAGCTGGGTGCTTTTCCGAGACAGAGAAGTTAGTCCGATGCAGAGCTCACTATCTGCTAGCTCTAAGACAAGAGCCCGGATCAACCAATGTCAATGACTCCCGTCTGGAGCGCTAGTGCAGTCGTTTGCCCATTAAGGGCTCATCACCCATCATCTCTTTTAAACACCCTGTTTCGGTCGCGGAATATCTTTATCAATCGGAGCCTGAAATACCTCGAAAAGGCTCAAATATGTAGGTCATCAGCCAATTTAACCTTAAGTGTCACCTTTGATTCCTTCTAAGAAATTCCTTCGCTGCACACCCTTCTTCTAAGGACCTCTTGCTGGACTGAGATGCATGTTACTGTCAATCAAATCAATAAGAGATTCGTGCCGATGGTGACCCGTATGTGCTTGGGCAGGTCCGTGTATAGTCACCCCGAGAGGATGATGCGATCTTTCCCACCTAGGCTTGCCCTTTGCCCATACATTTATGTTACCATTCCTATAATTCTAAACATGTGTCTAACATATCCTGCTGGCTAGCTATGCAGGGAACTGAATGTCAAGATTCTCTTCTCCTCGTAGGACTCAATTAATTCGTGACAAACTCCTGTATCCCTAGTATCTACATAGAGTTGATCTTTGCAGTGTTAAGTGGAGTACACTCTATCAGGCCGTGCCGACGTTCTGAACTGAATGCCAAAGAACTAGACCGATCACAAGAATCAAGAACCGTCATAAAACTATAAAATTGTTCTTGAAATTCCCAGTTTGGCAACCAGTTTGGGTATCGAGATTGGTAAATCCCCGAAAATTATGGGACCATAGCTTTATGGTTCTTAACCTTTGGGATTGGGAGCTCGGACTTATAGTGTGTACTGTACTTTAACTGTCATAGTGATCTGAGCCTTCGTCCTTAAAGCGCCAATCTTTAGATTTTCAATATAGCTACGCTCCCTAGCGTCATAAACTCACTCCCCTTCCAACCTCATACTTTCAGACTGCAAAACAGCTTCCTTGGCTAAATATATGTAACACTAACAACCCCCTTAAGCCTTTCAAATCAGTCGTCTGCCTTCACAACTCATCACCGTTTTCGTCCCAAAAGTAATATGCATAACAAGGAAGCACAATTTGTCTCTCCTGCACTCACCTTAACTCAATTATTCGCCTTTTGTTGCCTCATTTTTCAAGTATTATATCCCGGTTAACCTCCCTTGACATAAAGTTTCCGTACATCCTACAGGACGGGATCATAATTCTCTCCCCGCCATTTGCATGGTATTACAATCAATGCGACTTTAATTTATTCCGCGGGGATTTTAAAATCTCCCAAACACATATAATTACATTACACTGTTCGGAGATGTCCTTTGGCATGGAAAGACTTTAGCAAGGCTTGAGGGAAAAATTCAATTAAAAGGAAATTAAAGCAGCTTTTCATCTTTATACTTGCGCCGTGCAAGGATAACAAAGTCGATTGTTTGTGCAGGACACCCGCGCACTATAAAAGTAAGCATACACACCTACCTTTAATTCAAAGGGTTATTTTCCAAACAAAAAAAATCTCACTGGTAAGTGAAATTGAATATCTCTGATGGGTGGGGGTGTGACTATAAATTTAAGGAATCCTTTGAAACTAGACGCTTTTTTTTGGCTAATTGTATAAAGGAGAAGGCGAGATGACAGGGATATTTGTAAAGGCTGAGGGGGTTTTTCTTTTGATACTCCTTTGCACTGACATGACCGGTCAATTGGCTTGGCATCAAAGTGAGGGAAGTAGATTAGATTCATTAGATTCAATTTTTATTAGAAGTCACCGTACCAACAGCACCGAAGCTGATGTATCATCGTGATTCAAACTTTGTCAAGGCTTTTTGTCGACTGAAGATGCGGGTTACTTTTGACAGAATCGTGTATGAATGCTTCAGCGGTTTCCGAATAGCGTACTTTGTCGATCAAAGATTTTTTTTTTTTTGCATGTTCCGCAATTTAGACGCGGTTAATCCTTATCGCGCCAAGTCGAAATAAATAGCTCTCATCCAAAATTTGTAGGACTGTACTGTTGATATGTCCAATTAGTCGCTTTTTATGCTTTCGCGCGAAGTCTCTAGTTTCAGCTTCGATTGTACTGATTCCGAGATCTCTATATACCACGGTGCTTGGACAATTTCTCTAAGCACTTTATTTTGGTAAGTTTGTATAATGTTGGCATTTGTTTTCTTAGTACAACCCCAAAGTTGTATACCGTAGGTCCACACCGGTTTTAGTACTTGCTTGTATAGAGGCAGTTTGTTCTCTGTACTCAGCTAGGAATGTTTTCCAGGTAACCAATACGTTTCTCTGTATTTGATTTCAAGCTCTTTACGTTTCCTTTTCACGTGCGAATTCCATTTCAGTTTTGCGTCGAGTATCATTACCTGGTATTTGGCTTCGTTCGCAAAAGGTATTCGGACCAAGTTTAGATAGATTGGCAAGTCAATAGCTTTCTTATATGTGAAATTCACGTGAACAGGTTTAGTTTCGTTGAGGGCGATCCGCCAGTCCCTCGTACACCGGCCGAAATTTCTTTAAGCTCCGAGTATTCATTTCCATGTCTAACTTGAAAGAGTCTATTCCCGAGATACGATTCTAAAATATCGTATAGGCAGGCATACGGGAAGAACTTGTCTTAATTTGTATTTTAATCCTTCGTGCCACACCTTATCAAAGGCTTGCGAGACGTCAAGAAATATGCGTGAGCATATCTTTTTTTCTTCGACACCTGGTCAATTGTCGAATGCTTACTTCTGAACCCAAATTGATGGTCAGGGATAAGATTATTGTCTTCTATAACCGGTTGTATACTTCTTAGTAATATGCTCTCAAAGATTTTGGATATGACTGGAAGAATCGAAATTGGTCTGTACCTCATTTGGCGGTTTTCCTCGTTTTAAAACCATTATGACTTCCGCAACTTTCCGTTGGCTCGGCACGTGTTTTAATCTGAGCGCAGCATTTATAATATGGAGAAGTTTAATTAATGCTTTCCCGGTAATCAAATCATAACCAGGAGCTTTCTTAAGTTTAAGGACCTCGATCTCGTGTTTTAGTTCGCTTAGCGTTGCTCTTGTGAGCATTAAATCGTTAGATAGTAAATCCCTCCGACTGTTATTGTCGTAGACCTCTTGCGGCAAAAACGTCCGCTTTTTCTTTATCTTCCTTTGCCCATTCACTTTGGTTTATTTTAATTGGCGGCGCGGGAACTTTGGGCCTTTTGGTGCCTCTTAAAGCTTTCCAGATCAGAGTTTTAATTTTTAAGGCGGACAGACCTTAACTCAGTTGCAAGCGCAGTCTAGCTTTTATGTTTACGAATGCAGAGTAGCATTGAATTTGACTTTACTACAGCTAGCCTCCTCGGCTACAGATCGCGGATAGACGTTGAAGTTCACTTTCGGAGGACTCGTCATTCATGTAGAAAAGTATGAGAAGAGCTCTAGTAAACCATGTTGCAGCTCATCTGAAACGAGGTTCCCTAATCTCTCACTGACTCGCAGCACCCAGCACACGGTCGAGGTTGATACCTTAATAGGTCTTTCTCTACGAGTACATGTGTATTGAAGCCTGAATCTAATGGATTCTTCGGTCAACCTGGTAGATTTTCTTCATGAACTGTTTGTATTGCCCAATATATGGCGACGTATACTTAGGTTAGGTTTAAAGTGGTTACCAGCTATCGCCATCACATACCTACTAGTAAAACCAATTTGAGCTTCCTATGAAGGGTGGATGGCTCCTAATGTCGATCAGTATGATCATTAAAGAAGAGATCAGAGTAGAATTCCTCACCCACCAGTTTCCGCCTTCTCTTCAAAAATCATCTGACTGCACATTAAGCCAAGTTATGTGGTTTCCTACTATGTCCTGTGGTGATACCTTTTGTAGTGCTGATATGCAATCTGTTAGGACAGTTAAAAGTCTTACAGATCCAGCTTTGGCCAAATCGGTTTTATCATCATACAAGGTTTGCCACTTGTTCACATGTGTTTTAGTTTTGGAGTACAGTAGTCCTCCGAGTTTATCGGCCCTAAAATTCACTGGAATATCCCTATGCTCCGGCACTCAATAAAATGGAACATTACTCTACTATACCGTCTCTTCGAAGGACCAATGCCAGCCTAGGGCAACTTTAGAATTGTTAGAGAAAGATTCCAAGAATGCGGATAGCTTCAGTTTATCTTGGGCCAAAATATGATTTCCTTCTCTGCCTGAGACACGCTACAGTGATTAGGAAGACGGAAGGAGAGGCGTAGACTAAGTCTATCGTTAGTTTTTGAATCCTCAGCATAAAAGTGAATTGACTTGCCTTTTACCGACATGGCTTTGTATAGCTCGTCTTAAAGCCTTAAAGTCGATGCAAAGATGGTGGGTATCGACTTGGACTTGTTGGGTTTGCTTCCAAGATCTGCCTAAGTGTGAAGCTTTGGTCGATTGTAGACTTTCCTGGTGTGAAAGCACACTGATAGGGACCAATCAGATTGTTAACGAAGGGTTTCAGACGTTCACACAGTATGGCAGATCGGACAAATGGTGCTGAGATTCAATTCATCAGGCATACACTCATCTGACCAAATCTTAGAAATGAGTTGGTGTATGCTCTCTGACAAGTCATTTCCAGCTGCCTTGAACAGTTCGGCTGGTAAGCCATCAGGTCCAGCAGGCTTGTTAGATTTGAGGTTGGATATTGCTATCCTCACATCATTTTGGTCAGGTGGACGGAGGTTTTGGCTGTCATCGTCTAGGTTGAATGGTTCATTCTGCCTGACAGCGGGATGTTGATCTTCGTTGCCGTTATACAGTCAGAGAAGTGGTTTTTCCATTTTCTCAGCACCGACTGTGAGTCTACTACGAGGTTTCCATCTTCATCTCTACAAGCTTCTGTAAGGGTCTTGTTGCCCTTGTTGCGCTTCGAGGATTATCAGTAGAAATAATCCAAAGAAGAGGGGATGTCTTATTACTGATAACTCACCCAGCTTTGAGCTAAGACCTACACTTACAACTTTGAAACTCGCAGTAGACACCAACTCTCATACCGACACTAATGTTGGTTCCATCGTTGTAGAGCCATACAGTACTGCTTGAACTTCTGAAAGAGAATCTCCGATTGTACCCTGAGTCTGGTTCTATATAGTCCAATTCCATCTGGAGTTTCAATGGTCATTTGTGACCAAGGGGACCTTTATCCAGGGACCAACTTGAATAAGTCTCAAAAACTCGATTGTTTGGTCAGATGTGTAGGATGTGGCCACGTTTTGTTGGAACCACATGTGCTTCAAGTCATCCCACTCATCCAGTTTACATGGTTCGGTAGCAACATTCATAAACTTGGATTGTGTTGTCACCATTACTGAGGAAGAAGTATGGGGCATTGATTCCTCCATCATAAGACCCCAACCAAACAGCAATGACATTTCGTTAATGGCTTCAGGTTGCTGATTTGCCCCGATGCCAACATTTTACTTGTTTACTAAGCTGTCAGGTTAGGTTAGGTAGAGGGGGTGACTACAACATCCATCAGGTGGGAGCAGTCTTACTCGGAACTCAAATGGATCCATTGGGGTCTGGTTGCTATTAGCTATGTGCGGTATGGGCGTTTGAGCACACCTTTCTTGGAGTACTTTTCCATAGAAACTCAAGAACATAGAAACTTTTCAAAGAAACCCGTCTGGATCGCCTCTGAAACCTCCCTTTCTATTGTGATATGTCCTGGCACAGTTGACTGAGTATTTGATTCCACTATTCACTTTAATTTGTTCAACTTTTTATGGAGTTTCTTACAGTTTCTCGAATCAACTTCTAGCTACCTGTGCCTGGTTTATGGGTACTAAGTGTGCTTCTCTGCATATCGTCCTTGACTCTTTGCCAGGCTATGAGCTGACTTTATAAATTGCACAAAACGTATAGGGACTATAACTCGTCGTGTGGGTGTCACCGGTTCCAAGGAAAACATACCTTTGCCTAAACACGTCCTCCAGCCGGTAATCAAAACCACTCACGACTTCCAAATAAAACCCATGGACTCATACGGAAGAATCTTTATGAACCCGCGCATCTAAGCCGCTAAATTAATTTTTAACTCAGATCGTAAGCAATACGACATTTCTGTTTTATTTCTCGTAACCAACAGAGGTATAAAAAGCTCCCCAACCTACGAGCCACTACCTCCATTACATCATGGGCCACATAAAAGCAAGCATAATCCTTCCTCGTGGAACGTAAACTTCCACCTAAGTACCGCGTAATCCCAAGCGTTGCAATTTCTGACAATCAGTGTTTTATTACTCTCGCCACCGCCCTAAACATCCTGGCATCCCGGTTTCCGTTTCTGTGCCTTCCTGCATGCGCGCAACCTATAAATTGTTTGCAACTGAAAATTTCTTCTCGTGTTAAAGTCAAAAGTCAATTTATCTTCTACCCCTCCGGGCGTATCCTGTGTCGATACCGATTCCCCCAAGGGACCCAGAGGTTTCTGGCCCAAGGAATAAGTCATAATAAAACAAAACATGAGCCTTCGTCCTCTTACCCCATCGGTGGTTGAGACAATAAACAATGCGTCGTCGGCCGGCGATGCGATTTCTTTTAACGAAAAGTTTGTCGTCGGAATCCTTTTTTGTTTCGTTTTTTGTTTAATAGGCGACTGTTTTATATCCGACAGGACGACAACAGTGACATCTAAAACCACAGCAAACAGTGCTATCGTCTCGGTTTGGGCTACGGTTGATTGAATTGTTATGTGATTGACATTTGACAGTTCGACAGTTTCAAGTGATGGGACACAAGGCAACGACAAAAAGGACTTCAGTCCCATTTATTATGTAATTTTATCGTCCTTCCAAGTTGAAGAAATCAATAGCATTGATTCTTCCCCCAGTATCCGTACATGCGAAGCCAAAAGAGAGAGAGGATGAAAAATTATTAAGCAGCGACCATGTGTCGTGTCAGACATCATGTGACCACAGATTAAGGACATACGTGCGAGTAGTATATTACATTCGAACTAATCCATTCGCATGAGGGATTTCATGGTACAGGACGAGATTAATACCCCACTAGACCAGTCGAAATCCTTGAACTTATTCAATAAGGTTGCCAAAAAGAAATTGGACATTGGTCTGGCTTAAGGATTATTGTCGTTATTGGTGTGTGGTGTGTGTGTGTGTTTGTGTGCGGAAGGATGGTGGCGCGCGGCATGTGTTGTTTTTTCCAAAGGAAAATTGGAAAGAAAAGAAAAAATCCTGCGATTTATAAGTGATTTCGCCTTTTAATTTGATTTTCGCCGAATTGC
Organism: Xylota segnis; assembly: GCA_963583995.1. Classification (NCBI taxonomy): domain Eukaryota; kingdom Metazoa; phylum Arthropoda; class Insecta; order Diptera; family Syrphidae; genus Xylota; species Xylota segnis. Next base: position 55,642,307 of record OY757237.1, on the reverse strand, counting down.
AAATCAATTAATTCGCCAAAGGATGTTGATCCTTTTTGTGCTTTAATTTGAATTTGTAAATCGTTTTACGATATTCCTTAAGTGGCACATTTCTCTTGTTCTTGATGGGAATGTCTTGAAGCCAATGGAGCGTATTTAGCATTTTCTCGTCGCAGAAAGGATATTTGCTCCTTTTGTGTACCCGAGATTTTATGGGAGAAAGGATTTGGCTAAAGTAATTAAAATGGAAAAACGCGACGCGAGGAACATTAGCAGAAGTCCTGGTGCCAAGGTTTTTATGTTATTTTTTCATTCCCGAGCAAGAAATTTATGGCCAACAATTGGCAATGGAATCTGGAACGGGGGACTACCGATTGGTTTCCAATGAAATGGGTTTCTTGAAGGGTGGGTGGTCTCGGCAATGATGATTCTGAGTTTTTATGAGTGGCCTATGAATTTAATTGGTAAACACGAGCAGATGGTTGTAAAGAGTGGGTTGTTGTTAAATATTTCAGATCTGTGTGGGATTGGGTTGTTGTGCTACCTAGTGAAAGAAGTTCGTTCTCCTCTTTTACTTTGGAGTCCTCCTGTCCAGAGTTGAATCGGTCGGTGGCTCGAATAGCCTACAGTTTTGGACAGGAAACCAGTGAACCACCCTTCAGTTCATTCCAGATTGTGCTTAGTTTAGTTAGTATCTGTTTATTGAACTAGTTCGTGCTTATAGTTCACTGTTCAGGAAATTGGGTCTCGTGCGATTTTATTTGGGATTCCATCGTATTGGAGTCGTAATACCAATGACATCGCAATGGATCTACACTGTTCTGAGTGGGACGAGTGCAAAGGCCTTTTTGCCCGTAACGTAGATTTAAATTGAGATCTTCACTCTATTTTGGCCAAAGTTGATTGAGGTCATAGTAGGTTGAATGGTTCTTTCGATATGACAGCTCGAGGCGTATCACTGTTTAACAGCCAGTGGAAGTATTCTTTTCGTAGTCTCAGCACTGACTGGGACTCGTTTGTAAAGTTTCATTTCCTCGTGCCTTGTCTTTGTGTATTGGAATAAAAGGATGTTCATTCCGTTTGATGATAGTTGTTGGATCCGTCACTCCGTTGTGACGGATATATTAAATCCCACCTATGAGAGACGGTGCTCCTGAAGGAGTGACCAATCGAATATGAATGCAATAAGCAGTCCGCCACCAGCGAATTTGCCTCTAATGACAACTCCTGGTAGCCTTCTGTGGATTCATTCCATTTCTGTTCACGGATCCGTACTTGACCTGTTAAGTCCATTATCCGGAAGCACAATCATCAAACCAGGATCCTTTTTGAAATCCTTTTCAAAAATCATGCTTCTATAGATTGTGTGTATGTTGGTATTCGCCGGAGTTTTCATTTGAAACTGCTATTTCTTCCAGACATAGCTGCTCCCTTTTGGTTGTGAGAACTTAATTTCCCGGCTCATAGGCTTCAGTTGCTGTTATCATAAAAGTTATTACCAATCTTGGCATCACTTGGGTACCCACTTGTAGTACGCCTCTGGTCGTCGAATATCCTCGACCTTCCACAACCACATGCTTTGAGTTCTGAATTTTGCAGTTTGGGTCATCTTCAGCCGTATTTGCAGAAATACTCCCGGAAGCATCCATTTTTCGAGAGGAATCGCGTCAGGTAGTAGTATACCCCTCCATGTCCTCTTCTATGCTGTGGATCAATGTGGTATGTACATCCTCCTTTGTTGGTAGTGTTTCATCCGCGTTGTACTGCTGCCTTCTAGGTTGGTGGGCACTCTGCTCGAGATGTGTCCTGCTAAGACATTTCTAACACGAACTACAAGTATACTCCTTGCGATGCGGCCAGGGCGCTGCGTTCTTGCATCTCATATGATTAGACATCCGTCCTTAGAGAGACACATGCATAAGCATTGACTTGGTCAGCATTGCAAGGTTCCTTAAGGACCTTTTTAACTGTGTATATCAAGCGCTCTTTGAAGTTGAGCCTTTTTAGCTATTTGATGTGTAACCTCGACTTCATGGTATACTCACCCAGCTGCTACTTATTAGCACTGCTTCTGTCTGGTAGTCCTCTGATTCCAAGTCTGATGTGTATAGCCAGGACCTGACGTAATCTCCGTTGCCGATGATGTGACTTGTCCGATGGCAAGTTTCTTTTGGTTGGGTTCCCAGTGCTGGTTAAGCACACCTGCTTGGTTATATATTGCATGAAGCCCTTCTGCTTACTCTCCCGGATTAGTTAGCCGATTAAGGTTTTTTCGAGTTGTCCTTATTCCAAAACCCTAAAACTTGAAGAATGTATATATTCTTCTTTTTATCACTTAACTGGGATGAAGGTCCTTCACTTTTTTCTATTTGGCGTTAGTATGACTAAACGAGGTTGGTTTGTATTATTTTGTACGGCCTTCCACCCTTTATTTCAGTCTCGTGACTACTACTCCTGGACACGGACAGGAAAGTTTGATACGCAATCGGAATTTTCAAATGTTGCTATCCAATATCTCCTTCCGTTTCCTGCACCAATTCTGAGTGGGGGGGTGGTTAACTAGTACAAGAGCAGAATTATATTCTTATCCTTGGTTGACTACACAGATTCAGATATTTTGCTCCTGTAATGGGTAACTCCATCAGTTTTTTCTCATAAAAGTCGTGAAACCCCGTGAATTTTAATTACTCTGCTAATTTCCTCCAACAGAAAGCTTGAAGACGTGATCCTTCAATTAGAAATATCTCACCTTTTTGACCAACTTCTCCACTACTAAGCCAGTACCGAACGAACTGACAAAGACTGTTGAGCTTCTTATGATTTTTATTTCGCCGTTCATGACATTGCTTTTCACTTCGCTGCCAATTCACACCAGTCTCACCTCCTACATCACATAACACCTCAAAGCTAGACTCCATTACATCTTTCATCGGCTTAGCGCTTATCCTTTTTCACTATAACATCCCAACAATCTCATAACTGTAGGGCGCTGCTGCACCGCCAAAACTCAAATAACCTCTGCGCAGCCAAAGCAGATGGAGAACAAAGAAAAATGCACACGATTACGTGGGTTTGTTAAGAATCCTTCTCCCAGTGATATCCTGCTGATGCTGCTTCCCGGGTTCTCTAACGTGTTTAGGCGAACATTGCACCCACCGTAGGAGCCAAGTTTTTTGAGTTTTTTTTTTTTTTTTGTTTTTCTTTTTGTATTATATTGCCCCGCTTTTGAAATCGAAAAGGACGACTAAAGCAATCCACAAGGATGCTTCGTTATGTTATTTATTTTTCTTTTTTTTTTTTTTTGTGTATATGTTTGTCCCTTTTACTCGGCTAACGATTCTGTTCGTGTTCACTGGCGCTGCTGGCTTGGAGTAGTTGTGTAGAATTAACCTATGAATGTAGTCCTTGCCAGGTAGGTGCTGAAAGCAAAGAAGGATTTCTATGTGGGTGCACTTGTGTTGCACTAATTGTTTCTGGCATGTATGAGTGTTGTATTTAGGTTTTTTTTTTTTTTTATTTTACCATGTGATGATTGTTTTGAAGGATGTTGCCTTCGTGCACTGACTGTGCTGTAGTGCACTTCCGGATGGGATTGTATGCATGTGTAGGTTTGGTGGGGCGCTTCTTGTGTTTGGGTCTTTGCAATTATACTGTGGGGGAGTCTTTGTTAAGTGGTTGGTGGAAGTAGAGGTCTCTTGACGGGTATTTGGTTCGTCGTGGCTTCTGCCGGAAGATGTGGTGTCTACTATTTGATGTCGTCAAGGAAAATGAGAAACATTAATACTATCACAGTTCAAAACCGCTCGGACATTGAAATATAACAATCGCTCCATCATCATTGTCCTTATCCTTTCTTTAACTTATCTTTGATGATAAAAAGGAGCAAATCCTTTTTATGCGATTCCAGCTGATGCCACTAAGTTCATATTGCAAATGAAAAATACATCACCCGAAAACTGCAATAAAGTAGAAGAACAAGTACAAGAAACAAACGCATCCTTTATGTCTGTCTCCTTACAAATCCTTCACAAAGCGTAACTGAAAAGCTTTAAATTGATACTCAGCAATTTATCATTTTACCATGAATACCCTCGCATTGAGGCAGAAAATCAGATCCCTTCTCTCGCATTGCCATCCCACTACAGGCGGACTCACAGAGGAATGTTTAAGGATAGTTTGTGTCGTGTCGTCGTCGTCGTCGTCGTTTATCGGTGCTGTCTATCGTAATTGGATATTTTTTGGGGTTTACCTTCTTCTTCTTCTTTTATTTATTTTATTTGTTTTTTTTTTTTTTGTAAAAAAAGGATTTAAAAAATATTTATTGACGATAAGTTATTTCGAAAATGAAAGGAAACATATTTCAAAGGATTACAAAGGGGATACACACGTTTACATGGAATGAAAGGGACGATGAAGATGTTTTGACTATCTTTGGTGTATCGAGGAAGGGATTAGGGGGACGACTTGTTGCCTGACAGGTGCTGAGTGAGATGTTTTGAAGACTATAATCTACTGCACAAACAGGATTCTTGACGGTCTTTGTTGCCTCAAGCGACATCTACTGAACGGTTGAATGAGTTGCATTCTATTGCAATAATTCAGTTCCGCTTTGGATATTCAGAGAGGTGACTGATTTGAGTGACATCGTTTCAGTCCTTGCATAGAAAAATTATTTTCCGTCTCTTTTTTTACTCTCGAGAAGGTAGGACTAAGAAGTGGGTACCTGGTTCGGTGGCGTATCCGAAGCCATTTTTTCAACCATTTTTCGGTTCCAAAAATTTTCTGTACATTTGTGGCTGGCGGCGCACCGGAAAGCTGGTTTGTCTCTCGAGAAGGTACGACCAAGAAGTGGGTACCTGGCTCGGTGGCGTATACGAAACAATTTTTTCATCCATTTTTCGGTTCCAAAAATTTTCTGTCTGTTTTGTAGCTGGCGGCGCACCGGTAAAGCTGGTTTGTGCTAATGAAGCACAGAAACAGAATATCTGGCTTGATTTGTGCCTCGAGGTGGTAGGACTAAGACGTGGGTGCCTGGCTCGGTGGCGTATACGAAAACATTTTTTCATCCATTTTTCTGTTCCAAAAATTTTCTGTCCATTTGTAGCTGGCGACGCACCAGTAAGGCTGATTTGTGCTAATGAAGCACAGAAACAGAATACCTGGCTTGATTTGTGTTTCGAGGTGGTAGGACTAAGACGTGGGTGCCTGGCTCGGTGGCGTATACGAAACCATTTTTTCATCCATTTTTCGGTTCCAAAAATTTTCTGTCTCTTTTGTATCTGGCGACGCACCGGTAAAGCTGGTTTGTGCTTATGAAGCACAGTAATAGAATACCTACCACCTCGAGGTGGTAGGACTAAGACGTGGGTGCCTGGCTCGGTGGCGTATACGAAAACATTTTTTCATCCATTTTTCGGTTCCAAAAATTTTCTGTCTGTTTTGTAGCTGGCGGCGCACCGGTAAAGCTGGTTTGTGCTTATGAAGCACAGTAATAGAATACCTACCACCTCGAGGTGGTAGGACTAAGACGTGGGTGCCTGGCTCGGTGGCGTATACGAAACAATTTTTTCATCCATTTTTCGGTTCCAAAAATTTTCTGTCTGTTTTGTAGCTGGCGACGCACCGGTAAAGCTGGTTTGTGCTTATGAAGCACAGTAATAGAATACCTACCACCTCGAGGTGGTAGGACTAAGACGTGGGTGCCTGGCTCGGTGGCGTATACGAAACAATTTTTTCATCCATTTTTCTGTTCCAAAAATTTTCTGTCTGTTTTGTAGCTGGCGACGCACCGGTAAAGCTGGTTTGTGCTTATGAAGCACAGTAATAGAATACCTACCACCTCGAGGTGGTAGGACTAAGACGTGGGTGCCTGGCTCGGTGGCGTATACGAAACAATTTTTTCATCCATTTTTCGGTTCCAAAAATTTTCTGTCTGTTTTGTAGCTGGCGACGCACCGGTAAAGCTGGTTTGTGCTTATGAAGCACAGTAATAGAATACCTACCACCTCGAGGTGGTAGGACTAAGACGTGGGTGCCTGGCTCGGTGGCGTATACGAAACAATTTTTTCATCCATTTTTCGGTTCCAAAAATTTTCTGTCTGTTTTGTAGCTGGCGACGCACCGGTAAAGCTGGTTTGTGCTTATGAAGCACAGTAATAGAATACCTACCACCTCGAGGTGGTAGGACTAAGACGTGGGTGCCTGGCTCGGTGGCGTATACGAAACAATTTTTTCATCCATTTTTCGGTTCCAAAAATTTTCTGTCTGTTTTGTAGCTGGCGACGCACCGGTAAAGCTGGTTTGTGCTTATGAAGCACAGTAATAGAATACCTACCACCTCGAGGTGGTAGGACTAAGACGTGGGTGCCTGGCTCGGTGGCGTATACGAAACAATTTTTTCATCCATTTTTCGGTTCCAAAAATTTTCTGTCTCTTTTGTAGCTGGCGACGCACCGGTAAAGCTGGTTTGTGCTTATGAAGCACAGTAATAGAATACCTACCACCTCGAGGTGGTAGGACTAAGACGTGGGTGCCTGGCTCGGTTTCGTATACGAAAACATTTTTTCATCCATTTTTCGGTTCCAAAAATTTTCTGTCTGTTTTGTAGCTGGCGGCGCACCGGTAAAGCTGGTTTGTGCTCATGAAGCACAGAAACAGAATACCTGGCTTGATTTGTACCTCGAGGTGGTAGGACTAAGACGTGGGTGCCTGGCTCGGTGGCGTATACGAAACCATTTTTTCATCCATTTTTCGGTTCCAAAAATTTTCTGTCTCTTTTGTAGCTGGCGACGCACCGGTAAAGCTGGTTTGTGCTTATGAAGCACAGTAATAGAATACCTACCACCTCGAAGTGGTAGGACTAAGACGTGGGTGCCTGGCTCGGTGGCGTATACGAAATAATTTTTTCATCCATTTTTCGGTTCCAAAAATTTTCAAATTTTCTGTCTCTTTTGTAGCTGGCGACGCACCAGTAAAGCTGGTTTGTCTCTCGAGAAGGTAGGACTAAGAAGTGGGTGCCTGGCTCGGTGGCGTATACGAAACAATTTTTTCATCCATTTTTCGATTCCAAAAATTTTCTGTCTCTTTTGTAGCTGGCGACGCACCAGGTTTTTGCTCATGAAGCACAGAAACAGAATATCTGGCTTAATTTGTGCCTCGAGGTGGTAGGACTAGAAGTGGGTACCTGGCTCGGTGGCGTATACGAAGCCATTTTTTCATCCATTTTTCGGTTCCAAAAATTTTCTGTCTCTTTTGTAGCTGGCGACGCACCAGTAAAGCTGGTTTTTGCTCATGAAGCACAGAAACAGAATATCTGGCTTAATTTGTGCCTCGAGGTGGTAGGACTAGAAGTGGGTACCTGGCTCGGTGGCGTATACGAAGCCATTTTTTCATCCATTTTTCGGTTTCAAAAATTTTCTGTCTCTTTTGTAGCTGGCGACGCACCGGTAAAGCTGGTTTGTGCTTATGAAGCACAGTAATAGAATACCTACCACCTCGAAGTGGTAGGACTAAGACGTGGGTGCCTGGCTCGGTGGCGTATACGAAACCATTTTTTCATCCATTTTTCGGTTCCAAAAATTTTCTGTCTCTTTTGTAGCTGGCGACGCACCGGTAAAGCTGGTTTGTGCTTATGAAGCACAGTAATAGAATACCTACCACCTCGAAGTGGTAGGACTAAGACGTGGGTGCCTGGCTCGGTGGCGTATACGAAATAATTTTTTCATCCATTTTTCGGTTCCAAAAATTTTCTGTCTGTTTTGTAGCTGGCGACGCACCGGTAAAGCTGGTTTGTGCTTATGAAGCACAGTAATAGAATACCTACCACCTCGAGGTGGTAGGACTAAGACGTGGGTGCCTGGCTCGGTGGCGTATACGAAACAATTTTTTCATCCATTTTTCGGTTCCAAAAATTTTCTGTCTGTTTTGTAGCTGGCGACGCACCGGTAAAGCTGGTTTGTGCTTATGAAGCACAGTAATAGAATACCTACCACCTCGAGGTGGTAGGACTAAGACGTGGGTGCCTGGCTCGGTGGCGTATACGAAAACATTTTTTCATCCATTTTTCGGTTCCAAAAATTTTCTGTCTGTTTTGTAGCTGGCGGCGCACCGGTAAAGCTGGTTTGTGCTCATGAAGCACAGAAACAGAATACCTGGCTTGATTTGTACCTCGAGGTGGTAGGACTAAGACGTGGGTGCCTGGCTCGGTGGCGTATACGAAACCATTTTTTCATCCATTTTTCGGTTTCAAAAATTTTCTGTCTCTTTTGTAGCTGGCGACGCACCGGTAAAGCTGGTTTGTGCTTATGAAGCACAGTAATAGAATACCTACCACCTCGAAGTGGTAGGACTAAGACGTGGGTGCCTGGCTCGGTGGCGTATACGAAATAATTTTTTCATCCATTTTTCGGTTCCAAAAATTTTCTGTCTCTTTTGTAGCTGGCGACGCACCAGTAAAGCTGGTTTGTCTCTCGAGAAGGTAGGACTAAGAAGTGGGTGCCTGGCTCGGTGGCGTATACGAAACAATTTTTTCATCCATTTTTCGGTTCCAAAAATTTTCTGTCTCTTTTGTAGCTGGCGACGCACCAGTAAAGCTGGTTTTTGCTCATGAAGCACAGAAACAGAATATCTGGCTTAATTTGTGCCTCGAGGTGGTAGGACTAGAAGTGGGTACCTGGCTCGGTGGCGTATACGAAGCCATTTTTTCATCCATTTTTCGGTTCCAAAAATTTTCTGTCTCTTTTGTAGCTGGCGACGCACCAGTAAAGCTGGTTTTTGCTCATGAAGCACAGAAACAGAATATCTGGCTTAATTTGTGCCTCGAGGTGGTAGGACTAGAAGTGGGTACCTGGCTCGGTGGCGTATACGAAGCCATTTTTTCATCCATTTTTCGGTTTCAAAAATTTTCTGTCTCTTTTGTAGCTGGCGACGCACCGGTAAAGCTGGTTTGTGCTTATGAAGCACAGTAATAGAATACCTACCACCTCGAAGTGGTAGGACTAAGACGTGGGTGCCTGGCTCGGTGGCGTATACGAAACCATTTTTTCATCCATTTTTCGGTTCCAAAAATTTTCTGTCTCTTTTGTAGCTGGCGACGCACCGGTAAAGCTGGTTTGTGCTTATGAAGCACAGTAATAGAATACCTACCACCTCGAAGTGGTAGGACTAAGACGTGGGTGCCTGGCTCGGTGGCGTATACGAAACCATTTTTTCATCCATTTTTCGGTTCCAAAAATTTTCTGTCTCTTTTGTAGCTGGCGACGCACCAGTAAAGCTGGTTTTTGCTCATGAAGCACAGAAACAGAATATCTGGCTTAATTTGTGCCTCGAGGTGGTAGGACTAGAAGTGGGTACCTGGCTCGGTGGCGTATACGAAGCCATTTTTTCATCCATTTTTCGGTTTCAAAAATTTTCTGTCTCTTTTGTAGCTGGCGACGCACCGGTAAAGCTGGTTTGTGCTTATGAAGCACAGTAATAGAATACCTACCACCTCGAAGTGGTAGGACTAAGACGTGGGTGCCTGGCTCGGTGGCGTATACGAAACCATTTTTTCATCCATTTTTCGGTTCCAAAAATTTTCTGTCTCTTTTGTAGCTGGCGACGCACCGGTAAAGCTGGTTTGTGCTTATGAAGCACAGTAATAGAATACCTACCACCTCGAAGTGGTAGGACTAAGACGTGGGTGCCTGGCTCGGTGGCGTATACGAAATAATTTTTTCATCCATTTTTCGGTTCCAAAAATTTTCTGTCTGTTTTGTAGCTGGCGACGCACCGGTAAAGCTGGTTTGTGCTTATGAAGCACAGTAATAGAATACCTACCACCTCGAGGTGGTAGGACTAAGACGTGGGTGCCTGGCTCGGTGGCGTATACGAAAACATTTTTTCATCCATTTTTCGGTTCCAAAAATTTTCTGTCTGTTTTGTAGCTGGCGGCGCACCGGTAAAGCTGGTTTGTGCTCATGAAGCACAGAAACAGAATACCTGGCTTGATTTGTACCTCGAGGTGGTAGGACTAAGACGTGGGTGCCTGGCTCGGTGGCGTATACGAAACCATTTTTTCATCCATTTTTCGGTTTCAAAAATTTTCTGTCTCTTTTGTAGCTGGCGACGCACCGGTAAAGCTGGTTTGTGCTTATGAAGCACAGTAATAAAATACCTACCACCTCGAAGTGGTAGGACTAAGACGTGGGTGCCTGGCTCGGTGGCGTATACGAAACCATTTTTTCATCCATTTTTCGGTTCCAAAAATTTTCTGTCTCTTTTGTAGCTGGCGACGCACCGGTAAAGCTGGTTTGTGCTTATGAAGCACAGTAATAGAATACCTACCACCTCGAAGTGGTAGGACTAAGACGTGGGTGCCTGGCTCGGTGGCGTATACGAAATAATTTTTTCATCCATTTTTCGGTTCCAAAAATTTTCTGTCTCTTTTGTAGCTGGCGACGCACCAGTAAAGCTGGTTTGTCTCTCGAGAAGGTAGGACTAAGAAGTGGGTGCCTGGCTCGGTGGCGTATACGAAACAGTTTTTTCATCCATTTTTCGGTTCCAAAAATTTTCTGTCTCTTTTGTAGCTGGCGACGCACCAGTAAAGCTGGTTTTTGCTCATGAAGCACAGAAACAGAATATCTGGCTTAATTTGTGCCTCGAGGTGGTAGGACTAGAAGTGGGTACCTGGCTCGGTGGCGTATACGAAGCCATTTTTTCATCCATTTTTCGGTTCCAAAAATTTTCTGTCTCTTTTGTAGCTGGCGACGCACCAGTAAAGCTGGTTTTTGCTCATGAAGCACAGAAACAGAATATCTGGCTTAATTTGTGCCTCGAGGTGGTAGGACTAGAAGTGGGTACCTGGCTCGGTGGCGTATACGAAGCCATTTTTTCATCCATTTTTCGGTTTCAAAAATTTTCTGTCTCTTTTGTAGCTGGCGACGCACCGGTAAAGCTGGTTTGTGCTTATGAAGCACAGTAATAGAATACCTACCACCTCGAAGTGGTAGGACTAAGACGTGGGTGCCTGGCTCGGTGGCGTATACGAAACCATTTTTTCATCCATTTTTCGGTTCCAAAAATTTTCTGTCTCTTTTGTAGCTGGCGACGCACCGGTAAAGCTGGTTTGTGCTTATGAAGCACAGTAATAGAATACCTACCACCTCGAAGTGGTAGGACTAAGACGTGGGTGCCTGGCTCGGTGGCGTATACGAAATAATTTTTTCATCCATTTTTCGGTTCCAAAAATTTTCTGTCTCTTTTGTAGCTGGCGACGCACCAGTAAAGCTGGTTTGTCTCTCGAGAAGGTAGGACTAAGAAGTGGGTGCCTGGCTCGGTGGCGTATACGAAACAATTTTTTCATCCATTTTTCGGTTCCAAAAATTTTCTGTCTCTTTTGTAGCTGGCGACGCACCAGTAAAGCTGGTTTTTGCTCATGAAGCACAGAAACAGAATATCTGGCTTAATTTGTGCCTCGAGGTGGTAGGACTAGAAGTGGGTACCTGGCTCGGTGGCGTATACGAAGCCATTTTTTCATCCATTTTTCTGTTCCAAGAATTTTCTGCCTCTTTTGTAGCTGGCGACGCACCGGTAAAGCTGGTTTGTGCTTATGAAGCACAGTAATAGAATACCTACCACCTCGAGGTGGTAGGACTAAGACGTGGGTGCCTGGCTCGGTGGCGTATACGAAACCATTTTTTCATCCATTTTTCGGTTCCAAAAATTTTCTGTCTGTTTTGTAGCTGGCGGCGCACCAGTAAAGCTGGTTTGTGCTTATGAAGCACAGAAACAGAATATGTAGTTGGCTAAAACACGGATATCGCGTTGTCTGAGTGTCTCTAGTTATTGCATAATGCTCGCAATTATACTATTGGCCATATCCCATGTTTCCCTCAGTGATAGAACGAACGATGTTAGTCTCTAAGGAATTTCTGTCTGTTTCGAATTTTTCGCACTCCAGTGGTGGCAGAATGAGACTTCTCCGACTTATAAAGGAATTCTCGAAGGCTTCTACCTCCCTGCAGGAATTGGGTAATGCAATGTCTCTCCATTCCGTATGTCCACTGCCCGGTTTTAGATACGTCTCATCGCCGTTGGCATTCTATTGCAGCAGCTGCTCACATGGCTCTTCTCTCTGTGTTTCGTCATTGTATGTTCATGCTCCTCCACAATGGAGACATTTGTGGTAATAATTTATATTGAGTTGAAGCCATAAATCCTATGAAAGTTTCCTCTTATAAAGTCCTTTTGAACCTCTTTGTTCTTTGTCAATGATGGTGTCAGTCTGCCCTGTCATTGATTCTGAATGATCTCCTAAACTCTGCTGTGTCCCTTCGACATTAAAAACAATGTCCTGGAAAATTAAAAGGTCTATTTTCTCTCTTTTTGCCAATATTCCATTATTTTATTATTACATCATCCAAAGGGGGAGTAGAACCAGGATTCAACTCTGCCGAAAAAACCGTATCCTATGTAAACATTATTTACATGAAGTTTCCTTAAATAGCATCACTTTTGTAACCGCTATAAAAGACTAATCTTCCGCATCGAATAACCTGAACCGTGCTACACAAAAAGAGTGAATTTCCTTTTCACCAACAAAAAGAAAAAGAAGGATAACATACACAATCTATTTGTTGCCAACGTTGAAGCGTGAAATTTCCTTTTCTCAAGCCCATCTCCTTCTCGTACATTTTGTCAAGGAACCTATTTGCCATCCGTGAAAAAATCCACCGTTCAATAGATACCCTGTCTCTGGGGGAGGGGTTGTAGAAAATAGTCCTCCACCCAAGCCGTAGCCGTATGCTTTATTTCTCTTGCAAGGATGCGGGGGGGAAGATTTCAAAGAAAAAGAATGAGAAAACCAGGAAACAGGAATTAAAAGCTATTTTTGGACAAAGAAGGGAAGCTACGCCACCCTAATTCTCATGCCTTGTAACCCTTATTTTGTGTCTCCCTTTCTGTCTCCCTGGTGTTCTCATTCGACGTCTTGTACTGCTTCTTACCTATCCGCTGCTTACCTGGAGTTTGGTTCGTTACTGAGCTATTCTTGTTTTTGTTGTTGGTGCCCCCGCTTACATGAATTTCGATTGTAATTTCACGCCTGAATTATCCTTAGGGAGACATTGCCCATAAATAAACACACAATGCATACGAACACACAAACCCACGCGGCACAGATACCCTGCAACATCTACCGCTGACATAAATTTAAGGTCTCCCCTCTGTACGTTGCGGAGCCCAAACCAGAGGGAATAAGCCTTTATAGCGCGCCACATCTAACAATTACTTTGTTTGTGCAAAAAGGATTCAACACCCTCAGAGAGATGGAGCTGCTGGCTGGATCGACGGATATTGCTGGTGGTGGTTGTGGTGGTTGTGTTGGTTTCAAACGAACCGAATCGAAGGTGTTGCAGGTACAAACAGTTTCGGATGGTTATGTCGATGTTGTTCCTATTTGTTGGCTACAGCACTGTGCTGGGGGGGTGGTAGAGATGGTGGTTTCACACGTAGTTTATTTGTCTGGCATTCGACGCAGCAGAAGCCAAACGCAAAAGGGGTGTAAATTTTCCAATTTTTACCCATTTTACGACTTTATGAAATTTTTAAGCCCACTCGTTTCGTATTGTTGGCGGCCATAAAGGGGAATGGTACTTGTGGATTGTACGCGCCGGATGAACTATTAGAATTTTAAGATGTATTTTTCACCTTTGAATAGGAATCAATTATACGTGCCGTGTCGGATTAGGTCGGGGGGCAAAGGAATTAATCTTGCAGAATGCTTGAGGTAATAAAAGATGTTTTATCCTGCAGGAAGTGCCAATAAAATATGGAGAAAAGCAGTATTTAGACTCTTCCTTAGGGGGAAGGAATGGGATTTAAGAATCGATTCGAAAACAGAATTAGAACCTTGAAGCCTAAGACGTTTGGAAAGTGGGACGTTTTGTGCTAATAAGTAGTTTGCTTACTCCTTCACAAACGCCACTCAAACACGAGTACACAGCATAACAATTTGCGATTGCCTAAGACTGGGAAAGTCTTTTGATCACTCTACGCAATCCAGATTCGGGTTCTCAGCTACTCGCTTCTTAGCTGTATTTTACTTGATACTTGCTTTGTTCCCACTGATACCTGCTGGTCCTGGAACACATATTCTGAACTCTACTGTGGGCTGTAGATTCCCTTAATCTTTGCAGTTGATGGCTGCTTCCAATGCAACGTAGGAGTCTTGAGAATGTTTCTCCTCCAGCTTTTGATGAGATGATCGATTTTTTTTGCATCGTGCTCAGGGCAAATAGGATCCTACTTGGTTCAAGACCTACAGGAGAGTGCTTCTCCACTTCAGCTACGGAACGGCTTCTGCATCCTGCTTCAATATACCATCATGAGAAAGCACTTTAGTGCTATGGCAGCACCATACCTTACCAAACTTGGTTGTAAATGTTATTTTAAAAACCCAGAACGAGACCATACTGTAGCACTTGGCAAACTGACTACTTCGGGTAAAGGAGGATTTTCCTAGATATCTCTACTCTTCTATAGCCGAACACTGTTTGATTTCCTCTCTCATTGTTACAGCAGCGACTATGTACATGAGTCTGGATCCTTGCAATATCTCTGCGAATTTTGTAGGTCTTGCGCTTTGAACTGGTTGTTGGCCTACACTTCTCTTAATGTTACACAATTCCGCCACCTGTGGTACCTTCTGTTTGCGACAGAATTCTTTCCTTCACTGTTTCCGATGGGATGTGGACATGGACACACGAGGGACCTTCTTCTTCTCTATATTTCTGTGCCCCGACACATAGAGAAGATTGACCTTGGAGTGATACTCTACCGAACGATTTCCTCTTTCCACTACTCCACCTGCTAGGAAGATCCGTTCGATGCCAGTGCGACCTGGCTTTCAATAAGTATTTCAATGTTATGGACGGACTTGTCTTTCCTAATACGACTACTGGAAGACGCTGATTGAATCTGGGATCCGGTATGACTCAGATATTTGGATTATTTTTGAAATGATTCCAGCACTGCTCAGTTCTTTGTTGAATATCTCACGTGGAAGTTCGAATTTTGGTTTTCGTGGATACTTTCCGATACTTTTTGTTCACTTCTGCTTGGATTTACTTTCTTGCATATTTTCTCCAAGGCATCTTCCATGATCTCGCTGCAAAACGAAGGAAACATTCCCGATAGCAAGATGATGACTTCATCCGCATATGCTTGGTCGTATATCTGTCGAATCTCGACAGGATTTTATTGATAAACAGAAACCAAAGAAAAAAGTAGATTACTCCTCCCCCAGGTGTTCCTATGTAATTCTAGGTCTTAGCCTTGGAGCCAATCCATAACTATTCAACTCCACGTCCAGTTGTATTAGTGAGTCCTGAATCGATTCAATGTGGACTTTATTTAAGACACAAGATTGCTCGAGAGCTTTTCGTAGCTAAAAGAGGTGTGAAGACATTCGGAGATTCATGTTCACACTTCCCAACACCTCACGAACACGTCGTCAGCTTAGGCGGACGTGGTTTAATATTAAACAGCTTCTAAATTTCGACACCACAATGGAACCACTTGATTCAGCCTTTTCTGCATCATGATGGCTAATACCCTGTCCAAGGAGGGCGCTTGATACAGAGAGTAGTTGGGAATAGTCCAATATGTCTTTCATTTGTCTTTACATCCTGGGATGTGGGTATTCTTAAAAAGTACCAAGGATTCTCCAAAGTGCACGTTCAGTCCGGTTATTGATGAACGATGGGTTGGAGTGTTCCTTGCTTTATCGATCGGAATCCTTAACGGTTTATATGGATGACAATAGCCCATTCATTGACTTAGTCTTGCTGACGGATTTCTTGAATATTCTGAGAAAATCCTTGCAGAGCTGCTAAGTCTTTTTTAAAAATTGGATAAATCTTCAGTCCACCAAAGGGGACTTCCTGTTCAGGAAGTGACAGGAAATATTATGGGCTACCTCCATGGCTTTACTTTACCATTACTTCACCGAATTGTTTACAAGAAAGTTTCCTAGGGTTTCTAAGGACCTTGGGAGAATCAACCTTAAGCCTGACATTATTAAGAATCCAATTGTGGTTGAAAGAGGACTTAGTATTTGATCGACCTACCAGTTCTCGTGGGTTTTCAAAGTAGTACTCAAAATTTTCCGAACTCAGAAAGCCCAAGGTTGGAGAGATCGGTTGCCTCTTAGGTAGGCAACCTATGTTACTGACAAATAGCTCAGATGGCATTAAGCCATCGGTTTTTTTGTGTTAAGCTTCAGTCTTCTTGATTTCAAACTTGGTGTTTCGTTAGACCTAATGAGATCTGAACTAAGTGTGAACGTGTCCTAGTATCCATTTCTTCATCGTGTGGTGCACGTCGTCAGCTCACAGAGTGCATAGTTTGTGACAGTCTAAGCTGAACTGTCTTCATCGTCTTTTTTCGGAAAGGAGCTTATTTCGAAGTTTCAAAAACCTGTTTAGACACTTCGGACCTGGCGGTTGAAGCTCAAGTAAATTTAGGGCAGGTTGTATGCCATTAAGCATCCCTTCCATGACAGGACTGTTACCGACATAATGTCTGCCTATCAAGCCAAGCCAAGCTCTATTCTTCCTTCAAATTATCGATGTCTTCAGTAGTCGACCTCGAAAAGGTTTTGCTTGTCACTTTAAGAACGTTTTCATGTACTTCTCAGTTTTTCTCCTTTCAAAGTGTCTAGGGTAGGTAGCTTGTACGTTTTATAGTATATTCCAGACCTTTACCTTAAAATTCAATAAGTTTGTGTAAAGACATGTCAAATAGTCTACAAATAAACCTTTGAAACCCCGACAAGTCTTTTAATACTCAACCCATTGCCTTCACATTCCCCCTTCTGTCTTAGCTCTTAGCCCTCACTTTAAACCTTCACATCTAGTTCCGCCACAATCCATCCAACTTCCGTCGATTCATCCAAATAAAAAGTCCCCCTGTGCCCTCATTTGTCCAACATCTACCCCCTCCTTCACTCACATTCAAGCAATACCTCAAAAAATTGACAAATGAACTTCAGCATCATGCTCTACTTGATTAGTTCCGTCAATGAATAAAAACCAAATAAAACTTCTACCAACAACAATATGCCACCATGCCTGAACGCAAAAAACAACAAAAGATCAAAACACCAGACGAACTTGACTGGATGACTGATGATGATGCCTGGCTCTGCAGACCTCGCCTTTAGTGTATCAAAAAGTGTTCGCTCTCCAGTCTCTCCAGTCCACCCCACTGGCACTCACCCACTACGGTAGCTCGGTACGGTAAATTTGCTTCGCCAGGAAAGAAAAACTTCCTTGCACGTTTATTTATGACTACGTGTGTTGCCTGACGGATAATTCAGCCGTGCTGCTGAGCTGTGTGAGATACCCACACAATGCTGAGGAAAAAAAATTCATTTATATGCGTGCACCGGAAGCGGTCTACAGTCTCAAACATACTTAAATTGAGAAAAACGGCAAAGCGGACAGGACACCGGCTAACTGGACCATCATGTCTTATCATCGTCGGTACTAAGAAGAGGGTGGCTTTGGGCCTGTTATTCATTAGGGTGTCTGTGTCTAAATTTCAAATTAAATGGAAGGCATCTTTCAAATTAAAGTTGTTTCATCCCTCCCCGCCCCCCGTCCTTGGGTCCTCATTTGTTAATGCCAAACCTATTCAGCAAGGATTAAGGCGAGTGATATATGGTTTGAGGACACTGACTGTCGTCTTCGCCTTCGAGGCAACTGGTGGTGATGGTAGACTGTAAGTAAAACTCCAAAGATGTCATGTATCCAAGCGATAAGAGGATTACATGATTGTGTAAGACGAAGGACTAAGTGTTGCAAATTGAATTGACGGGGTGCATTTAGAGAAGGTCCTTAATACTTGAACAATTCAAGTAAATATTTGTCCAACTCAGTCCCCGTCTACATGTCCCATTTCCATGTCAAAAGTACTCCAAACCAGATGACAATGACACCCCAGACTCCCACAGGAGTACAGATTTATAAGAAAACTAAACAGAATCCTTGAAACAATTCGAAAGCGCGTCAATGCAAATTAAAAAGAAAAAAAAGATACAAATTTAATCACAACTCTCCATTTAGGCCCTTCAATTATTCAATTCGCCTCCTTGGGCTTATACATGTGCTTTCGTGTGTGTGTGTGCCTTTGTGTCTCAATTTCTGTGCCTGTCAAGCATCCTGGCGTCTTTTTCTGCAATAAGCCCACAGCTCAGGGCATACAAAATGAATTAAAGGCGACGATGAAATAAAAAATTCAAAACATGTTCCCTAGCGACATCTTTTTTGCGTTTTACTTTTATCCTTACACAGTAACGGAATACCGAGAGAACAAGGATCACTTGTGAATATGGATGACAAGAGCGATGGTGGAGAAAACAAAAAACAACAGAAAAACAGTGTAAATCAAATGTAAGGGACAGAGAAAGACATACAGCGTATGACTTGTACACATGCACACATATCCTGGCAACATGGTAGACATCAATGACAAGAGTCTAGTCCTGTCAGGCGAATAAATTTATCGCATTGTTAAGGTTTTTTTTTTTTTTTGTTTTTTGTTTTTCAATGGATTTTTTGTGGATTTTTGTTGTAACTACAGTTGGTTGTTCGGTAGTGGATTACATTGTCCTGCGATGTTCCTTACACTTTGATGGTGTTTGGTAAGTCTAGCGGAAGTGAATGAATATGCGGGTTTTTGTCTAAAAAGATTAGGAGGTCGGTTTTATTTGAATTGCTCCTTGTAATAGACGTGAACTGTAACGTTAATATTTTATGACTTTTTCTCGCGGCAGTATTAAGTCTGGCAGACATTATTCGCACATATGGCTGGCACTGCGACTTCCATCCTCAGGGTACATTTGATCTGAGAGACTTACGTACTCTAGTAAGTTTGTTAAGGCTTTAGAACCTCACCAGAATGAACTGTAGTGAGGCGGTGACAGGTTATCTTGTTGTAAAAGCCTCTAGTCCTTCTCTCCTGCAGTACCTTAAACACGAGCCTTACCACTAATAAATATCGCCAAGTTATGCTGATAACCAATAGCTTTGTAGCCTGATCTCGACTAGAAAGTTGATAATGAATAGTGACAGGATCGCAATGAGGCCTCCTTTTTGGGGAAAACCCTTAACTGCGGTCACAGATACTGCCCCTTTGTCAGGGATGGAATTAATATTTCAAGGATACCCCTATACATGGGTCAGTTGAAACGTCGATAGCTCTTCTACTAACTTCGACCTCCATGTCAGGGATCCTTGGTTCGAAATGTTCGTTCTATCATCTTCATGACGAGTACCTTTCATGGATTTGCCTTTCCTACATGCAAACTGACTTGAGTGCATAGGGGTGCAAACCAGCCTCAAAACTGAACCATAGGTCAACCTAGTTTGGGAATAAAGTTACATTTACTGGGCAGACCCTCGATCCAACTCATGAGCAATGTAGGGGACCACAGTGAATTGGTCGATTGGTCCACCTCAATTGCAGTATCTTCTCATATCTCCTCTTCCTTAGCTTTTAGGGTCAAATAAGCGAAATTCAGCAAACAAACCTCAACCAAAAAACGCAAATCGGATGACTTAGACTTTGATATACTGAGTTGGTAGCTTCGGAAAAAGGACCTCGATCCAACTCGTGAACAATGTGGGGGACCACAGTGAGAGATAGCCAAGTCCAACGGTCTTGGGAACCGAAATTCGAACCTTTCGCTCAATAAACAAACGCACACACCACTAAGCCACGCCATCCCTCTAGCTCTTCTTTCTATAAAAAACTCAAAGCTGAATCGCAAAAGTTTCCCTATTTTCACTTTAGCTAACATACTAGTTTGGATACACAGTAAAGTATCCTTTTGTCGAGAGATTCCTAGTGGCACTGTGAATTCCATTTGATCCTCGGCAAATCTTCACATACGGCTTTTCAATTGCCATACAACTTTTCCTATTTTCAGGCTGCCCTAGCAGGCCCAAACTATTTCCGAATCGTAAGTCAACATTACGATGCCAGTTTCTTTCTCGTTAAAACTCAAATCAGCATCAGAAGATCTTTGGAATTCGTAAATCACATACGAACGAGTACTACCGTACTACCGACAAATTGATGCTCACTGTCGTCCTCTGAAAACTCACAGAAGGACATTAATTTCCTATCAAAATTCCCATACAATTCATTTGGTCTTTGCCACTTATGGTCAAAACGGATGTCCTACCGATTACAGCACCTTTTCCTTTCTGCGGCCAAACCAAAGGAAGGACAAATTTCTGCCTCAGGACTCTTTCATCTAAATTACATGCAAGAAGTCAACGTTTTACATAAATTCTACAGGCTGGTTCCGTTCGTCCTTAAACCACAAATTTCGAATGTTGCATTATACACACATGCATATACACACACTTGCACATACATACATATGTATGTGAATGTCCTGCCGATGGGTGCCTGTATAAATTATTGTAGAACATCTTTTGTCCAATGTTTGGGAGAGTCCTTCTCTTGCTCCTGGTATTAATCACTCTTACATGGTGGGACGATGGTACATTTATTTAACGAACGATGTCAGGAATGTTGGTACTAGATCTTTGGGTGACCAGCACCACACACAACCACTGGCTTGAGATACAGAGCATTGTGTTCTCCATAAACATTTAACATTGTTGCACTGTGGATCGTTTTCGGGGTCGAATCGAAAGGATTCCATCAGTTCGTACCATACGAGGTATGTATGTGTGTGTGTTTGTTTGAGTTTTTGGATAGAAGACGGCGACAACGAAGACGATTAATCAAAGTCCTTCGATTCGTCTGGTAAGGTCGTAGTGAAGTAGTTTTTCTTGTGTTGCTGGGCTAAGCTTAAGCACCAAGAGAAATGGCATCATGTGCATTATGGTCTCGGTAAGAACAATGAAGAAAAGCTTGCAAGTCGACCCGACCCAGGGCAGGTTGCTCCTTTTTTTCGGGTGTAATATGCATTTAACATGATAAATGTTCTCTTGTCGAAGGAAGTGGCTGGGATTTATCTTCGGGGAAGACTCTGTGTGTGTGTGTGGCCGGCTCCCAATTGTACATCGGAAATGGATGGTTATTTGCGGGGATTATTAATAGCTTGCAGTGTGAGCTTGATGGATTCTTAACTCTTTGTAACTATTTTGGAATGCATGCTTCACTAGACAGTGTGTTTGAACTGAACATGAGCGATGGACTGCAGCTTGTGATATATTCGAATGATGCCTTAAAAGAGTCGAGTTTTCGAAATTCTTTTTTTATTTCAGTACGGCCTTCAATATTGACTCATTTTTTTAAAAAATAATACAGTTTCAATCCCTAGTGGACTGTATACAGCAGCCGTAATGAAAAGTCCTGTACAGGCAGATGGATTTAGGGTAGTTCCGCCGGGATGAAATCGGATGACAAGCGTCTTATATAATTTCGACCCAAGTACTCGAACTTCATAAGCCTTTTTGCACGAAGTAGATGTTGCGAAACCAAAGGCCCTAATGTGTCAGCCTCTACATTGCAACTCAGGAAAGTACTAGCTTTAAAACTCATGTCTAACTCGTATATACTTTTTTAAAACTGAAGGTTTGAAGCCACATATCCCTATCCATTATTCTGAAGGGCTCATGAAATATTTTACACCACGAAAACTACTCAATGAGTCCGATTATATGGTGATGATGATGGTAAATGTACCTATCTCACCGAAAAGTGGAAAAGCGCTTGATATTTTGAAGCCATTTGACAGAGTTTGTCATCCAGCTCTTCTGTCCAAAATGCGTACATTTGGAATCGATGCACATAAGTCTGTATCTGTCCTTCAATGTACCTTTGAAAGCCCCTTTCAAAATGCCTAGTTCAAGCTTATATTGAATGGTTTCAAGTCTGCAACCCATCGCACATTTTAAAGGTTGGGGTCCCTCAAGGTTCCGTTTTGCCTCTTGTCTTAGTCATTATATTCCAAATCCAGCTCAATACTTTAAAAATCGAATGTTGACTCCTGAGATCAAATTTCCTAAATCAGCACAGGCTTAGGCATTCGCATAGGAAGTGAGATGTGCTTTCTTCTGCAGGCATTTCGACATAACCTTCTGCAGAGGTCATCGGCGTTAAGATGTATTCTTTTCGGATGAGCCGCCTGGGGGTTGTGGTCGGCAATAATGTCCATGAAAAACGTATTCTGGAAGCACTGCAGGATTCCTCATTAGTTTGTCTCACGAAGGCTTATGCTATATAAGATTTAATACTCAAGTACTAGAAGAGATAGTGCAGAGTTGAAGAGCATTATTTGGTGCTGTTGGGACCTCTTTCTTGCTTTCGTTCTCTTGACCATCGCTATTTTCTGAAAACCAAAGGACTTATTGATTGATTTTATTACTCAATTGTTTGTGGATCATCTTCCCGGAGTGGAGTTTCATGGATTCCTAATACTTCCACTTGGAACACACTTCCGAGATTTGAAAGTCTAAGTGAACGGACAGTTTCGGCTATACAGGTATGTATAAGTCAGAGCTTTATCCTCATCAGGTTTTGGCCCGTCCATCCTTGACAATCGAGATATTATTGTGTTAATGGCTCTACCGTTTATTCAATACCCCATTAGGAGAAGTGGTTTCATCGTTTAGGATGAAGTCGTGCTATAGTGTCTCGGTCTGTCTGGTCAAGTGTGCCCATCTCACAATAGTCCATTGGCCCGAACCGCTCTATCCACAGGTTGGATTGCTTTAAACGAAGAACACTTTTTGCAACTGTTTTCCTAGGTACAAATGTAATGGAAATATTGTCAAAGGACTGCTACACGCAGGATAGTTTTTGATTACTGGTCAGTTCCCTGAGGAAAGTGATCTTTTTTGCTGACCCCCAACACCCTAGGCACTTACATATGTGACAGAAAGAGTTTGACGGTTGTTTACGTATGCAGTGGACAATGGAGTGCTTGAATCGTTCTGACCTAGTCACGTTCCGAATTAGCTTGCGGTCGAGTATAGCCCTCAAATATCTGGCCTTAACTGAGGACACTGTCTGTGGGATTGTTTTCTTGTTAGTAAAGAGGACCACCTCTGTTGCAAGGGGGTTAACACATAGTCCACATCTTTTCGCCACTTTGCTTAGGGTATTGAGGGCAGATTGCCTGACTCCATTGGTACAAGGTCGTCTCCATAAGCGACAGTGTTGACACCACTTGGTTCTAATTTCTTTAAAATGTCATTTGCGATCTTTATCCATGGTAGAGCGAAAAGGACTCCTCCTTGCGAGAGCGTCTATAGGCCAGTGCATGTACTTGGTAGACTCACAGTTATGAGCTGATACATGTATCTCATCTTGAGCATGCCTTCAACCGAGACTGAGATTACCTGGTCTATGTTTTGTTGGTTTAGTGTTACTCTTTCAGACTCAATTTATATGGGCATCTAGGAAGGCCGCCAGCGTGAATTTTTCGTGGTAAAGTGTGGCAAGACTAGCTCAACAGATCTGCCTTTAGTATGTCATGTTGGTAACTAGGTTAGGCTTATCCGCTTCGGTTTTTGATCTGATGTGTGATGGTTTACCCGTTATGGGTATGAAAACAAGCAATCAAGATAAAAAAAAATAATACTTGGCGCAACAGGTCGATGGGACCCAGGGCCTAGCTTCTCCCAACCATTCGTGTTGTGCGTGTTATATTCTTTACACGAATGGAAGGGGCCTACTGTTTAGGGCCGTGTCCGAAGGGCAGTTTGTTATTTGAGAAGCTTTCTCAGGACAGTTGTACTCTCGGATGTTTGTCAGACACTCGCGTGAAAAAACTTTTAGGTGTTCCCGACTGGGATTCGAACTTCGAACCCCTTGTTCCATAGTCCAACGCAATAACCACTGAGCCACGGCGACCACGAGCAATCAAGATACCTGCGAAAAATATCCAGGACCCCTAGACTGATGTATAATCCTTGTGGTTTTGTAGAATCATAGGGACAATACCACTAGAGTTGGGTATTAGAAAGGGGCGAAGGGGTTAATTGTCAAGTCAACGCCACAGGAAGTGGCTTGTTTGACTGTTCTGTCTTGGGCCTTGCTGCAGTGTTAAGTCTTAGTTTTTCACACTGAAAGTGGATCCTGAAGAGAAGCTCTACGGTTTTCGATAATGATTCACTCCTGGATTCTCCTGGTTTGTTTGTGAAGCTAGCAATCTACTTGTGGTCTTTTGTGGACTCTATTGGACTGAGCTCCTTGTTGTTGGTGTTTTAAAAAGAATCTCAAAGTTACTTGCGTGTAAGTTAGTTTACCTTCAAGTATTTTTCAGAGGTTCTTTCATTCCAGGAGCACCTGTTCGTGCCCCAAGGGTTCTGCCTGAAAGCCCTACACATATTCGAAACATTCTTGGAATCATTTATTTCCATTCCAAGAAGTCGCGAATATATGTTCCATAATTATCTACCATCTCGCATCACCTGCATCCATACACATCATCCTGTGAGCACAATTCCCTCGGTGCCCATGTAAAAAGGATTAAAATCAGATTTTTAATTTCTCCTCGTAGCTCGTTAATTTAAATTTAATATCCTTGACATCCCTTAACGATGTTCGAAACGCGCCAACCACGCGACGAGGAGTTCTAAAAAATTTACCAAAAAAATTTCAACACAAAGAAATTTCCTTGCACACAATCATGAATTTCGTGTAGACGGCGCCTTTGGGGAATTTAAACTCAAAATTCAGTGCCACAGTCAGCAGGAAGAAATTGAGAGTGATTCTGGTTCTTTTTTTTTTTTTTGCTCTTTGTCAGTCTCATTCCCATGGAAATCCGGTTATGAAGATAAATGCAAGTTTTATGTTCTGCGCCGTACCTCTTTTTAGTTTTCCAACAGAGGACTTTCGTCCTTTTTTTTGGAGCAAAAAGTACTTATAACGAAAATGTTCATTTCAGTCTAGAAGTTGGTAGCAACTGGCACGCCATGGGACTGTTGGGATTTTTGATGGCAATGTAATGAAGTCTTTAGAGAGATGGTTCCTTAAATTTTTTTTTCTATTTTGTTTTTGTTTGGCCAACAGCAAAGGGTAGTCGAAGACGGTTAGTCTTAAAGGTAAATTTGATGAGAATTTGTATGCCCCCTGAGGGGCTCTGTCAATTCTTTGGATGTAGTACCTAATGATTAAAGTTCTCGTCCTCCCGGGAGACGTGCTTACCTCCTTTTGCGAGAAAATAAAATTACGTTTTGATTAAGATTCTATTTTAATCTATAGTTTCGGTTGTGAACTAATAATTTGGAGCGGGCTGTACAAATAAGTTGGCCAAATGGGTTTTGACTGGAGTTTCTTTTTCTAAGAAACTTCCCAGAAAGTGTTCGGAGATACTGTGAATACAGCCCACACTCGGTACTGTAATATTGTCTCAGCGTTTCCACCAAACTTTTAGAAAATTCCAGACATTGCTTCCTGCCTGGTCGGAAATTTCAACAAGATGATGCCCAGGATGTCTAATCAAATTTTGTAGAATCCACATCAGTGCAGACACAATGTCCTTTTCACGCAGTACGCTGTAGTGATGGCGTCAAAGTTGATTTACTTCTAAGCTTATTCAGAGAAAGGTATGCCATTGTATTATACAAGTAGGTATAGGTCCAAAGCAATTCCTTCAGTATCACCTTGGCTACTTGACATGACAAACACGAAAGCAACATTATGCCACCCGCCGTCAATAGGCGAACATTAGTTGGTCTGTTGGATAAGTTTTCAAGGTCTTAGGTAGATGAGTCCAGGCCAGTGAAAGAGAAAGTGGGTAGTATCCTCATTGACTTCCTCATCTCTACCGTGTCTTCCGTGAGTCTTAGTTTTTTCAGGTTGTACCGGGTAGAAAGGGATTTTGCATCATTTTGAATAATTCCGTCGGTCCTACTCTTGTCAAAAGAGGACCATCTACTGCTAGCCTCTCTACGATCATTGATCCGTGTGTCTTGGTTCAGTTCGAAAGGCGGTATGAACACCGGGGTGTCTACCTGTTGTCATGTTGACAGTTGCCAGTTCATCCGTCTTCTCATTTTCTGGTATTCCTTCGGGTCCAGGGACCCAGCAAAGGGCAACCTTGTGCTGTGTGCCAAAAGCCTTAAGTTCGCTCTTTACGACAGCACTTCCCAGTCTCGGATTTTCTGTGGTATTGCTTTCATTGCAGTCTCACGGGCAGCGGACTGATCCCATGCCTGAGCCTACGCCTTTATCCATCTTTGATCGATTTGTAACGATAGAGGTGGCACGTGTACTTTACTGAAAGACTGACCGTCTTTCCTTTCTTTCTGTTCGGGAACGAGCATATAAACGGCCTTTTGAGCTTTAGACATGGAGTGATAGTACTGAGCACTTAAATTTCTGCCAGAAATCAGGCCCAATTCTACTTTGTTTTATACTTTGGCTTAGAATAGTTTGAGAGACTCCTATCTAACGTACGGTGATTCATTCAAGGACCAAAAACTAGCATATGCATGACACGGTCTAAAACCTCCTTATGTCGATGAACACTACACAGATGATGTGAAGCTGTAGGAAGAGCAATGCTCAGGACTTGGATTCTTTCTTCTTTAAGTCAAAGCATCTTACCATGGATTCGTACCATGGCCTACAATGCACATGAGTCCTTAACTAATAAATCGATGTCAACCGGAGAGTTACAGAACAGCAGAGGCGTGGAACTGAGTCCATATTCCCCTAGAAGAACTGATCATGAAAGGCAAACGCAAATCAAGTATCTATCTGCAGGATGAAGGGACATTTCGTCCATTTACGACTCCATTTAACCAAAACTAGTCCTTAGCACTAAATTCTCAGATCAAAATCGAGATCAGTTTTTAAAATCCTTGGGGAAACCTCGACGCTCCTCTTCATCCTTACAAAACCTAACCTTTCCTTCATAAATATTATAAATGATTGGCCATTAATTTCCATCCATATACCTAACCCATGATGTATCGTTCTATGGAATGGCCACATTCAATAAGTAGCTTTCCATGGAACGTACGTCCTCTAGGACACCAAAATACTTTTATCCCAAGTACAAATGACAAATCGATATTTATACCACATTCGCCCGTTCCTGGCCAAAAAGTTCAATGCTCCAACAAACACAAAAAAAAAATAAAGAAACTTCTTCTCTGTCCCAATTCGCATCTCAAGCGAAGCACGTATCCTTTTAGAAACTGCACACCGATGGAAAACTTTTACAAGTTTACCAACACCACACATATCCTCTCCACAGGATAATCTGATTATCTAATCGTGTCGTCTTTGTCGTCATCGTCTTTTGGACTCAAGAAACAACTTGTAATTGGATTAGGAGAATCTGACAACCTGCAAACATGGATGCGCAGTTATCCTTTCTTGTCTTTGCGATACACAGAAGCAGTTTTGTTTATGTCATGCACGATTGTATGCACTTTGTTTTGAACAAAAGAATAAGAAATTCTAATGTATCTACGAGTGCATATGTGTGTGTTGTTCCCTGTTTTAGGCAAACGGACTAAAACTTTTCAATAGAAAAAGATACTTTCGAAGGATGTGTATGGTTTTGTTTTAAGAAAACAAATGCACAGCAATGTTTGTCGACATGAAATTGAAAAGTGCACAACGGTCATCTTGAGGAGTTTTCCAAGTTTAGATTTTCAATTGAGAAACACTGGCATAGTTGTAGGGTGTTTATCTTTTATTGGAAATTTTCTGAACAGCTCTAGGAGAGATGAACTCTGTCAGGATGCAGAAATAATCGGAAACTGGAACTTACAGTGTCATGCCGTAAGGGAAGCGCTCTCATAACAATTGCATGACATTTTAGACGACTGACAGACATTCTCGATGAGTAGGGCAACGACAGGTCTAAGTCCTTTGGAAGCGATGGACTTTGTCTTTTATTTCAGTTGTTTTTCCTAAATCAACCCAGTTGTCAGTGTTCTTTCGAAATTTCGAAGACGCAATACCTGCAGTGGATGTGAAGTGACAGTTGACAGTTCCTTGAGTATTCATGTCAACCTACAGGATCCACCTTAAGTCTATTTTGGAAATCGTGTCGATTCCTTCTAAGGCTTATCCGGACCCAAAGCTAATGATTCCGAGAAGGTCCTTGCTAAAAATTCCAAACAGATTCCTTATACTTCCTAGTCACTCTTCGAATGGATGAACATAGAGGTGTTTTGGTTAAAGCAGTGATTGGAGGGCATGTCATCTAGACCAGGTGGAGCGTGTGCTCTAAAGCTCTGAGATGTCGCCAAATTTTGTATGAGCAGCGATAGAATTGGGTTAAAGGGGGCAGTTTAACTGGTCTATAAGGTTTGGATGTCGATGGTTGGATCGATATTGGCAATATAGGCATATTTGTGTCTAGAATAGTCCCAAGACACTTTGGTTTCGTGCTGAGATAAGTCGGGTTAAAGTGTTCCTTCGAATCTCCTTTTGTTGATGGAGGGTTCGATCTTCGTTACACCATTTATGTTGTCTTGGCGAACTTGCCATCTTCGACAGCTCTATGGCTCTTCAGTGGCTCTATGGCGGTCATTAAGGGCTGTTCTCCTTCGTTTTGCTCTTAATCGATGAGAAGCATCCTTCAATTGAATTCACTTAGCAGTCTAGAAACGAAACTTCAATTCAAAGACAATAGAACTCATTTCCTCGGCCCCCTACTCTTTAATATATGTATCACCAAACATTCTGAACTGATTTGCTGACAAATCGACTCAAATAAAAATTACCATTTAGCTGAACATCCTGTTACCAATAGCTACTGATTACCAATTCAAGCAGAACGAGTGTTAAGAATCCATAATTCCAATCGAGACATTAGCCTTAGTATCACGCTATCTCATCGTATTAGTACCACGCAAACATCGTGCTTAATTAAGCAGTTCATTGCGAATGATGCCATAGCTATCTGCCAAATGGCATCCTGTCATTCCTTGCTCCATTATCTCTCAATTAAACACGATATCCTGTTGTCACCAAAGCGAAATCAATAACATCCTACCGCCACTAACTCGCACACACACACACACACCCAACTGTATCTAATTATCATTCTCCAGCAGCAATTATGTATTCTACTGGATACCATTAACCATATTAGCTATAGCTACAATAGAGAAGCAAAAAAAAAATCCTAGAAACCACAGGAATCCATAATACATTGCATTATGGCATCCTAATTATCTGTCGCCATTGCTCACTTATGTGACATAGGAGACGACACGCACAAGCACATTCCACGAATATGGCTCATCACCACGTTAGTTTCCACACACAGAGAGTGTTTTGACAGGATGGCGCTTATCCCTGGCATAGAACGCGTCTGTAATAAAATGGCAGGATGTCAATTAGGAATGCTCTTCTTCCAAAAATCTTTACACACACACACACACATACACATACATATGTATGTATTCCAACTCATAGATACGTGAATTAGATGTATCTAATTTTCACCTACTTGAGGGAATCTATTTTCATTATCAACTTTCTCAGGGGGGAAGTACGCAAGGATATCACGAAAATCGAAAATAGAAAGCGCTACGTGATGAAAATCCACAAAAAAAAAAAAAAGAAAGAAGATGAAACGCGTTCTCTCTCTCAATCTTCGTTAATCTAAAAGCGATTGCTCCAGACTTTCACTGACTTGCCAGACTTGCCTTTTGCCACCCACAACCATGTCGAGACATTGTCTGCATCCAACCCGGCAGTGAGGGATAACAAAACGAAAATTTATCCAGCCCTGCATAATTTAGAGCCGAATTTTTTTTTTTCTCATGCCAATCCAATGGATGTATGTGCAGGATGTGCCTTCCATGCTGGGTGTCTTCCTCATTTGAGAAAAAAAAGGAAGTAAACCAAAACAGGTGCTGTAAAGCACACAAACAGACTGCGGTCGTCGACGGTTTAAAGTTAGAGCAAACAGCAGCAGGATTCATTGAGGTCTGCTTGCATCCTGTAGCTTATTAGGATTCTGCTCCTTTTTTTTTTTTTTGGTATTCGAAGCACGTGTAAAGTGTTCATCAACACGTACCTACCTACAACCAGGACGAATTGAGGGGAGGAAAACTGCACATAGATACATCATAGGTCTTCTTAAAGTTGGACGGATGAATTTTTATTGGCCTTTAATGTGATTTCATTCAGTGTACATACTTAGTGTGTTTCCTTATTAATACGAAGGTCCTTTGAACCGGCCTGTTTGTTACATACCTTTCCTGTGGAGTTTCGAATTTTAGAATGTATCTGGTGGTGGAGGGTAATAAAAGTTTTTTATTTGGGAAGCATTTCAAAACATCCGTCGCTAATTTTCAGAATCTCGACGTGAGAGGAAAGTCTAAGCAAATTTTCGGCGACCCTAGTCCGGGAAAATTAAAATTTTTAAAGCGAAAAACTTTGAGGCTTTTATAGCCAATGAAAGCAAAGGACTCGGTTTCGGTTTCGGTTTCAGTTTGTTTGAGGACTTGTATTGAATTGTAATGACACGAGGGGAGGGCTCTGCAGAAGCCGATTCGACATTCATTGGTTTTTCATTACGCCAGAGGGATAATACACAAATGAGGGGTACTTTGAAGGACAATTTTGACCACCAGATGTCTTCCGGCAAAGGAGTAATCGAAAATTTTCATAAAATCAAGTTACCAATCCAACCGGAATGGATGGAGTGTAGTTGTTAGTATCTATCTGTGATCGGTGAATGGATTTTCGCTACTCGCTTCTAGGACTCCAAATAAAGAGGCTGGTAGTGTACTAAGTTAGCAGCTGTTCTTAGACAGAGACAGTCTTAACTCTCTGTAAGTTCAGTAAAGTTTCATCAATTTCTTAAAGCTACTTGAAGCTTGAACTTGAGAGTCAGTCTAGTACAGAGGAACATTATTTACTTACATTACTTACTCACCGAGTTCCCTACCTGTGGAGAGTCTCTGCCTGAGACACGGCAGCCTTCTATTTTTGGTCCTTAAAACGGAAGTTTTGTCTTCCTTGTCGTCTCGAAACTTGGGGGTGTGATTCGAAGATCCTCTTTGCTGGAGCATTATTGTCCATTCGCTCGATGTGACCGAGGGAGAGTTGTCAACATATTTTAGCTACAGTTACATCTTGGTACAGCTGGTATAGAGTTCGCTGTTATATCTTCTCCTCCATCTTTCTCTCGAAAATGCCCAAAATATGCTCTGCTTTCCTGCTTATCGTCCAGCACTCGGCCCCATATAGCAGATGTATGCTGTAGAGCATACGTTTCGTCTTCCGAGATAGGAGTTTTGAACCCATTCGTTTTGCCAAACCGAAATAGCAGAGGTTTCCTGGGGTGTCTTCGCTGAATCTCCACTAGGATGTCATTCGTGGAGTTGATATTTGCTCTGAACTAGGTTTGTAGTTTGTTCCCAAAAGTGACGTTCTGTCCCAGGCGGTGGATTGATGCTTCTTTGTTTGTTGACAGCAGATACTTGGTACCGTCCTCACTCACTTGCCGTAAAAGGTTCTATGACCGGGCGCTGGGCGTTTGCATGTCCCAACAGCTGGCCAGATTTGTTGAAGATAGTGCCTTCCGAGTTAGCACCTGCCCTGCACTCTATCTGTTCCAGGCCTAGACTCAAGAAATCACACGACTGTGCCTAAATTGTACGTTGCATCGCATGCTTTCCAGTGTCACGCGGCATAGCTGGATCAGTTTTGTCGGAATCCTGCATTCGGCCATAGCCTTATAGACCTTATAGACCTCATATGTGGCTTAGAATAAAGCCACAATAAAGAGAAATTCGTTTTCCAGGATCTGCCCTGGTATAAGAATTTGGTCGATTGCAGAAAGGTGAGCGCCTTGGCTCAGTGGTTAGTGCGCTGGACTAGGGAGCAAGGGGTTCGAGGTTCGAATCCCAGTCGGAACAATTAAAAAGTTTTTAATAGCGCCACCTCTCGCGAGCGTCTGACAAACATCCGAGAGTACAGCTATCCTGATGGTTGTGAGAAGCTAGGCCATTGGTCCCACCTATCTGTATGCCACGATAGTTCTTGCCTGACATAGGATCGGCTTTCTTGAAGATGGGGACTATAGACCCGATAGTCCAGACTAACATTCCCTGGAAGATACCTGTTCCTCGGTATCGATCCATTCGGTCAACAGTATGGTTCGTTTCGTGTGGTCACATCTTCATCCTACTTTCGTCTGAATGTCTTGAAATTGCTTCTAAAAAAGAAAGGATTTAGTCAAGTGATGACTCTTCTGGCACATATCTGTCAGTCCAGTTGAAAGCGTAGGGAAGGCATTAGAGACAAACTTTGCACCATTTCCTAGGTAGATACTAAGTCGTTCACCAAAAATGAGGGACAGACAACGATGTATGGACTGATGATCCCTTAAATCGTTTCACATGTGTTCCTCTGTAGTTTTCCAACACAGGTTCCATAGCAGTTCTGACTAGAAGCTTGTGTTTTGCTTCGTATTTTTGTATGCAGAAAAATCTATGTAAAAACTAGTAAAATCAATTGAAAATCTACAATTTTTTGTAACAAAAAACGACGTTAACGTACGTCAGTCTTGACGTTTTCGTAGAAATTATCGCTACCACAAGGAAAGTCTATGTTTTTATCGAAGCTAAGAGTTAAGCCACGAAATTCACATATCTGGGCTCAGCCAAGTCTATGCGGCATTCGTTGCTTAGCCTCGAAGCTGTCTTGTTTTTTGATTAATCCCATAACATAAGCCTAACATTCACATTCACTTATCACTCCCAATTATTTGAAGCCTAATCTCCTTCCAATACGCCATGTCGTGCAGCCATTAAGATAACAATGTTGTATCCATCATCTGTTCAAATGCACTCAAGTTTAACATCAATTAAATATTATTTTCTTTATCTTTTCAGGTGAGTTACTGACTGTGTTATATGGTATACTCTACTTGGTACGTATCTATGAACATTAATTCTCCTACTTAACCCCTTATGTTGATTCCATACAAACAAATAATAGTAAATGAGGATCCTGCAGAGGCAGGAGCAAGCAACTTAATAGCCATTTTCCCAAGCACACCCTTTTGCCGTAAAAGAAAAAAATTGTTTGTAATATAAATTCCTCCCACCAGGTTTAACCCATATTTAACCCCGCTAAAGCCCTGGGTCGCGAATACTTACATATTTACCGTCTCGGATAAAATTGAAATTTATATCGAGAGTCGTTTGTTAATTTTATGAGAAAACTTGGATAAGCCGCAAAAGTTCTTCCAACTTTTCCTGCTGCCTTTGTTGCAGTTTATGGGTGTACGCCTTTGACCGCCTAAATGTCCTTTATAACCCAAAAAACAAAGTTCTTTTGTCTATGATTCCATTTATTTACCCAAAATCGTTGCGATACAAATCTAATTTCTTGTCCTGGACTCGCCCCCTTTGCAGTATTTCGAGTAGATTTTGAAGTTATCCCGGAAAAATGGAAAATTGCAAACGGACATTACCAAGGAGGGTGACAGATACACTAGCACAGACTGAGCTTTAGGTTTGAGTTATGGCCATGCATGTCCGTTCGTGGGTATGTCCTTTGTTTTTTGGTTGATGTTTGTTTGTTTTCATGGGCAGTTTGTTTAATGGAATAGAAAAACAGGAACTAGATGGAACTAGGTTCTTTTTTATGATTCACTTCGGAGCATAACGAATCGTGTTACAGGAATAAGGACAGGGGGGTTGGATTGAAATAAGTTGGAAACCTCCCAATTGTTTTTAGTTGAATGTATGTTCATTGCTGGCGGCGATATGAAAAAAAGTAGATTTTTTGGTTTTGAATTGCAGAAGGTACCAATTTCCGTACGAACTTCGTTGATAGTTTGATAGGATGACTATATCTACGGTAAAGTAAGAGAAGAAGAGGAGGTTCTTCTAACATCCAGGGAGCTCTTAAATGTCAACCGTGTCAAATTTTCTCCCTCATAAATGTCCCAGTATGAGTGACTGGCTTCAAATATGATTCGCAAAAGGTTTTCCCTTTCGCCCTGTATTTCAATCAGAAACTCATCCTATATGTATGTAAATTTTGATATTCTCATGAGAGTCCTTCCCCGCACGCATTCATTTCGAAAAGGGTGAGTGGAGGAGTTATTCACAACCCTCTGTCTGTTGAATATCGCATTTTGAATTCATAAGATTACGGTCCAACTGAATGCGCACAAAGGACGGGCCAGAGGTGTCCTCCACCCTCTTCATCGGGCATTAAGGATCAACCTCATAATGAAATTCAATAAAGCATATGCGTACGCGAATGGCCACAGTGTCCGCCTATAGCATCATCATCTGTGTAATCCTTAATTTTTATGAAGTCTCAATTATGGTTACAGCATGATATCGGCATGAGTGAATGGTGAAAATAAAATCCGTGATCAACGTGTGCATACACATGTATATGGTTCAAAGGACTCAGTAACAGCATGATGGCTTAATTAAAGTGAAAAACATGCAAGAATATGAAGAAGCGTTGTGACACTGAGTGAGTGGTGAGGTGGTGGGTGTACCCCAAGAACCGAGACCGAAATTATGTGATGATTATAATTAGGGTTGCATTCAGGCTATGAGTTGTCGGCGATGTCACCACAGTGCGATGAGGACGAAGGATAATCATAATATTTGCTCACCAGTAGTACACCGTTATCTGATGCCAACGGAGCGGATGTTTCAATTAAAGTGTTATTTTCACAATCGGATTAATATGAGAGTGGGCGGCGGCGGCGGCGGTGGGCGGTTGCGTATGTGCAGGCCGAGCGACAGGCGATTATTGCCAATTATTTGTTTGAGCATAAGTACTGAGGAGACATACAGATTATGAAATGGTCCTCTGAGGTATTACATGCTACTTATGTACATATGAGGGCGAACAATACGTATTGTTGGTTACTTTAGTAGCTCTAACCGGTTGACCAGACTATGAGTTATTCGTTAACAATTGTTCCGTCCCCTTGGGACTTGCGATACAATGCAAGCTGGAAACAATGTATTGTACCACTTAGTTGAATTTCCCTCAGGCTTTTCAAAGGCTTCTGATCATTAATATTACTTTATGCTGCCGATGCCGATTAAGTATCGATATCGATTTTATGTGATTCAATTCATTGCCATGGTCCACTACTATGGTTCAGTTCACACGAATCTGTGAGTAACACCTTAGAGTTCTGGTTTTTTACAATTTATTTGGACTAGTTCTTGAATACAACATCAATCAAGGGGCCGTCTCTATTGACCAAAGCAAAATGTGGCTTTGTCTCTTTTTCGACCATCTCGGGCGGTATATCAATGATTTCAATACAACTGTTTGCCTTGAGCTCGTTAATGGTCTGAGGCTTGCTGGCGGACACTTTGTTTTTCAAATAACTCCACAAGTATAGTCCGGAAGTGTCAAATCTGATGGTGTGGGTGGCTAGTCAATATCGCTATTTTTTGACAGCACACGACCAGTGTTACATGGCGTACCGTCTTGTTGAAACCAGCAACTATCCAGACCTAATGAGCCATCGATTCGCATCGATTGTTTGATCTTATCTGAAGAAAAGTGGCCCAATCAGGTTCAGTGCCAACCATTTCAGCAACTCTTTGGCCAGATTTCAAGATATGTGGACGGTCTGTCGGGAATTTTCTTTAACTGAAGGCAAATCATCCTCCAAAAAGCGCCGCAAGGTGGTTCCACTGACTGCGCGCTCTAAAACTGCTTCTAACAAACAATTTCAACAGACTGACTCGCCTACTCTGGAGTTTCATGTACTCTGTGCCAGGAAAGAATCCTCAACTTCTGTTAGACCGACATCTCTTGAATGAAGATCTTAATCTGTATGCATGATCCCTGATCCCTGATCCCTAGAGTTGCACTCAAGCCATACATTGACTCTGTCTCGAGGAGCCAGAGCAGCCTAATAGAAAGCCCTACTTGTTGTCCAACAGTGAGTTCGTTTCCTCGCATTACTCGTTTCCTGCTACTCGTTTTGAAAAAGAACATAAGTTTCCTGACATTCTCAGAAAACTGCCCCTAACGTGGTACCTATATATGCACATATATGAGTATTTGACCTCAAAAGAAACGCCATAAATAAATCCTGAACCGTGCACGTGATAATATCTGGCCATAAGCTACTCCATGGAAAATTGGTAAATATTTCAGCCACATCTACAGCCAATAACCCATTCGTATTTGCATTCACAGCAAAATACCTCGAAACTACATCTGTAGCGCTACCCAAAACGATTTATCAAACCGTTCTGTCATCGCGTATATATATATATTTTTTTATAGCCTTCTACTTTTGTCCACTCATCACATCCGAAAAAGACATTTCGGCACACATCCGATGATTTATGACTCACTTTGTCCTGTGCGCTGGTAAAAGATTCATAAAAATTGGATAAATCGATGAACGGATACAAAAGCAGGGCGATTCACAAGAATATGGCTCCAATGGTCCATATCCCGTGATTCGTCAAAAGGAATCCCTTTTTCTGCGATGACAAATTGCATCTCATAACTGCACATCCTCATTCTGTCAGCGCGTATCTCGATCTCGAGTGGCCGATGCCAGCCAACTGCCAGTGAGGATTCTCTTCTCTTCTCGAATCGAATCGACACAATCGTTTCCTTTTGTCAAAATTAATGTTTAATGTCCTGTATCCTTGTGTATGTATAACATATTTATGCCCTCGACACGTGTCGGTGTTGTTGCATGATAAGGACTTTCACAGCACCAACACCAACAGCAATCAGTTATCTTTAATGGACGAGCATCATTGATTTTTTATTTTTATTTACTGTGATGCCTACTCCTCCACCCACACATTGAGTACATGATGGATTTTAAGGATGTTGTTCTAAAGAGGACATAAAATGAGGAAATCATGTCCTAAATTTATCGTCAGATATCTGTTGATATCCTTAATAAAATTTGAAACCTTCGAAGGGCTTCCAACTAATTGATTAGAAATCATTGAGAACCCTTATTAGTTTCGGTCTGTTTAACCCTATCAGTCACCGAAACGATGAAGCTGCAACAACAACAAGTAACAATTAAGTAGATTCAATTAATTTTTGTCCAAGGACGAGTTTATTTTCCTTGGCTAGGAGTCCTCCTGCCCATCTAAGCGATCTACTTTGATGATGAAGAATGTAGTACGTATGAACGTATTTCAAGAGGATGTTCGAAGGCGCAAAATTTATTGTTGTCTTCAATTAAAACAAGGACTCTTTTAGTGGTCAACAATTCCCCTAACCACGAACCCCGTATCGTTCAAATTGGAAATGTATGTTCCCATTTCCTACGAATGGCCGGCCCATCCCTCGGGCTGTCTCTGGACTAATTGAGTTTTTGGAGTCGTCCTGGTCCTGCAAACTTTTGTTATAAATTCTTCCTCTTCCCGAACAAGGATTTATGTGTGCATCCTTAAGTGTATATTGATATTGACAGAGCACTTAAATTCGAATTTTTATTATCGTCTTCCTGGAAGTGTATGTGTGTATTCTGCGCCCCACATGAGGGACGGTTTCTGTTGCCACATTTATGGTTTCTCTTCCTGTAGCTCTATCTTTGGATCGTTCTAGCTTTATTAAGATTTCTTCAACAAACTGAATTGTTTATTCACTGAAACAATATAACACCAAAACTTAAGACAGAGAGTGTTGCTGCTAATGGAGAAAACGATTCTTGGGCGGATGGAATCGAAAGGGACATTTGTAATCAGAGAGCTGAGGAGAAGAGGAGACTATGACTCAATATAATTGAATTGCCAAACGAGGACAATGAATAGACGACGATGACTGCGGAATGAGATTTATTACAATACGCAGGACGAAATGTGTAAATGAACGACACAATGGAGTGTGAGAATGGATCGAAAATTTATTTGTCTCACATTCATATATTATTCAGCAGAGGGTGGTGGTGGTGATAACTGTCTCTCAGTCGTTATAATTTCATTAGGAGAAGACGTTTCTTTGTTCATCCGATGGAAGTGGATTGAGTTTTTGTGTTTTTATCCTGAGTGGAGGATCATTTTAACATAAAACTTTTCGGATGGTTATTTGATGAAAATATTAGTTTTCCATTATTTGAAGGAAACAAATGGGGGAGAGCTGGGAGCAGAAGAAAATGTCGAAATTTATGACAACAAGTTGGTTTGGTGAACTTTGGGGAACTTTTGTTGGCAGACATGTAGAAAATCTATTGCTTGTTGGGTTGTGTAGCGTTTCAAGGGTGACACAAATATAGATACAGGCTCTTGTTTCCTAAAAACTCCTTTTTACTTGCACCTATAAAAAATTCCAAATTTTGGAAACTCGAGATTTTAATCAAACTTGACATTACTATAATGGAGAAGTCCAAAAAAGTAGGTCCGCCAATGCCGTCTGTCTGTCTGTCTGTCTGTCTGTCTGTCAGTCTGTCAGTCTGTCAGTCTGTCAGTCTGTCAGTCTGTCAGTCTGTCAGTCTGTCAGTCTGTCAGTCTGTCAGTCTATCAGTCTGTGTGTCTGTCTGTATATTCGACTACAGCCTAAACGGCTGAACGGATTTACTTCAAACTTCATATATAGGGTCTGTGGGATATTCCCTAGAGGCGAAATTTGAATTTTCATTCTAACCTCAAAATTAAGGGTAGTTTACTTAAGGCCGATTTCAGCTAAAATGGATTTTCTCGAAAACGGCTCTAACGATTTCGATAAAATTTGATGTGTGGGTTAGTTTGGGCATATGCTATGAGGTGGCATACCATGTTTTTCACGAAAAATTCGAATAACGGTAATATTGAAAATCAGCTATTTCTCGGGTATTTGTTCGGCGATTGGGCTAAACATTATTATTTGTAGGTTATAAGACAAGTGCAAAATAATGGAATACCAAATTTTGCAATGCCACGTCCACTTTTCTAAAACTTATTTTTTTTCAAAATTTTTACTAGAAATTGAGAAAAAATTATTTAAGCAAAGTAATATGCCTTAAGATTCTCTATAATTCACTCAAACACCTTATCTGGTAAACTTCTACAATGTTATGACTATTATTCCATCGAAACGCGGAATGCCACGCCTACTTTACTGGGAAGAGCAAGACTTGGACTTTAATTCTGATAAAATTATACACTTATAGCATTACGGTGCAAGTACGTACGACCCAGTCGTGCACTTTATTTAGTCAACGGTTGAATGTTGTCTCATCTCATACAGAATAGTTCAGATATCGGGCTGAATTTTATTTCCGTATTTTAGTATGGAATTCAATCTCGTTGATATAACCACCGCTAGCACGTTTGGCGCTCGCGATTATACAATCACCAACCATTGCCTTCAGTAGATCAATTGTTCGAGCAGGTGTGTGGCATGTGGTATCATATTGTTCGAATCACATATCACGACTCAGAATTTCGGTAGTAACTTTTAATCATTTTCAAATGTTGCTCGTTCATGAGTTTCACCACAATAAAAACGTGAATCTTGATTTATGTTTTGACATTGACAAATCATAAAAAAAAAGTTAAGGATACTTTGGTATTAGACTGCGAAATTGTTATGTCCCTAATGAAAAACCCTTATTCGATCCTTTCCGTGGAGATTGCAGGTTTCGGTTAGTTTTGTCGTTTGGTTTCTAAGAGTTATATACGAAGCTATGCTGAATTAGCCGAAATCTCATATGGAATAAGACACTTAGCTGGAAAGCCAATATACTCGAAAGCGTAAAGAGATCCACTACAGCCTTGAACTGCCGTAGAAAAGCGATTAGAAAAAGGAATCTACAGCCATGTGTTGTATACTTTATGCATCCGCCATTAACATTGTCTGGTGGAGAGCTTTCCAAGAAGCCTGATACCTAAATCAACTCAGTCGGGTACAAAGGTCGGTATGGAGAACTAAGAACCCGTCTTTAGAATTCTATACCACACAGTAGCAGCTTGGGAAGCTACTCCCTTGAAGGCTACATTTCAGTGGTCTTGTCTTAGAACAGAACACTTCTCTATTCTGAAGAGCCTTGAATTCCTCCCACAACTACGTACTTCCTTTACTTCTGTTCGATAAGGACTTTGAGTCACCCAGCCCCTCAAGACTCGATTGGGTTCATGACTTCGGACTGCTAATACGGGGTCCATAGCCTTCTATACGGATGGATCATAAAGTTGGATCAGGAGTAGGAGGAGATGTCTCTTGTATTCCTTCCCCCTTCCCTCTAGACGGACATCATGGCGATCAAGAAAGCCCCGTCATATCTAACCCTCCAACCGCAACCAACCGCAAGCCAAATCATTCACATTTAACTCAAAAACTGCCCTAAATTGTCGCTTGTCTTTTAACGAGATGTGTGTCGGGACACTGACATGCCAGGGTATATTATGGCCGACGAGCCATGCATAAGGCGATCGGAAAGACAAATATCGGCGTGCCTCTCGTTGTAGTGAATCTGCTGCTTAAGCTCAACGCCCTAGATGCAACTACTTTTCGATGGGTAGATGGCATTATACATATGTATGTCTCATCTCCAGACAGATCTGACCCAAGCTGCGTCAGAAACGCTCCAACTGACTTTGATTTGACTGAAAAGGCACCTATAGCAATTCCACTTGGCTGGACCTCCTAGCTAATGACATTCTTAAGAAGTTGCATAGGCGAAGAAATCATTCTTCATCCACCTTGTACGTGGTAAGCCCTCTTAGCTGGATAGTTCTTTGATTACCTGAGGGAACTGACTATGCCAACATCAATAGCCTCCAACGTCTTATGTTAAACTCTCGCTGGTTCCAAGAGAAATTTCTAAATTCATGTGGTATTACTAAGGACCTTAACTGGCCTAAGTGTGCCCGCTAATATGACCTGCCACGGTAGCTTACCTACCTACCTATACAACTTCCTTCGTTCAAAGTGTTTGTTTTGGTTGGATGGTGGATTAGACCGGCCCTCGATGAGGATGCACTTTGACCAGAAAGTAAGGTGAATGGGTCACCCTTTTACTCATGGAACCATACGCTCCTTTTAATGAAGGATTCTGATCATTGAGATCGTTGAAAAGGTGTTTACCTAGTGTAGCCTTTCTAATATTGGCAAGTGCAGGGCTTGTGCATATGAGGTGACACATGGTCTCTTCTTCCTCCTAGTCCCTGCAGCTCCTGCAAAAGTTATTGTAGCGGATGCCCATTTTTGAGCATGCCTTCCTATAGCGCAGGCAGAAGCTATAGCCCCTTAGTTTCAACTATCATGGAGAGGGCTCCTCTCCATAAAACCTACAACCTACCGTTCTCATTATTCGATGAAAAGAAGACTATAAATTGCTTTCTTTGTCGACGTTCTTCAAGCCTAGTTTCCGACTTATCCTTGCCATTCAAGCTTAGCTTTACTAAAAGATCTGTTGCCTACTCTACACCGATATTATACCCCTCATTGCCTGTGTAACAAAATCGAACTACGCACTACAGAACACAATCCCGGTTTTCAACCTAACAAAGTCCTACTTGAAAGCATAATTAAATTGTTAATCCTCCTCATCACGTTTGTTCGAATCTAAAAGGTACCATAAGGGCAAGAGGACAAAAACAAGCAAACACCGCTGCCTGTTCACATCCGCGTGAGAGAAAACACGAAAATCCTCTCAACGTTCGCCCCTCTCCATAGCCGAATTCGAAAGCGATTAATTTCTAAGCGGTAATTTAAGCCGATTAAACTCATTTCGAGCAAGCGTACGAGTATGTGTGTGTCACATTCCCCATGTCCTTAAAATAGCAAAAAAAAAATAAAAGAACTGAGGGTTGGTTAAAAAATAAGAGAAAGAATTTCCGCTGTTCGCTATTGATCCTGGGGATCAGTCGACAATTGATCCTTTTTCCTGTGGAGTTGGTATTTGTTTTGTTTTACTTTCTTTTGTGAGGACTTGTGGTCTAGGATAATGAATTGAATTTCCTGGTATTACGTGCATTTGATTGAAATACGATATTTAAGGAAAAATTTTGAAGGTTGACAAACAAAGGGTTCCAAGTTGTCATGTTATTCGATTTCATTCGGAAACAATTGATAAGGACAGTCCCTTTGTTTCAAAATTCAATGGAGATGGATGTAATGGATAAGTTCGTCACTTGAGCAAATAATGACGCAATGCTCTGTCATAAATTATATTTACTTGCAAATGTCAACATTAGGGATTCGAAATAGTACGGAGTGCTTCATGCAAGGTGCACTGAGTCAGGCTAGAACTGATATCCTTTCTTCTCCAAAATAAGACAAGTGGTCCAATCTGTAACTAAGCAAATCATGTCAATAAAGTCTTGCAAATGCTTTCTTAAAAATACCCTTGACCAAGAAGGATCAATCTTCCTGAAACTTGCGGTGAACTTCAATGTCAATTGAGAAACTTACTCCCAAGCGCCCATCCAACTAAAAAA
Source organism: Xylota segnis (assembly GCA_963583995.1). Classification (NCBI taxonomy): domain Eukaryota; kingdom Metazoa; phylum Arthropoda; class Insecta; order Diptera; family Syrphidae; genus Xylota; species Xylota segnis. The sequence goes on along the minus strand of OY757237.1, from coordinate 55,599,978 downwards.
GATCTCTAATAGCCAATAGTGTAGCCAACGATCTAGGAACCACAGTCTACACGGATGCCCTAGAAATGGAGATAGGTACGGAACCAGGATTTTACTGCAAAAGTAGGAATCTTGTTTGTCTATTCTAGGCTGAGCATCTCCCGTACGTTATGGCCAACATTAGACACTAAATCGATATTCTATTCGCATTTTAACTAAAACGATCACTGGACACTGCCACATTGGAGTAGGTGGAGTGTAGACTTCAGTCGCGCTCAAGGGTCTATTGCTACCCTTTTAATGTCAAGACACAGCACGGGCGTTAGGGAAATTAGGAAGAGAAGATAGGAGATACCGATGGACGTTGGTTTTAAATGTTTGTGGATTATAATGTGAGGGAATAATAGAGCTTGGTAGAGCATCCCACATTCGTGTTATACGGTTTAGGAAAGAATCTCTATACTTAACCGTACGTCCGAAGATAGGCTTGAGGGTATACTAATGAGCATTCAAAGCGTTGACAAAAAAGTAGGGTTGAGGTCCTATGCATGTAGATTCTGAGCTGGCCCTAGCTAGTTCATCTGCAGTTTGGTTCCCTGCAATTCCTTGATGAGAATGGACCCATCCGCGTATCGCACTGTCATGTCTGACAAGAGATGGTAGTCCATCATAGCAGCTTTTAACCGACATTGGACGTACCGTCCAAGTGCTGCCTAACTATCTGAAAATCCTAGGGTCCTTGATACCTTTAGTAAGGTTTAACTTATCGCACATCTCAGTGGCATGGAGTTCAGCCTGTAAGCCTATGGTGCACGTATATATGTAGGTATCGAGACTTTGATGTTGTGCCCAAAGATGTAAGACACAGATTCTATGTTCGATCCGTGTTGGAACACCATTAGAGCAGTTTGCACGGTCCAATATTACTGCCTCAAATAAGCTATATTAACAGTTCTTCCTGACCATGATGGCGGGAATAGTTCAAAAAAGGACCCTTTTAGAAACTGTGTCTAGAATTTTCATGTGCCCCCAAGGTTACCTGGTTTACACTGGTACATATTATGACTGCAGCTTAATAGCGAATTCACAAGGACGATTCGCAGGGGTGCGAGCCCAACGACGACTTTTTGGTAGGGCAGGTACGGTGAGATGGACTATTCTCTGTAGCTTCTAAAACTTAGTTTTTAAGCCTAAGTTGCTAAAATGGAAATTGGCACCATGTCGGGTAACACACGAGGCATTAATAATAATTTGGGACAACAGATCAGTTTAGAGTTCAAAGTTTGCCATTTACCAGCAAATGTTGGCAACAAATTAGGCTTCCAAGGTTCTTTGTCTCTGTTGAGCATGAATATACTTAATCTGTTCCTAGGGGAGGAATTCTTAGCCCCATCAGTCTAAATACATACTTACTTACTTAATGGGCTCCCGACCCGTGAAGAGTCCCTGCCTGAGACACGGTAGCCTTCCATTCTCTTCGATCCCGGGCACGCTGCTTCCAGTTGTCCAGACCAAGCGCTCTGGCATCCGCGATAGCTTTCGGTCTTTAAAACGGAGGTTCGGTCTTCCTTGTCGTTTCGAACCTGGGGGCTGTGAGTCGAAGATCCTCTTTGCTGGAGCATTGTTGTCCATTCGCTCGATGTGGCCGAGCCAGTGTAGTCGACGTATTTCGGCTTTTTGGACTACATCCACATCTTGGTACAGCTGATAGAGCTCGCGGTTATATCTTCTCCTCCATTCGTCCTCCTCGCATTTGGGACCGAAAATTCGACGAAGAATTTTTCTCTCGAAAGTGCCCAACATGTGCTCTGCTTTCCTGCTTATCGTCCAGCACTCGGCTCCATATAGCAGAACTGGCAGGATCAGAGTTTTGTAGAGCATACATTTCGTCTTCCGAGATAGGAGTTTTGAACCCATTTGTTTTGCCAAACCGAAGTAGCAGCGGTTTTCTAGGGTAAGTCTTCGTCGAATTTCCACTAGGGTGTTGTTCGTGGAGTTGATATTTACTCCGAGGTAGGTAAACTCCCTAACTACCTCAAAGATACTGTTGCCAACAGTGACGTTTTGTCCTAGGCGGTGGACCGGTGCTTCTTTGTTTGTTGACAACAGGTACTTGGTCTTGTCCTCATTTACTTCAAGGCCAACTCGTTTCGCCTCTCCTTCAATTGCCGTGAAAGCTTCTATAACGGCTCGCTGGGAGCGACCGATGATGTCGATGTCGTTTGCATATCCCAGCAGCAGGACAGATTTATTGAAGATAGTGCATTCCGTACCTGCCCTGCGCACTTTCTGTTCCAGCACTAGATTGAAGAAGTTTGGAATAGTTCAGAGGAGCGGTTCCCAAATTGCACATTGCACCGCGTGTTTTCCAGCCTCACGCGGCACAGCTGGATCAATTTTGCCGGGATCCCGAATTCGGCCATCGCCTTGTAGAGCTCAAGACGATGAATGCTGTCGTATGCGGCTTTAAAGTCGATGAAGAGGTGGTGGGTCTCGACTTGAAATTCGCTCTCTCTATTTGATGCCCATTAAGTAGCAGCTGGAAATGCTCCTTAAAAACATCTACTATTCCCTGTGCTTCGGTGACTAGGTTTCCTTCACTATTTCGAAGAGCCTGCGTTCCGGGTTTATAGCCAGCTGCTAGCTGCTTGGCTTTCTTAAAAAACATCCGGGTCCCCTTGAGTTGGGAGACTGCGTGGGCCCTTTTCTTTTTACGCAGGATCTTTTTCTCCTCCCTTCTTCAGGCTCGATACTTTTCCCTTGCTGCTCTTGTTTTCCGCTGCAGCATTTTAGTCTAAATACATATCTTGGTACATACTTCTTCATGGTACACTGAAAGTGGTATGTATATTCAAGTTCTAAACATATGGCCGATTGTAGTCCCATTGGAGGTCCTTCTGTGGTGTATTGACTTCAGAATCTAAGAGAATCTGTTTTGTATGTCTAGAATGGAGTTAACATTCAATGACGTTCTGATCAGAGGAGGTACGTTTCATTGTTTATGAGAAATGCATACACCACATATGACTCTCGTGATCATGCCTTTGTCTTTCAGTCAGTGGACCTGAATAGATACTTTCTATTGTTACATGTACCTGGAGCAATAGCAAAAACTTTATCTTAGAGGGATTGTTATGTAAAGGCATTGATTGTGCCTTTTACCAAAAGAGGAAATCTGATCCAGTTCTGTCAATAAACAAGCATCGGAGACGGTATGTTGTACCAGCCTTAGTTGTCCTAAAGTGAAATTGCAGCTACATAGGCACTATTTTTTGCTAAGCCATCGTATAAAACCACTGAAGTACATATTCAATCCCTGATATTCAACCTTCGAGGAGCTTTCGCTGATGGTTATCCATTTTTGAATAAAAGATATGGCACCAAGGTAGATGTTTTTTAAATAAAAAAAGGGGCGAGGCTTTAAACTTGGGAATGGACTTCACAATAGTAGCAAGTGACTCTGGATTTACCTCTTCAATTGCTAGAGTTTAAACCTTTTGAAAAATGTAATTGTTTCTTGCTCATCCTGTAACGAAAGACAGAGAGATGTTCGCGTGATTTCCTGCTGAAAGTTGCGTAATCTCCTACTGGAGACTCCGTATTTTGAGACATCATTGCATAGAGTTGAATCGTCAATCAGTACCTTTTGCTTTCGATCTGAAATTTTAATATTTTTTTTAGGTTTAAAGTTTGTTAACATTTTATACGTCCTGTCCTACGGTTGACCATTCTCTAAACTATATCCATTGTCATGGCAGTCTTGAGTGTCCCTCAACCTACAATTACCGGTACAACAGAGAGACACAAACTGATTATCCATTAATATTCCCGTCACAAACCCCGCACTGATTTCCCTTGAAGGCACTGCCATTGTCCTTTCAAAAAGCCCTCTAATCCTATTACGTAATTTACATGATTGTTCGCTTGAAAACCAACGCACACCCCTTTAGAGGAATAAAACACAATAAACAAATTTTGCATCTAATTTAAACAAACCCCATCCTGTCTATCCTTCGATCCTGTAGTGCGTAGCCACCCACCCTCAATAGCTGCCAATTCATCAAGAGACGTCGCACTGCATCCGTGATTAACTCTTCCTCTTCTCGTCGTCCAGGATATGTGTACACTTCTGCGACATATCCGTTCAATCACAATAGCGGATGCTGTACTACACCATAACACCGAATAGCCCGTGCCTGGTGGTGCTCTGTACCTCGTGCCACTCCACATTGTATCCTGCCATCAGGCATTTGTAACTTATGTTGCCATTCCGATCGTTTTGACAAATCACTTCGCTCAAACGAAACTCGCGCAATTTTATTGAAATGTTAATTAGGCAGACGATACAATTCAATCGCAGGATATACATATGTATGTGTTCACAGGATATTTTTGGGAAAAAGCGAAAAACTCTCGTCTGACAGATGACACAGGGAATGAACATCCGAAAGGGGTTGCAACAAAACGATTGCACTGTTTGCTTTAAGGATATCGTAAAAAAGGGGCTTCGGTTCGATGAAACGGTAGCCATGTCCTGTTCATGTCAAATTAAATTTAATTTCCTTGTCAATGTCAAAGATCTGAGTCCTGGGCGTGAGTGGGAAGGATGCATATTTAAGTGAGACTTGATTTCATAAAGGATACAGGAGACAAGACTCACTATTAGACAATTTTTGTCGAAAAATATTCAAAATACCAAAGAGAATGCAGTTTCTAATGGAGGGGATGTCACTCAATTTAACGAGAAATATGTGGACATCGAGTGGCAATGAATCCGGAGAGGAATTTTCCGGATGAGATGTGCTTCAGGGATTTGCCAATCGAGGTGCTGAGTGCCTGATTCTATCTAGATGTGCATTGAGATATGAATTCAGTGACAGGAATAACTGCCGGGCAAGGACTATTCTGTCACAAAACGCCGAGTTTCGAGTTGCCAATGAGGGTTTTTTTATTGAGTTTTCTATGACATTTCTTAGTCGTTTGATTGCTGTCTGGTTTAGTACGTGGAGGCTGGCAAATGGGGCATATTTGAAAATACGTGATTCGAAAAGAGATTTACTGTGTAAATCGATTGACAGGCTTAGTATTGGGATTTGGAACGAATGGCCGACTTGTGCCAAACACACTGATTTCGTCATGGTGCCCTGTGGCTCTAGCTAGAGCTTCTATTATAGAAAGTTCAACTCATATTGATTTCTGTGTTTCCTGGAGTAAGTTCTATTCGACCTCCTTGGAACTGAATGATCAACATAAACTCATTCCACTAGGACGTAATGATTTGAAGTAAGCTCTCAGATTGACGTTTATAATAATATCTACAAAGGGAACGTTGATAAGAATCTGCCACCTTAAGGGATCCGTCATTGTGTCAAGTGTCATTGCCTTCTCCACAGGCGTCCAACACAGAGGTGTGTCTTACCCAGCACACTAAAATACTTGGCAAAAGGAAAGTGTCCCGCCATTAAGTTGTCTACAGTCTATTCTGCTCAGAAACAGCAAGAATGCCGATGATTTCATACATAGGTCCGGTAACATAGGTATGCTTGATCTGCCGGCATCTTGGACTACGGTACCACACACAATTGTGTTTGTAATAAACCCAGGTGCTGAGACATCATCCTCTGAATCTTGCTTAGCAATCGTCGGAGATTTTTTTGTAATCTCATCGGAGATCTCATTTTCCGGAATCCCAGTGTGACCTGGAACCGCGAGTCAAAGAGTTTAGCCTTACGACTAAGCCTTACATTCTTACATTCTCGAACTATTTTCGAACGGGTTTCATGGTTGAGCAAGGCCTTAAGGGCAGCCTGACTCTTCCTACAGACGCATATAGTCCGACCCCGCCCCTTATTTTTAACAATATAGTCGGCAGTTAAAACAGACATGCTTGCCTAACAAGTACTGAAGTCTTGTATTCTCGGTCTTCTCGAAGACATCAACGCCGGAACCTTAGATAGTTGTCGAGCCATACGTGAAGATTCGACTACACAATAGTCCAGACTCAAACTCTAGCCGAAATCAGTTCTGAGCGCAAGGAAAGTCGACTTTTGCGAAATCCTGGTGATATTGTATCAGACGGCATATCTATTGAACCAGGGTCGAAGGATAAGGGTTACGGAAGGTAATCTAAATTCCAGTCCGGATGATACCAAAGGTGGGAATATTTGCTTTGGGGTGCAAAAGGACCTTTAGGTCTATTGACCTAAGACCGTCTAACTTACTAAGTCTTCGAGAACCAATAACCTGGCTCCACTCAAACACTGATAGCAAAGTTCTACTTACAGCGTGTTCAGCAATATGTGAAAGTTCGAACAATCCAGAGCGAACAAATACTTCTTTTGTGCTAAAGTACTTTCGAAAATCTCAATCTTGTGGGAGAAGTTATCAGAATTCGTTAGGTACACCTGCTACTGCTTGTCAAATTTTCAGATTAGATCTGCGAGTATAACGTGACCTTTATTGGCAGCGAATACCATCCTACATGTTTCTTTTAATTACGTTTTACACCCTGCTGTATACTGTATGGATTTAAGGACATCAAAGAAATAGAATTAAAGTGGGAAGTCATATCTATTCATTCGACTGAATAGAATGAAAGACACCAAAGCACACAAAGGCATGTATTTCATTCTTGGCCCTCTTTAATGTTTCGAGAACACAATTAGGTTTCTCCATTTACCCACAACTTATGCTGGGAAAGATTTTCGAAAGTAGGTGGAAATTTATTTATTTTACGGCGCTTACTCATACTCATTCCACTGGGAGACCGGGGCGTGACCTTGAGTGCTGATGGGAAATGCTTTTTCACTTAATAAGCTTATGATAGTCTGAAACCAGGCTAGGAGTGTCTGATAAACATCCAACAATCTTATTGTTCCTTGAATGAAACACTGATCTTTAGTCAATACAGCGGGAATGGTTGTAAGAAGTTAGGCTCTGTCAATCACTCCAAACCAACAAAAAATTAAATCAATCCGAATAATAGCTCCGATCAAGGTTCTGTCAAGCAAAAGTCAAGACCTTGTTTAAGGCCATCAACTAAAAAAGACGTAGGAGCTTCGTTTTAAAGTCTTGATTAGCGCTGACAATGTAGGGCATTCAATTTTATTGTGTGACATCAAAATTGAGCAAATGTAATCTGCTTCTTGGTCAAAGAGAATCTTTACCCGAAGATGGCCGGACGTTATATCCATCGCTACCAGGTTAGGTTAGGTTAGGTACGTGAGTAGGCGACTAGAAAAATGTCCACATCGCCACACTCAGGTCAGTACAGACCCATTGTGATACCCATAGCAGAAAAGTCACATGAGAATTGATAATCCCTAGTCCTAATTTGTTTCGTGTGGATCACCAAACCATCCTGCCTATTTGATAAGCCTTCAAGATCACAGAAAAAGTGTTGACCTAGAAATTTAAATCTAAGGTGGATAAGCCCAGGGCAGTGACAGAGAAAGTAGGTTGTATCCTCATTGGCTTCCTTGTCTCCACATCCCCGACATAAATTTTCATCCGTGAGTCTTAGCTTTCTCATGTGGTACCGAGGAGAGTTATGCCCCGTGATAGTTCCTATCAGACAGAAAGGAATTTCTGGTCTTTTTGCATAATTCAGTCGGTCCTATTCTTGTCAAAGCAATAGGCTTCTAGTGATCACACAGGTGGCCAGGCAGGACCATCTACTATTCGCCTCTATACTGGCCCTAATCCATGCCTTTTGCTTCAGTGTGCAAGGCGGCATGAAGACCGAGGTGTTTACTTGTTGCGATGTAGATTAGATTCAGAGCCTCTTCTTGCCAGTTCGTCTGCCTTCCCATTTCCTGGTATTCCTTCGTATCCAGGGCCCCAACAGAGGGCTTGTGAACATCCAGTTCTTGACGACAGCACTTCACAAGCTTGGATTTTATTTCAATAGCAGCAATCGCTTTTATTGCCGCCTGGCTGTCGATGAAAAAGGTGATACCTTCCTGTGGTATTGCCTTCATCGCAGTCGCACGGGGCTGTTAAACACTGCTATGGTTCGCAAGGCGGACTGATCTTGATATGTCCAGCGGTTCAGAAAATATGCCAGACCCTACGCCTACATCCATCTTAGATCCATCTGTGAAGGGAGAAATGGCACGTGTGTTGGCAGGCTGACCATCTTTCCATTCTTCTCTGCTTGGAACGAGCTTGTAAATGGTCTATGGAAATATAGGTACGCAGTGAGGTAATCCGTAGTATAAGCCTTTCCTAGATATTTTTCTCCAGGATCGTGGAATGACTTGTTACATTGTGTCACCAACTATCTGACTGACTTATTCTTAGGGCATTCATTGCTGCCGAGGTTTGAACGAAAATGTCCAGCAGTAACAGATTGAGATCGCTACTAGCTACATACATATGTTTCACAGGATCACAACTTGAACTTAACAAAAGTTATGAAAGTAGGCCAAGATCATTTCGTAAAATCTTCCACATACTTTTCGATCAAAGCCCGATTTATAGTGCGCGGCTTCGAATCAATGAATTTGGTCGTCAACGACACTAGCCTCCAACCTCAGCGATGATATATTTTTTTAAACGAAAAGTGAGTGAGAAACTTACTGATAACGTGTCCACTCACTTGTCCGGAACACGGTATAACCTTTGATTATTTGAAAAGTTACTCATATACTCTCTCTGTTAACTTTGTATTAAGAAAGCGGAATAGAAGCCCAAAATACCATGAGTTCTTGGCCGTTCTAATTAGAATGATGTGAAACGAAGCCGAGAATAGGAATTCTTGGTCCAGAGAATATAGCATTTGGAGCCAGTTCTCCCACTGCACTTAAACAGAAACATCCCCAAACCAAAGCTTGACAGTACGAACCTCACAGTCTGATAGCATCTTTTGTACCGAAATACCTCAAACTGGGATTCATCGCTCCACAAACCTCAGGTTGTGTCCAGTCTTTATGTTTTGTGATCCATTGTAATCGTGTCTCCTTGTTTTGTGGTTCCAGCAGGGATTTTCGAACAGAAACTCATCTAGATAGTTCAGCATGTCTTAATCTCCGTTTGACCTTTGCCACGGACATCGGTTGTTCCTTATTTTTTAATTATTTCGACGAGTTTGTTGTGACTATTAGCCAGTGTCATCGTGTTTACTTGGCCGTCTTTACAGTAGTTCATCCTCAAGACTTCGGACTTGAGCGCGTCTTTCAATTATACGTTGAACGCAGTACCTTGATATTTTTAACTGCGAAGGAACTTTCTGGTTCAGATTGCCTACTTCAAGGATGGTGAAAGCAAAACTTCCAATCTTCAGAAGCGTGAGTGTAAAATCCGATTTTTTATATCTGAACGTATCACTCAGGCTATTGCTCCAGGTCCTTGGCGATTAAGACATTCTAGTGCTCAATTTTTTTTTTTTTAATGAAGTGGATCCTAGAATGCCATCCCTTTTTTTTAAAGATTCAGTGCCTGTAGCTTGTAACCAACAAGGTTCCAAGTGCCAACTAAGCTTAGTACTTACAGGTGTACTGTAGTTTGAGAATACAAATACAAATTTTTGGCGCATCAGCTCTATGGGACCCAGGGCCTAGCTTCTCACTACCTTTCGTGTTGTCCGTGTTATATTCTTTACACGAATGAAAGGGGCCTGAGAAGTCTTTCATGACAGTTATACTCTCGGATGTTTTTCAGATGCTCTCGAGAGATGGCGCCTTTGGGTGTTTTGTCTGAGATTCGAACCTCGAACTGCTTGATCCGTAGTCCAAAGCATTAACCACGGCGACCAGTTGGAGAGCCCTTAAGATAATCCAAGTGTCAGAGTCGTTGAACTCTCCACATCATGCCAAACTTTACTCTTCCCTCAACTGACTAAATTCTAGACACCCTCTTCCGAAAAAAGTTCTTCCAACCCTGTTGCCTACATGCATGTGTGGATGCATTGTACCACTGACAGAAATAATCCAACTCATCTGTCACATCATTCAAGACCATCTCCCCCGGCCGACGCTACCGAGAACATTATGCTGATCAATGCTGAAAATTCGTTGCTGTTTGTGGTGCCACTGACACTGGTAGCACTGAAGCACACCATCCAGAACTTTGTTCTGCGTTGTTGATTCTATGATGGATGGATAAACTGTGTATCATTGTCTCTCATGGCCCTTCTCTTGATATTCATCATCGATTTATTTTCATTAAACGAAGACTGCGGCGTATACCCCCATTCATTGATGGAATGGAATCCACCAGAGACTACATGGAATTGCAGTTTCCCACACTGGCTTGGCTTGCATATCACGCGGATCATTATCTCCTGAGAACTGTAAACATATCCTTCGTTTGTTATCCTTAAATAGCAACTTCTTAGTCGTCTATTTGTTGTATTGTGTGCAACGTGTTTAGTTTGCGGTTGCTTTAAATTTCAGAGAAAGATCATCGGAGTAGTGTTGACATCCTGTGTGTGTGGATGTGCGGGAGCTACCCACTACTCGTACGTCATTGTCTCAGGAAATGTTTGATGTTTGATAAAATCCTCTTTGTGATATCTTAATTACCAAGGTGGGTGTGGTTCTACATATATCTACTCATGGGCTAGAGGGATGGATTCTGTATCCCTCATCCAGAGATACTAGGTCACGTGTCGGTTTTAAGAGATTACCCAGTTGCCGCCCTCATAAAGATGTGAATTCTGTTGTAGTTTTGTGTTATCTTTGTGGGAACACACTAATGGTTTAATTAAATTCTGATTTGAATTGGGTAATTAAGTAATTTAATATGTCAGGAGTAATTTGATTGAGCCTTTAAGTAGATTGATGGAAGCGGGACGGATATTGTAGTGCCATTGGTAAGAAAAACTTTATTTAAACCAACTGCCAATGGACGTAACTACATGATTATTGCCATGTATTATTGTGGTTTGCCGATTGTATCCATTTCCTAGCCAAAATATCTTTAAGTTAGCCATTAAGTACAATGCCAACCTTAATGAATACATACCTTGTCGGGTGATCACAGTGTACCCAGAATGGCTCAGTGCCACTTCAAAAGACAAATTCATTATTAGAATATCTTAATCGGTAGAATCAACTCACCATGAAAAGTTAGAAGACAAAGCAGCAAATAAAACAACTGCATAACGTTAGAGCTTCAACTTCGTCGAAGAACCTTTCTAAATGCCGAAAGAATCGATTTTGAGGTTTCAGTTCGCTGCGTAGAAACAGTTTGTTGGAATCGAACGATTTATTGGTCACGAACTTGTCGTAAAGAGTTTTACGAGAAAGGTGATTGGTATCCGCTATGTGAAAGTAAATTACCCTAAGTATCATATAATAGACACGTTGCGTAAGGCTATTAAAAAATAAATGCTGTCATCCCTCATGCCAGCGTTTTGCATTATCCCTGTGTGTGGGTGCTGGTTGGTAAGGTCCTAGTTCCTTAGGAAATTATTCAATGAAAAACTTGCAGAAAATTAAGGTTTCGTTTCTAGTCGAGATATGTCTTCAACCCTACCATGATGAAGCCAAAAAATTCGTACTACCTTTTAAAGGCACCAGATAGATACACATTTTGGCAAACAAAATTGGATCGTTTGGTACAATTTGAAAACGTCTATCATCACTCTTAGTTAATCAATTGCATTTAGCAGCAGGTTTACTATGGTAAAAGAGTACAAAAGGTCCTGGATTTCCAGAGGTAACAAGTGGAGTTACTCTGTTTCAGAACTGGTGCCTTCAATTCTGCTTTTCTGGATTGACTTCTCCGATTAGGAATTGCAAAAGTTTGAAGAAAATACTGAGTTTCGTTGAAAAATATTTGTCAGAACCCAAAATATTCGTTTTTGGAGACCAACAAGCTCCAATTTTTTCCATGCATTATGGCCTTATTAGGAAGAGCAAACATTCCCATTAATTATGGAACACGACGTCGTTCAAATGGCTGCCTCGGCTGGCTTCACAGTAGCGCATTCTGTCACTCCAATTTTCCAAGACCTTGTTGACGGCTTCGGGCTGTAGTTCACGGTTTTCTTGGATGATATTGGCCTTAAGTGCTTGAATCGTTTCCGGATTGTTGACATAACATCGGTTCTTCACGATTCCCCACAAAAAAAAAAGTCCAAAAAGATCAAATCGCAGCTCCGAGGCGGCCAATTGATATCGCCAAGACGGCTGATATCACGATTTAAGAATTTGGTCGATTGTGGCATGGGCTGTGTGGCATGGAGCGCCATCCTGGATGAACCAGAGGTCGTCCAAATTCATGTCTTCAATTTCAGTAAAAAAAAAAAAAGTCGGTTTACATGGCTCTGTAACGCCCACCGTTGACCGAAACGTTGTTCCCAGCCTCATTTTCGAAGAAAAATGGTCCGATGATGCCACCACTCCATAATCCACACCAAACTGTCAGTCCCTGTGGATCATTTTGTTTGTTAACGTAGCCGCGTCAGAAAAGATGAGTTTTCGATGATAACGAAACGGATGGTCGTGCGCCTTCAATGGACCTTGTAAGCGAATAATCCGAGATCGTTGTGCCGAACTCTCCTCAGGCTAGTGCGTGAAATGTTAAGCTGTCGAGATCGATGGCGAGTTGGTGTTCGTGAATTGAGTTTTACACTCTCGGCTACAGCAGCCACATTCTGTGCGCACTGTACGACGACAGAGATAATGAGTGTTGTCCACTAGCATACCAGTCTCAGGGTGGGTGCTCCATTTCGGCCAAAACTTCTTTTCAAATAACTCACTGTTTGGGCTACACAGCACTCACTTTGGAAATAGGTTTTCAATATTTTCCAACGTTGTTCATACGTAAAGCGACTCATTTCGTTCCGCGGAGGTATGATACTGACTTTCTGTCAAGCAGCTGTCACTGTCAAAATAAACTATGATTTAAAAAGAAACCACTAGATGGCCCACCCTTTATTCGACAACAACATTATCTGTACAAACGAACTTGTGGCCAAGACCTTGTGATTTGACGCCGCTGGATTCATTACTGTGCGGGTATTTGAAGTCAATGGGTTACTGTCTATGCGGAAGAGAACATTAGTGAGAAATGACCTCAAATGCTCGAAAAAGTTGTCAAAAATAAGAGCCAGAGGATGTAGTTTCTCCCCTGGTGGCCATAAGCCCGAAATCACTTTTCAGTCTTAATACCATATACTGACAAAAAAAGACTCGTTTGTGCAAGTTGTGTGTATTTCAAAATTATCCTTTCATTCATCTAGGTCTTGTATTCGTTTGTAAGGACTCACGACTAAGTCCGAAAGTAGGGAAAAACTTAGCTTTTATTTCATCTAAGGATGAGGATTACTATTTACTTAGGTGGCGCTACAGCTCGGGGTGAACCTGGGCCTCAACCAACAAGCCTCTCCAGTAAGCCCGATTCTTAGCTAACTGCCTCCAGTTGCGGACTCCAAGTTGATTGAGGTCCCCTTCTACTTGTGCGAGCTACCTAAGGCGAGGTCTTCCTCTACTGCGTTGTCCCTCCGGGTTTGATTCGTAGACTCTACGGGCAGGAGCATTGGTGTCCATTCGCTCTACATGTCCTAAGCATCTTAAACGGCTGATGCGCATTTTTCTAACCAGGGCGATGTAGCTGTACAGCTCGTATAGTTCGTCGTTGAATCTTCTCCTCCAAAGCCCGTCAACGCAAACGGGACCGAAAATTAGACGAAGAATCTTTCTCTCGAAGCGACTGAGGGTCTCTTCATCCGCTTTAGATAGAGTCCATGCTTCAGCGCCATAAAGGAGGACTGAGATTATGAGGAACTTATAGAGAGTCTCCTTGGTTCTTCGAGATAGGGCTTTGCTACTCAAGTACCTTCTTAGCCCAAAGAAACAGCGATTGGCAAAAGTTATTCTTCGTCTTATTTCTGCTGAGGTGTTATTTTCAGAGGTTATAGCAGAGCCGAAGTAGACGAAGTCCCTTACTACCTCACAGTTGTAGCTGTCGATTGTGACGTTCTGTCCAATTCGTCGATGTTGTGTGTCCCTTCTCGTTGACAGCATATACTTTGTTTTGCCCTCGTTTACCGCTAAACCCATTTTGGCAGCTTCCGTTCCAATACCAGTGAACGCTCCAGTTACAGTCTGCTCCAATAATATCAACGTCATCGGCGTACGCTAGAAGTAGGACCTTTGAAAGATTGTGCCTCTGGTGTTGGCTTGTGAGTGAGTCTTTCAAGTACGATGTTGAAAAAATCACATGACAGCGTGTTACCTTGTCTAGATCCTTTTTTGACATCAAAGTTCTCGGTGAGATCGTTACCGACCTTGATGGTCATTCTGCCAAAACTAGACATGGCTCTATATAGCTCGTCTCTATAAATCCTGTCATATGCTGCCTTAAAATGGATAAAAAGATGGTGGGTATCGACTTGGACTTCTTGGATTTGCTCCAAGATCTGCCTAAGTGTGAAGATTTGGTCGATTGTGGACTTTCCTGGTCTAAAACCACACTGATAGGGGCCAATCAGGTTGTGAATGAAGGGTTTCAGACGTTCACACAGTATGGCAGATCGGACAAATGGTGCTAAGATTCCATTCATTAGGCATACACTCATCTGATCAAATCTTAGAAATGAGTTGGTGTATGCTCTCTTCTAGGTCATTTCCAGTTGCTTTGAACAGTTCGGCTGGTAAGCCGTCAGGTCTAGCAGCTTTGTTAGATTTGAGGTTGGATAGTGCTATCCTCACTTCATTTTGGTCAGGTGGACGGAAGTTTTGACGGTCATAATCTAGGTTGAATGGTTCATTCTGCCTGACAGCGGAATGTTGATCTTCGTCGCTGCTGTACAGTCTGCAGAAGTGGTTTTTACATATTCTCAGCACCGACTGTGACTCTACTACGAGGTTTCCATCTTCATCGCTACAGGCTTCTGTATGGGTCTTGTTGGCCTGCCACGTTCTTTTTACCTGTTGGTAAAACTTCCGTACATTATTCCTGGAGTATAGTCTCTCGAAATCCTCGATCGCGCGCTTCTCATGCTCTTTCTTGTTTCTCCGGAGAAGCCGAAGTTCTTCCCGTCTCTTCTGCTCGTAGAGATCACGAGCAGCTCTCGTCCTTCTTTGCAGCGCCGCTTTGTATGCCTCTTGTTTAGCTGCATGTGCGTCCCGGCATTCGTCGTCAAACCAGGGGTTTCTTGGTGGTGGTCGGTTGAGTCCCAGCTCATCAGTTGCGGCACTTCTGATGGCATGTTGGCAGCGTTGCCACTAGTCGTCGATATGAGGATGAGGATTAGTCCAAGTAATTTCAATAACTAGCAGTATGAACTTGGCCAATTCTGTTTCGCTCTCTTTCATGTATTGTAGCAAAGCTGTCCATATCCGTCAACCTAAGCCGTACAAATCCTTAGTTGGTAAGTATGCGCCTGAAGGTTGTTCAGCCCAGGGGTCTCTAGGACAGTAGGTGTTTCATTAAAAAAGCTTCAAGTGTCATACTAAGCAAGTATACCCTAAGTAGGTCTTTCGAATACATAGATCGAGAGTAAATATTGACACACCCAGATTTCGACAATTTGATCCTAACCCGGCGAAGTGTTTCTGGTCACATAAGAGGGAACATATGTACGTTGGACGATACAAATCTTTGTTTATTTTTATAAGGTATCGAGTTCCCTGAAGCCGACAAACACTCCTTCCCCAAACAAAGCTGCCATTTTACTCGTATTCTACAAAAAATAAAACCGAAAATACATCTCTTGGATGCTGGCCGTTGTTTACACACAAAGTAAAGAGAGCGCACAAAAAGGACACTTTATCTAAAGTAATACAAAGGACGCTTTTTCTTTATTGGGGTAATTGCTTGTCAAATACACACGCCAGACAATGCCGAAATGGAAACTTATTACACCATCCAAACACACAGGGGAAGCACAAAAGGCTGCCCGACGCCTATATCATAAGTGAGAGGGGCGTCATCAAAACAAAACAAAACAAAACTGAAAAAAAATGTCCTTTCATTCTGTCTTCTACGTTTTTTTTTTTTTTCGATCCGCCAGTCCCCTTTCGTGGGTCAAAATTCACGTGACAGAAAATTACCACCAAAAAGGACCAACACCAACAAGTAGTAGAAAACGGACTTTGATACACACTCACAGCATCAGCAGGATAAAACTATGAATGGAAAATGAAAGGACTGTACTAAGTGAAATGACCGAAAACAGGACCAGTTACATAGGTACAGTGAGCGAAAAGGATGAGGGTCAGTCCAGAGGTAGACTATAGACTTTTATTGGGTTGTTTTACAATGCAATAATGAAGAAAGGTTATTCTGGTTCGAATGGCCGGCCGGCCGGTCTATGCGCGTGCCAGCACAAGGATGAGTGCGAAAAAGGTCAACGGATCTTAACAAAAGGATGAAATATGTGGCGTTTTGGGTTTGTTCTATGTGCGATTGTATAACACTCATATAAAAGCCCTTTTGTCACCTTTTTTTTTTTGTGTTGGTGCGGAATGTTAATTATCCTGAACCTGATGCTGTGTGGGTTAGGTATTTGCAAAATATTCACAAAGGGAATTTGAATTTGTTTAGGGATTTTGTATTGGAAGGGATTGAATAGTAGTAAGTGTGTCTGCCCTTTGAGGTTTGTCTAATTAGGACTATGGGAGGTCGGGGAGTGTAATTGTTAATGCCGTCATTCTGCGGATTATAATCGGCGAGTTTATGTGCAATTAGAATTTATGGAGCCGGGCAGGTCGACGCACTGTGACAAATTGGCTGCCATTATCTTTGAAATGAAGGGGTATGGCCATGGTTCACTGAAGAGGAGCCCCAATAAGTTTTACAATTTATTGAGGTTTCGCTTTGAAATAGTGCTAGTAGTTGGAAAAATACAAAAAAAAATGAGAATAATTCAGGGATCCAGACTTACAGGTGAGACTTAAACCGATGTTACACTATGAGTAGGCAGCGAGTATGTCTGTCTTGAAAACCGAAGTTCGATTTGACAAGACGTAGTGCAACCGATTTTATCCTGGGTGGGGATTATTCTGACAGAATTTTCCAAATTTAGTCGCATAACAATCAGGGTACGTCATTACCAATCATAATATGTAGTGTCGTGTCTCTTACAGTACATTAGCGATACTTTCTCGATGCATCTTCAAGAAACCACTTCGTGGGGTACTGGTGTAATGAACAGAGTCGTTCCATTGTGTATACTATGTCACTGGATATTCATGTCACTGAAGTGAATAACACAGAATTGTAATTAAAGTTGAATCAATCCCGTACACGTCTTGGACAAATGAATATCTTCACAGATACACCCTTGTTCTCCGAAGCACTGAAATATTGAATCAGACCTTTTATCGAATTCGGGCCAAGAATAAGTAAACAAGCAGTACTTAGGGACATGAAGTAAATCGATTGTAGTACCGAATTGTCTGTGATGGTTAATTAGGCTACGACTGGGTACCATGAATGGTAGTTAAGTGAGAATTAGATTAGACAAGCAAAAAGCAGGATGTCATCCCAATGAACTATTGTCCAATCTTTCAATTTGTCTTTATAGTATGTTGGAAAATTTCACTTTTAAAAATGGGCTCCTTCTTCTACAAAATGACCAATTTTTGAAATTTTGTTTCCAAACTTACATATCTAATCAATAAGGACATTACAACTTTGTATTTAAATTAAGCACAGAACAGTTGAGATACCGGGTTAAAACTCATTCCAGGCTTAGTATACATGTTGGATTTCAGTATGACTACAGAGAGCACCCATCCAACGATCGATTCTTTTTAACAAATTATCCACCACTCTTCCACACATATCGGCCGGAACGTTGGGACTTTCGTGTTAGACTTTGTTCTTTAGCTCCTCTAACGTTATTGGTTTATTGGTGACTTACCAATGGCGTTAAATCACATGAGTGAACGGGCTACTCGATCGGACCATTTCCAGAGACTATACGATTACCTAACTTTCTCTTCAATCGATCAATAGTTTGACCAGCCGTGTGGCATGTGGCACCATCGTGCTGAAACCTCATATCACTGATGTCAACTCAATCCAGTTCTAGCCAAAAATAGTCCTCCGACATGACACTATAGCGAACTCCATTGACAGTAACAAAAAGATCGAAATACGGTCCAATCACACCTCCTGCTTGAACCACACCGCGAGGTCACTTTATGTGAATGCAGTTGATTGGGTTTGTTGGTGTCTAATAGCTCGTTTTTGGTTATAGACAAACCCATTAAGCCACAAATTCAACGCTGAGGATGATTTTTCGATGAAATTCAATGATTTTCTTCAAACTTTTGCAGATCGTAATCGGAGAAGTCAATCAATAAGCACCAATCGGGACTTCAAATGATCAAGAGGCTTCAGTTCTTGAGTTAGTCTCAATTTGTGATAGTGTAAGCCAAAATTTTTACCCAAAAGTCGCCACAATATGGAGTGAGAAATTGCCGATTCCTGTACACGGCGGCGGTGTAAAATCGACTGATTTGGCTCATTATGAACAGAACCCGTACGGCTGCAATATTTTCAGTACTTTGTCTCATTGGCACAAGAGCATTCGATAGTAAATATGCTGATACGATTTTATCCACTATAGGATGCTCAGCCCGTCTGGACAGATGAATATTATAGCCGAGAACTGGAGTAAGCTCTCTTAAAGTTGCAACTATCGACTTAGAATCTCAATATTAATTTTCAATAATTTCCAAATGTTGCTTGTTTATAGACTTTATCATGAAAAAAATATAGACCTTGACTGAGATTTTGACATTAACAGATCATAAAAGACCTTTAAGGGTGTGTTTGTATTAAAATGCAAAATTGTTATGTCGCTATTGAAGAAATGACACGAAACTAATGCTATCTGATTGATCTGCTGACCGATGACCAGATAGACTGCTATTTGGAGTATCTCCACGATTTCTAGTCCTCTCATTTCTATATTACGTCTTTTAGAGATTCTCTTCACCACATCTGGAGTTCCACAAGGCAGTCACCTTGGACCCCTTTTCTTCATTCTGACTATAAATGATGTTGATAGGGTATAAACCACTCCTCTCTTTCTCTCTACGCTGACGATGCCAAACTTTTCAAAACCATCTCTTCAAATCAGGACTGAAGGAGACAAGAAGACTTGCCACTGGTGTGTAAACACCACATATCACCCCGCCTTTATCTCATCCACGGTCAGCCTATATCCATCGTTCAATCTCTTCCCGGCCTTGGAATACTCTACGATAGGAAGCTACGCTTCCGTTCCCATATTGATGAGATAATTCTTAAAGCTAACTCAATACTTGTCTTTGTTAAAAGGTGGTTCAAGGAATTCTCTGATCCTTACGTGACTGATCACTCTACATTACCCTAGTCTGTACTATACTATTTCGCCCCAAACTCAACAGGTGCAACTTAATGGGATTGCACACTTGTATGCTTCTACCGGAGATACATGGGAAACTTGAAATGTCCCGAGGGACGAGTGCTCGTTTTACAAAATTGTAAATTCAGCATTATTTAGTTTTGTGCTACAATTCATGTAATTTTCTGCCATAGAACCCCGGGGGCTTATGTGGAGTAGATGATGGAAGAGCCGATATTATCTGGCGCTCGTCAGTTGATTTGGTGAATTTATTCAGATCGTAGTTCATGCTAAATTATATATTCATTCTTGTGAATCATTATTGCATATTAGACGTAATGACCAGTCCAGAGTTCTAGTGCACAACAACCTGTGTTTGTGCTGAGTACCCAAGCCCTAGGTTACTCCACAAATCCTAGATGGCAGTGCGCCAACTACTGCTTCCCTTACATAATTTGATTTGAATGACTTGGTATGCTGACTAGTTACTTGGTCTCTAAAGATTTAAATACAAATTTGACGGAACAGGTCTATGGGAGCCAGAGAGGTCTTGTTGCCCTCGCTCTGTAGCCCAACGCTCTCACCACATGAACCACTGTGAAACATAAACATTTTTTAAAATATGCTGTCCTGTGTTTGTATGAAATACTAATGTTCTCATTCTTTTCTTTTCAGGTAAGCGGCTCACATAGTAATTGGTAAGAATTATATAATTCATAATTTACTACTACGTCTGCATGCTGTATGCCTTCTAGTCCTTCTGCCTTTCGTCAATTTTTTAAAAACTTCTAAGCCTACAGTCAGTACATACACTTCTTTATGGGAAGTAGGTATGCAATTCTGAAGAAGGTTATCTCAAGAAAGGGCTGAGTTTCCCCCATTTTCTATGTACAAGTTTTTCTACTTACTTCAAGGACTTTCGATCCGTGAATAGCATCTGTTTTAGACAACTCAGCTATCCACTCTCCAGTGACGTTTTGTCCTAGGTGGTTACTAGATGTTTCTTTATTTGTTGACACAATGAGGTTGATTCTGTCATCAATTTCTTCAAGAAGTCATATGATTTCCGAACATTTCCGAATTGCACATTGCTCTGTGTGTTTTCCAGCATCAAGCGACACAGCTGGATCAGTTCTGCTGGAATCCCAAACTCGCCCATTGCCGTATAGAGCTGAAGACCCTGACTGCTATCATAAAGATTTTTAAAAAGATGATGAGTCTCGACATGAAGTTCGTTAGTCTCTCGCCTTAGTGTGAATATTTGGTCGATCGTATATCTACACGGCCGGGAGCCACACTGGTCTTATATGCGACGTTAAGGATGGATTTGCCCCGATAGTTCTTACCAAACATACTTATTAGAATCGCCTTTCTTGAAGATGGAGTGTATAGAGCTGTCGAGTCATTGGGCATAGTTTGGTGGATATTTCTTCTCTGGTAGACCATGAGAGTCTTGTTGTTCTTTAACTTTCTGATAGCTGAGTCAGGGTACTTTTTTGGTTGCGCCAACGGATGTGTAATCTTCTAAAGATACCAGTAACCCGGGCTACTGGCATGCACTATTCGCAAACCTGAATACTCGATGCCAGGAATACGCCTACGTACTAACCCACACCCTTTACACTTCATCCACTTTATGCTCTTCTTAACCTGTTCGACGTTTCTTGTTCTGAGGGGGCTTCCGTTTGGGTTTGGTTGTTCTCCCTGAGCCTTTCCAGCCGCCGAAGTTCCTTTATGATCACCGCTACTGTTTGTTTCACAATACTCCATACTGCGTTCAATATCAGCATACGGTTTATGATGTTCTCCGGAGTTGGAGTCCGGAGTTGGAGTACTGGTTTTTTCTACTTGTGCGTAGTATGTACTAACAATGTTTAGCTTTGAATTTTTGACGGTTGTTGGATTAAGTTGGATTAAGTCAAAGTATCTCCGAAATGCATACTTTTAGAACTTTCAACTCGCTGTTCACTTTCTTTCCAACCAAAGCAACTTAATGCGCGAGGGATCTTGAATTCTTCCACATCACAGGTCCGAACGTCTTCCGATAGTGTTAGAGCCAGAATTCGAATAGATGTCCCTCGTGAATTGAATATCAGGACAACGAAAGATTGTCATCATTTGTAAGAATTTAACACTTGAGCAGACCGCAACTCCTAAGTAAATATCAAGCAAATCATAGAATTAGAAATAGATTGCCTTTCTAGTGATAATAAGCTAAGATACTTTCTTAAGCCTGCTAGAACTGCAAAAAACTAAAAGAAAGGGCTGCAAAGCCTCTAAGACTGAGTCATATCCAAATTTAGTTCTACTACCCTCTAGCTCAAAATACATGATCTGTGATAGTACTTAGTAGCGGTAGTTGAAATGTATGTACGTAGCCACATGCTCGGGATATTTGGTTTCAAAACAATGGTTCTGAGACCTCGGTGACTGTAGCCTAGTCTAGCAATAGCTTTGCAAACATATGTATAGTTTGCGTTGTATTTTTGAGAGTCCGGTCATGCACATTCAAGAAATTGCTTCCTTTGATGTCAGGCTTGTGAGCTATGAATATAGAGGTCTACCTGACTGTTTCTTAAATTTCCAAGTATCCTGGAAAATGTCGACATCTGCACTTTTCGAAAAACCACAAAGGTATTCCTGAGAATCCGCGAAACATCCGCTTTAGCATCATTGTCCTGTCAAACATAAACATTTCTCAACATCTTAGCGCATTTCCTTTCAAAATGTATCCAATATTTGCCTATTAAAACAATTAAAACATGATTTCAAGCGAACTCATTTCATAATTCTCAAAACTCTCCTTCCGAAAGCGAGCACGATGGCAAGGACGACCACCCATTCAATATTTGTCGGTGTGCATTCATCATCCATTCCGTAAACACGACTCGGAAAAAGGAAGAAAAGTAAGAGAATAAAACTCAAATGTAAACGTAAAAGCAAACAAAGTGCAACAACAAAACTTATTCCAAATATTTGCGCAATGAATTTCCGGAACCGACAAACAGTAGTGGCGCCCTCTTTCCCATATTCAATGGCAAACTTCTCCTCGAAAAATCCACAACCAAGTTTCTCCTTAAAAGAAAAACTAAAACAAACGAAACAAACTATCCCGTAAGCGTATTCTATTTAATCCTTACATGACGTTCTTCGTTCTTGAATGGCTGAGTCCTTTCAAAAAAAAATTGAAACACAATGAACGTGGGTACCATACCTTCCAAGCAATTAAAAATGGCGTTAAAGGATATCATACACAGGGACTTATAGCGAAAGACAAATAAACAGTAACACACAGGGATATGTTTGCATTTCCACTTTAGTGTAATCTATTTATTTTTATTCACCCAATTTTTCAATAAACAATAAAACACACACACACACGGCGAAAGGAGGAGATGAAATGCAGCACATCGTTGTCCTTTGCAGAAAGGATATTACCCTGGGTGTGTAGTTGAGTGGAGACGGAAGAAGGATATGAAATTGTTTTCCACATCTCCTCGGTGGATGCACACACAACTCGGCAGAAGAGTTTTGAGCTACTATCCTTGTTTTTTTCTTTTCTTTTGTTTTTGTTTTCAATTCGTAACTCCTTGTCCTTTTCGCGTTGTGTTCCTCGCTTGTCAATGGAAGAAGTTTTTGTTTTTGTTTTTTGTTTTTTTTTTTTTTCAAGTCGGTTACGGCAGACAGTTGACTGGCAAAAGGTCGAAGTACTTAGCTTCTTGAAGCAGAATGGCGCTGCTGCTACACCAACTGTTTTGATGGCGGTAGTCACCCACACACATCTGTACATATAAGTGATGCAGTTGAAGATCCTTGAAAAGGAGTTGACTTTGGCACTGAGTCAATTCGAGACAAACTGAACGATGGAATTTTGTTGCGCGCTCTATGATTAATGAATCGCTTGTGAATGACAATTTAATGTGAGGAGTTGTGTTCCTTTTTTGTCGGTCTGGAAGGATATTTTTGAATTTCGAAAAGGAAAGTTGTTCCAGTTAATTTAGATTCGTTTTGACGGTACACCGAGAAAACTTGATGGGAAATGGGAAGGTACTGCAGGACAAGAAATGTGTAATGATCGTTTGATACAAATTTAACGCCAAACAAACGCTTCCAACGAGCATACAGGATTCACTAACGAAAGAGAGACTAGAATATGAGTGCAGATCTTTTTATTATGAGTTCATGAGAATTGATTAACTCACTGTCGCAAGGAGATTTCTTATTGCCTGTCTGGGTCCTCCAATATTTGGCATAAACCTGGATGTTGCGCCAACTGCCCAGGTAGCTTTCGGCTTCTAAAAGTGAAGAGCTCACTTAAGTAGACTCTATGGTTAACCAATACCCCCAGGTAGTTCATTACGGCTTTGACACAATGAAGTGATTACCAGACGCTCAACTTTTATGCTGCTGTTTATGAGAACAGCTTCAGTTTTGTGGTCCACTGATTCCAGACCGTCTTTGATGATGTTGTTGCAGTCTTGAGTTACCTGCTCTATGGTTTTGGCTACTACCACCACCGGGATGTCATCGGCATATCCAATTATGTCCACTCCTCTTGGTCTCCTGATATGTAGCACTTGGTCATACATAATGTTCCCTACAGCAGGACCTAGAACTGAACCCTTTGGGACCCCTCCCGTGACTTTACATATTTTTGACCCTTCATTTGTATCTTAGTAGAGGGTTCTGTCTTCAAAGTAGCTTGTGATAGCAGATAGTTTGGTCCTTGAATATTCCTTAGCAAGTTGAACGCATTTCTGATTGTAGCTTAGTATTGCTTTGTCGCCTTTCCATCTGGTTCCAGATATGGCTTCGAGTGCGATTTCGGAATCTGGTAGTATCGCAACCCTATTATGGGTTGCATAGCCCGTTGTCTCCTTCATACTGGTCAAGTCTGCCGGATTCCTATTCTGACAGTGGTCTGTATGATGAGGGCTCCCCTGGGGCTTGTCCACTTGTCCGCTGTCGTTTCCATTTCTGAGCGAACTTTCCTTCTATCAGCCATCTCGCATAAAGGAATCCCATCCATTCCTGGGACCTTATTGGCCTTCATTGCTTCCAGGACTTCAACAGTTCGGTCGGGTTCTATTTGTTTCGCATCCTCTCTAGTAATGGAAAGAGACACACTAGTATTCCTAGGAAGTAGCCCGCTGACTATTATAGTCATCATGGTTGGGCATGTCGCTGCAGTTGCGCAGTGCCACTTTTAAATTTCTCCATAACTATCTTGTAGGCTCTTCCCTACGGGTTAAGTTTGAGGTCTTTTTGAAGCTCCCTTCTTTTCCTTGAGAATTCATGTCGTAGCTCATAAGAGTCTTCTTTCTGTCTTTGTCTTGTTCGGTCCTGGCGCTTTCGCATTTTAAAACAGTGTGGTCTCGTACACCGCGGTTCATTTCCCCTAGGGGCTTCCATGTTACTCAGCCAGTAGTCGAGCATATTTTTATCTAGCTTGCTACTTTCCCATCCTAGCTTTGGCACCTTTTCACTGACTTTTTGATACTGAAATCTTTATCCCCGACAGCTATGGGGTCTATGGCATGTATGTACCTACATATGGTAATTGAAGCCCCAATACCTTCTTTTACGAGAAGTTTATGAAAGCCATATTGAAGCAGAAACGCTTAAAGAATATTCATAAACCCTCTATCTTCCGACAAATAACTCAACCGGGTTCACATGACTCTCTGTTGTGTGTACCGACGTCACGGTCGGTCGGTTGCATTCCATAAACCAATATTTGTCAGTGTGTCACATGAATGCTCAAAATTGTCTCTTATCCCTCACTAATTGAGGTTAAAGCCACCTTACCGATATATCAGAGTCATTAAAAAACCAAACAACCTATAAAGTCCCTCCGCACATACAGACAATAAACACAAATTACAAATAGATACGCCAGTATCTTTCGCCGCAGACGTGTTCCAACCAAAAAGATACGAAAGTCATTACACCTGAATGTGCAACGTTACAGTATCGTCTCATTGTTGCAGTTTAATGGATCCACAATTACTTTAACGTTCCCATCCTAAAGCGATTAAAAGTCGGTTCTGATAGTTGCTTTTTTTTTTTTTGTCCATCCTAGAGTAATTAATCAGCCGAATGTCACCAAATGCTGCTGACCCGCATTATGACAAATAAAAAAACAAATTTCAACGGCAATTAGACGAAAAAGAAAATATAAATCTTCCGGTATGACAGGTGGGAAACAGAAAATCTCTCAAAGCCGAAGAGCTTGGTGTTTCCGTTTGTGATTCAGGAAAATGCTGACAGGATGGTGATGATGGAAAATCGATTATGAAACTAGAGAGAGGGGTCACAATGAGATGCTAATAGCTGTATCTACCACCAACTCGTTGGACTATTTAGGAACATAGTTTATATTAATCCAAAGGATTCGTTTCGCACTATGGGAATCGATAGATAGGTATAATTTTCCAATCATAATCCCCACCCTCGTTGGGCGCGATAAATCTCTTCGCCAAATGGACATACCGTGAAGAATTACACTTCGTCATACCACACTGTGCCGCACTGTAGAGCGATAGAGATTACACTCAATTGTCGATTCAAATCTCACAGCATATACCGTGTATCTATGCATCTAAATGCACATCGTATTCGTATCTCATCACATAAATTCATATCCAGGACGGACTGGGGTTTTGTGGCGTGATTTGCGCTAATAAATATAAATTCTCGTCCTTGTGTGTTGGCCTCTATCGGAAGTGCACTGCACAGTACCGAGCACACGCGGCCCGTTGCGGAACAAATCGCATTAAATTGGAAAAAAGGACAAAATCTGGAAAAATTTTTGCGAATGGCCGTAGAACATGTGCGCAGAATTGCATGTTGTCGATCTTTATTTGAGGTTTTTATGCAACCCTACGTACTATCTCTCTCTCCAGAGCTGTGTGTTGTGTGTTGTGTGTAGGGAAAGCGAGTCCTTTTTTGGCTGGAGGCAATAAATTTCATCAACCATCCGCAACTGCCTTTTTTGTTGTTGTTGTAGCTTCTCCCAAAATGGGACGAATTGCTCTTAGGTTTGTGCCGTGCGCGGTGTGGTGAGTGTACGAGTGGTGTAGTGCCATTTAATGGTTTGTGTTGACAGATTGAATTTAGTTTTAAATGAATTTCGGTGTCGTCGTCGGTGGGTTTTCTCTGGGTCGGGGGCGGTTGGGATGGGTTTGGTTTTAGGTGTAATTGTAGCGAAATGAATGGAGTTTGGTGACATCTGCGCTGGGACATTACTATTCATATGGATTGAGGGTACCTCAGGATGAATTTATGCATTTTAATATATATTTGTCTAGATTAAACGGTATGACGACATTGTTAACTGGAAATTGAGTCAGGTTCCTGCCAAAATGTAGCTACCTATGTACGTACGTGTGTATGTTTGGAATCCATATCTCTCAGATATGTACTATCGAATTTAGGAGTGCAGATGCATATTTAGCAATTCCCCAAATATTAGGTTAGTAGAGGAGGTTTTTTAACAGTTACTCATGCTACCAGTCGCGAGCTTCACATACCTCTTCCCTGTATAACGTCTTTCATTTAAGAAAAGAGGCCAAAATCTACTATTTTTCTGGTAAGGGTTCAGTACTCTACATCAGATGAAACTGGTACTAAAGTTTGTTATTTCGGAAGATGTGCGAGAAATTGTTTTGAAATCTCATGTATGTGTTTTCCAGGTTATGTGCTTTGGCTCAAGCTCAAGCTCAAGAAGCACTACCACCTCATAGAGATCTCTTGAGCTATCTCTTTGTGGTGTTTGAGCTGAGGAGGTGGTTACATCATTTGTGAAACTGCTTGAGCTTAGTACCAGCAATGAAGAATTTGTTCGGCAGTTTCAGTGTCCTCTAGGCATAGTCGGCAAAAGTGTGATGGGGTTACACCAATTTTAAGAGGGTTCTTGTGAGAGCAACGACCATATAGGAAGTCCGTCAGAACTTTAGCGTTATATTTAGTCACTGATAGGATCAATTTCGTTCTTTTTTTGGGGAAGTCAGTAAACTTCTTGGAATGGCTTGAGTCAGTTTGCAAATTTGATTAATGTACCTTTTCCTCTTGTACATACATATCTACGAACCACAGACATGAAATATATGAAAAATTTCCTAGTCAGTGACACCAATTTGACTTGAGACCCATGTTAATGTGGTCTTTAGCTGTAGGGTGGTTTGTTTGGAGTTCTAAACCTCAGAACTTAAACACAAAATGAAAGGACATTGAAACCTTTTAGACCAGCTTGGCTATGTGCTTGTGGTTTTTGGCGGTTTGTTCTGGTACACTCTCTGGCTGGAGGAGATTCTTATGCCACATTTGTAGATGAGGTCGATAAGTCTATCATATTCGACATTTTTGAAATGTCAATATGTACCTTTAAGAACATTGAGATGAGACTGATGGATATGAAAGTCCTTGCATCTTTGCAATGACTAACTTTTCCACAAGCTAGCTGGATCTAAAGCCAGGTACTAGAAATACGAGTAGAGTGTCCATAGCATGCTGTACGATTCCAGGAACAATTCAGTTTCCATGGAATCATGGGAAAAGATTTTCTTTGAAATGCTGCGTTTGTGTCTGTTTGGGGGATGTTGAATGAATTTATAGATAGGACGTGTGAGTGGATAGCTATTCTAAGCATCAGGAGTTTGGAGTATCAATTCTAAACTCTCAATGTAGTTCAGTGCGAAATTGATATCAGAAACCAATTCTATTGCAGTGGTTTGTACCTACATTTAGAGAAAACTTATAACCCCAGCGGCTGATTTGAGCTTAGGCTCTCGCATGTGAGTCTTTTTGATTTGCTCTTGTCTGATAGAGTCAATAGAGGTAGGGCTCAGTGTTGTTATTGAGATTTCAAGATTTCTAAATTTTAGAAAATTTAGTGAGAACTCACCTGATTTGTTTATACTATATCTGCTCCTCGCAATGTTCAAGATTTGGTTTATTTGTAGCTAGTTACCTTCGACTCCTAGGCTCTCCATTTCCTCCTTTCAGCTTCAGAGGGAGTTCTAGTTTGATCTCAGCTGTCAGTGCTGCCATTTGCCTGAGGGTTAGGGATTTCGGAGGGAAGCTGCTTCAAGTGTCTTGGGGGGACCATGTTCTTCCTATTTGGAAAGCAATTTGTTGGGTGGGAATGAGTATTGAGGGTTTGGTTCAGACAGGTAATTTGTTTTTTCTGGGAAGAAAAATCACTTCTCCCACACCAAAATCAACTTTTTGTTGAAGATGAGCACTGTTCAGTACTGTCATTCTGCATAGTCAGACAATCTGCCTGTTCCATCTCTGGAAGTTCTGTCACAGTTGGATAGTAAAAATTGCTCAAAAAATACTGTCGAAGCGGTCTAACAACTAATGTTGCATTTTAACTCACAGAATATCACTAACTTTTTACCTTTTGTCCTCCTTATGGCAGGTTGGGGTCAAGTCTTAGGTGTTCAACTCGCTCGTAATTACAAACTTCTGGATTTTGTTATCGCTCCTGCTGGTAACTAAGTCCCAGTCAAGATCTGTATTTTGAAGTAATCTCGGCTGAAACCCTCACCCGATCACTCGATCTATTGAATAGATGCTGGACATGCTCCTCATCTTCACCTTTCTCTGCATCCATGCATCCACAATGGCGACTTTATTTCTCTTTTTACCATGATTGCTGCTATCAATGTTTTACTAAATCAGATTCGACAGTAGGATACCAAGTACGGAGCCCTGGGATACGGTGCCTGTGATATCGTACTCACTATCAGTGCCTAGTGCACCAGCCATGGTTTGTGTCTTACAATGTTTTAGAAATATTCCATCACACTCTTGTCAATGATGAGGTACTGATTGTCCATTGAAATTACCTACTTCATCGATTCCATTCTCGAGTCTGTCAATTCGCAATATTGTTTTTCACAGGATTCAACAAGTTCGAGACCAAAGACTAGGTATTTTGGTAGATGAACCAGCCTTCTTATGGTTCGGGAATAATATCTCTTTAAGAGACGTGCTGGTACCTACTATTGTTTTGGTTCTCTCTTCTTTGTGGATATTCGTTGGACTTTCTATGGACTAGCCAGAGGAATTGTTTCTTGATGGTCAAATTCTAGAAATGATTTAGTGCATTCTGTCCATTAAGTAGTCAACTCTAGCCGGTGGTTAGTCTTCAGATTCTTTCCAAATGCTATGTCTATAAAAAGCACGATCAGACCCATAATTGTTGTTGCCTCATTTTTCAATTAACTTATTGTAGTATTGCTATAACGAGTTATTCCCTGGAAACCCACATGCTCTCCTTAAAGTATCGATTACCAGAGACAAACATTTCATTCAGTTGAAAAAATGAACTTCCTTTTAGTACATATTACCCACATTTCTCTTGTTTTTCTTTTAAAAAGAGAAGAAGAAAAAATTCAAAAGTGTAACACAATCTTTTTAAATAGAATAAAAAAAAAAAGGCTCACGTAACACCTGACTCTCATGGTACCTAACTAACTTAAAGGTTTAATAAATTATTCCCTCGCAAACCACCTGTCTTTATTCTCTCCCGACGAGACCATCAAATGGTTGAAGGAAAAAAAAAAACTTCGGCCACCTTTCAAGTGGCATACCTCCACGTGCGATTATTAAATTTCACAAAGCACTCCCTCTCATCCTTTTATTCATTTGCTCATTTTTTATGCCTTTTCCAATTCTTTTATACCTCCTCGATTATCGCAAAGGTTTTATCTACCCACTACGACAACATTTGGCACCGCGGCTTCCTTTCGTTTGGATTTAGATAGCCCCATTTGCTTATTCTAAGTTCACCATAAAAGACAAATGTTGCAGATACATTTGGCACTCGTATTCCCTTGTCACGTATACATTGGCTGTTCAGTTGGAATGTTGACAAGATATGGTTTGGAACTTTCCAAGGAATCATGTGTTTGAGATAACACCTGTTGATATTCCAGTGCTGGAGAACAACCTTTCGGGTTGCGTGCCAAAATTGAACGATGGATGCTTTGGATTGTGGAAAAGTTCATTGCGAATTCGATAATTGAAGATATCAGTCATTGAGTTCCTTTATAATTGTGTTGGAAACCATTTCTTTTGGACGCCCGATGAGAGTGTTGACCCTTCTTAATCGATACTGAGTGGATTTAAGCAATGTTTTGAGTTTAATTTCGAAATAATATTACATAACCTCTTTGTATATGGTGATGCCATTTCATTTCGAGATGAGGTATGCTACAGTTACCCGATATATCCCCAAATAAGTAAATCGAGGAACGTTAGAAATCATGCTTTTCGTTGTGCTAGCATGTTAATTTCTAGGCGAGTCCATTACTAAAGAAACTACCTAAGTTAAACCTCTGGAACTCAACAGTATTGAACTGCAATTTGCATATAAAGCTAGATATTTGGGGTTAATCTCGTCATAAAAACTCAGTTGGCAACTGAATATTCAAGACGATGCTACGGTGGCTTCGATTGACTTTTAGTCTAGGATTGTCAGACCCATCCTCATGTACGAGGTACAAGTCTGTTACATGGCTATTTGGTTTTGGTTTGGTTTAACGGGCTC
The DNA here is from genome assembly GCA_963583995.1 of Xylota segnis. NCBI lineage: Eukaryota > Metazoa > Arthropoda > Insecta > Diptera > Syrphidae > Xylota > Xylota segnis. The sequence continues at coordinate 55,569,148 of OY757237.1, read as the reverse complement.
CCGACCCATGAAGAGACCTTGCCCGAGTTGCAATACTTGAGATGATTCAAAAGTAGTCTTGCGTCTCCACAGCAATATGAGAAGTCGTGTCTGCCTTTTATTTAACCCAGTACTTCTACAAGGAATCTGTAATAATACGTTCAAAAGTAGACTAGGTGGTAGACACCATCAGTCGTCAACCTGATAAGTGGATTGGTGCCACAACTGAAGAGCCATAAAACCATACAATTTTTCGTGGGTTATACTATTGCTATACCCAAATTCACTATTGCTGTTTATGGTTTTATGGTTTTTCACTTCTGGCATCGGTCCAGCTTAGAACTGATCGTATGCAGTCTCTTGTCTGGTAAGCAGATATACCAAAGGGGTTTTTTAGTTCGTCTATCGGCTTCTGTAGAAATTATACAGAATAGGAAACGGAAAACTAATGGCATATCTTCTGTGTTGCTGTAACGCCCTATTGACTTTGGGAGAGGGATTTCAAGGCAAGTGCATCTTCGAGGTTTTTAAGGATCTACCCAGACTCGACTGGAAAATAGAAACTTTTGCCTCTGGGGCAAACTGGGTCAGTGCCTAAAGGGCAAATCATCTTTCCTTGACATGCGATCACACTAAAAATGGTTGCTCTGCCCCTTGTCCTCTATAGAATGTTTAATCTCAGTTTTAACATGTTTGGAGTTCTCATATGAACCTCAAAAACCCTCAGATATGGCTAGTAGGGGGACATTTGACTAACATTCCTCCGAAATGTTTCAAAAACTAATTTATGTATGAGTTTGTTAATTGGATATGCAAATATCTTTTGATATCCTTAACCTCTAAAGCGTAAGTGCAAACAAACCGATAGACATGTTCAAAAAAAATAAAAAAAATCCTCAATGCCATACCTGGATAAGAGTCATCCAAAACATGAACTGCGTCATTTGTACACAATCTCCAGCAACATGATTCCAGTCGCTGTGACTCATTTACACTTCATTTCCAATTCCAATCGGAATTTCACTGCAACACAACAAAACATGAACCGCCCAACCCAACCGACCGACACCATCCAGGGGCAAATGTTGCGCACTATTCCAAGCAATGAGTTCCAAATTCCAACTGACACAAATGTATCCGACCGAACCACAGCCACATAGTCGGACAGAGTGAAACGAACAACCACTAACTGTGGCTGCACATCGTGAACGCAATCAACTTCAGTTGTCGTTGAAATTTGGTCGCGTATTGTATCTAGATATTAGTGCGGGAGGAAGAGAAGAAAAAAAAAACGTTTTGTGAATATTTTTTGTTTAAATCTTCATCCACAATACAGGATCTCAACGGTTGGATATATTTAAATCTTTTACCTGAATATTAACAACCTAATATCTTTCGGATAACTAAGGAATTTTATTCGCTCTTTTCCAATCGAAAAGTGATCGTGACTCCAATAAAGAAAAAAAAACCCCAACTTGGCTCTCTCCCTCGTTTCTTGGCCCAACTCTTATGAACCGGTTACACAATTCTTTGCCTGTATTTGTGTCTCTGTGGTTTGTGGATATGTAGCTTCCGAACACAGGTAAAAAGTAATTATATCCACCAACACACAGCAGCTGCCGATAACGACAGTTGGGCGAACGAGAGGGAGCACAAGTCAACAAAACAAGTGTTTGGTGCTCGAATTTGGTGCAATAATTGCTAAGATAGATTTTGTATACTATTACCAACCAGCAGTATTTTTTTGCAACGGTCGAAATCAACCACCTGGAACTCTGCAACACACCGTTTTTTTTTTGTTTTCTGGATAAAAAGATACTCGCGCAGATACTAGCTAGTCAAGTGTAACACCCGCAGATAGTGGTGAATGTCCACTTGCCCATCTGGTCGCAACCAACCAACCAACAAAGAAGAAATGCAACAAAACAGTTGCGAAAAAAAGTATCTTTAACGCGTATCTCTCTCCCTTGTGACTTTAGTAAAAGTATATTCTCTTTTCCCGAATAACACGTGTGAGTGTGTCTCTATATTAACAAAGATTAGAGAGCGTAAATTCGCTTCAATTATTTCACAAGTGGATGGTGTACACGAATAACAAAAAAAAAAAAGAAAAAAGAAAAGTATCTCTGAATGAGTAATTCAACAAACGACTGACTAACTCACTTCCGAGTTAATGTAACAAAATTTCAATTAAAGTAGTTCTATTGTTTTTTTCTGGTGACATTTCTAAAATCATATTTATTTTTGTTTTCTTTTTTTTTTTTTTTCCTTTAATTTTAGTGTTTGTGACGAAAGAATTAATTAACAAAAAAAAAAAAAAAAGAAACAAAAATAAAATACATACAAGTTTTTGCGGAATTGTATTTTTAGTTCCACGTTGAACTAAAAATATAAATTTAGAATATTTTCCCCCAGGAGAAGGAGCCGAAGATCCACACAACAAACACAGATTCTCTGTGTGGTGCGTGTGCCAGAAGTGAAAGAAGAAAAGTGCGTGTGTGACAGTTTTAGTTTTATGTTTTTTTTGTTTCGTTTTTGTTTTTTAGTTACTTAAAAATAGTGTGTGTCGCCTTAGTGTAGGGGCATTAAGCTTCTAGTGCATAAACATAAATATTTTGATTTTCGAAACAACAGCGAGAGGCGTTCACCGTTCACCGTTCAACGACCAGTAGCAGATAAATCATGGCGAAATTAAAACTAAGGATTTTTGCGATTGCAGTCTTGTATCTATGCAGTTCATTTATAGGTGAGTTGGTTTTTTTCTTTTTATGAAATGAAATACAGTCTACAAACTTTGAGCATAAATATTAGAAATACAAAAGCCTATACTGAAGTTTAATGTTTTCAAAAACTATGACTCAGGTTTAATGAAGCTCTTGAGTCATATTTTCTCTAAAAAGGGCAGACCTCTGTAAAAACTCACGTACTTACGATATTGTTAGTAGAGTCATGGCCACATTTTAGAAGCTGATTCGACTACCTACATTCTTCGACGGGGGAATCCCTTTATAAAATCTAAAAACCGTTTGCAGTCAGAAAATATTGAAATTTTCGATGACTGTTCATTAGTCTTTATGGAATTTATATTCAACATATCAGGCAATTGAGTTACATCTTCACCATACCTCTGCTTAGTAAGAGCCAAGTACGATGGGCATTCTGTGCAATGTACTATCCATGCAATTATTCCGTGGTCACAGAAAAGTGGAATATAGAAAGTAGTATTCCACAGGAGAGTAATTTGGGACCAATATCTTTTTTTTCATAAAGCTACTAGAAAAAGAAAGTGGGAGTGATTGGCACAAAATCTAAAGGTACATCGAAGCTTGCTTATTCCTTCCTCAAAAGAATTGTGGTGCGACGCTTTCGGTCGCAAGGATGTATTGTGTAATGGAAACCTTCAAACAGAGAACAATAAATAGAGAGTTCTATCAAAAGGATTGACCACTCTCTGTATCATTGATTGTAAAGGGAGTACCTTATAAGATTTAGGGCTTTGAATTGGATATTATCAGGGCTGTTAGGTACCTACATATATACGTCGCCCAGTTCACTTGGCATCCTATTTGGTTCCTGATATGAAGTTTCAGGTCTAACCGGCTTTTGCCTAAGGTTGTTGTTAAACTACTTATTAGATTCTACTGGAATTCGATTTCTTAGAATAGTTTAGGTAGTTAAAAAGTTTCCAATTCTTGTCACCTGCAACTAATATACCTAATTGGGGATATAATTGGTTGCATGTGATGGTTCTTTTCTGACGTCAAGTGGGTTGGAAGTTTTAATTTAATAGTCAGGCGTTATTTCCAAGAAATAGTTGTATTGATTCCTTAAGCAACACCTTCATGGTATGTCTAGGGTCTTTCTGGGAATTGAAACACAATGCTGAGGCGTATAATGTATTATACGTGGAGTTATGGCAGATTTTGTTAGATACTTGAACATTCTCTTGTGACCTAAAATAACCGAATTCACATTCATACGATACCATAGTAAATCTATTGTTATTCAAGAACCTTCGACCTGTGTTACATCTTTAAGGTAGCCAAATCGCACTTGAAAATTATGATAAGAATCCTTTCTGGTCATTGACTTCAGGGAAACTGTGCAATCAACCTAGGAGACACAAGTTCTTCTAACTAATTCAAATTTATCAACCTTTATTCTTTTACTTCGAAGTTATTATAAATTTCTTTGTTCGATGTATGGAACATTAGTGATGGTTTTACCTCCATCTCCATAAAATATGTATCTTCGTTGTGAATTAATATCTCACAAAGGAAATCCACTAGCGAAAGGAAAACTTTGTTGAATCATCTCAACATTAAACTGAAAAAATATCCATAAAATGAATGAGTCAAAGTGTATCATTGAGAACCAGAATCCTTTATTCAAATTTGGATTTTGTGACTCAATTAAAGGACAAAGTGACGCGTGATTCATTTCACATAAACTGCCTTTGATATCCTGCTCTGCATAAGGTTTGGATTGCGCTGGATAAGCCTTCCATGAACATTCAATACTTTTTTATTAAACGCCGGTACAGGAAGTAGTCTAAGGAAAAAAAAAAACAAATCAAAAATGTTTCATTGTTTTTCTAAGGATCTGTTTATTTGTGGATTAAGTAATGGAACACCCTTTTTATGTTGCTTGTTTGGCTAAAATTTGTTTATAGCATCTTATTGTTTTCGATTCCACTATCCGTTGTTTTGGTTTTCAAATGGCAAAGGCGTGCGCAAAATACGAAGAGGGTTTTTTAGCTCATACGTGCTTCGATCCTCATCGCTTAAATGGGGACATGAATGCTGGTATACATTGATTTCCTGTCGAGAATCTTCTTACATTTTCGATGTTCTGAAAGTGGTTAGTGAATGATAATTGTTTACTATTCAAATCACATCAGATACTTACAATTCCATACAAACAATGAAGTCTTTTGCGTTTTCAAAAGCCTTTCACAGTAAACATGCGAAATGTGAATCTGACTTGAAATAGGATAGCTATGTGGATCTTAGTACAATAGAATGTGCAGAATGATATTTCTATGAGTCTATGGAAAGACTTTCACTGTTCCTTAAGCAAATCTAAAATGTTCAACTGATGGGTATTACACAGTTAATAGCATCTTACCATCACCTTCAACGACTGGATTGAGCTATTTCAACCGATGGATAGTTTTTTAATATTTCATAAGGTTTAGGCAGATAGACAGTAAAGTGACAAAAAAAGTATTTTTTATGTTGATGGCAGCTTCAATTTTGATGACAAAACAAATTTAAAGTTAACTCTGTAGAACCAGCTAGTGTACCTAAAGCATCGTGCATTTTATGATATGTTTTCCCGACTTTGGACAGAGTTGATTCGCTCTACCAAACCATTGCCATTTGAATGCCTTTATTCCAACTTATAAGGTCGTTTGCTATTTCTGTTCAACCAACGAAACATAGATTGATGTTGCCTTGATCAAAAGTCCATAAGTCTGTGATCATAGCTTGGTTTTTCTTATGACATTTGATCTATAATCAGATTTTGAAAAGAAATGTTGCTACTTGGAAGCTGGGTTCCAAATGTCTGTAGGTATCTACTCCTGACTTTGAATAGGGATGCCATATTCAAGATTAAGTATTAGTCGGCATATCCTTACAGATCCACTGGTACATTGGTACTATGTATATGTGCTGCAGTTGAAATGGCATTAATACGAATCCTGCCTATAAAGTGCCTTTGTTTTTGGCCGGACTTTGTTACCTTTTATGCGACTACTGTTAGTGTTTTGAACTTCTACTTGTAAGTCTTTCAAAAGGCTGTATCCTTTGAACTTAATCTTCTTCTATATGTCCTAAGGCACAAGCACATCGTCTAGGACATATCTTATGTATGTATTTCATCAAAATCAATTCACTTAACTACTCACGCCAATCATTCCAGACATTCCCGATTATACCCTTTGTTACTGCTTTACACAAACAACTTGACTCAAAGCATAACAAATATTAATTAGTTCGACAACAAGTAAAGTTGAAGTTTATAATCCCCTCACAGTGTCTTCCTGACAACTATTCATAATCAGCGCCAACTTTTCCCACACATGCACGCCCAATTGATGCTGCTTATTGAATTTTCCTCAAATTTCATTTTCAAGTATCTCAATTATTTCGAATTTCATACCCTTAAACTGAGAAACAACGAATACAACCGACACAGCAAGATCTTCCTCCATGCATCCGCACCCGGCGCAGCAACCCAGTTTATAGTGTGCTAGTGTGCACAAAATAGAATTTAGAAACAAGCATCGCGTACTATTAATTAAAATGCCGGCATTTTATTATGCCATAGTACCTAGAAGAAGCAGAGGATCCAAATAATTTAGCAATACACCCCTACCCGTGATCTACTTTTCACGTTGGTACATATGTTCTTTCTTTGCTGTTCAAGTGATATCACTGCCAAAGGGAACTATCTCGTAATGATACCGAGTTGAAGAGGATACCTATTTTTGAAGCGAATAAAACAACAACAAAATAAAACTCGAAATTGAATGACTTTCATTCAAATGGTGTGCTCTGCGTGTACATAGGTGACTGTGACGTACACGGGTGATGGAGGAGCCGAAAGGATTCTCTAATAGAGACTTTGCTCTACGTTTATACGTACCTATGAACATGGATGCATATATTGAAGGGTGTCGTCGCCACTAGTGCCCTGCATTCAAGGTAATTACAGTCAAGCATAGAATGAATAGAGCACCGCATTCATCTATGGAGAATGTATCTATACATAGTATCTATGCTATCGCACATAGTGGATGCGCTTGGATTTTAATTAGAAGCGGAAAATAAGTGAAAAGAAAGCGTGACCCTCAACTTGTTACTCATTTAGCAAGCTTTCGCTGTGTGTGGGGTTTCAAGGATAAACGATTGCATTCTCTAAGGGGGGATTGTGGATAAGTGATACGATGATGGTAGTTCAATGAAAATGTGATCTAGTCATGTAGAAAAAGGAAATGTGTATAACGAGCTTGGGGTGTATGAGCTTGTAATAAAGAAACCCCGAGATCTTCTTCACAAATGCAAATTACTAGCTACTGGCTTCAGTTAACAAGAGATTCTATAGTGATTCACTGAACCAGATACAATCTGAAGATTAAGACAACTTATCCTTCGACCGAGGACTTTTTTAATTAGAAAATGTACATAATGTTCATGGTATGTGTGTCCATAAGTGTTCAAAGTTTAAAATCCTTACACTACACTCAACTATAACAGATTTTCTTGAAAAAAAAAAAGAAACGTATGGCATATCTCTCATTCATCCTCAAATACCTAAGGAGTCGAATGTTGCCATTGTATTCCATGGACGATGTTTGGTATGAATTTTCAAACAAAGTGGAGGAAAAGTTACCATTAGATCCTTTTAATACCCTATCCTAAGGGTATACGAGTATTGAGTTTGATACATCGTTTCATAACTTCACTACTTTGTATGAAATCGAAAAATTGTATTAATACAAAATATTTAGATATTTGAATTCTATACAATTCGTTCATACATCATATTTTGCCACGCCCACTTTTAGGGGGCGTTTTCATTCAAAAACTGTTTTTGATGAAATTTTGCATGAAACGAACAGTTGAAGATATCATAGTAATTCGACTAAAAAAATCCTTGCGGTCACACCCACTTCATAAGGGCTTCATACGAAAGAGGGTAGGGTATCATAGGATCCGTTCCAAACATAGGATGTATTATAAATTCATTTGACAATAGGCAATAAATTGAACTCTCAGCTCAGCGACATTTGAACAACATTTTAACTGATCTTAGACTTAGCTATGTAAGTTTGGTTGCTTTATAAACCTCTGACTTCAAGAATCAAGACTTGGGAAATGAGTCGACCGATATACCTAAATAGGCTCTAAAGCCGCTAGGCACCCTGAGAGCCGTCAGTAGTAAGACACTAAGAATTGCTTCCTTGTCTGCCCATGGACATGTTGCATTGCACCAGTGAAATTGTCCAAATGCTTAACTTTATCACGAATTCCTTTCTTTCAATAAACATCTTCAGTGTACTTGTAATGGCATCAAAAGTAGGTTTAAAGAAAGTTTCTTTAAACGAAATCTAACGCAGCTAAGTTAAGTTTCATACTTACGTTGCATGTAAACTTCTATGAGATATTTTTTCAAAGTCATAATCTCGTTGGCATCGAGGTTGGCATCTTTGACGTATCAAGTCGGATTAAGAAAGCACCAAACAAGCATTTTACACAAAAACCGATAAAATTTTTCAGTTTTAAACTCAACTTCCTGTTTTCTTGTTTTACATCAAAAGAAAGTGTCAAGACGCTGTCTAAAAATGTAACATGATATTTGCACATTTTGTTGCTTTTTTATAAACACAGTCAACACAGTAGTTCCTTTCCGCCTACACTTTTACTTTTAAAAGTAAAAGCCACTTCATTGGCGAACATAGAAATTTCGTAAGACACAAGTGTGTAGAATTGGTCCTAGTATACTACCTTCAGGTACTCCTGACCAGGGGTTAATCTGGCAATAAGAAAATTGTTGAATAGAATTTTTTGAATAATTTTGCATCATTGTGCCAACTGATTACTGTGTCTGGGTTTAATCGAAGAGACTGAAACCCTTGCCATCGTTTCTTGTTCTTCGGATTTCATCTGAACTGCTTGGGGCGGCTGCAGGAACAAATTTGCTGGGATTCTTAATGAACTCCTGCTCTGAACTCAATCTATTGTGCCAGCAATGGCCGAGAAGTTTCTAGAGCCATAGACGATACTGTATGATGATGTTCACCCAAAGTCTATTAAAAAAGTTTGACATTTCGAAATATGAGTAAATTTTATCAGAAACAATGTTCAGAAGATTTTTTTTTGCAAAATACTGGGGCATGCCGCTCAGAATTTACAACCCAAGTTCATGACATCATAGAAAATTGTTTGAATATCTTTAAAGGATTGGAGAGAGTTTCTAGGGTTCCCTATTTTTGAATTGAGATTATTTTTAATTACTGGTCGTTGTATACCTACCCTAATTTTTCCAAATGTTAGATACATATGTACATATGCAAAGTTTTGATGGTTTGAACCCTGTATATACTGTAACCTAAATATGCTATAGTGTGCAAATGCAAACTATTGTAACGCTCTTCTTGTGACTTATTTGAAACACCAATTCCAACCACTTGGCATCTCTATACACAGAATTGTAAGGGCCATCTTAAGCCCCTGGTTCTTAAGCCAATTAAAACAATTCCTTGCACTTTAGATACCCCATCTGATGATGTTGGGTTACTGCTACATTTCTAATTTAGAAATGTGAGAGCTCCTTTTGTTGTCTTAATTAAACCCACCCAACAGTATCGTTTAATTTTCCATCCAACTCCCTAAGCTTACCCAAACTATGTAGTTACAAATGTATTCAACAATTGAAATGCTTATTAAAAACAAACCTCTTCTCGTTATTGCCACAACAAAGTAGTATCTATAAACAAAACTATGCAGTTCCGTCTTCTCCATCACTCCATACGTCTTGTTAAGTATTACAAAATCACACCAAAGTCGCAATGCTAACCAACAAACATAAACAATAAGCTAACATACTCCAACCATCCAACTCCTGGGACGACTACTGGGGCAAGTGTGAATTACTCGTTATGTACATATGTATGTACGTTTAAAGAACACAACAAAAACAAAAGATTGCAGTTATAACCTCTTGACCCCATTTTATAGCCAAGCCATCATTCGCTGCTTCTGCTTCTGCTTCGTCTACCCATATCCCCAATATCATAGAAGACAAGTACAAGTAGTTTCCTTTCACAGTAAAGAGGACTACCTACCTACCTACCTACCTACCTACTTTAGAGCTGAACCCGTAAAGAGAATGGAATAAATGGTAGAATACCTCAAACCCATATTGGAGGAATCACGGTAGCGCAAAAGTCAAAAGTCAGATTACAGTCTGGGCCGCACTAAATACGGAGAGAGTGGGAATCTCTAAAAGTCGGTCTTAAGTGCACACTGTACACCACAATATGATTAAGCGATGATAATGATCATCACACTGGAACGTCATCTCCTTGCGGGTTCATTGACTGTACAGCATTACGCCGATGAAAGAATGCGTTCTGTTTTTTTTTTCTTAAGATATGCAGGTAGATACATAGGTGTACCTGCTTTGTGTGGCTTTGTTAGGGTAACTTCTTGGTTTGGTTATAGTTGGTATCTTGTGGCCAGTGGATTGGTCATGGATGCACTTAACGAATGATTAATTGGTTGCTTTACGGTATGCTTGTTGGTTTGTAGCACAGACAAAGAGGTATACACTCTTTTGTGTGGTGGTAATAATTGCAGTGGGGAAGTTTAATTATTTGGGAAAACCAACAGCTTAACGCTAGAATCAGTGAAAAAGGAATCATCTACTAATGACTCAAAGAAATAGTCGGCATTTGGTGTGAGAATAAGAAATTACGAATGAAATTTTGGGGGAAAAACAACTTGTTTTTGACATTTCTTCCTGTACACATTCATACATAACATTTTTAACGACTTATCGAGATTTCACTTTTACGTAGTAGGGACTGTTATACATATTTCATCTTTTTGGTTCTCTTTGTTTTCCATTTTCTCTGACAAATCTCTACCACTGTCATCATTAATAAGCATTTGTTGACTGCTTTTGAAGCTTCATAACGAACCTTAATAGTATGTCAGTTTCAGTACAGTATTTTGAATATTTCTTTCATTTTCTTTATGATATTCACTGGGGAAATAATCAGATGAACTGGGCCAAGCATACCTATTTGATAGATTTGTCACATCTAATGGCATCCAATAGTTGGAGGTATTAGATACATTTTGGACTGCGTTTTGTTCCTTTTGCCTTAAGTCAGGGCTTAGTATAAGTAATGACATATACTTTGGAGAAAAAACAGTTAACAAGTAGTTGTTTATATGCATTGTTCGCATACTGGATTATGGTCGAATATTTCCTCTTTTTTTAATACAGTTTTCTGTATCTGGATGTCTTATTGAAACTCCGATAACTGATTTTTGTCATTTGGAGTTATGATATATTTGATGGGGCTATTCTTGTGAACATCAATTACTTGTCACATTCATTCCTTGTCACACTTGCCACATTCATTGGGAGATTTAACTATTTAATCTTAGATTGCCTGCATCTTCAATCACATAGGATGAGTATTTTACGATATGACCATGGAACTAGGTTCACGAAAAAAACCAGTTTAAAAAAGACTTCTATCAAGTGAACTAGTTCTTAACTTTGAACAACCTAGGACATATTCTGCATACATGTAGTTGAGTAAGAACAACTGAACTAAATTGATCACTTTTTCGCTGTGTATGGGTACGGGACAGATCTGATAAGGATTGTGTTTTCACCCATAGCACAGCAGCATAAGGAGATCGTTGTGATTGGTCTATATGAAGAGAATCTTACAAATTTGTGTGCCCAAGTCGCACTAAACCGAATTTCCTGAGCGGTGAACTATGCTGAACCAAAAGAAAAGGACTAAGAAAAAAGAACCTAGAAAAAGAACTAGTTCAATAAACAGATGTGAGCTAAACTGAGCGCTTTCTGAACTGAAGAAACCTGATGAATTTAAATATTCCAATTTCGCCAAAATTTCCTCTATCTTACTCTAGATTTAGAAAAATGTGCAGGTACTTGCTTTTTCTTGTTAGAATTCTGGCTAAAGATGGAATCTGTTGCTAGAGAATGGCCGTTCTTTACTTTCCCTATGTTTTTTTTACATAAAGCCGACATTTTGGTCTGATGTTTTAGAACTTAATCTTAACATGGATTTCTTCCTCCATCAACGGTTGGACACAATCCAAACTGGTGCTATGAGTATTTCTGTGTTCGCGCTCATACAGGATATCTCTTGGAAATAGGTTTCACCACAACATACCTTCCCACATTCTCTTGCTAATAAGAACTAGCTGTGAACTATCATTATTGTCACTTTGGTCTCTTGTTCCAGCCAACAACCACAAATATTTGTTGTGACTGGTCAATATGGGACTCAGTGTCTTTTTCAAGAATTCATGTGGTTTCGGAAGAACTGTTTTGTGACTCTTACTCGATGGTGTTGTCTGGGAATTAAACCTCGAACCTCCATTCTCTAAATACGAAGTCAAGACGCCCAACGTTTAATTCCATTTAGAATTGTATGGCAACATATACTTAGCTTACTCTATAATCTCCTATGCTAGGGGTAATTGCCACATCAAAAGCGTGGGTAATGGAACTCATACATTAAGTTCAAAAGCAGTGGTCCTAGAACAGAGCCATGCCATATGTGTTGTATCTGACGGTTTTTGCCCGAAGATATCTTTTGCAAATTTAATCCTAGGTCTACATACATTCATACATACATAGTATTTTGAGTTTTCTGCAGACTAATTATTGCAGATATTGTATGTTGTGATATCGCCAATCATATGTATACCATGATCATATCCTAAGTAACCATATGCATGGCCATACCATGGGTAATGCTTCCAATGAACAATTTCTTTGAGTTACTTGTGAGAGTGGGTTTTTCTTTTTTCGTTTAAGACAGTATGTTAGCCAATGTTAGATACAAAAACCAATTAGTTTCGGTTGGCCCCATTCGATCGTTGGCATTATAGTCTCTGTTGGCCATCTTTCTAGTTCTACATAGACTTGTGCAGTGAGCTTACCGGTATCTGTTTTAGTCAGTCATGGTTAGTCCCATATTTTTCAAAGAAGAGCCATTTAAATCTTACAGCCAGTCATGCTGTCTATATGAAGAACAGGGGAATATAGGAGGACCGAAACCAAGTTTGAACTGTAGTATCGAATAAATGCAGAATACACTCTGTCACTTGTGACATTTTACGACACATTTAGCTCTTGTCCTATTCATTTATAGTCAGGTCTTACATGCCCCAAGTCTTACCGTACAATTGCAGTTGTTCCAAAAAGACTTGTTCCTCTTGTACTTAGACTGGATTTGAACAAAGCATTCTTTTTACTACTGTCTTTCTTGTCCTCTTGTTTATTAACTTCTTCTGTTCCGTTTTCATTTCCCTAATACTACCAAACTTTCTGGCAAATTAGCTTCAAAACGCTTACAGTTTATTGGTACTTTTAACTTTATTACCATCCACCAAGGTATCAAACCTACTTCTTTTTATGTCCAACCATTTAGCACTTGATGACATCCGCTGCCATTAAACCTACAAGACCCACCGTTTTTCCCTGTTCCGTTTAGAAAGTGTAAAATTAAATCTATTTCGTATAACACTTTTCCCAGATTCAACAGTGTACGAGTAGCTACAAGATTTAATTCCCCACATAAACCAGCAAAACAAGATTGCCTAGCCTCGAACATTCTTAATACCTAATTAAAAAAGTGAGACTAACAAACATTTATCTGTAACAATTATAAATCCGTACAATCACATGGCCAGTGACTTTACTGCCTTAAGATCTTGTTTGTCTTACAAATATTTCTCCACATAATGGCACCGTAAACATAACAATTGGCTTACGAAACTCTAAAATTCATAGTATCTATGTACCTAACTATAAAAATAATAAAAAAAAAAATACGTTGATGATGACTGTGTCTGAGCAAAGGCACTGCTATCTTATCTGGGAATCCAAATAATTGTGATAAGTCCTCATAGGTTTATAGTACGCTCAGCAATCAGATATGGGGGCAAACAAAAACAGGTACATTGGCAAATAATCCGACAGGGTGAACTGTTTGGACAGGGCACACAAAGCGACATTGGGGTCTTATTTGCAAAGTGTTAGTTTTGCCTCAAATATTTTGTTTTTTTTTTAAGTTTTTCTGGAATATTAGCACATTTGTTTGTGAAAAGTATCTAAAGTATCTAATTGGAATATCGGGTCAGTTTGATTAAATTAGACCACAGATAAGATACGAACTCGTGATTGGATATTTTTAGTCGCTTTATTCGCGTCGGTTTAGTCAGAGATTTCCACTGAATTGCTGGAATTAGGGAAAATCACTTCCATTTACCGAAAATTGGTGTGCCACATCGGGCCATAGTGCTACCAGTAGAGAAGACGAAACATGCTTGGTCGAGAGGAAGCCTTCTTTCCATTGGGTTTTAAGAGTTTATGAGTTTTCCACGGCACGAGGGGCGCAAACATCTTGTGAAATAGGTCATCATTTTCATACTTAGTACAACACCATCCTAGGTGATTTTCATAAAGCCTTGCGTTGACAGTGCCCTCGAACAGGACGGTCTGTACTCTTTCCATTCTGTCCGATTATGTTAAACTCGGATTTCACCATTGTATGCTTGTTCACTCCAGATTACCTTTTACTTTGCTCAGCTATTGGGTTCTTCTGGTCAGCAGTGCCTCTATCGCTGATCTTCTTAGTAGCAAATCCATCGCGTTAGGATGATTCTGGATGGTTTTGACGCTAACTTCTGTACTATTCGTTTTATTTTCTCTCAAGGTTTGCAAAAGTTGCGGAGCGAATGCCAATTTTTCTCGCCTAAATGGTTCTTCCGACACTTGTGAGAGGATCTTCTATTTGTCGAACTACTTCAAGAGATGCCACATTTCTACAAGGTTCCCTTTTGAACATGACAATATCAATTTTTACTTTTCTTAGGATAAACACTGAAAATGTTGGCCAGAATTAATTCCTATACATCTCCTAGGACATCCCGTAAAAGGACTTAGTCGAAATACATGAATAATCCCTTTCATAAGATAATTTTCAAAAAAGAAAATCTCAATTCTCAAGGATATCCTTTCAATAGCTGCTCTGGGCGGTTCTCCAAGTTTTCGTTCATTTGAATATTCAACTTACAAACAGACTTCCCATTAAGGACATCATTCCGGTTTTTGAAGGAAACATCAAAATAGTCCAATGCCGAGCAATCTTGATAGTACGAATATATGTAAACTTCACCCTTATCCTTTCTACCCAACCAATGATGCAACAGAAGGCCAACAGTTTAAGGACATCAACTTAAAGTAATTTAAACGAGTGTAACAACTGCGTATACATATAACAATACAAGATAATACAGTTAAGTGCATGGTGGTACTCATCATTTCAAGACCCTTCTTCCTGTGATTCGAGTGAACGAGGGTAGCTTACGTTAAAGACAAATACTCGAGAAGGATCGAATCCCGACCGAATCTTGGAATCGATAAAGTCATTATCATAATTTTCATTCCTCAATATCTCTGTATAAACATAAAAATTTCCTGTGGAAGAAAAAAATTAATGTAATCGTCTGTAAAGAATCTCTGTTTCCCTGCTGTATGCAATTCGTTTGCGTTTGGGGTGGAATTTTGCAATTCCAACTCAAACATTACGAAACGAAGAAAAGCAAGAATAAATCCCCAGACCACGAAAATGTAATCAAAGAAGTACCCTCAATCGCATTGGCAAACATTGCGCGATATGCATAATTCCCTCAATTCTTATCGGATTACATTTTTATCACAAACGAGATACATTTCAATTCTCTGAACAAGCCAAGATACACACAAAAACAACCTATAGATACTTCTCGTGCATACGTATGTATTCCGTCGTACAAACAAGTCAAAAGGAATTCTCCTACAATTTCTCATTGATTTGTTTACACATGGATTTTTGAGGATTTATTTGTAGATACAAGTACATGTCCTCTGGTTGAGAATGTCGTCTGTAAATAGCTAGCATCTCGCGGGAAAAGTCAAACGACGACGACAAGTCATTGTGCTTCGTTGATGTACTCGTACAAAAAAAAATAAATAGAACAGACCCCAATTGATTGAGCACAAGAGTGTGGTATGCAGAGGATTAACCGTGAGGTCGTCGCGTGGGTTTAGGTAATCATAATTATCGGAAATAAACTTTCTCCATTTCCCGTCGAAGGGTATGCATGTTCATATATTTCTCAAAGACCAGATGGATCTATTAGGAGATAAATTATGTAACTCCCCCTAATTTGTTGTCTTCCATATATGAATGTATCTATAGCCAGCGCAGTCAATTCTTCTTTTTTTTTTTTGGTATTCTGAGGAGTGCCACAGGCGACATCCTTAGATCCTATTCTAATCCCTCTGGCTTTTGTTTTAGATACATGTTCGGTGTTTTGATCCGACTATTCAATAAATTTTGAATATGTAAATCTAAATACTCGGGATAGACATTAATTGGCCGCATGGGACTATGAAATGGGAAGCAGCGTTGAAAGCAGGCGGTTTGGGGGATGATGAGAAGCTAGAGATCGCCGTGCATATGCCTTTTACATGTGGTTGTGGAGGAGTGTATAGGATGGATTATAATTGAGTTCAGAATGGATTAGGAATAGTTCTCGTGCAGGGAGTAATTAAGTGGAACGAAGTTGTTATTTGTAATTACTGCTGCTGAGGTGGTTGTTTCCTTTTTGTTTTTTTTTTTATGTAAAATGTGTTTTATGCATCCATTGGTGTAGCAGCTGCGTTGATTTTCATAAAAAAACGTAACTAGAATGCGTTTCGGAACTAATTTCTCATGACAGAAAGTTAATTTGGGTACCGCACTATGTTTACATATGACTTATTGGCTTGTAATTACGGTTGTAAGTGTTTACCAGTGACTGCAGAGACTGAAAGGTCCTGAGGAAGCATATTTTTGTTGATTATACATAATTTCCTTTAGTCGAAAGGAAAATCAAATATAAAATATATAATCAAATATCAGAGATCGTCAAATCACATGATCTTGCTGATCGAATAATTACCCCTCTTTACGAAGCTGTGACCTGAAAATTCGTGCCACAATAGCTAATACATCATGGTGTGGACAGGGTTTTCTCGTTCCATGGATGTTTGCATAAGATACATAGCTCCCATATCCTCTGCCTCATGTATTGTCCTGATTCTTCGTCCTCATTGCACATATTCCAAGTGTTATCTTGAATTATTCCCACAATCATGAGGTGCCATTGAGGTGAATTAAGTTGTTTCATTCTTGTGTGGGGAAATGTTTGACATGAACATTTTGTCCAGAGTAATGGTTAGATTTGCTTTCAAATCACTTGCTCATGCAGCACTTCGCAGTGCAGTCTACATAATCATCCAGACATGGAAATCGGTTCAGATTCTTTTCTGGCTACTATTACTGCCACATCATTACCTTAATATACGCTATGTCCAAGCATCCACATGAGATGTACTATGTTTGTGCTGGGTAATGATGTAAGTAGTTGATGGCAGTTATGTCGTTGGCTATAGATCTGTTTGTATTTTGTCTGAGACATAGTTCTACTCTTGTCAGCTAGCTCTGGACGCTTGTTGAGCTTACTGTTCATATCCCGTCCAGATACTTAACTTAACCGGTATCAATACTCGTATAGTGCATAAAGTCGTAATGTTGTTGTTTTCTCTGGTTTTGTCTCCTGACTGGATGTTCATATGTACAACAACTATGACTTTTTAAGGCACATTTTCTACAAATGTGATCTGGCCATGTACATTCATCAATGGTTAATTGAAATCAATTGTTTTTATGAATCGATTTCAAGGCATCTCTTGGATTTTTTTCCTAGAACAGCAGAATGTGGCTTACAATCTTTCTGTGCATACAAGCAGTAACTAATGCCTTCTCACTGACAAATGTATATAACTCAGATCGTTTCTTGTATCAGAAGTAAAAAAAACAAAGTTCAGAGCTTATACGTTAAGCAAATGACATACTCGGCACTCATGAATCATACCAAAACCACAACGACTTACAAATTAACTGAACCAGTTCTATGAACATGTTGAACCAGTTCTATGACATCAGTTTGTGGGTGAACACAGTTTAACTGATATTATTTTACTAAGTTTCCATAAACTACATATATCGAGTACGCACATATCTTGATCCTAGGGGTATATTTAGTTTGATATATAGGTTGTAGCATAGAAAAATAATCGAGGTAGACCTTATAAAGTACATATCAGCAACAATTGAGCAAACGATTGACCCAGTCCGTCCGTGCGTCCGTATGTCACCAGTTTTTGGGCCTTAAATTTTGAGCTAGAAAGATGAAATTTGATATCTGGGCTTCTGAAAATAGAAACAGTAAAAGTTGTTCATAACTTCACTATTTTGTATGAAACCGAAAAATAATATTAAGACATAATATTTAGATATTTAAATTCTCTACAATTCCTTCATACGTCATATGTGGCCACGCCCACTTTTGGAAGGCGTTTTCGTTAAAAAACTGAAACATCAGTAAACATTCAAAGATATCGTTGTAATTTGACAAAAAAAGTGCCTTGCGGCCACGCCCACTTAATAAGATCTGTATAAGAAAATGGATAGGGTATCATATGATCCGTTACAAAAGAATTGTAGATTTTTGGTCCATTCTACTGACTTGGTAGGGTATACACTATCAGGCCTGAACTGAATGCCAATTAACTGCAAAAATGTTCCTAAATTTGGTTATTCCTAAATCGAGGTTTGTGTATTGAGGCTGGGATATTTGAAAAAATGTATAATTTTATGGCAGTTTTTGTCTTTTGGGAATGAGGGAGTTAATTGGCATTCAGTTCAGCCCTGGTACTTACTTAAACACCCACTGGATGTCTCAAGCAGTGTGTACATACGTACATAGATACAGTATAAAGTTGATTGGATCAAACCTTCGTTTAAATCGCATTTCATAAGGTTTTTGCCCCAGTTCGGTCAAAGGATACCCACACGTAGATATCCCCTTGATCAACCCACTATCCCTAGTCCACCGAAATACAAAAAAAATACAAAAAAAATCAATTATAGATAAAAATTTCCCCCGATTTTATTCAATAACTTCGACACACACATTCCCATTTGGAAACTTTCTAGAAAAAAAAAAAATTACTCTCAAACCCAATTTCTTTTCTATAATAGCTTCAAGGGCACGTATACTCCTCCTCAAGTAATTGTTTCCTAGACGCGCATTATCCATGTCAAAGCGGATTATAGGTGGTATTGTTGTTGGTTCGTTTGTTTAGTTTCCCTCACATGTCCACGTTAATGTGTATCTAGAGATCCAAAGCAAAAAGAGGCTAGTATCAAATTTCAGTTTCTAGCGAATTTTCCTTTTTCTCTATCATTTCGTGTCTCTGTTTTTTTTTTTTATTTTTTTTATTATTTATTTTATTTTAATTGGATTATGTCCTGTCAGCAATGAAAACACAGAGGAAGAGAAGGAGCCAAATCCAATGTTCATGTATCTTTTGTTGTGGGGTTTTTTTGTGTGCCTTTTTTCTTAGTAAGGAAAAAATAAAAACGTATTACGAGGAAAAGGTCAATGGAACTCCAGGTGCTTTCTCTCCATGGCAATGGTTAACTTAATCCTTTTCCATGAATGGCAGTATCCCCAGTTGACCGTATCAAAAAAGGAGTTTTATTGTTAGTTTACGTATGATACATACATATGCCTTTTGTGGGGATTACGTTGTTTCAGATACATAGATACACATACACGTGTGTGTGGGTTCATTTGGATAAAACCATTGTGTATAGAAATTTAATTTATACGGATTCCAATTACATTCCGTATGACATTTGAATGTCTCTATAGTGGAGGAGTGGGTGGCAGGAAGAAGACAAAAGACTAAGAATAAGCGCAGCTCTTTGGATTCTCTCTATTCGGTTGGATTTGGTAGCTAGGACTTGTTTGGGGAAATGAGTGGTGAAATTGTGCATTTCTTTAGCGTTATTCTCAATTCGTTTAGCTAACGTATAGATTGCATCAGGTGAAATGTGCTTGTAATTATTTTCTTCGATGCACACAGTGAATAGCTTCCGTTTTCGAGCTTATATCCTCTTCCGCATGTTGACTTCGGTTGCTGCCCCAGAAAATGCAATTTTTTTTTGTTTTTTTTTGTTTAACGCTTCATTGGATAAACTCATTTCACCATTTCACACGCGACAACGAAACAAGTACATCACACGAAAGAGGAGTTTCCCATTCGTCGACAGCGATGTAACAAACGAACGAGAAGTAGGAATGACAATCGACGCGTAATAGTAGATGCAACCATCCGGTAATAGATGGCTTTGTATGGATGAGAAATTTTTGTCTGTTGGTAGTGATAGTATTGATACCCAGCATGGGTACACTTTAGGACCCAGTTTTTTTTTCTCACTTGCAGCTAGATATGTACATACATATGTGTACCTATGTATGTGGCAAGTATTGGTTTCGCGAAATAATCGAGTTTGAGATTTTATTCAAACTTGCCATCATCTGTTTGTACGCTCGATTGCAACCCAAACGCCTGGGGGAATTCGCTCCAAACTTCGCATCAAGAGCCTGTAAAATCACAATTTGGCACAAAATCGGAATTTT
The DNA here is from genome assembly GCA_963583995.1 of Xylota segnis. Lineage (NCBI taxonomy): Eukaryota > Metazoa > Arthropoda > Insecta > Diptera > Syrphidae > Xylota > Xylota segnis. The sequence continues at coordinate 55,548,803 of OY757237.1, read as the reverse complement.
CATTCTAAAGTCAAAATTATTGGTATTTTCCTTGAATGCGATCTTTGGAAAATGAATTTCCTCGAAAACGGGTCTAACAATTTCGATAGGATTTTATATTTGGATTAGCATACATTTTTATCCAGTCAGGCGTCTGCCCAACATTTAGGAAAAAATATTTTTAAGCAATTTTTTTTTTTGAAATTGAAAAAAAGAATGAAATGTAGAGTATCGTAAAAATTTTAAAGATTTGTATATTTTGTGTAAAAGAATTATTCATATGTGTGTATATTTGTGAAAATAGTGTTGTGCAAATGCCATTACTGGGCAGAAATGGGTTAACTGGGTCATATGCCATCAGATTGAATTTCAATCCTGAAAAGTTGGCATACTTTTAGCACCGTCGTGCAATGTCTGCCCTCTTTAGTCGAAGGTCCGTCCTACGTAGTTGTATTTATTTTTTTCAAAATAAATTATTGTGTATTACGGATTATTTTTCCAGATGAAAGCCACGTTTAGTGAAAAGATGTCCAAACATTACGCACATATTTTTTTCCTTTTTCTGTTCTGACACTTGCAGCTATCTGATTTCCACTTTTTGAATCCTTCGGTTCAAGTTTTGAGCTTCATGTAGGTATTCTAAAAGTCGATCAATCTTATTTACTCTCAATATACGAGCAGTTTACTTACCAACTTTTTGTAGAGATAGATCAAGAGAGTGATGAAAACATATTTAGGGGGTAAAATGATGGACTACCTCAGGATTCCACTCTCAGACCTTATCTTCTTCGATTTTAAATACAATTGCCCGCATTCATGTGAATGGGGTGTTGCCGATAGATCACCCGCATTACAGTAAAGGTGGTCATAGTATAAATAGTATATGTATATATGTATAGGCCACACTGAAGGACGCTCCGACAATATCTTAAATCAAAATCTGTAAACTAATGAAATCACTCACATCTTTCATTCCATAAGACAAATATGTATAAAAAGAAGACATTTATCCTAAATCAATAACCCTTTGGCCCACATTCGTTAAACTAGTCAACAGTACTTCCAATACTCATTTCAAGTCCATCCGGTCCTTCTATATTCTTCAATTGATGTCTAATGAAATCTCCTGCAGGAGCTCCCCAGCCCGTATGTTTATACTCCTGAATCACCTCAAAGGTATTAATTATATTATGAATGTTTATTTAGATCTCTATGTCAATTGATTTGATTACCTATGACACTGAGATACATTCGGGTTACCTACCTACTGTTGCTATAAAGTCACAATTACATTTATCACAACATTGGTAATCCCTGGGATATAAATTCAAATTTAAATTAAAGATCCCTTCCATTTATCAGAACCAATGCAACGGCAGAGCTATAGCTGTAGATACACATACAATGTTTTTCTCCTCTCAGATGGTTAACTATTTATTAACCGATCCCTTTTCATTTAAATAAATTTACTGACCAGCTGAATCAACACACAACAGGCAGAGTGAGGGAGGACAATTAATATCTATCTGTATTTTCAAACGACGAGTGGCCAACTCCGTCTCCCCTTTCTATGACCAGTGCTATGGGCATTTATAGATGGAAGAATATGTACAACAAACTCATCTGAACCCGATGCTGCTGTGGCGACAGTGTGGGCGATAGATTGCCGAAAAATTATTGTAAACGCTTACCCTACAGAATTGACAGTTTGAAACAAAAACAAAAGCGATACGAATCGTTAAATTTATTCGAAGTCATTTCGACGCAATGCAATCCATGAACATGATCCATTAGGTTTATTGGACTGTCGATTGTTTTGAAAAGAATAGAATGACAGGGGTCCACCCGAACAGCGTGTGGCAACAGGATACAGCGTTTCCTATTAGATGCGTGTACCTATATCTACTAGATGCAATTTTTGTATGGTTATTCTATTTATTGTGCACCCCTATACGGGGTGAAATGCTATTTATTGTCAGTACGAGTATTCCCATTCTAGTTGATTGTTTCTCTCCTCCATTGCACTCTTTTATTCCAAAGTACAGTGTTTGTGTATTTTGACGATGGCGTGTGCCGTCGTAGGAACGTGCCTCGGTTTAGATGCAACGCACATGCACAAACACAGACAGAGAGAGAGAGGAAAGTCATTACTCTAACCCCTATGTGCGATGTGAATAGAGACATTTAAAGGGTATTAATTGTTTGCCTTTTCTGGTATCGCATAAGAAAATTAATAAACAGTTTAATTTATGAGGTTCGCGTTGCGGCAAAGAAGTCAATTTATGTTATTGGTGGAGAAGTGGGAAATGTACAGAGTATCTATAGCTGTATACTTACCGAAAACGAGGCTATGACAGCCAAATTAATTGATAATGGATGTGTTTTCTAAAATAAATGAGGATTATTGGCGGTTTACCAGCGAATACATATGGAGAAACCCTCACCATTTGCCCCCAGTAAAACGAACAGCTTGTCCGCAACAAGTAATCTCTATATTTGTGATTGAAAAACGTATAATTAGTTTCCTGAGTATAAAAGTACCTGCAATTTTCCTCAGATGACTGAACATTAACTACATCCTTTGAAAACTTGCCTGCTAAAAGCATAGCTTTTATGTAGCTGTCCCACCAACCGAAAAGTTTGCCCACCAAAATCAGTATCACTGACATTTATCCAAAAATAGTAAGTAAAGGTATTTAACACCATATTCATAGATTGTTATTGTTTAGCTTCTGGTTCATTAACTAATGGGTGAACTTGCCCATTAAACCGAATTATAACACATCACAAAAGCCAATTGGCTCCGCTATTACCGTAACTACTTTTCACTTCTAAAGTTATCCCTTGTGGTGGGCGGTGTGAATCAATCAATATCCACTTCATCATTGGCTATAAATATCCCATATGACGTAAAACCCATCCTATTCTGTCTATCCACTACTCGTATATCCAGCTCCTTTAATTGAACATCACTCAAACACCTAATGAGATACTAATTTAATTTAATGGATTTATAGAAGACACACGAAATCTAATAACATTTTCTTTTTCTCTTTTTCATTCCAGGTATGTACGATAGATAGACCTCGTCTAGATACAGAAGCCCATGTACGTAAGTTTAGTGTCTCAGAAAATCGATTCCAATTAATTAAACTACTCCTTCTCTCTCTCTCCGTCGTCTGCTGTACAGAACTAAGCCAAAAAGCCTTGAAAATCAATCCATTTAGTGTGCTCGTTGTAAGATAAAAGATACAAATAGCAATGTCATTCTCATTCTCATTCTATCTCGCATATATATCCAACACTTGCGGGGACGTTACATACATAAATTGGAGCAATGAAATTTATTTTTTGTTAGAGCCCCCATTAACTGGTGTCAAATTCAATTGATCGTCAGAGCTAGTTTACGAGCGTATCTATCGTTAGAAAGGTTATTCGTATTTACATTGTTTTGTTGTCATATGACATTACTGGAATTGTGTTTTCCAAAAAAACAAATTTCAATAAACTGTAATTAGATACAGTAACTGTTTCAGGGAATTTCATGTTCAATTACAAAGCCAGTTCCGATAGCCCCCGAGTAGGAAATGTTAATTGCATTTTAATAGGAGACACACAGGAATACTAGTACCGATTGACGACACATATGGTCACTTTTCTGACAGTCATTAGGGGTGGAACGTGAGGAAATTGATTTCCAAATCGTGTTGAATAAATTGGGAAATATTTTTCGGCTAAATATTGATTTAATGGATTTTTAAGCAGCAGTAAGAGAAATGTTTTATTAATGTTTATCCAATGAAGATGTATTCCTTGAGTAATACCGGTGTATAATGCCGGGCACGCTTTGTATTTTTGCGAAAGTGTTTTTCTTTTTTTTTGAGAAAATGTGTTTGGAAATGATATTTTGAAAAATAAATCATCACATGCGAGACTGTTGAGTGGGTGGATGGGTATTGTAAACAAGGTGAAGACATTTGAATGATGTTTTAATTTAATTTTTTGACTGAGACATTTACCTTAGGTTTTAAATGTTTCAGGCTATTGGTACTTCAAAAGAAATTTTGTTGGTGCGTACAATGTGGTAGAGATTCAGTAGCATTTTGTTTAGCTACAAAGAGGCAATAAAATTCCACCATCCTTCACATTATAATTAATTGGATGTCGGAAAAGTAATTTTATTTCGGCAATGAAAATGTCGTTCAATGGCGCCCTCCCCCGGGCAACAACTCGTAAAGTAGTTCTTTGATATCGTTTCAGCTCTTTGTACTTAGAGTGTGGAATGAGACATGAATTATATTTCGCTTTAGGAACTATATTCTTTGAGCCCTTCGAGGCGAAAAGTCTAGTACTCCAAGGTTCCAAAATGTGCAACTATTTTCCTGTTTGTTCATTACCATCGTATTCACTCAAAAAGAATAGGTGCAGGGTCTTTTAGGAATCAATCCAAATCACGGACTTCGCCTATATTCAGTTGGCCTCTGCTCGACAAGGTGTCTTTCATGTTTCATGTATCTAACTCACTTAATAGGCACATACTTTAACTTTTGGTGTCATTCACTAAAGAAGTGCATCCGAACGACTGCCAAGTAGCAATTTTTCGAACGCAGATACTAATCCACCTCCGCAGTTTAAGCCAGTCCTGGGCTTATGTTTGATTGTTGGTGCCAAGAACAACAACCTGTCTTATTTTACTCTGAACCCTAGTCTCCTAACTTGGATCTTTATGCGTAGAAATCTGTGAATCCTTCTCTAACCTGATATGAGCCTGAAAAGGCTGATTCTATCACCACTTAAAGTATAGGACGTTGTATAAAATTGTCACGAAGCAGTCCTCAGCCATTAGGATCTCATGATAGCTATACACGTCCATGAAATATGTAAATCTAAACGTTGTTGCTGTTAAGTCTTGTATCCTGTTGTGGGTCCTAGGCCTTCGACAATGCCTACGCGCCATCATGTGCAGTTTCTGGAAATATGTCTCAGTTTTCCCCAACTCTTTCCCAATTGCCGTGCTTCCTTCTCAACTGTTCTGCGCCACGAACTCCAAGGACCGCCTCGTATCCTGCCATCCTGAGTAAGCGGGTTCCATTGCATCGCGTTAGCTATGGACCTGTCACCCCTTCGGAGAGTATGTCCAATCCACTGCCACTTTCGTCGTCGTACTGTTGTGCCTATAAGTTCATGGCCCGTTCTTTGATAGAGTTGTTCATTAGAGATACGGTCTAAACTTTGATAGCTCTTGTTTGTACTAGTAGCAACTCAGTTTTCTGGTGTTAAGCTGTCAGCTCACATATTCTGCTCTTGGCATTTGTACGAACCCATTAATCTGCTCACTTACTGTCAATGTACACAATATTCAAATGTTTGTATCGGACTCATATTTCTCAATTCCGGCAGCAAGCTACTTTTCCAGTCAAAAAGAGTTCTATTAGTATCTTCTCGTAGAAGTTAGTACTTTGGTTCGTTACATTAGCTAATTCGATTAAATAGTATCTCTTCTTTGTAGAATAGCCACCAACTGATGTTTTCCCTCAAATTCAGAACATCTGCTCACTACTCGTATACGCGTGAGTAGCATACAATATCTTCAAACGAAGTACATATCCATGCTGCATCAAATCTTGCCGGCACCCCAATGAACCATATCGTTACGAAATTCCTGTCTGTATCTAAATTTAAACAAATCACTTTGTGGTGTTAAATTTTTTGTGTCCCTACCTCACTAAAGATTCGCACACCTAATTAACTACCACACTTTGCTTTGCTATTTCAATCCCCTGAACAAAGACGCACAATTGGTTCCCTTTTTTTCAGTTGAGCCCTGCAAACAAGTGTTCAGGCATCCAGAAATAATATACACTCACCAAACCCATCATAGATACATATCATGTACGTAGGTTCAAAAATAGATACAATCATGCACCGCTTTAAAAGTACAACTTTCTCCCCACATATGGAAGTGATAACTTCCAATGTGTGTGCACTTCATTTAGTCGAAGTCCAAATGCAATTGAGTTCGACGAGATGCATAAAGTGTGCGCTATCTTTGAAAATAGGTAATTGATTTCCTCTGGCGTATCCTTCATTAAGGGAACATTTTGTTAAATTGATTTGTGTCTGGAGGCTGGGGCGACTCTCAAGCTGTATCTGAAGAAAAGAGTTTTCTGATTGACAGTGAGAAATTACAAACAGATGGTGATGTTGGAGAACATCATTTCTCTAGAGTACGTAAGATGATCTTGTATGTCTTCGCTTGAGGGCATCATTTTTGAGTATTCTTTTCTCTGACAGGTGAAGGTTTCTTGGTACTTTATGGGTCCAGGCAATTGAGGAAGAAAATTGGAAGTAAGAAACTGACAGAGTGTACACTAGACATGAATTTTCTCAGAAAGCATTCTTACGTGTACCAGGGTCATGACTTTCTTTCATTATTCATTATTTTCGTATCTGGTAGTCATCCTACAGGGCTTAGGGTAGCATCCTTCTCGAAACCATGTACATAAGACCTACCACCTGTCTCAGATTTACTTATCTTATTTTTCCTTGAAAATTATACCAAGGCGTTCCGGATTAAATCACAAGAAGCTCTTTAAATAAATTCTACTTCGAATTTTGAAACCATCACTCTATCCTGCACACCGAGGCAAAACGTCAAAATGCCTGTACAAGTGGCACGACTACGGCCAACACTACATCAAATGATCTCCCTGGGCTATCATGTCTTTAAAATGCGAAGAATCCCACCAAAATGATTTACGAAATCACTCACCATTGGAAATCGTTTATCCGTATCCGAACTCCCCGCTATAAATTACACATTCCCCGAGACTTAAAAAAAAAAAAAACCCGCTGAAACAAAACTGCCTCCTATTTTGGAGATTTCCTCTCGAACTTGTGTTCTTTTTTCTTTGGTTTACAAGCAAAAGCACTCCCAAGGGAAAACATCTTTCCCAGTGTTCTCCACCTCCCCCCGACCCCGTCACCACTACACTCTGTACTGACAGATTTGTGTTTATCCACTAGAGGACGACACTGACAGATGGCGGGCGGATTGCATTTTATTCTGTTTTTTTCGACGCAAACATTAATTTCATTAACACTTCAAAAACACATGTATTTCTGGGCGGGTGTGGGACAATTTTTTATTTGTTGGATAAAATTTCTCTTCACATCGTTTAACGGTAATGTTTTACAAATCACACGTTTCAAATGGCAATGCCTTATGCCGACGCCTATGTCAAGTACTTTGGAATATTTATGACTATAATTAGCTACGAACTGATCGAGAAAAATTTGCAAATTGTCCAAAGTAAATATAAAAGATACAGAGTATCTGAGAAGATACGTAGTGTCTATGAATAGAATTTGGGCTTGGGATTTTTTTTTGCCTCTGATAAGTATAGTTTTTGAAGTGAAAACAGACCCGATTAAGCAATAATTAAGTTTAATGAGATTTAATGTAGACTTGTGTTATAGGGTGGAAAAATTGGTCGGGGAAATGGGGCGGAAAATTGCCACTGTTTGGATGGCGAGTAGTTACTTTGAGGTTCCTTCTACCTTCTTAAAAAAAAGTTTCTAAATTAATCAATTTTCGGAACGAAAGTGGTTGGGCTATTAATAGAGAGTTGCTCTCGAAGGAAATTGGATGTGTAGTGTAGTCACCGCTGTGCAAAAATCTGCCCAGTTCCCAGTTCCAAGTTCTGAAGGTGCCGAACGAATTCTTGTTCAGAACAACTCACTCTACATAGTTAAGTATACGGCTTGGCCTATTTCGCTACTCACATTCATGGCTACACCATATTCGGTCCAGCAATGTCTGGTTTAGTATAGTGTTCACTATGTTCTTCAACTTTTCCCAGCCATAGCTGCAGTTTAAAGAGCATCACTCATGACCAACATCAGTAGTACTGGTGAAATACTGCAGCCCTGCCGTAACCCATATTCAACTTCATAATCTTCTGTCATCTTGTGGTTGCAAGCATTTGTCTATATTCACTGTGGTTATATCTGACTCCAGACAGTAGAAACCCTCTAGGTATACTGAATGCATTTCTCTATTAGGTTTCAATGCAATGTGATCCTAAACGAAGACTACCAGATTCCAGTTCTCTAGTAGTTTGACGGTCAATCCCTTGTTGCACTTATTTATTAAGGCGGCGCTACAGTTCGGGGTGAACATGGGCTTCGACTTACAAGCTTCTCCAGTTAACCCGGTCTTAACTAATCCAAATCAGTTGATTTCCTCATCTCATTGCGCGTGCCACCTAATGCAAGGTCTCCCTCTATTGCGTTGTACCTCCGGGTTGGATTCGAAGACTCTGCGAGCTACATGTCCTAGTCATCTGTACCAATCGATGTTCCTCTACAGCTCGTTTAGTTCGTAGTTGAAACTCCTTCTCCAAAGTCCGCCATCAAAGAATCTTTCTCTCGTAAGGCCAAACGGCCTTCTCAGTCCAAAGAACCAGCGATTGGGTAGAGTTATTTTCGTTTAGTATCTGCTGAAATGTCACTGTCAGAATTTACATCAGAGCCGTGGTACACTAAGTACTTCGAAGAGTTATAACTGTCAATTGTGACGTTCTGTCCAATTCGCCGAAGTTATGTGTCCCATCTTGTTGACAGCTAGATCAGTTTTTGCGGTTTCTGTTTCAATACTAGCGAACGCGCTGTGTTCTGCCCATAATGTCTATATCGTGGGTATACGCTAGTAGTTGCACAAGCTTTGGCACGATTGTTCCTCCGGTTTTGACTAGAAAATTTCGCGCAATTCTTTCAAGTATGATGCTGACTCACGTGAGTCACCTTGTCCACGGCAAGGATGTCAAATCTAAATATGAGTCTGTTAAGCTTATCTCTATAGATCCTGTGACATGCCTCCTTGACGGAAACGTGTTGGTTATCGATTTGGAATTTTTCGGATTTTTTTCTAGGACCTGTGTGACTCTTGACTTTCCTGGCCTTAAAGCGCACTGATTCCTTGTTAGACTCTTCTCTTTTTTTTGTCGATATTCTTCGTAAATGAACTAAGCTTACCTGTCGACTTATTTAGTGAGACCATAAGCGATAACGCTTTGTTCTTCTTGAGGACTCTAAGTCCAGTTGGAATCCTTATTCGAGACCATTTCTTTCCAATGGACACAAGTCCTGCAAGTTTAAATAAGATGCAACCCATAAATTCGTTTCGAAATGCTTAAAGTTTTCCTTTGCCCATGTCAAAGGGGCAACTGTACCAGTGCAACACAACTAACGAGTTCTGTAGGTCGATGTCCTTATTTTCTTGGATGTCCTCTCATGGTTGGCAATGTGCGCCAAAGAAATTTCTTGATTGCACAACTTGGTTTTTCCAGCGAATTAACTTCGAAACAAAGGAATACCAGACTGCATTCCATTAAAAGGATTTGTCCTCAACACCGAGCCAAACTGAAAATAGAAAGCGCTCATTCCGCCATCAAATGTCTTAACGTTGGCAGAATGTTCTCCACAATCCGTCAGTGGGCCCTGTATGTGTGTGTGTGTGAGTTCTCCAGTGCGGTGTGTACTCGCCGTTTGTGCAAAGAGCTTCGATTTCAATCGCATCCAACGTATACCTAATCTAATTAGGATTTTGTTGTGTTTTTTTTTTTGCCCAACTTAAAGGAATGCTCATCCAATTCTCATTTGCATTGTATCTACAAACATACATGTGTATGTGTCTGTAAGGAATACCACATCCCGAGCCATTCGTCTGTCTGTTTGAATGTCATTCTGTCTTAATTGCTTCAATTAAGAGGTAATTGCATCCTAAACACATCTCTCGAGTCTGTGAAGGAGGAGCAATTGCAATTTGTTTGACTTGTGCTGATTAAGCCAAAACAAAAAAAAATACGCTTTTCACTGCCAGTTTTCTTGGAAAAATAAATTTTTAATATCTGGGCTTTGTAGAAAATAAACAATAAACTTGAATTCGTGACATCCATCAAGAGAGAGCTCTAATAAACAATTCCAGCATCGACATCGACGCAGCATTGCGAGCAGCATCATCAGTAGCATCATCGACAGAGTGCCCTGGCATCGAGGAAATGTCAACACAGCGGTTTGACTTCCACGATGAATTTAATCAGTCGATGATAGTTTTAGTAGCTCGCAAGATGATGAGTGGCATTTAAAAGGAAATTAAATGTAAATAAACAAATTACTTGGCAATAAGCAGGGCCACAGTGGGTGTAGTAGAACCTGGGATCAAGCGCAGATGCGTCTTCTGAGAGCTAAACAAAACTTGACGTAAACTCATTTTGACTTAAACGAAATAAACAGATGGAGAAGCGCGTAGTATAGGAACTGTGACAGAAGTAACGATTGATTTGTGAAAGGTCAGCAATGAATAGAGATCGTCTGCTTGTTTATGGTTTTTTATGCGAGAATGGTCTGTTGAGTTATGTTTTTAGTAGGAGCAGCCATTGAACGATTTTTAGCTGGGAAAGCGACTTCGATGAGTAATGCCATCTACATTTTCTTAGTACATTCTGAACATTATAACAGGTTTGTGGCTACACTAAGAAAGACATTTATTTCACACATGTTGAAGTCAAACAAAGCCACTAATTGTATCTACGTAGAGTCTTCTACTGAAGTCTACTAGAATGTACAAAAGACTATAGGCTGTACTTTGGTAAAAACGTCTTCGAATTACTGGTGGCTTGAAAAAGCCTTCCAAATTCTACGATTTTTCTTACGACCGCCGATAAGGAAATTCGGTATGCTTCGGCAAGGCATGCTAGCATTCTAGCATTCAAACCCCTGTTTGTGGTGTTTAATGTTCGGTTATTCTATCAAAATACAGGATTTAGTGATTTTGGAGCGATCTTGGCTTTCAAACCAGACTGTGGGTGGCTGACACCGAGTGTTACTATGCGTAGATACTTTTTCAGTATTTGTGTCGACTTTCAATCATGTTGCGGTGGCACTTTTCATCTTGACGTGGAAATGGTTTCAAGAACAGCGGGTGTTCTAGTTCAACTTCTTGTCCCTATGTACGCTAGACGTTGGACCTTGGTCACTGTGTTTCCCGCCCTCGGGTCATCAGACTTCAAACGTATCTGTCATATAAGCTCTTATGATAGCTTTTCGATGGTATTTGGGTTAAAGATTTTACCCAAGCAACAATTTGCTGGGTCGACGTTTTGTAGTTCAATTCGGAAATCCTTTCCACTACAACCTGATCTTGGTCTGTCGGCATCATCCTCTCCTATTTTGTTTCCATGAAGCCAGACAAAATGGATACCGAAAGGACCTAAGCAGCACAATTTACATAAAATTTTGAACAGTATGCCAATGTACGACCGATATCAGTTGGCCGTTGTGACCATGCTATCTAGACCAATTTGGTATGGGCTATGTTGAATCTTTCTAAGTGGAAATGATTGTATCATTCGGCTTATTAGGGAAATAGAACCTTTTTTGGTATCGAATGCACATCTCCGATGCATAAAATCATTGCACCTATCAACCCAATCAATCACTTCAACATATCGCTGCCTCTGAGCAAACTCTTACAAAACTACTCTTCAGTTCAGCAAGGGGAATTCGTTTATATTTTATAAACTGATGAGGTTTTCAACTAAAATTCACGATGAACGCGATGCAGAACAAACTGATGCTCCAAGAACATCGAAAACTTTTGAGTAATGCATCCTGCCAGCATCCACCAACCATGAAACTGTGCAAACTAAGAGGAGATACTATCGTAACTTTTCAGCACGTTTCTATTGGAAATGATATCCAATGTGCAAGAAGTTCTGCTGATTGCAATTTAAAATTAATAAACTATACGACTGTGACAAAAAAAAAGAAACAAATTTTCATTTCATATGACCTCAAATCCTTTGGCTTACATATTTGTATCTTTCTCGTGTATCTGTTCCAAATTCTAATTTCATTCCTTACCCCAAGGCAAGCGTTTGCCGTACCATTTTGCATTACATAATCATCAACATCGTTCTATTAATTCAAATGCATTTCATTTGACAACATGAGCATGGTAAAAAAAAATTGCAAATTCACACTATGTCACACACATGCACATTAAAAGGGGGGAAAAAAAAGAATGACAAGGCTACGCAGCGCTATTTGACTATGGATTCAATTTTTGTCAACAACGCACCAGTTATGTGAGTGGTAGGAAAGACACTTCTTGATCCTTTTACACTCTGCTCCCCAGCAATCATATTCCCTCTGACACTGACAGAAAACCGTCAGAAAAATGTGTTTCTTTGCCTTTCGTTCATTCCGAAGGACATTTGGTTTTTTTTTTTTTTTTTTTCATGCTATCGCATTTTTATAGTTATGAACCCTTGAATGCCCCCAAGGAACGCAAGCACATCCATCCTTTAACAGATATGCGACACAGCACAAATAGTGCCAACGATGTTGACATGGCATTCGGGAATGACAATGTGACCAGGGATAACATTCACCAGAGTGAGACAGATAGAAACCGCGACACATGAATATGTGTACTTATGTATGTATCTTTTGCAGGATATTTCCTTTTGACATAGATTTAAATGTATCCAACAGATACTCTCTCTCCTCTTGGGCCTGAGACTATGCGACTGCAAAAGCAAGTATGTAAAATTTGATTGTAGACGTACGTACATACATATCTGTGTATCGTTGCGGTTGGGATGCAAATTGTTTTAAAAAAGGAAATCCAGCACCCACCCTGTCGCCCAACTCACATGCCACACCTTCATGAATGGAAAAATATTGCACTTTATCGTAATGGCTTTCTGGTGGAGCGCACCGAGCTGCAAATATCTGCGGTGTACTTAGAAAACAGAATAGTGTGGGGGGGGGGATACTGAGGATGCTTGAGGAGTGCGAAACCATTTAGATGAAGGTCGGATGAAACAATGTCATTGCTTTTAGCAACCACAATGTTATTAAATTGTTAAAACACAGACACAACACAAAATGCTGGGCCCACTGGAGGGATACAGGGTGGTAGTGGTGCCAGAAAGGCCCTGAGTGAAATTGAGTTTTGGAAAATTTTCCAAAACAAACAAAGAGTGTAATTAAATTTGCTGGAGATAGAAAATTGAAACCGTAATTGCGCTCCAAGGGGTGTGGATGTGGATTAAAAACAGAAAAACAAACATACTTGTTGGCTCAAAGCTTTGTGTGTAATTAGACGACAGATGCATATGAGTCAAGGAGTCGAATGAACGGGAATGTGGATCTTTGTAAATTAATCGCGTAGGATGTGATTGCGTAAAAGACAGTTTTATAAATACTTGGCTTGGTGATGGGATTTAATTGGAAGGGAGAGATGGGGGAGGGGGTTTTGACTTAATTACTTCATTGGTAATATTTACTATCGAGAAGATGGGGTAAAATAAACACATAGTGCGGATTAACGAACTTTCTGTGAAGTAGTCGAAGTCTTGTCAAAGGCAGAGCCTTAGGATTTTTTATGTGATTGCTGAGGATTCGAGATTTTACATGTTAGAGGCGAGGTGGAGTACTCAACATTACACACAACATTCCAGAATATAGTCTTTTAGCCGAGCTTTGAAAAATATCATCGTATCGTCATCCTCTCTCTCTAAGCTACTTTACACAGAATGAGAACCTAATTGCCCGTTGGTATACCTACCACTTGTCTTTAATCTTTTCTGCTGAGGTTTCTGCATGCATCTTGTATAATTCTGTTCGCGAAAAGCGCAGTCTTCCATGATAAACACGTTCGATCTCCCATTTAAGTCTTGTCTATCAATATGGTCAGAAACCTTATTGCCTGTGATGCTTCTGTGTGGCCTTGGACCCAAATTTGAATGAAAAGTTTTGCCTTAAAAACTATGTCTGAGAATTCTTGCTTTCACGACCTGTTTTTCGCTAGATATCTCTCACTTCACAGAGCCTTAGAAGATAAATGGATATTCGGCTAACTAGTAGAGTAGTCTCTTACGGTCATCATCTTTTCGAATCACTAGGACGTGTTTTCCCAGATGTTTTTTTATCTTAGGACCCCTAATGCAAGGCATTCAGAGAGGAAGCACTCAAGCTGTTGTTGCTCTTCTTAGCATTCCGGAAAAAATGCCAGATTTTGCCAGTACCCGGCCTAAGGTGCATTTGTTCAGATTGATATACCCGGTGTATACGCTGACCGTCTTCCACGTAGATCTACTCGATCTTTTTGTCTGATAGTGAAACATCTTTGGCTAAATGACAGTCACAAACTGTCCCAATTGTCTCAAATTGTGACGGTTTTGCGTGATAGAAGGGCATCGTTCGGCAGTAGTGCCCCATCCTACTTTATTCTGTTTTGACATGGAAAAGCCATGCTGAAACATTATTCTATGTCTTGCAGGTCGCTCGGACACCATACAAGTCCAAAGGCAGCCTGTACTCTCTTTCAGATAGCACTGTGTTGCGTTGCGGTTCGTTCGTTAAAAAGGTTTAAAGTCTCAGTCCAACCAATCCGGCAGATAATTTTTGACCTCTTGTCCCATAGGAAGACAGTTTAAGAATATCTTCAGAGTGGCTGCGAAGCTACTAGATTGGGATCTGGTAATTCCTAGCCGAGCTATGCATATGCTATTCCTTTTCTCTCTGCTATCGACTGCCTTACAAACATTCCATAGAGTAGGATAGGGTTGGCAATGCAGGTCAAACTCCAATCGGCTTTCGTCGAGTAGACCTAGTTGCTACCCGATTATGACTTCATTTCCGTTGGTCTCGTGCAGAGTATAGGAGGATAAGCCACTAAGTGGCTACCTAATGCTTCTGTCTAAACGAGTTTGCATGCAAGAAAGACATTCTTAATTCTGAAAGTTGTACTCAATATCATTCGACATATTAGTTAAGACACAGCTTTGTTTGTTTGTAGAGTGATATGCCTAATGCTTTCTTTACTTTCTTTTAATTTCATAACAAGCCTTATCACAATAATTTCTCGTGACAGGAACTACTTCTTTAAGTTAAGAATCAACCAAGGACCCATTCCAAGTCCAGATTGCATGCCATTTGGCCATAAACTTAATGTCTAAAACTGTATGAATGTGTCCTCCTTTTCCAGAAGTAAACAGTTTCACCTACATACTGGGGAGTGAATCAAAAACCAGAAATGAGAACGCACGTAGGTGTTAAATGTACATTCTCCATGCTACATTAGTGCAGAATACACCCGCTGTTTTTGTTTTTGTTTTACTAATACCCACTTCCCCCAACAACAGCAGAGAACACTCCATCGATCTTTTAGCCCACCATCTACACACTACCAAACTGTGTGACTTACAAACCTGAATTTATTATCCTTGTCCACCAGTTTTTCTTTTTTTTATCCTTAATTTTGAAATATAGTTCAGATATAATCAGTGCTGATGACCTAGGCACCCAAAAAATACACTCCCACCACCCCCAGGAGCACTTTTTATGTAAGAAAGTCAAGAAATTCATCACCGTCGTCCTTGAGTGTCGTTCCAGTTTTTTTTCTTTTTTCTATATTTTATCATCAACTATTCCCTCTCGCTCTTAGCGCCTTTTGTTTAAGCATAACAGGAGGATGGCAAAGTGGAAACAAAAAGGGACTGTCGCCGTCGTCCACAAGAAAAGAAGAAAAAAAATGCCACAAACAAACAAATATGTGTATGTAGTGGACGACCATGCAAAGACCACACTAAACTATGCTAAAGGACAACACGAAAGTGGGCGGGGGTGGCAGAGAGAACAAATTAAAATAAATATGTCCACGGGTCGTTGTGGAATGTTTGCAAACTGAATTTAATTTGCATACTAACGGATAGTTTTTGGTTTTTTTTTTCTTTTTTTTTTGTTTGTCTATCCAAGATGGATAAGTATTGCAAAAGGGAAAGAAAACTTTCTAAGGAAGGAATCCACTGATCCTTCTCAGTTCTCGATGTCATTATATTTAATGAATTACGAAGATTTTTATTCTCTCCTTTGCAAAGTTATAATTTGTGGAGATAGTTGAAATTTTTTTCCCCATTATGGTTGCTTAGATACTTAAAATATTTCAGAGGATTGCAAATAACTCCTTTCGTAACCATGAGATACGTTGATTATAATGAACAGAGTAGGTTCGGGCTTTCTTTTTGTAATAAAAATAGTTGCTTGTTTGCCTGGAACTTAAAAATTTTACTTGGTGGAAGATACTCTAGAAATATACATCCTAATTGACTCTGAAAAGAGTAAGGATAGAGGTTGTATTCACGCAGGCAACAACCAATCCAAAACGATAGTCGTATCAGCAAACTTGTGAGGTGGATACTTCACAAGTTCTGCAAGGCATCAGATGAACAGCTCCCAAGAGATAAGTAGTAATGGCAGTTTATTATGCATCTATAATATCACAGAGAGGACCAAATCAGCTTTGCATTTTGTCCAAGTTGTTGTGTCCTCGAAAAAGTTGATGAGAATTGGAAATATGTGCTCTATCCAGCCTATTAGTCTTGGTCTGACTTTCTTTGTCATTCCGACTTTAACTTGAATCAGTTATCCTACAGATAAAGTTACATTCAGCTGGAAATTTTCAACTTTTTTCCGCAATCCGAAGAGTTAACCTCGAGAGTAGTAGATACAGAATCAATCGTAGTTCTTAGTTTCCTCATACGTTGTCACCAGCTTCAATCCTCGTTGATATACATATGTATGTATACTGTCCCGCTTCCAGTGAAACTTTAGAATCAGGGTAGAAGACAAGAACCATGTATATTTCATAATCATGGGCATCCAGTTCAAGCATTCAGTTCTATTATTCTGGCTGCCAAATACTGTGCCATACTACCGTATTTTCAAGAAATTCCAATAGTTCTGACGTAGCTTTTAAGCGAAAGAATCTCACAGATAATTGCCTCCAACCAAGTGTCCGAGAAATTCCAAAAATTTCCTCGTATAAGTCAGAAAAGATACAGATGTACGATGAAACGCTACTCATAAATCTTCCCAATGAGTTGTATGACATTCAAACGGAATGGTGGGGGAAAAAATGTTGTTCTACTCTTCCCCCCATTGACCTCGTTCATCAAAAACAAACTCTGAAGAAGCCGCTGCCGGCAAAAATTAAAATCAAAAAAAAAAAACCACCGAACGGCAGATACAAGCATAAAAGATACATTTTTTTCTCGTGCCATATGTTGCACATCTTTATGTGCCACTTGTTCTGTGCTTGTCCTCTCTCTTTCGAAAAAAAAAAACATATATTCATCGACTGAATTATCATCGCATTTGTCGCTACAACGATCGTCATCATCATCTCCATCATCAGATACATCATTGTGGACATCGTTTTGTCGAAGCTTTTTTTTTTCCAGATACAATGCACTTATATGCACTTTTCCTTGTCTGGGCAATATGTCAGAGTCATCATCATCATTTGTATCTGTATCTGGTTCAATCGTTAGCCAGTTAGACAGTGCATCGACAGAACTCAACTCATCCAGTGTCCTCGTCCATCGCACAGAAGTGATCTAATCAATTGTATAACTGGGAAAAGATACAAAAACCCAAGTAGCTTGCTTCGCTACTGCAGAGGCAAGTTTTGAAGTGATATTTCCTTTTTACGTTCAACTGTTTTGAACTTTGTATATGTAGGGTGCTGCAGCAATAGTAGTCGTGGTAGTTGGTAGAGGAGCTGCTTAAGTGGACTCCTTTATGGCTTTTATAGAGAAGCTGTAGTTGGAGTTCCTCTTTTGATGGTTTCTTCTTCAATTGGGAATGCAGTTTTCTCTTAATATGGTCGTGTATCTATATGGCAATGCAGTGCAACATTATTGAATGATGGGGGGAAATAGGTCAACTCTATTGACATTACGTACTCCATTGGGATCTGATGCAGCCGCCGCTAGCAAATGGCATTTGCCATCGACTTGCGACAAATCGGAATCATCTCTGTCGGATTCGTAGTTGGCGGCGGCTATCCCTTGAATTGGTGTACTAGTCTTGAATTGGGAATACAGCTTTTGAATTGATAGAATGTTTCTTTTCGTTTAACTGAAGTAGCGGGTTGTTCAATGAAATCAATTCATTTGGTTTGTTCTTGCTAAGCTTGGGTAATACATTATGGTGATGTGGGTTAGCAGGAAGGAAAAATACTCGTCTTAAGTTTTCAGTTGAAGTTTCCATTTGACTGCTGCAGAAGGAATAAAATTAACCTCAGGAAGGTACTCGGTCAGAACTGTTTAATGACTCCATCATACAGAATTAGTGGTTATACTTTGATTGATACATTTAGGGAAGGTGCGTGTCCATGAATCGTTGAACTATCAACTTGTCATAGTTAGATAGTAGTTCCAACTCTCCGTTAACGTCTCCCCCTTACAGAACTTAAGACAAGCAGAGAGATAGATATGCCTCTGCACATCCATAGTAGAGATGGATGGAACGGCGTCTACGGTCTTGCCCATTTCGAACAACTTCCAAACCAAGCTATGACTGCTACGATCCAACCTAAAATCAGTGCTGCTTTATAGGTCCAATACTACTAGCTTTGTTGGTCCAATCATACTTATGTATCTGCAATGAACAGCTTTATCAGAGAACGAGCCAAGAACCTAAAGACATTACTATACAGAGGAGCAATGCCAGGGGATCCGACACCCCCAAGCCAAGTAGCTTGGAATGCATTATTGTGATGGAACACCACCATCCAAGGAAATGGTTCTATGAATCCTAAAATAATTTTAAACAAATTCCCTGGTTGGATTGAGTGCTTATTCGTTTCGAGTACCTAGTGTGGATTCTAGTCGCTATAATGTGGCACTCAATCATTGATCGTACTTGGACATCATTCTTATTGCCAAGTACCACGAACTTATGAAGTGCGTCAACTATTTGGTCAGATTTTATTTTTCCTTGCTCAGTGTAACTTCTACCATTTCTCCTCGAGAGGTGTAACTCATTAAAATGAATCTCTTTTTTTTTGTCATGACTTGAATTTGTCTAAAGAATGTAGATGGGTAGTGGTATAGGCCTGACAATGTCTCATGTATAATACAAACACCTTATCCACTCAGAATATGATGACTTTTAACATTTCCTAAAAAATTTACTTTACAACTTTCGGTACTTTCCGCAAATGTTTCCGAAATTTCTCAAGAAATGACTGTAATCCCTTAAAATGTCTACGAAATCTCTTAGCTTCCCACTTGTGTAACAGCCAACTTGCCTACAAAATTGATAAATCGCCCTAAATGTCAACCAAGAAGAACATCGTCATTTCTCATCGAATAAAATGAATTTTCTGACATTAATAACCCTAACAGGCAAAAGTCGGGATGACTACCCTTACATTTGTACGAAATTCTCTATAAATCAAATTATACATCTCGTAATGCTAACTAATTTCTCGTTTTTTTTTGTTGTTTTTTTTCTTTACAGGTGAGTTCTAGAGAAAAAAGTATTTTTTGACAATTTGGCCCGACTCCGAGGGTGGGCGACACTGACACCCTCATCCCCCGCCACTGTAAGTAATATAAATGAAATAAATTTTGCGTTTTCATTTTCATTCACATTCCGCCCTTATCTCGAGCAGTGTGGCACAACACACAGGATAGGTATACTACACTCGGCAAGAGTGTACTTAGTCCGTCAGAAAACTATGTGTACTAAGTACAAAAGGTGCTCGGAGAAATAAAAGCTAATGTACCTTTGCTTTAGTGTGTCCTAATGTACCATGAATTTGGTGAATGTTACAATTTTCCACAGGCATCCACCCTCAGCTCTGCACACAGTCATTCGGTGAAATAAAAATTCCAACATAGATGAGGGTGGAATGAAACCTAAAAAAAAAAAGAAAACAAAAAGCGAAAAGCGAAAAGCAAAAAAAAAGAATGCGGTGCGGGGAGAGCATACAACATTTTAACGAAGAAGACGGTCTTAATGTAAATTTCCTGTTCAAATGATGACATCGAATGACCCCCAAGAGATCTGCAAAGTAATTTTTGTGTTTGTCTCGTGCGGGGGTAGTTTTTCGGTTTTCTTTTTGTTTTACGATTTAGAAATGGAATGTGGAGGGCTGCACTGCAGTAAGATGTTGAGACATTGCTAAACAAATGTTGCTTGTGGTTGGGGGTGAAGCGCATTTTTATACTATCGGGCTTGTAGGGTATATCAATTTCAATCCAAGGAATCGATAACGATGACATCATCGCCATGACTAATGGAATCGTCAGGGGATGCATTTCGGAGCTATCGCAACAGGAAGACGTTGGCTGTGACTGAAACACGTAGGGGGTATGTGAAGTCTTGACAGCGAAACTGAGTTAATGTGAAAAATCGCTTACGTGATGGTGACATTCCAAGTATTCTCTCAAATTAACAAATGTCTTGCTGTTAGGTTTTTGTAAGAACCTCTTTGTATAAATAATCCATTCCCTTGTTCCTCTTTGACGAATTATAATCACTCAGTTTCTTTGGCTTCGTTTTTGGTGGAGATACTACCAGCTCTTGGGTTTGTCTACCATCGTTTTTCTTTAGCTTGCTAGAAAATTATCTTATTCCTCCAGCTTCCATTTAATGTTGCAATCCTTGTTCTATTTCGCCCGGGCGGACCCTATTGCACTCACAATGACCCCTTATGCTCTCTCTAAGGTGAGCATCAGCGTGATCATCATCGTTTTACGGAGAGCTAACAGAGTGTGATCATCAACTTCGACTATCTTAAGTAAGACTATCAACTACTATAATACATAAACTTTCAATGCTGGGCATTGGACATTTCCTAATCATCTTTACTTTGATGCCTTCATAAACAGCGTTTCTTCGATAGCAGTCATGTTGCTTAGTACCAATCAAAGACGTATTTTAGGCTGTCTGTACATTCGATTGGAATCCATGGAACGTCTTCATGAACGATGCTTCAATCTCCAATATTACTAAACGTGAATTTGAGGGTAGTACTTGCATCGCCGATGGATTTATTGTGACATCTGCCAAGGAGTTATCCTAAACGAAGACAATAGTTTGACTGTGTCTTTGGTAGGACTAAGCGACCTTCTTCAACTACATGAAATTGTTATAATTTTTATTATGGCCAATGGTGCCTTTTCTGAGAGGTCATCCAGGCGTCCGAAGTCATAGACCTCCATAGGCTTGGGCATTTGCGTAGAAAGTGGGATGTGTTTTCTGTGTCTATATTGCCATAGCATCTGCAGGGCTCGTCACTACTTAGTCGCATTCTTCTTCGGTGGGCAGCCAAGAGATTGTGCTCCGTTATAATTCTCATGAAGATCTTCGCACGAATAGCTCGTGCTTTGTCCAGAGTTTTCTGGAGACATGATGTGATGAGAGTGTCTTCCAACTACCATTAGCTAATCTCAAAGGGGCTTGTTCTAAGTTGGATTTACCAAGTCCTAGAGACGGTCTTGGGACCCAAAAGATTGATGATTTGCATGAGGATTTTTTTTTTTTTTTTTTCCTTGGACCCTAGCCCATATGGCTGATACTGCGAGCTAAAAGATCTATTGTATCTTAGGGTGTAGTTTTACTCTAAGAGACGTACCACCTCCCTGATGAAGGAAAGCACGCCCTTAGTTGCAGAGGTTCTAATATCTGCCGGCGAGCATGTTACCTTGCGGAAGATGCACCACCTCTGCCAATGCAGAGCTGGACATTCACAGAGAATGTGCTCAGATGATTCGTCATCTTCTGAGCAGAACCTGCATTCTATGTCTGGGCATACATTGAGTTTATTGAGGTGATATCTCAGGCCGCAATGACCTGTTAGAAAGCTCACCAGCTTCCTTATGTTTTCTTTGTTTAAACTTAGAATTTCCTTGTAGGAATATGGCTTGATTAACCACTGGGATTGTCGTAACACCGGAACCTTCCCCCCCATGCGTTAATCAGCGCTGTGGCATTAGCCCGGTTGACGCCACAGTAAGGTTCAGGTCCAATGAACGCAGATCCTGAGCCAGCCCTGGCTAGTTCATCTGCAGATTCGTTGCCTGCAATCCCCTGATGACCAGGAACCCATCCGAGTATCACACTACTATGTCTAGCAAGAGATTGTAGTATATCGTAACAGCATTTAACTGTTAAGGAGTCCATTAAGTTGGACGACAGAGCTCTGAGAGCTGCCTGACTATCTGAGAAGATATAAATTTTAGCGCCCTTGATTCTCTTACTAAGGTTTATTTTGGCGCAGGTGGCATGGAGTTCAGCCTGGAAGACCGTGGGACACATTCCCATAGGTATTGAGACTTTGGTCAGCACCCACTCCAGAGTCCATCTTTGGTCCGTCTGTGAACCATATCAGACCTCTAGGGTCCAGTGTTGGAACACCATTAGACCAGCCTGCACGGTCTAATATATTAACCTCAAATAACCTACCGAAACAGTATTCCCTGACCATAATGTCGGGTACAGTGCAGAGCATGTCTCTTTGTGGGATTGAGTCAAGAATTTTCAGGTGTCCCACGTGGTCACCTGCCTTAAACTTGTATTCTAGTTGCAACTTGATAGCGCATCTAGCAGCCGTCTTCCTAATGAAGATTTGTAGAGACGTGAGCCAAACGATGGCTTCTAAAGCTGCCGTAGGGCAAGTACGCATGGCACCTGAGGCACCGAGACAGGCTATTCTTTGTAGCTTCTGAAGCTTTGTTGCCGTTGTCCGTTCGTTGAGGATTAACCACACACTGTCTTGGTTTAGAAGTCCAAGAGAGCAGGCAATTCTGAGTATGTACCTGAACAAATCCTTTAGTTTTTAACCCGTCCATCTATCCCAATTACGTTTTATCTAAAAGTAAAATAAGTTTGATATTCCCTGGGTATAGAGGTGCTGCTTGCAACCAAAGACTGCTGTTCCCAAAGAAAAGTATTTTCAAAACTCCAACTCGTAAAAAATCCTAAATTTCTCTTAGTACTACACACATACGTACTACACATACAGGGTGTAGTTTTACTACAGGTCATCGTCCTACTGTCTCTATTCATATGTGCCACCTCGAAGCCCTCAACATCCCTCGCATAAGTACATCGGCAATAAAAATAATAATATTACACATATACGACATCGAATATTAAATTTATTTTAGCACTCGGCGGCTGCGGTTGGGGGATTGTACTCACGCACTACATACATATTTAGTGTAGTATAAAAAACCATTCATCCCCCTCTGTGCAATTACGTGTGCAGTGTGCAGTCATTTCAACTTCGTTTCTGTGGTAATGGGTGTCGGTGTGAGCTTTTATGGCGGCACTGTTAAATTTTCAACAACCCATCCCCCTATGGCATGTGTAAGGACATTTTTTTGTTTTTGTTTTTGTGTTTCCTCCACTCTCCACCCTATGTGGTGTTGCAAAAATATATATTTGATAACGAAATATTGATGAATAAATTTTCGAGTTCACAGAGTTCCACACTAACCCTCGAGGGGAGTTTATTTTATTTTCACCACAAATCATCGTGTCCTTTTTTTTATTATTATTATTATGTTGGCTTCATTCTCGGACAAACAAGCTGCATGTTGAAGGATTATTATTAAATGTGGCCGATTGGAGAGTGGTTTTTTGAAATACGAGATAGTTTTAGTAGTAATGGCGTGAATTTGGTTAACAATCAGGATGTGGTTATGCAGAGTGGGTTTTTGACATATTATATGCGGTGGTATACCCATCTGTGTGTGTCACAGAGGAGAATGTTAATATATCGGTTCGCAGCCAATCAATTTATCATGAAAAATGCCAGTTGTGTCGGTTAAGCGCAGATAGCTACTGCCAATTAATTTGGGCTACTAATGGGAGTCAATCGTAATTCCGTTTATCCCTAGATTTGGTTTCGGGTTTGCGTACTACAATATGTATAGAGATTAATAATTTGTCACACCTTGAAGGATAGAAGGACATTTGTACACGTTTATTTTCGCATACAGTCATCTAGATATTAAGCCAGGAGTCAAGTGACTTTTTTCCTTTAATGGAAATCCATTCCAGCTCTTAGCTGACGATAGATAGTAACCTAACCTGGGATTAAATCTACCAAATTACGTAGCAACATTCAATTACCATAATCACCTACCACTTAGCCTTACCCCTGGTGATTTCTTGTTGTAGGTATCCCCAAAAAAACAGAGGTGTAAATATACTTATACACGATTTGTTCAAGCACAACCTCACCTCATTACACGCACCCCATTCTCATGCAATTCAAACAAAAACTATTCCCTACGACAAAAACTACTTGCTAGGCTACGACGAATACACAGTAAATGCTTATTTTCGCTGACAAATGTCATTAAATTACAAATCCCCGCCAAATACACACACAACCAGAGTACAAGCCATTATCATTCCGAAAGCCAGCAAAAAGGGGGAGTGGGTGTCTTAATTAAATTAACCTCTAGCTAGTTGATTATGAACAAAAGAGCTGAGCCACACACCTACACTCTGACACTAGTGAGAGTGCAGATTGATGAAGGTCTAGGCCCGAACGAACTATTTTTGATTTCGCGCGTTCACTGTCATGTCGTATAGTTGTGGCATATGCGGCGGATTGTTTTGTTTTTTCAATTTGATTGTCTTTTTTAGATGAAGTTAAAGAGTTAAGCTTTAGCCACAGGGTGGTTATGAGATTGAAATGACTATGGTGACTATTGAGCTGGAAAATACACGATGTTGTTATCCTAATATCTTAAATGTTTATGTGAAGTACACCATTGTCTTTACATAGAATCGTTTTCACCGAAAGGTGAACAACCTTGTCAAACACCACTTTTTACGTTAATATCTTGTGTTAACTTTCTTCTGTGCCAAATCCCTAGATAATAGCCACACATTTGAAAACCAAATCCTGTGTAAGCAAGACTTCTTTGAAAACTCTGAATAGCAGATACAACAGAGATCTGTACTTAAAGAACTGGTAGGCAGAGTAATTTTGGGTTCTCGCTCTCATACTAAAAATTTCAAGAAACACTTACATTTCTTTTCAGTTTTCGATTAGTTGTGTCGCCTTATTTCCTTTAAAATCAAAGAAAATAAGAAAGTCCCTTGCTCATGGAATATCAAAGATTGTTTCAGTTGTCAAATCAGATAACTCAGCCGGCAAGACCCAAGAGTTATCGGGTAATTTTTCTCAGGATCCTCAAAAACTGCAACACAGGATTGAACTATCCATAAAGCTGGTTTTTGAAGAGGTCGTTGCCAAACTGGTCAGAAACGAATACCTAACAAATTTTATCGAGGTCGTTTATGGATTTAAAACCATACTTCCGACATCCGACACAATCTGTCATACTGCTGATGGAATACAAAATGATAGCAATATCCTGAGTTATCACCTCAATTACAATATAAACGTCCATCTCTAATGCTTAACCTCAGTTTTCGAACAGAGACATCCATGTCAGGGGGTTGAACAATAGGAAACTATGTCGAATAAAATGTCCCAGTTTTAGTATTTGCTATTTTCAACAAAACCACGGATCCACTTTCAGGGAGCTCAAACCTTTCATTGACTCTAAATAGCTTTTTAAGACTCTCAACTACCTAGAAATTAACCTTTGACAGCTTTAAGCGCACCGTTGTGGTAATCCAAAGGTTTTATTAAATTTTTTAATGAAAGTTCGTGTACCGCATCTTGTCTTGATTGATACTTGTATGGCATGCCCCCGGAAACCGCTTATATTCCGTCTATAGCTAAACATTTTTCTGCTGAATTACAAATTGTTTCACGGTCTCTTGGTGATGCAAACGTTGAAGCTAGGAAAAGGTAACTGAGCACCACATCTTACCACGTAATATGATTTCAGTTTCAAATTTAAAAAAACTTTGAACTGTTTGATAAGTTCGTCTCTATCAACATTTTTTTGTCGTTCCTCCTTTTAAATTCCAAGTCTACATTGAAAGCGGTCTTTCTTGTACAACCCACGACTGACTCTGCTAGTAGAATCGCTTATGCAAAATATTCCTTCTTGGTGATTCTCATGAAATTAAGTGATGTGTATGGATCTTACAAAAGAACCCTAGAGAGTAAATGTATGTTCTTTTGCTGGTAGGCCTCTTTATGTTTTCTTTAATTTTATCATAAGATACACATACATACATACATATCCATACACACATTCATACTATTATAGGTTTATCGATTGTCAGTAGTACATCCGTATGGTATGGCGTTACATGCATTTCGTTACTTGTGCACATTTCATTTAACTGTTTTCACGCCTCTGACTTTAATAAGATCAAAAGTCATTCGTAATATAGCCAAAGACGTGAAAGTTATTCCAAGTTTTGTGCATTGATTCGTATCCACACGCCTTCGCTTTCTTGATGAAATTTAAGTTTACCACTAATGAGAATTTCTGTCTGGATTTTTGTTCGTTAGCTCATCCTAAACCACCCAGACAGTTCATCCGTCTTACACTTGTGTGGGAGTTATAGCCTTGGTATCATACAAAACTTGCAACTGTTAATTAACCATCCGTCTTTTGCACAACCCTGTACGCAAATCCAACGTGGGAATGCGTAATTCATTTAAGTCATATTAACTCAACTCGATGTGTGCGAGTGGGTTGATCCTAATCATTTTCGCTCTAAATTAACAATCAGTGACGATGATGATGGCATAACTAGCAAAACTGCTTCCACTTCCTTTTTTACCCAGGAGATCAAAGAAATTATGTCTTTTTTTTTCTTGCCTTAGCTATCATCATACGTGCTCAAGCGGACAGGACGTAATTTTCCACCTACTTAACCGAAAATCTTAAAATGTTCCATTTTAATTCCTTTTTTGCATGCAAAACGACACCACAAGTGATGGTAGAACATGATTTAAGGATGATATGTATATACACTTTCAGTGAGAAGTAGAGAAAACATGCAAAGGGATGTACAGCGAAGAGGAAGGACAAAAAAAATGTTGATTTTAAAAAGGACATCGTGTGATAGTGTCATTGCAAATGCAAAAGCATGCAAATTTGCAGTTCGTTCTTGTTCTTTCTTCCGCTCTTTGTCTTGTTTTTTTCTTGTTACAGTGAAAGTTGCTAAATGGCAAAGGAAAAAAAAAAAAAAAGATAATAAAAAAAAGTCGAAAGTAATTTGTGTCATCTTCAGATTATCTGCCTCTGACATCATCTCTATTCCTTGGTTTTTTTTTTTTGCTCATCTTGTATTCATAGAAAGTTGTTGCGGATAGTAGAATAGTAGGAGTAGGAGCCTTTGTTATTCCAGTTTTCTTTATGGGACGGATCTGTCGACAAACGGAGCTTAAAACTGGTGTACTCCAGGGCTCTAGTGACTATGGGTTATCGTTTTATCGAACGAGTAGACAGAAGGTTATCCTTTCTGATTGTAGTAAACATTCGAAAAATCTCTCTTTGCTAGGAGTGTCGATTTGAGTTGTTGTGACACGATTAATTGTTAGATGCGGAGTTTTGAAAAAAATCCGAAAGATTTCCATTATTTTTCATTATTTCTTTCAATTTTAAGTTAGAGATCCTTCTCACGGAAGAGAAATATTTTCTGACGTCTGATTATAATTAATAACCAATCGTTCTATCTTCGTTCAGACACTCATGTGAAATATGGTTTTCTCTCAATTCGGGCGCAAAACATTGCCGCTCCGGGCCTCGTATCCTTTACCACGACAAGAAAAACTCAAACAGCAGCAATTACTGTCATTCCATCATCATTCTCTCTTGTGCTTTGCAAAACATATGTATGTATGTACGAGTATACATTTTCTTGTTTATTTTTATATATTTTCTGTTTTCCGTATTCAAAGAAGATGATGAACAAGCAAAGGGTATATAATACATCCGGAGGAGACCACACAAGCTTCCATCTATCATCTACCCAGCCAACCAACCGTTCATTCATTCACTCAGCCATCCATGATGTAGTCTTTTGTTTTTCCCATATAGCTAGACCCCTGTTTGGAGTTTGCTTACAAGCCATGTGTCAAAAAGGACACATGTACGAGTACTACGAGTTGTGTCGTCTTCATCGTAATCATCGACGTAGTCCCTATATCCCGCATAATTGAACACGCATTCATGTTACTCGTTTTCCCTACAACGACTTCCGATATACACCACTCGTAGTGTGTATCGTCCTTTTATCTGTAGCTCCAGTTATCGTCATCGTTGTCGTCGTCGTCGTCGTCGTCGTCGTCGACGTTGTCTTCGTAGTATTCGTTATGTTCATTGACGTCCTTCGAAAGGGTTACATGGATACATATAGTCATACAACCGATATATTCAAATGAACACCGATTTCTGTTCAGACACCCAAACAGACACAGAGCAAATGTATCTATCTGTATCTTTAAAGCCATTCATTTGTAATTTTAAGATGAAAATTGCTTTACTGTCGATTATCATTCGTGTAATGTCCATTATTCAATTACGATACTCAAGCAGTGTACCAGTGGAGGCACACCGAACACAAGGAGATCAAGATATACAGATTGTTCTCTGGGATTTTGTTTTTTTTTTTTTTCTGCTGACTGGCGCCGTTGCTACTACTGCATGTATAAGTATCTTCTCTGAGGTATAATATTCAATGCTAAGTAGGCGACATTTGATTGAAATGTCAGATTGGAGGCGAGTTGCGATGGATATCTGTCGAGAGAATAGAACGGGATGCATGCATAATGACACATAAACTTGGCTGAGTGTACGTGGTTGATATTTGAATAGATTTTCTTTTCTGAAAGGTTCGGGTTAAAGTGTCAATTTGGTTTGCATAGGGGGGAGCATAATAGATGGTAAAGTGATATTTAGAGGGCAACACCCCTGGGAGGCTGGGGTATCTTTTTTATCTTATTCCTACTCGTATGTACATATGTAAATAGGGTAAGTGACAGAATACGTTTCAAAAACAAAATAAATACTTGACGTGTGTGTCATATGAGTTGTCGTTTTTTTTGTGTCGATCCGAGAGAAATTTTCTGTTGTAGCTAAACTTTTAGTGGTTTGCACGACTGAGGGAGTAGCGAAATTTGAATTCTTAATCTTTGCTGTTTCAGCTATCCAGTTGATCCCAGAGAAGGGTTCGGGCATAAGATATGCTTTAGGCTAGGAAACCATTTTGATCTTTCTCAAGTTTTTATAATAGCAAACCCCAATAACATGGATTTTGGTTTTCAACACACTAGGACTAACATATACATACAGTGTCGGACAAAACTAAGGAAACTGAACTGAATGAAACATTTAGATGCGTGTAAAAGAAGTAAAAGGCAAAATTTTTAAATTCATTATAATAAATTTATTAGCTTTATCAATACTGCTCAAAATAAAAAAAAAATAATAAGAAAATTCTATCAACAATTCATAAAAAAAAAAAAATATAGTAATTCATGACATTTTGACCGGACAAAACTAAGGAAACTCTTCGATTTGATTAAAATAAAAAAATATTTTTAAATAATATGCAGTATGTTTTCTTTTTTTTATGTACAGTCCCTTTTTACTCTATAAAGTGACGATAAGCTAGCGTTTAAGTTTCACTCAAAATTTGATTATTGAGAGTATAACACCTATTTTGTTTAGTAAGGGAATACAATGGCGCGTAATAAGTATAACGAGAGCTTGCAATTAAAAATAATTGATGATTATAAAAATGGAGTCACTCAGAAGGAAATCAGTAAATTCATCAAAATCAGTTATTTCAAAACTAATAAAAAAATATAATGTAATAGGTTCAGTAAAAGTGGTTCATAGTAGTGGTAGGCCCAGAAAAACCACACCAAGACAAGACAGTCTCCTGATCCGCAGAATAAAAGCCGAGCCTGATATTTCCGCAAGAGCCCTTGTTAAGGAATATGATTTGAACATCCACGAAAGGACGGCCCGTAGACGAGCTGTTGAGGCCGGATTGTTTTCAAGACGACCATCAAAAAAACCTTTAGTTTCTAAAAAGAACCGTAGGGATCGTATTGCTTTTGCGCAAAACTACGGATCTTGGACCTTGGCAAAATGGAAGACTGTTCTTTTTTCCGATGAATCAAAACTAAATTAGATACATTCTGATGGAATGATGTGTGTAAGGAGACCAGTTGGTAAAAGACTCGACTTGCGCTATTGCAATAAAAGTGTCAAACATGGTGGCGGTTCCATTATGGTGTGGGGATGCTTTTCATCCCAATGGATGGGACCTCTTAGAAGAATAGAGGGACGAATGGATCGATTCCAATACCAAAATATCTTGGAGGAAACAATGTTACCGTATGCAGAGGATCATATGACCCTTCGTTGGAGATTTCAACAGGACAATGATCCGAAGCATACGGCAAAAAACATAAAAAATTGGTTTCAGACAAAAAACATTGAGGTAATTAAATGGCCATCCCAATCTCCCGACATGAACCCCATCGAGAATTTATGGGAAATAGTCAAACGAAAGCTAAAAGGACAACATTTCCGTAACCATCAGCAACTTTTTAATGCGTTTGACGAAGAATGGAAAAAAACACCACAATCCTTTATTGACAACTTAATAGAATCGATGCCAAGACGATGCCAAGCAGTCGGTCCTACAAAATATTAATTTTCACTTAATATTGGCATAGAAGTACTGTAATATATTTTATTTGTTTAAGTTTCCTTAGTTTTGTCCGTTCAAAATGGTATGTGTCATTATATATTTTTTTTTTTACAAATTGTTAATTGAATTTTTAAAAATTTTTTTTTTACTTTAAGTAGTATTGATAAGAATAATGAATTTATTATTATGAATTTAAAAATATGGCCTTTACTTTTTTTACACGCGTTTCAGTGTTTTATTCAGTTCAGTTTCCTTAGTTTTGTCCGATACTGTACCTATTAGCACCGAGACTTAGTTCCTAGTGTTAGGTCAAAGGACGCTAGCTCTAGGTCTCCAATCTTTATTAAACATTGGGCAACTTCTATGTCCCAGAAAAGCCTTCAAGAAATACTCCCTAACCATATTGGTAGGTATAGTACCACATATGATCTCTGCTATCCAGACTAGACTTGTTCAGCTCAAAGAGTGGTCACTTTGAGATCAAATCTGCTAGCTAAACCAGTTCATTCTTTTAGTTCAGTTTAATTCACTACTCAGGAAATTCGGTTTTGCGCGACCCACAAATATTTGTAAAATTACCTTCACCTAGATCCACACAGCAAGGTGTCAGATACGCCCAATACCGTCACACAAAACAAAAAGTGCTCCATTTAGTTCAGTTGTTCTTATGTAGGTATACAGAGTACACCTGAACTTGATGAACTATTGAACTTCTGAACTAAATGAACTTCAAGAAAGTGACAACTAGTTCGCTTGTGAGAGCTATTTTTTTGAACTAGTTCCTTCGTGAGCTATAAAACCAAGTCCAGACGCCTATTAGCCCATATGAGCCATCAAGTGAAACATAACTACCAGGGTCAATCAATCACTAGGTGTAGTCTACAAGACATACTCGTATTGGGATTTGTAATGTACATTTCTGTAGGCTAAAGCATCAATGTCTTCTTTCAACAATTTGAGACTCTGCGGTATCTTTTTATGCTCCCTCTTTATATTCACCACGCATTGGAGATTTTTACTTAAATGCTATCGTTTAACAGTAGAGAATGGCACCTCCTACTGCCCCTTTCACTTTGTATTAAAAAGACAATTACTTCCTTCCCCTTGTAAGAAAAATCGATGATATACTAGAAGCGTTTGATATTTAGACAGCACGTCCGAAAAGAATCATCTTTGTTGAGTCCTCTCAAGTTTCCATCCCCAAAGGTACCCTCCGATTCAATCTGTTCCAACCCTCACTCATATGACGACCTCCCCAAGGTATACGAGTATGAATAGCTGTACACTTTCATCAAAAGTCCTTAATAAAAATCAAAAGGTCCTTTTTACCTTCACACTCCACAGATCCATTGACAATGATTGAAGACCTAATCGAGACAACGTGACGGGTATTCTTTTTCTTCAGACACACGTACTCTTGGGAAATTGTAAACGTGTAGGTATTTACCCAAACGCGCGTCCTGTCATCTCTGCCAACACGAAAAGAAAAAATCCTTTAACTTAATTTCCACTCAATAAAACCATCCTCATCCATCAAACAAAAAAAAAACTGCTCTGTCTCCTGGCGTTTTTTTTTTTTTCGTTTGTTTAAAAAAATTAAAATTCACTTAATCCCCCAGATATTCAATATAGCTACCTAATGTCCTGAAAAATCCTTTCATCAGTCTAGTTCGTGTGTTTTTTCTGTTTTCTAATGATGATGGATCAGTCCATATGTCTGTCTGACTGTTTGCCTATCCTAATCTGTGTGTTTTTCACCATAAAACCGATGCTGGTGTGTGCGTGTGGAATTGATCGACCATAAAATACACTGTCCCGCAATGATAATAATGATGGATTGGTCCTGCAGATGGATTTAATGCATTCACCATATATACGATTATGCTTGCACACATAATCCATCAAAAAAATAAAATAAAAAACAGTTAACACACCCAAGCAGAGTTTATTACTGTTAATTAAGTCGAACAGAGAATTTTGAAAATGAAAAGAAAAAAAATTGTTAATATAATTCAACACCCGGCGAGTGACGAGCTGACGATGACACATTGGTTACACTTACTGGTGCAGCCTTCATTATGGTCAATTGGATGAGTGATTGAGGCAGCGGACGGTTTTTACAAAAAATTTAAATAAAACCAAGAGCTGCATACATATACACAAACGAAATTACAAAACAATTGACATCAATTAAAAAAGCGGTCCAATGTCTACTGTAACACAACGATGACGACTACAAGGAAGGAGACTCAGATGCATCGCATCAACTATGCATGTTGGCGAACGATTGTATGCTTTTTATAGTTTGGGTTGGACTATATGACAATTCTAAATGAGATAGGATAAACAAATACAAAGATACAGAAAAAAACCCACAGATGCCACTCCAAAGTCCTGCTTCATTCGGCTGCTAGTGATGCGGAGAAATGTTAATTTTTGTAAATTAATGGATATCATTTCGCTGGGATATGGAAAGCAAGCGCATTAACCGCGTAATTTTTAATTAAAACCTTGGTTCCAGCTTGCAGAGTACTTCTGTTTATACACACATATAGGTATGTATGTATTTGTGTGTTCGGCCGGATAAGTGAGTAATAAATACCCGACTGTCAGGGATGATTTAAGTTGCAATGAAAATTGTGGCTAATTGATTCTGTGCAACAGAAGAAAAAACCTTCAAAAATCATTAACTGCGAATGAATTAATGAAACCTTTGCGTATTTACTTACATATATGTATGTATTCCCTTGGGATAATGATTCGCTTTTGATGAAATCAGATCAATTGAATGTGGAGACGCTTTTGGTTTCGATAATTTTTTACTGCCTGCTTTGACCGCCAAGTAGCATGAGTATTAATTACTTTCCTACACATGCTTGCACATGTACATATGTACCTTTTTAACGGACTGAGATGCAGTAGACTTTAATATTTTTCGATCCTGGCCATACTGCTTAAAGTTCTTTTAGCCTTGGCAACCAAGGTTCATTACGGTTTGTAGTGCTAAATCTGGGTTCTAGGATTCCAAGGCTTTTGGCTAAAGCGCTGATTCTGAAAGAATGCCATCATCATCAAGATGAACAACATGAAAATAGTCAACACTGATCAGTCGTGGCTTAAAAGATCGTATTGGGTCTGCCATTTCTACTTGCATGAAAGGTCCGTCTTGAACAGTTCACTCAGTTTGTAAGACGGGAGACCCAAAGGATCAGAACCACTACTAAAGTTATTCATCATGATGTGATGATCGTAGAAAACATGGTTCCGCTTTGTTACCATTGTGAGATCTGATCTTGCTAAGCGGGACTTGACGGAAAATGCAAAAATATTAAAAAACCAAAACCAAAAAAGGGACGTTCAGACAGACCATCATAGAGAGCGGTCTTTAGTTTTACTTTCGTTAGACTTTGTTGAGCCAAAAAAACTTGTCGAGAGAGAGAGATAGGGAAAAGCAAAACATGTCACCAGTCGCCCATAAAATATAGTAGGGTTCCCTGTCAACAAATTTTAGTCAATGTAGAGCGTAAGCATTACCGTTTTTCTCAATCCGAGTTCTACTCAAGCTCTGTCAAGCCTCTGCTGGTAGTTGTCCATAATATGTGATCTTGTCAATGTATTTGAAAATGGTGTCTCACTTCATCGTCGTTCCAATTCTCCTGTTTCTCTCCACTTGTTTGAGAGAAATTAAGCCATTCGAGTGGAAACCATGGATTCAGAGAAAGGCCAAGCTCTCTTAAACAAATTGAGAATGAACTCAACGCCCAATTCGAGCGCGTAGTCCCCAATGCTTGTGGGTATCACCTTTAGTTAGTCCTTGGATTCTAATTTAATTGTTCACCTTTCCCTACACTAAGTGACCCAATGTTTATGTACATAACATCTATTTCTAAAAAACTCAACCATCACCGTTTGTCGTTATCGCGGTTTTTTTTTTTGTCATTCTATCCCAAGCGAACCAACTTCTATTCCCCAATCGACACAATTGCGCGCAAACACTGAACCAGAACTAGGACACCAATTGCAATAGCTGGCGGCCTTTTTATGTTTACATTGTATCCCCAAGTCTCCCTAGCGCGCAGAATGCACTCAGAAAATGAAAATATTTCCTTCATAACTGAGGACAATTGATTCCACCGTCATCAGCATCAGCATCAGCCGCCACCACCACCACCCAGTTCATCTGTACAGTTCCACTTACGTTGGTATAAAAGAAAAATGCATTTCTATTCAAGTCGCGTTGCCCGAAGCCGAGGGACAACCCACTCTCCGGTGCTGTGTCCTTTCGAAGGAAAACTTTTTCTCTGCCGACGAGTTTTCCTTTTCGTATCCTTGTAACCACCCACCCCCGATGGGCTAAGAATAATACAGTCTTTCGCGTTTCGTTAAAAAAAAAAACAAAAAAACCGCATAAATGTGTCAAAGCTGCAGCTATGGAACACTGGAAATGAACATCCACCAGAATTAACATCGGATTCCAAATGCGCTCCATGCAACTTTGGATTAGTTGCTCGATCAAGTGAAAGAAGTGAATGGCACCGACGACGACGACGGCGATGTCTATGAAACGGTCCATTGTTTTCCACTTCATGGAATACAACTTCAAAAGCGCCCCAAGGAGAAGTTGCCGGAAATGTATTCACTGGAATGTAGTGGTCGGAGTGTGGGTACAGTTTCCATTTCATTATGTCGGAGCTATTTTCCTGCCCCCACTTCGGCGGCGCCACCCACAACGAAGTGTCGATAATTGAAAATCAATTTGAGTGGAACAAATTAACTAGAACGGGCGGCAAGTGGATATCACGATCATCTACAGAAATAGAAAAGTAAAAAAGAGAATACCACCTCCAGCTACGGATGGTACATGGTCGGAACCGACGAAGGAATGCGGAATAACCATGTTTTTCTGCGGTTGGCTTGCGATTGGAGTGGCGGAATGCTTCGCGTGTAATTCCTTGATGGTCTCTCTGTGGTTCTGCTCGTCGTCGTGGTGGTGTTGTGATTAATTGTGATGGTGTTTTAATGAGAGTTCTTGCAGTGAGCGACAGAAGAATTCCGAAATTCAATTGGTTGACAATTGAGGTGATTTTTCTTTTTCTTTTTCGGTTTTTTTTTTTACTCCTTAAATAGGGATTTCGACTGTGGGAAGTAATTGATGCTTCAAATTTCAATTTAGGTTAAACACTGAACGATTTATTGGATGATGAATGGTGATGAATTCGCAGAAATTATTTTAAACAGCTCACAGTCTGCCAGCAATACTTTTTTGTTAAGCTGGGATCGCGGAGGATGTTGTTCTATCCATGACTGTAGCTTTGGCATGTCTTACAAAAGACAGGAGGAACTACCAAAAAAGAACCTCCCATTCCCTTGATGTATTTTCATACAAATAAACCTAAACACAGCTTAAAATATAAATCTAATATTCGTTTTCTTTTTCTCTTTCAGGTATGTTAACATGTCCACTGAATTGCACAATAAAATACTAAACGCTCGGGTATGCACAGTGTACTCAACCTACCAATGCAGAGACCACGATGATGGACTGTAAAATAATTTGCAACATAAATTTATTGAGTTATTCTTATTCCAAGATATGTAGCACTTGTCAAAGTTTTCAGATTTGTTTGGTGTTTCTGACAGTAGGTATACAATACTTTACCTGCCATCAACTCTCTATTTCAATGCATGACATGGGTGCTTCCATTTCATAACCCGGTTTGCTATGATCTCGTATTTGATTTTATTTATGAGGATGAACAACTGGGATAACTGGGATAACTATGTACATATTTTCAAATATTAAAACTTCTCTTGTGACAATGACTTTAAATTGTTGCTGTCATATGAAATCAATGGTTGATTGGGACTTTCGTCAACAATCTTTACAGATTGTACCGTATTGACAAGCTATTGGCTGCACAAATTTTCAAGATCGATGAAGATCTCGGTGTTCAGTTTACTGATCTTCATGGTAAATTTTCCATCGTCAAATATTTGGATTAGTTTGCCTGCGATATTCAGGATCTCTTCTAGAAAACCTTGAGGTTCCATTCATTGGGCATATTTTCGAGTACATCTACCTACTTCAAAACCTATGGTCATGAAAAACACTTCGTTTATTTGGTCAGTTGATGCTCATTCGAAACGAAATAAGAACCAGCAAAACTCTTCGCCCCTCTAACTCGGGTCTCGTTTTCAGCCATGAAGTTTCCAATGAACCACATTTGGAAGAAAAAGCCCAACTGTGACTAAAAACTAAGACAAGTTCGAATAATGCTTCATATGTAGCGGAAGGTATGCCTATCGCAGAAACCATAAAAATGTAGTTTTCCGGATTGTCTATCCCTGGGCAAGTACAAACCCATTCTTTAACTTTAAGGCCAAATTAATTCCAAATTGTGGCCCGAGGTACGGCCTTGTGTCGCTATGGCAAAGAAACTTAAAACCAAACAATTTTGAGACTTAAAAGCGCCTGCCAAACATACATACATATGTACAGTGTTGTGCAAAACATACCGGATTTTTGTTACACTTAATATTTTGTCCAGTAACCGTTGTTTTTTAAGACCTTCTCGCATCTTTTAGGCATGGACGACACTAGATTTTCAAAAATTTCGTTTGGAATGTTCTCCCATTCATTTTTTAGTGACGTCATAAGTGCGATTTTGGATACGTTCGTTTTTAACCCTACCCGTCGTTTTAAAATAGCCCACAAGTTCTCGATAGGGCTTAGATCGGGCGATTGAGAAGGCCATT
Organism: Xylota segnis; assembly: GCA_963583995.1. Taxonomy (NCBI): domain Eukaryota; kingdom Metazoa; phylum Arthropoda; class Insecta; order Diptera; family Syrphidae; genus Xylota; species Xylota segnis. The sequence goes on along the minus strand of OY757237.1, from coordinate 55,511,585 downwards.
CCAACACAACAACATTTTTCTGCGCAAACCACTCCATAACCAACTTTGATAAAAGTCTTGGGTCATTATCATGTTGATAAACCCAAATCAGTGGTATTTCCTGCCCAGCGCGTATGGCACCATCACGGATTCCATTATACCACTGATCTCATGTATTGGTCCACATCCCTCACCAGAAAAACTTCCCCACACCATAATTGAGCCTCCTCCATGTTACACGAATGTACGGCAATGGCTTGGCTGAAGACGTGTACCCTTCGATCGTCTAACGTGAATACTTCATCAAAAGCAATCAAGTTTAACTTACTCTCGTCCTTTTCCACTTCGTTGCTGACCAATTCAAATGGTTTCTTGCGAATTCCAGTCTAAGAAGCAATTAGCGTTAGCAAAGTAATCAAAGCCATACTAGAAGAATGAAATGGTACCTTTCTTGTGTATGCTTAGCAGTGTATAAAGGCTTTTTTCGCTGGTCGAAAAGCACAAAAATCGGTTTCTCTTAAACGTCTGCGTACGGTGCCTGTTTCAATTGAAAGATTGAATTCACTAACAATCTCTTTTTAAGACAAGAAAGGATCGTTAAGGATCATTTTCTTAATTTGGCGATCGGTTCGAAGCGTGGTGTTTCTGGGACGCCCTCCACAATGAATGTTTTCGACCCGTCTTCCATTCCGAAACTTTTTCATAATGTCACATACTGTCGATGATGGCATTTTGTACTTTTTGGCTACAGATTTTTGTTTTAACCCTGCCATAGAATCCGCTACCACTTGATTTGTAACCACAGCACTGAATTTATTTTTAGCTATTTTATTAGTAAACAAATTGAAAACACCTGACCTTTTAAGTCTAGTTAAGTCTATAACTCAATTCAAATGACAGCAAAAACCATTATAAGCAAGTAAAAGAGCAAGGAAAGACAGCCCTTTTGAAAATTCGGTTTGTTTTGCCCAGGCTTGGTATTGAGTTGAGCTGCAGGTTTTGATAAAACTGTAAAAATTAATACAGCAATGCCTTTTTTTTTCTATTTGTAAACTTATTAAATAGGTTTTCTTAAATTGTCAAACAATTGTACCTACGGTACCTCCTGTCCCCTAGAAATTTTCAATGAAAAATTTTCAAGAAAAATCCGGTGTGTTTTGCACAACACTGTACCTCCACCTTAAAAGTGAGACTAATTTATACTAAAGGTTTTCACGCAATGGACATCTCTTTCCTTTTTCGCCGGATGCCCTCCGTTCCCACATGTATGTAAGGTAGATGGTACGTTCTTGTACACCACCATTGTTTTTTTTATACAGTACCTAGTTTTAAGCTTACAAAACATTTAACGTTCTTTGACTGCCTATTCAAAATGGGTCAACCAACTACCAGAACAGTGTCTTGCTTTTCTATTTTCATTCAATCGATCAATCGATGAAAAATTACCAGAGAGGCGATTGAACCGTGATACTACCTAGCACTTTAAAAATATTTTTATTTTTCTTTAACTATCGCTGACAGCTAGAAATTAGATCAGTGTTCCACGGCAACACGCCTGCCTTAAAGCGAAGCCTTTAGTACTTCGATACAACCCACCGCCACGGGCCATCTTGTCAGTAGAAATATTTGTGAAAGAAACTACTTTCCTACCAAAACAATGTTTTCTCTCCAAATTGGCAGTCCACCATTCGAATACTTTTGCATACTGTGTCTCAACTCCAAATGTTGCCTTTTTACTTTCTCAGCGAGAGGATAAAAGAAGAAAGTAAATGTTGGAGAGAGTACGTCAGTAGCTCCAGTAGCTGTCAAAAGTCAAACCCTAATCAAAGCTCTGTGTATTTTTACTTAACTTTAATTTCTTTTCGATTTAAGAAAACGGTTTTTGGCGCCCTTTTTATCAACCTTCTTTTATATTTATTGTCATTCAGGGACTGAGTTTAATGTAAAATTAACGTACGTACTGTTGAGTAAAGTCTCCATGGAGTGGTGTGCACTAAGCACTAAACCAAATATGAATCGAATCGCTTACACCAAGCACCCATGAACTGCAGCAAGCTTCTCTTCCAGTCAGAGGTTGTCATTGCAAATCAAAAGAAAAAAGTTTTACTTCTTGGATTCTCTTTAATTTTTGGGAAACTTCTACAACGAAGACTGAATACATTTAAACATGTAATCGTGATCATTCTTACATTTTTTTTTCCCCAGAAACGGTGTAAAATGAAACGAATAATGCATCAGGCGCCCAGGAACTGTAGCAGGGAGTTCTTCTGTCGAAGCTGACTAAGTCTCGAGCTTTGCTTTCGTTGATGTATTAGTGTTTTTGCTTTCTCTTCTTTCCAGGAGAGAGGTTTGACTGTAGATAGAGTCTTAGTTCTCATACAGCTAAGCCTCCTGTAAAATATTTACTCATTTCATTTCATTGTGGGTTGCATGTGTGGGTTGCATATTTCTCTTTTGTTCCACTGCATGTACTTCGTGTGGTCTGTCAGGGATTTTACACATTTGCTTGTCGAAATCATACTTGGTTTCCAGGAATTGGAGCAACTAGCATTTCAAATGATTTTGAACTTTTCTCGTTTACTGTGGTCCTCCAGCAAAACATCCGCATGAGTGTATTATGCTTTCTAACGTATATCTGTTGGAGAAATGAAACATTAGCTTCTATACTGTGGGCTGCACTCTCAAGTGAATACCACCTCGAGTTCTTTCGTTCTATCCATGGAGTGGTACCAAAGAGTGGGCTTCCATTCACTCTTAAGAATCTTTAGGGTATAATCCTACCCTTGGCATGATTTCTGTTACAAATTTAAGGCGTTATTACATATATGTATATGTATGTACATATGTGACTGAATACAGGTTTTGCTGCCATGGGCTATAGTGGTACATACGGACGGTTTCCATAGACATCTTTGACGCATGATCCAAACTTGATCACAAACATTAAGCCTGTGGAGTCAAATCTAGACTGCCCGATGGTTTTGACTTTTGTGTCATTTAATAGATTTGGTTCTCTGCAGTCTCTTACTACTAACGACTTGCCGTACCACTCTGAACTTCTTCACGTCTACGAATCGAAAAAAAATAAAACAGAAACCCTCCTCTGGAGCCTTTCAGGATTACCATTCGTACCAGACTGCATAATACTTCTTAATCAGCACAAAACTACACCACAGGGATAGATTCCAACCATTCGCCGACGACACGGTAGTACGCACTCAACACGTAGCCTCTAAAACTGCTGTATAAGCCCCGAAAAATTCGCCATCGTTACTTAAGCCCGTTTTATGTGCGTCTGCCTTTAAATTCCCATTACAGCACTATAAACATCGACACGCCTTGCTGCCGATTAAGTCAGACAAAAGAGAACAAAAAAAAAACACCCAAAATGATAGCTTGCAAAATACCAAAGACAAAGGACTCCCTCAAGATGTGTGTGCCAACACCTCCTCGAAGACTCGAAGAGTAAAAGTCAGATGTTCCATCCCTCCTCCGCAAGATTTTCACTTTAAAATTCCAAACACATCCTCGGCCATCAGTTTTCATTTTGATCCACCACCACCACGACCACCACCCACTCTCAGTGCCTGGAGATTATTTGTGTCACAATGAATCTTCCACATCCATCTAACCAACCATCCATATCCTGGTCGTCCTTTTTCTTTCTTTTCCTTTTCTTTTTTCCTTTTTGTGTTCCTTCTCAGTGTGCTGCAAATTTTAGTATTCCAGTCAGAACAAAGCTCTACATATTAACGATTATTGTATGACGACTACAAAACGACTACCCACCCCCCTTGTGTATCCTTTTGGGGTTGCATTAGTTTGTTTGTAGTGGTGTTAGTGTGTAGTACAACTAAAAATGAAAATGAATGGATATTTATTCTGACAACGTAGGAGACAACGTAGAAATCCACGAGAGGCCTGTTTGTTAGGCGTCATCAATCGCATGATGCACGATGGCCAAAAGGAGAATGAATGGTCAAACCGGCTGCATTAGATATCCTTAAACCAATATATGGGGACAGTCGGTGGGGGTTTCTGCTTGTTTGAAGATTTCATGTTACGTAATTTAGAAACATACGCACACATCCTTTCAGTCTAATGATGATTTATATCCTTGATAGAGGATTTTCTTTCCTTTTTTTTTTTTATTTTTTGCTTTTTTCTTGTGTAGTGGAATTTAATCTCTGTGTGGTTTATATAGTTTCAAGTTCTTTTCACAGCTCGGTGGGTAGTTGTTGGTGGTGCGGAAGAGGTGGATGAGTCTGACACAACGAACACAACAACGATGACGATGCCGTCGATGTAGTCAAGAGTTAAGGATGTAACTGCTTTTAAAAATATATAAACCACTTGTCCTAGAAATTCTATTTAAGTTTCATTGTCTATGTAGTCTGTGGGTGGGATCCTTTCCTCTTGTTCTATGAAGATTTATCTCATGAGTCATGAATGCCCTCGTCTGTCTTGGGCGTACTGTATTAAATGCAGTGAATTAAGGACGTCATCAAGGATGATGTGTTGTGTGTGGGAGTAATAAAAGGTTCTTTGTTTATGTAATGTCTTCATATTCGATAAGGCAATAGCTTTTCTAGTTCATTTTAAAGAACTACAAACTATGAGACGATTAGAGTTGAAGTTTATTTAGAACAGAGAGTAAGCAATAACAAGTTCAAGTGATACGTACAACTGGAGAGGAATTCCAATTATTACAGATGAAGAAACTCGAATGAATAAAGTCCTTGTAACATGACTCCCCAGAACGCTTTCGCAGTTCTTTGCTTCGTTTGCACTGGACTGACTCCCTTGAGCAAGGCAACTGATAGTTAATTGATAGTGCTCTCGCATATTCGATACTCGCATCCAGGATCATTTATGAGCATCCAGAATCAAATGTAACTTATAACTGGCTCATATTAAAAGGTATGGTCTTAGAAAATTGAGTTGTTTTGCATTCCTCTACGAGCAAGTACAGAAGCATCAGAAGATGACCAGAAACTGATTGCTAACTCCGTTCGTAAAAAATCTAGTAGAAACCCTGATTGAGATCAGAGCAAGACCCAACTCGACAATCGGCTTGTAAATCTTGGCTAGAAATTTCATCTCATTCTCCGTGTTCCTGGTTGGTTAAAAAGGGTCAAAAACTTTCAATCTTTAGACCATCTTCACACAATTATTGGTTTCATGAAATATTTTAGTAAATGTTAAGTAAGGCCACAAACGCTGATTAGTTTTCGATAGAGATGCAAGGTCATTAGAATGCACATGTACGTTAATAAGTAATGTAGCTTTATGTAGCCATCCTTAAACCGTTTATGCCTCCGTTTATATTCAGTCGGAACCAGTTCTGAAAGCAAGCAAAACAAAACTCTTGAAGATACACTGTTGTGTATATGTCAGATGGCATCGTGTATACTCGTTAAGCCTACAGATACAGCCTCGCTTCAAAGGTACTCTTTAAATGGAAAAAGATCCGCGTTTTACCAAAAACCACTTTGTTATTTTTGTTTTGATTCGAAATCTAAATATTTACCTAAATATTTGCTTAATCAAGTAATCTGGGCTCTGTTTCACCAACCAACTTGGCACTTTGCAACTTTTCAAAAAATTAATACAAACTTTTCACGACTTTGCACTTTTTCAGATTTTTTTTCCAAAATGAAAAGTGTAATTGTTTCACTAATCAAAAAGGGGAACTTAGCAAAGTTGTATATTTTGCTTGGTCCTTAAACTGAGTGTTCTACTCAGAAGACTGTAGACTTACTTTTCCGTGAACACATAGTGATGGAACCTTCTCTCTGTACACTAGTAGTACCTTCTTTGTTCCCAATATTTAGTGTTTCCACATTTTTGATAAGCTTAACACAATTTGCAAAGATAAGTTGATAAGTTGCAAAGTACATAGTGAAAAGTGAGTGATAAAGTGAGACCATGTGCCTTTAAAGTTTACCTCATTGAAAGGATGCACATTAGTATTCCTTCAAACAAGTCCCCGATACTTCTTATAACCAGGAGTGCGTCGAAGTCTTCCAGTAGTAATATTAGTAAGATGACATCTCTGGTTGGCCATAACTTGTGCATGTGCATGTGACACCAGCATGTGTATGTGAATCATCGATGTCACCTTAAACTTTTAACATATGTACCACAAAGTGACTTCGAAACTAGTTCGATGAAAACTCCCTGAGGCGAGATACAAATTAACCCACATCACTGCCATTTTGCGGCAATCAATTCGGCGAAAGAGTTCCCATCAATTAGGGTCAAACCAGTTTCCGATTCCCACGAGTAATTCGATCAGCTAATTAATTTAAAAATTCAGAAGCGCAAATATGGGTTCTAAAGCTGCCCCTTTGTCGCATCTCTGACCATCAATCAATTGGGAAGAAAATTTGAATTTAAAAATTCATGCTTGGCCCACATGTGTATGTCAAGTGTAACCTAATCCGGCTACCACTTGACCAACATCACAACCACCATCTGGGGCAAGTTGTGTGCGCTCCCTTGGCCCGGACTTCCTCTACGGAAGCCTTTTTGTTTTTTTTGTTTTTTTTCTGTGTTCTCTTCCTCTGTTTTCATTATTCTGCTGTGTATCTGTTCCGCATGTACTTAAGTATCTTTTTTGGTTGGTTTAATTGTTTTATAGTTTTTGTAGATTTAATTTGAATTTCGGGGTGGTCAGGGAGAGACACCGGATGTGCATGCCCCATTTGACGTCGTCTGCAGCACAACTTAATTACAAAGTGTGTGTTGTGGACAAAGTTATTTTTTGTTTTCCTTTATTTATTTGATTCTCAGAAGCGTGGTGTTTCATCTCTGGGGGAGGAGTAGTATACCGCTGCTGGACACAGTTTTTGCTTATTAATTCGAATGAATTACCATCATGTCACGGTACAGATGGTGACGAGTAAGGTCTCCTCATCATCTTCTCTACGATGTCTTTCATCTTTAATGACCAACACTTGGAATGGTCTTTAAGGTCAAATGTGACTTCCTTTTCAGCACCCCAGTGTGTGTCTGTGTGTGGGCTTTTGCTCTGTCTTTTTGCGCGCTGGTGAAACTTAATCAGGAAATTCTCATATGCAAACTTTTACACAAGTATGTGTTCCTACTTTCTAAGCCAAATGGCAAAAAAAAAAAAGCGAAGAGGAAATGTGTCAGCATATTGACTCTGGGATGTGCATGGGGCCAAGATGCATGCGATTGAGGAAGACTCGTGATGGAATTATTGATTTGGTTATGTGCGAAAGGAAAAGACGGAAAGTTCATAGGTTGTACTTGCAGTTGAATGAGGGAAAAGTTTTTCAAATCTTTCACGATCAATAAGTTTGCTCCATGGTGTCGTTTCTTCCCTTTTTTGGGTACAAGTGTGCACCCACTCTAAGCAAGAAGAAGTATTTCTGTAGGATGTTTTGAAGACGTTGGTTAGCTGCAATTATTTTTGTTGGTTCAGCCTTACAAAAGTCCATTTCCCGCAACAAATTGAGGTTGCACTTTCTTAGTTCGCTTGCCCTTGTGTGGTATTTTGTGGTTACTTGTGGTGTGGATGACACTTTAGATCTATTTTTACTTTCATGTTCAATAGAAATGGAAGTATTGTGTGAGATTGTCCAAAGGTAAATTCCAATTCCAATTTGATTATGTCAAAAACATGGATGTCCTCCTGCACAACGATTGTATACCCACAAGTATCTGTCTATGGAATAATAGGTTAAATATGCCTTCGATTACAAACAAATTTTGGAAATTGCTCAGAGAGTGAGTAGTTTTGCTTTGGATAAGAATAATTGTTTTGAAAATTCCGCTTGTAGGTATGTAGTATGTAATGAATTTTATCGATGGAAATCGTTCATTTTACAAACTATTTGCTTTGATTTGGGATCAAGATCCTCATATCTCCATTCTTATGTTTAACCAAATTGGCCTTTAATTTTGGTAATCGACAAGGACATGGAAGTTGTAGGGGATTCTCCATACAAATGATAAGGTATATAAGCCATTGAGTCAGTCACACATTTGAATGGAGTGCCACAAGTGTGGATCTTTGGGCTAGTACTGGTTCGGACTGATGGTATTTGAAGTAGTTTGGCCGTCATATATGTATGCATTTAGTGATTCGTTTTAAACCTCCTTTTTACCGAGTTTAATCCATCATTGGAGAAAACAAAAGCTTAGTGTTAAGCTTAGTTAGGTCAATGGAATCCAAGCATCAGGGTATTGTAAGTGTTATATACTTAACATGGTTTTATGCCGTGTCCGAAGTGATATTTGGATGTAGAGATACTTCTTCATGACAAATTTACGAGAGATGGAGCTGTGACTACTTTTGGGTGATGTCTTGGACTCGAACCTCGAATCTCTCGCTCAGTAGTCCGATATACTTAACATTGGGCACGGCCATATGTCTAATCGTGAAATCATCTTAAGTCGTCATAAAACTGTATGCAGTAACTAGGGTGTGGGCACCGTGGCTCAGTAGTTAGTGCGCTGGACTATGGAGCAAGGGGCTCGCGGTTCGAATCCCAGTCGGAACACGTAAAAGTTTTTCACGGCCCCAGCTCTCGCGAGAGTCTGACAAACATCCGAGAGTACAACTGTCCTTAGAAAGTTTTCAAATAAAAAATTGCCCTCGGATACAGCATTAAGCAGTAGGCCCCTTCAATTCGCGTAAAGAATATAACATGCACAACACGAATGGAAGCTAGACCCTGGGTCCAATCGACCTGTTGCGCCAAGTATTTATTTTTTTTTAGTAACTAGGTCCACCTACACTAACCTAAACCTCTGTCCAGCATCTGTGGGTCATCTGAAAAAAATTAAATAAGTTCTTTTCGTCTGAATTCTGAAGTAAAAAGTCCGAAACTTGACAAACCAAATACGAATGATATGGAAAACTTGGGCTTTATTATTACCGATCGATACAATGTCAAAAACTTTGTGTTCCACCTGGTATAGATAGCAGGGTGTAATACTAAAAGGATTAGGATTTGTAGGATACTCCCTTAAGTAGAAGGAATGCTGACCACCTCTCACTCTATCACAAATAAGATCCAATTTACTCAACCACCTTGGATTCGCCTTAAATTTAGCCCCTGAATTATGTTCTACCATATTCCCTCCAGGTTTCATTTATTGGAAATGCATAAATTTGCGAAGATCTACTTAATACCATTACACCTGGCATGCACGGTTAAAAATCGCAAAAACAAGACTCCCACTTCTGACACCCCTAGATTACCCAAATTGAAGGTATTTACGTGAGGGAGTTGAAAACTGTTCGAGAGAAAAAAAAGCACACGAATAAATTAAATAGTTCTCAGGTTCTGGTACAGCACACAGCAAATGCCAATGAATCCCTCCGAGGATCCATTGTGAGTACACTGTGAAATGTATTCGCATAAAATCATTACCTACTTCATAAAGTATTCCTGGGATACATACATTCTGCACGTTACCGGCGCGATTTTATTTGCTTTTGGTTACTTTATGTTTCACTGCATTAATATTAAAGCGAATTTCCAATGTAAGGGTGAAACGATATACGAGCAGAGATATCCCAATATAAATAAATTCATTTTGTTACAGTTGCATGAAACCACAAATTGCTGGCGGCGGGGACTCCTCCTCCTCTAGATCTTTATTCTTCAACCATGTCCTCGGCATCACCTCACCTCACCCCCGCCCCACACACCCTCACTCACAGATAAATGCATTAAATTGCGACTGCATCGTGAAAAATGCGCTGTAAAAACCACACATCAGCAGGATAACTGAAAACGAAATGAAAAAAAAAGGATCGACAAAATAAAAAAAAAACAAAAAAACACGAATCATCATCCGTAAGATGAGGCGCACCTCTCCCGTCATATGAGGATTGCACCAGCAGGAGAGTATGCATCAACCAGGCCTATAAATAATTGATTTTCATTTTGTTTCGCTGGTATTTTTGTTTTTGTATCTATTTATACTTAAATGCAGGCTTACGCACTTTGTAGAGTGTCCTTTTGGAGATGTGTAATTTTAACGTCATTTTAATAGGCCACTCTAAATGAATGCCCTGCATTCGATTGATGGGGGATTTTGTGTGATCTTTAAACGAGTGTTGATGACAAGATCTGTCGTCAAGTATAAGTGGTTTTATGTGAGAGCATTTCAGTGGTACCGGAAAGGTGTTCGAAGTGGGATAGGTCAATGTTACAGTTCGATTAGTCATAACAAAACTTTATGCTGCCCTTTGAGAACGTTCATAAATTTTCGTGTAATCAACAGCTGAGCGGAGAAGAGTATGAGAGTAATAGTACAGGTCTTAATATAGACCCCTGAGGCACCTCATCTGTCTATCTATTAGCATTTGGAAACATTTTTTCAAGTACTCCGAGAAAAATCTAAGTTCAGTGCGACACATAACAGGAATGAATGAATTTTTCCTCATCTTAGAAAAGGAAAGACTCAAGGTTATAACTTACGCAAACGCATTGCCTTAGCAGTTAGTGGAAAACACTTAGAAACAATGCGGAACCTCATAGCAACCACCCTGGCAAACGTGGTCCACTAGATAGATATCTTGCGGACTTAATCCGAATCCGACGAAATTAGAATTATTTCTTCTTACTAAAAGAGGTAGAATTCCAGAGATAACAAATACTTGGGTCTTATACTGGACATGAAAGCGCTAAGCTACTAATCATTTGCAAGAGAGCCATAGTGGGCAAATGCGGTATCCGTCCTAAGATAACGTTTAATACAACGGAAGTACTATACGACCAATACCAACGTATGGAATCCTAATCTGGTGGGCAGTACTAAATAAAACCAGCTAACTCTCTCTCATAAGTAAGATTCAGGGAACGACGTGTATTTTTGTTACCAGCGACCACCAGCCAAATACCATGGTGGCACTGAAAAAAATGCTGCTCATCCTTCCTTCGGATATTTATGGAGAGAGGTTGCAATGAAATTGGCGTTTCAACTGAGGAAGCTTAAGCTACCGTATATCAGTGCGATAGTACATGGAAGTACCCTCGCCTCGTTCCTGGATTTTAACTTAATATAGAATATCACACACATATTCCCAGCCAACAGATTTGGACAGAGAACACCATTGTCAGTAATTTTACACTGGAAAGCCGCACCGATTAGTATCATTGACAGGCGAACATATAAAAGTGTGTTCCAAAAGGGACGGTATGACTATTCGTGAAGCCGCTGACTAGCTATTGATGAGATCAAAACGTAATCTCATTCTGTGTTCGGTTCCTGGCCAATCAAACGTCCCAGGAAATTTTAAAGCAAACGAACTCCCTAAAAGTGCCACTAAACAAGAACACTGGACTAACAAAGGGAACAAAACACAACTTCTTTGCATTGACTCTGCATCAGGCAACAATAAGGAAACGTAATTTTGGTACGTGCTATCATGCTGGGCTCCTTCTTCGAGGAGCTTGAAAATATTGGTGATTCGTATATCAGAAAATTCTGAAAGTTTATCGAAAATTCGAATTGAATGGTCTAAGAGTAACAGATGTGATCGATTCATTCCCAGTCCAAGTGAACTCCCAGTCCATTATGAAGGGCGGATAGCCACGTAACCTAAAATAAGGAAATCTTAATATCGTTTTACACATTTATTCCATTTTTTTTTTTTTTTTTTTTGCGCCTGGAGGTGAGGAATCTTCAAAAGATCCCAATGGTCTGTACCATTGGTGATGCCCGATTCATATAGCTGACCTGTCCATGTCATTAGTGTTAGTCAGTATATGCCTACGGGCTAAACCTCACCCCTTAGAGAGGCACTATGAGAAACCGGTCGCGCGTGCTCATAGTAGTACAGCTTTAATCCTCTCATTTCTTCATTGTTTCATGACTACGACTAAGTTCCCTCAACAAGTAGTTTACGCTTCTGTAGTGTTAATCGCGTTAGGTAGGTAGCCTCCAGCGAAGGCATTCACTGGAATGTTTGCAATATAGCCATATTGCTTGGTTTCGTACAACCCCAAAGTTGTATTCCATAAATCAAAGACGGTTTTAGCACTTGCTTATACAGAAGCAGTTTGTTATATACGCTTAGCTTCGAGTATCTTCCGAGTAGCCAATGCATTTCTCTTAGTCCGATTGTGAGTGTGAGTGTGACTTCCACTTAAGTTTTGCGTCTAGGGTTATTCCTAGATATTTTGCCTCGTTTGCGTATGGCCTTTGTCCATTCGCATACTTTGTTTAGAGCCCGTTGTAGTTTACCCGTTGATGATTCGATTGACTCGTCCGTTGCGAGGATAGCCGTATCATCTGCGAACGTTGCTACGACAATCCTTTCATCTTGTGGCATATCTCTTGTGTAGAGCAAGAATAACATTGGATCGAGTACTCTTCCTTGCGGAACGCCGGCGTAGATTTCCTTGAATTCTGAGTATTCGATACCGTGTCTAACACGAAAGAGCCTGTTTTCAAGGTAAGATCCCAGTATTCTACACAATTTTTTCGGTAGGATTAGCCTTAGCTTATACCTTAGACCTTCGTGCCATACCTTGTCGAAGGCTTGCGATTTTATTCTTTATTCCATTTATTATATTATTATTATATTTATTCCATTTGAAATATTTGAGATGTCCTGAAAATGCCCTTTAATTCACTGAACAATGCCAATACATATGTATTTGCAGACTTCATTTTGGGACTAAATGATATTCATACCTTTGCTCGCATGTTCATGTATGAAATAAGGCAATTGACTTACAAGTAGTCTCTCTTTCCTGCTATCATATACGACTTGTCCTAGAGCATCTATTTTCATATCCACTTGAATATATCCTCCTCTTTTAATAGAACAACTCATAAAATACAACTTCATTTGAATAGACTTATAGAATGCGAATCTAATTCTTTTTTTTTTCTCTTTTATTCCAGGTACGTACTCTTGTTGCATTCTCGATAAGAGTATCTATTTCAAGAAATCATCTTGCGTAAGTTCGGTATCTTGGAAAATCATTCAATCATAATTAATTTGCTCCAAAGAAGTCGATGTCTAAAAATATGAATTACCAGGAATTGCTTAGACCCTTTTTTGAAAAACAATTGAAATGGATTATGCTTACAAGTGCCCTATTTGTAGGTAGTATGACTACCCTTTTGAGGTCAATTTCAAAGAGTTTCTTTAATCATCATCAACAAGGCCAATACTCACTTGCAAGACGGCCATTCACATTGACCTGTTCGAAAAAAAATTGCATTTTCTTCAGTATAGGGGCAGGAACGCTGCAGAAATGAAATTAGACAAGAGTACGGGCCCAACGTGCACTAGGTGCCCATGAAATGTAACAAGGTTTCCTTTCGAATCTTTTTGACTTTCGTTATGAGAGCTTCTTACTTCTCTCCGTCAAAGCTGCAGCAGCAGAGTACAACAAAGTAATCGAAAACAATACGAGTACGAATCACCCACACATAGCCACATCCTATATAAATGTATTTGTGTACTCAAAATCCTAGTCACCCATACTTTGTAGCAAGAATTTGTGCTGAATATTCTTTTGGCTTAAAGAGAGTTTGAGTGTTTCATCACTTCACTCTGTTCCTTCGTCTTTATGTGTTTAGAACTGTCTCAGCACGCATAGGCAGAGCGATTTTTTTATTTCTCTTTTTGTCTTGATCTTTTTTGGCAGAGGTTTGACGCATACAAAGTCAAAGACTAGGCAAACATGAACCTTAGTATGGACTCGCGCAAAAAGTTTCGAACGTTCGTAGAGAGTGTTTTGTATTGCTTTTGTCATTCCCTAGCAGAGAAGAGGTAAGACCAAAGAATGTAGACAAGTATGACACATACTAGGATATACACTGTCTGTATTGGATGACAGCGTGTAGCTACTTATCACTAATACTAGTCGACGAAATTGGAGCAGATCGGAAGTACATTGACAGAATTGTTTCTCTTGGTGCCTCAGAGCGTAGTTTCTCGCAGTCTTTCTTGTTACGGGAATGTAAGAAATGTAATTTTTGCTTAACGGTCACACGACAAACAACAATTTTGTTTGCAAAAACCATTACTTTTCTTCAAAATAGTCTTCTTCCGTGATTTGTACGTGATAGTACGGTGATTTGCACGATCCAAAACCATATGTAATGAGTGTTTTAGAATAAAATACAAAACCTTTGGGAGGGTTCTGCCTATAAATAAATATTTGGCGCAACAGGTCGATGGGACCCAGGGCCTAGGTTCTCACAACCATTCGTGTTGTGGTTGTTATATTCTTTACACGAATAGAAGGGGCCTACTGTCTAATGCCGTGTCCGAGGGCAATTATTATTTAAGAAGCCTTGTTATGACAAGTTACAGTCTCGAATGTTTATCAGAAGCTCGCGAGAGGTGGGGTCGTAAAAAATATCTTCTTTCTTTTAAGTCCTGTATCCTTCTCAACTGCTCTGCGCCACGTACTCCTAGGACCGCCTGCCATCCTCAGTAAGCGGGTTCCATGGCGTGGCTAACTATGGACCTGTCACCATTTCGGAGAGAATGTCCAATCTACTGCCACTTTCGTCGTCATATTGTTGTGCCTATAGGTTCATGGCCCGTTCTCTGATAAAGTCGGTCGTTAGAGACACAGTGATACAGAAAATTAATAACGTTTGCAGCCTCCTCGTGATAGTGGCCGTCACCCTCCAGGTACCACATCCATATACATATCAGCAGGGATTTAACATTGGAATGGAACATGTGGATAGCATCCTAAAAGCAGATTTGGCTTTGCCTATTCGGGTGGCTACATCCAATTCGGTACCGCCATCGGTTGAGACAATACTCCCAAGGTATTGCAAACTATCTACTCTCTCACCCGTTTGTCCAGCAATACATACATGAGTTGATGAGCTCAGTTAATGATGAGCTGAGCTAATTTTCAGCCCAACGACGCCTCCTCTGCCGCCCTCTCCACATTTGCTGTCATTTGGTGAAGGTCCATAATTCTGTGTGACACCAGGCATACGTCGTCTGCGTGGTCGAGGTGTTTAACTTCAGATATACATATGTATGTAAGAGTTCATCAAATTCCCCAATTGGGGTTCGAACCTGGAACCCCTTGCTCCATAATCCAACGCACTAACCACTTAGCGACGGAGCCCACTACTTCCTATACACCGACAAAATGTTTTCCTTTCTTTGGTAATTTTTCGAAGGGTAACATTCGTATGTCACCAAATCGGCGAATATGGGGAAATGTCCTCACAAGAAGTACCTACTTTTTTAAAAGCCTTGTAAACCAAAGTTCAGTACTGAAGGCACAAACATACTGTCACTTGAGCCGCAATATGATCCAAATATCAGGAACATTGATCTACCTTTCCGACGCATGTACTTGCCAATTCATGGTCTCACCAGAAATATGTATCTTTATCTAAAATTCAGTCTCGACAACATTTTAGTTCATAAATCTCATCTCATCCTGTTCGAATTTGAAAGAATAGCTTCACATTCAATTTCAGCACCTTTTACCTAACAAAGGCGACAAAAATATACAATGTATCTCCACCTTCAAGACCGACGAAATTCTATTTCTTTTCTCACCCGTCCTACATCCGCATTTCGAAACCCAATCATCAAAAGAAAAGCCCCCGATTCTTTCGATTTTCTACATGTAACCCAGAAAACATAAATAATCCTAAGTAATAAATGTATCAGTAAACCCTATCTGCTCCGGATTTTTCAGTTCCACTATTCTCCCAATGACCCCATTACGAGTAACATTATGTTCAACTCGTTCCTCCAAAAAGGTCATAATACCCATTAACTAAACAAAAAAAAAAGCGAGCGACTTGTTTACGCTCTTTGATGATCTATTACTTCCCAAAACGAAAACATCTGTAAAAGTTGTCTACATACTCCCCGGAAACCGAAAGAAGTTCCGCTCCGACCATGAGACTACATGGCAGTTCTGGAATGGAAATGGGTCATGTGAACTAAAGATAGCAACCGACCGACGACGAGTGTACGGAATGACAAATTCCAATTATTTGCGGATTATGTGTGATAATTTCAAATGTACAGCTTCTTTGCCACAAGAATTTGCTGTTTGTTGTATCTTTTATGGTCAAAACGGGGAATGATGGGTGGGTACATATGTATGACAGCGAAAGAAGGTATGCAAATTTTTATTACACAGACATACAGAGGTAGGTAGGACTACAGGTCCATTAAGTCGCAGTTTAATTGCCGACGCTTTCTCTGTTTCGTTTTCGAAAAATGATTCCCACTCCACTATCCACAGTCGTTAGCATTTGATTCTAGAAAAAAAAAAAAAAAGAACATATCCATTAACGGTCTTGTTCTCCCTTTGCAAAGTGGAAACAATTTCAATCAATCATCGGCAACATATGATATTTAACTTTGTCGAACTCTATTCCACAAAGGGAAAAGGAGAAGATGGAATTAGATGGGGTGTACGTACGATCCCACATGGGGGGATTCGAAGTCGACTCATCATCATGCTGATCATTGTAATGAAGAATAATTATTCTGTTCAATTAAAATGCATGAACTGTACATTTTGGAATTCTTAAAAAGAAGAAAAAAAAAACGAATCTGGAAGCGAAGAGTTGAATATTCAAGTGACACATGTTTATACAGTAGGGGCGGGTGGACTAACAATTGTTTATGGTGTATCTGCGTTATGAATAATTTAGCTTTCAAGACGTTGTTAAATTTTGACTTGGATGTCATACTTCAAGTTTTAATGTTTATGAGAGATACGAAATAAAAAGTTACACAATCATTTCATTTGAGAATGTTATGATTAATAGATGATTTGGTGTTTTGAAATGCCTGCCATTGAAAGTGAAATTTTACATCCTTCGCTTATTGAAAGTGTTAAGAAGTATTGTGTCAGATAAAAGCCACAAGATATTGGCCAATGGGAATGATCTGTCAAAGTAATCACCTTTTGACAAGCAGAGAAATGACAATGGGAAGTATCAGTTTGATTGTTAAGATTCATCTTGACAGCTGCCTTATTGAGAATGAATTTAATTTAACGATTTCTCAACCAATTCATACAAACGGAAGAGATGTGCATAAAGGTCGGACTGTTCTTGTTTTTAGTCATATTGGCTCTTTTAATATTCAATGTGAACCTACATAGTATGTGCCACGTTTACACAGAACTTGTGATTCATTTTTACAACTTTTATGACTAGGTACTCAATATTCTTTAAGATTCTAGGCTGTGTCCACTAGGAAGTGACTAGGAAGTGACTCATTCTGATCAGATCGACAGTGTCTCTTGTGGAGGTATTTCATAAAATCCAGACTCACGTAGTCGCTTGACCATGATAAGTTGTATTAATTGTTTAAGTTAAAAGGGCATCAGTTCATATCAGCTGGGTGTGATTGGTGATAGGTGCATTAAATGTGATATTATCGTCCTTCAACAGTCATTTACTTTTTGGAAAAGCGAATTAGCACAATTATTGCTTCAACTTGAAAGCTTCAAGGCACTCTGTTCACATGTAAGGACGAGAACAGTCTGTGGTGTTGCTTTATGTAGGTGAACCTATCGATAAGGAGATTTTTCTTTGATACTGCCCAGATGCTATCAGACAAAAGATTAACATAGGTATAGATGGTTAGCTGATCATTTTCTCAATAAGGACATAACAATTTTGTATTTAAATGAAACACAGATTATTGAGATATCGGACTGAAATTTGCAAGTAAAATTTAACTATTAGATCTCGTTCATATGACTAGTGTTTTGCAGCAATCGATTCTTTGAATCGATACTCTTCCATACATATCGGCCAAATTCATTGTTTCTCAATCGGAGGAGTTTCGGACCTTCAAACGATCAA
The DNA here is from genome assembly GCA_963583995.1 of Xylota segnis. Classification (NCBI taxonomy): domain Eukaryota; kingdom Metazoa; phylum Arthropoda; class Insecta; order Diptera; family Syrphidae; genus Xylota; species Xylota segnis. Next base: position 55,493,783 of record OY757237.1, on the reverse strand, counting down.
GAGACTTCTACTCTTGTGTGAATTTGATCTTGTAACCCAAAATCTTTACGCAAAATTCGCCAGAATATGGACTAACGATAACCAATTTCAGTGTATGGCGTGGAATCGATTGATTTGGCTTATTTTGCACTGATGAGCTGCGTCATGTTAACTGTGAATATGTTGACTCAAATTTATCGAGTATAGCATGTACAGCCTATCTGGTGGGACAATTATTACGATCGAAAATTGAAGTAAACGCTCTCAAAATTCTGACACTGAATTTCGGTAGCAATTTTTAATAATTTCCAAACGTTGCTCATTTATGAATTTCACCATAGTAAAAATGTAAACCTTGACTCATGTTTCTACATTGACAAATCATGAAAAAAGTTTGAGGGTACCTTTGTATTAAAATACAAAATTCTTATGTCCCTATTGAAAAATCCTTTACAAGTGTATTCGCACAAGCTAATCTGTGATCGTTATAGCGTAACTAACCTAAAACTAAGTTTATGATTTTTTTAGACCAAATCCGTGTTGAAACCATACAACATGGCTATTATAAATGGTCCTTCTCATTAGCTTTCTTGACGTCACTTACAGCTTCTCTTCATGAATTATGCCATAGCTCTTTTCATTTAAAGCAATTCCTGCTACTTTTTGAGTATTATTGTCTCTTTTACTTCACCTACAATTTCATAAGTCACCATATGCGGTATGGGATGTCTCCAAGTATCTACTGTTTGCATTTTGTTCATTATTTTACCTCCTTCCTTTGCCAATAAAGCAGTCAGTCTATCGGCAATATATTTGGCTGTGGGAAGCATCTCAGCCCTACGAGTATTAATTGCGCATCACATAGCAACCATCCGCCGTTGATACGTCATCCAAGTCAATATGACGGGTATAACTTTATGGTCTCTGATTGAGATACAGCAAAGAATGTGCATTCAAATGCCAATCAGTTAAACAGCTCTCAAAAAGTCACAGTGGTGACAGTCTGCCAAACCCGTTAAAGTGGATATCTCTTACTGTGACAGTATGGAAAAAGCACCATGAAATGTATGTACATCTTCATCTTATTTGGGGATGAGTACCATATCCTTTTAATATCCGCCTTGATGTCGTTGTCTGAGCTCAGTTAAATGTCATTCAATTGGAACGGCCATCGTCATGCCTGGTATGTAGCTTCGACTACATTGGAATAAAATCTTAGGAAAGTACATAAGTAAATGGCTTCTTTTTTTGTGAAGATTTGCATCCTCATCTATAATGAGCGGAAAAAGCTTTTTCCTGATGAGATAGACTCGCTCCAATTAACCTTTAAGTTACTTAGAAGAAAAAAAGAACTCTTAAGAAAATGTTTCAACACTAATTGGTTTATCATCTCCTTTCTACTCATAACTCAGATTTACTATAAAATCAGCACTTCTTTCGAATATATGATTCAAAAATCGGTGCTATTCTTTTCCTACTTGCCAAATTCGTACAGAAAGAACATCTCAAGCAATATCCTGAACTTATCCGCATACCGTACCATTGTGCTTAGATTCTCTTGCCTTTTGCACCGCTGCTCTAGGTCTTCTTCCATGCATCTGTGCACTTGCATTCTACGGATTCTTTCATTTTTGCTGGTTTACAAGAGGAGGATATCCTTCTTCATCTTCCGAGAAATCAATTCGGTATAATTCATATCATAAGCGAGTGTAAGGCTGACCTGGCTTTGCAGCAATCCATAAAAAATGTTAACAAAAAAAAAAAAAAAGAATCCCAAGTACTTCCTTACAACGGTTCCGCTGCTGGCTTCAGGGGGAAAGTATCTAAATATGAAGGATCCACCATTGAAATGATTTCGCATCCAAAGTTTTTCATATTTTTTTTTTCGCTCGTTTTCTTAATTTTTCTTTTTAGCTGTCTTTTGTACTTCCTTCCACAGTTTTGCATTCTGAATTGAGTCAGTTTTTGTTGAAAAGGGGAAAATTATATTTTCAATTTGCTTTCTTGTCATTTCAGACGGGTTGTGGGGGTCGTATATATGTATTTTCTAATTTATGGCTTTGTTTCCAGACAAGAACGCTTTTTTCGCCGATTTGGTTTCAATTGGAATGCAATGCACACACACACACAGTTTGTCAATTCCTTTACCTACCTTCAGCATGAAAAGTGGAAAATTCGCAATTTTTCTATTTACAGATACACAATGTCTCGTACCTATGCTTATGTGTAGATACAAAACAAAGTTCAGTTTACATGCAAATTTTCAAAAGTGAATTTCATTCTCCTTTTTTTGCACCAATACTCGTTCGTACGTATGTTTGTATGTAGATGATGGAGGAAGTGTAGAAGAGAAAAATTTGATTGAAAGAACGGATATAGCGTATCGACGGATACCTTAACATGGTGTGAGAACAAGAGTGGTAAAACAGTATAAAATGTCTGCACAAAATAATAACAACAACAGCAACAGCAGCACAATGTCAGTCAAGAGAGGCATTTCCTGTGCTAGCTCCACGCTGGGAATCCATGTATCTATTAGTTGTTGCTCTTTTTCTATTTGTATCTTTTTTTTTTGTTTTCCTGCAATAACATGGTATGAGCATGTTTCAAGTGACGGTCGACGATGACTTGATACATTCTTGTGGATAAATTGGAAAATAAAAGAGACGGAGGCAGCGGATTGCAAATTGCTGTATTCCGCGAAGGAATTTATTTGGTATTCCAATGTGTATGATGTGAGTCATGCGCCGGTTCGATGGGAAGGTAAAGGATGCTATGTGTGTTCTCGAGAAGAGATCTTTAATAGCGTCCTAGTCATGGAAGGTTGTTGGGTCTTTTCAAGGTAAATGATATTTATTCTTAACTTAATTGCTGTAATCATTTTCCTGATGACTGTGAGAATATGGTGAACTGTGGGAAGTTAGGATTTTTTCAAGGCTGTGTGAAAAGGATTTTGTGGAGATTAAACATTTCAAAGAAATCTGAACAAAAACACAGTTCATAGAGGCTAAGATGTTGAGAGTACTTTGTTTGTAAGTACAATAAAAATACTTGGCGCAACAGGTTGATGGGACCCAGTGCATAGCTTCTCACAACCATTCGCGTTGTGCGTGTTATATTCTTTACACGAATTGAAGGGGCCTACTGTTTAATGCCGGACAGTTGTACTCTCGTATGTTTGCCAGACGCTCGCGAGAGGTGGGGCCGTGAAAAATTTTTTAGGTGTTCCGACTGGGATTCGAACATCGAACCCCTTGCTCCATAGTCCAACGCACTAACCACTGATGCACGGCGCCCAATATTTTGTAGAATTTGGATGTACAAACATATGTATGGGTCTGCCATGGCATAAGTCTTTAAATCTCATGTAAATGCAATATCGTCTCCTATCTCCTCTCCCTTAGCGTTTAGAGTCGAAGGAACGAACCTAAACAAAAAACTTGCTATGACTCTGACTACGGCTGACAATAGCCTGTCGATTTTGTATCATCAGTCATCATACAACCCTGTTGTGTGATCTGACAACGTTGGAAGAAAAAGTATTGCTAGACAATTGGCAAACAATGTCGGACCTGACGATAAAGATGGTAGTCTACTCATAGTCTAAGTCTCAACTAAGCTGTTTCAGACTCTGCTTTGAATCCCATTCCATCCCATTCTCTACTTGTCATTGTCTAATCATCAGCAGCAGACCCTACAAAAAAACTTTCTCTCTGACAAATGCCACGCCCTCGTAAAGAGAGTCTGTCTGGAGAGGCATGTATTTTTTGCGTTTTACTTTCCAGTATCTCACGCATACTGCGAACCTTTTTTGCAAACACTTAACTGACGCACACAGTCTTGCATTTGGCATGGGTATTGGCGAGAGTATGCATGTGTGAGACAAAAGCATCGGGTACCCATGAATTTTAGCAAGGCTTGCTGCTGCTGACATTTGCGATTATCATTCATCATTTGGACTCTCATTAGCTCAATTAGGTTAGAAGATATTACAAAGAGACTGCTCACCACCACAATCTTGTTTTATTTCTTTGTATTGTGCTCTATTTGTTTCGTTTCTTTATATGAATTTATTGAAAAGAGAAACATAAGACGTTACACTCAATGTATTTTTAAAATTGGGCTGCAGCGTGATAAATTTCATGAGGACCCTTGTCTTTCAAAAATCATGACTTTTCTTGTCTTAGCAGGCACATTTGTTGTAAGGGGCTTGGAAGGGATTCACAAAACTCAGCGGAGCGTTCCTTGAACCAAGCATTTAATATTATTGAAGGTCACGATCGATCTTATTACTTACTTACTTACTTAGGTGTGGCTACAGTTCGGGGTGAACCTGGGCCTCAACCAACAAGCCTCTCCAGTTAGCCCGATCCTTAGCTAACTGCCTCCTTGTGGTCCCCTTCTACTTGTGAGCGCCATCTAATGCGAGGTCTTCCTCTACCGCGTTGTCCCTCCGGGTTTGATTCGAAGACTCTGCGGGCCGGAGCATTGGTGTCCATTCGCTCTACATGTCCTGGCCATCTTAAACGACTGATGCGTATTTTTCTGACCAGGGCGATGTCGCTGTACAGCTCATATAGTTCGTCGTTGAATCTTCTCCTCCAACGTCAACGCAAACGGAACCGAAAATTATACGAAGAATCTTTCTCTCGAAGCGACTGAGGATCTCTTCATCCGCTTTAGACAGAGTCCTTAGTTCTTCGGGATAGGGCTTTGCTAATTGCCTTCTTAGCCCAAAGAAACAGCGATTGGCAAGATTTATTCTTCGTCTTATTTCTGCTGAGGTATTATTTCCAGAGAGCCGAGGTAGACGAAGTCCCTTACTACCTCAAAGTTGAAGCTGTCGATTGTATGTCCCTTCTCGTTGACAGCATAGAATTTGTTTGCCCTCGTTTACCGCTTAACACATTTTGGCAGCTTCCGTTTCAATACTAGTGAGCGCCCCAGTGACAGCCCGCGGAGTTCTTTCAATAATGTCAATGTCATCGGCGTACGATAGAAGTTGCACGGACTTTTGAAAGATTGTGCCCCTGGTGCTGACTTGTGAGTTTCGCAAAATTCTTTTAAGTACAATGTGGAAAAAATCACGTGACAGCGCGTCACCTTGTCTAAATCCTTTTTTAACATCAAAGGTCTTGGTGAGATCGTTACCAACCTTGATGGAGCAGCGAGAATTCTCCATCGTCATTCTGCACAATCTGACGAGTTTGGCAGGGATGCCAAAACTAGACATGGCTCTGTATAGCTCGTCTCTATAAATGCTGTCATATGCTGCTCTGCCTTAAAGTCGATATTGTCGGTGGGTATCGCCTTGGACTTCTTGGGTTTTCTCCAAGATCTGCCTTAGAGTGAAGATTTCATCGATTGATCTTATTAGGATCTTGTTAAAGCAGCGTGCATCAGTTTCCTGACGAACATATTTTCTTTTAGCCAAAGATAAGCATGAAGTGTTATCGAGGTAAAATATACTCAGTTTATCCTGACTAGTAGTATGAGTCAAAAGTATTTTTAAAGTTTCTCCATAAGCCATGTTATGTACTTCAAGCACCTATTCCCAACTTAGGGCAAATGTACTTACATAGTAGCTGTGACTTGGATGCATGAGCAGACTTTAATCTGTGATGTGTCTGAAGCACAGATATTGCAATGTTGCCATAACTGGCTTACGCGACGAGCTCGACTTATTCCAATACAAATGCTTACAATCCAATCTACACGCTTTCGATGAGTTTTAACTTTTCCAACTCGATACCCTCTTTTCTATATCCTTGTGGACTCTTTTACCTAAATCCCATGTCGACGATCTTCTTGATTCTGTTTTCAACAAATTTTAAACTTCAGCCGCGCTCCGATTTTGATATCCTTTTTATATTCAGATGAAGCAAATCCCATCCAATCTCTTTTATTTATTGCTTGCAACAAATCTATCTGCAACCAGCCCAACTAGCAATCACTTAGGAAAAAAATACGAATAAATAAAAGCAAAACTCCAAACATAGATTTCTATGGCGGCGCCCGCCATAAGCTCCCAACAGCGACAGCAAGCAGATTGCTTACACAATAAACAAATCATATAAAAATTGTTTCAGCAAACGAAATCTTTCTGATCCTTTTGAAATAAAAAAGAGGAATCCTCCGGAAAGAAAAAACTATATCTCAACTCGTTTGCTCTCTAAAAATATTTTATTTCCTCTCTGCGTTCCGTATAGCAGACATGTTCTGTAGAATCCTTTTCGAATGTAGAAAACTCTCAAATATGTTATCCTTATTCAACCATTAATTTACGAGCAACGGAAGGAATAGCAACAACACTAGAGACAGAGACTCAGAGAGGAAATAAATTGTTGAACCTTTATCCATTTATATGTATGTATATCCATAGTATCCTTATTTTGTCCTTTTTTTTCTCATTCATTCTTTTCTGAAGTTGAACCAATAAAATTTCAAGTCCGCGAAAAAGTCGAATGAAAGGATATCAGTGGAACAGGAAGGAAAACTGCATTCGGTAGTGTCTTCCAGAATTGATTTCGTTCCTTCCTTCTTCCTGAAATGTGTGTGTGTGTGGCTGCACTATGAGATACAAGGATACATACATCAGTATCATTATAACTTACAACTTTTATTCTTTATTCTTCTTTGTTCCTTCCTCCGCGGAAGAGATAGATATTTCTTCTTTTTTTTTTCTTAAACTACCACCCTTAGGGGGCTACTAAGTGTACAAGAACGCGATTATGATTATGATGAATATAGATAATGGTCCTTTTTATCCATGTCTTGTGGCTTCCTGTCCACCATCGGTCGGTTGTCGGTGGCAAGTAACTCTCTCTCTCTGGCTTGTAACAAGAACAACCGGACAAGGAAACGCACTTAAGTGCGGTTTTGTTTGAGCGGTCGATGGTTTGGTTGTGTTTTGTTGGTCGGGCTATGATTTGTGTGTGGTTGATGTTGATGGTTAGAGATTGCAGTTCCGTTGGGAAGTTGTCCTTACTAGCTTGCAATCTGGGTAGGATTTTTCCCATTAAGGAAGGACATTAAGTGATTTACATTGGAATTACTTTGAGGGATGTTGGCTAAAGTGTGGTGCTGAGTAGCTTTCGGGTTGTTTTCTTGCACAGGGATTTCCAATTAGTGACCATTTTTCCAGAGAAAAATAAATTAATTTATGGAAATATAATCGCGGAAGCAACTTAGTTATCTATATTTTTTGCCATAATTAGATCCTTGTTCTTCGTTGTCGTTAAGTGCACTCAAGCTTAACGTGAAAATTTGCATAAATATTTTGATGAGGTTAATGATGTTCATCTAGCTGTTGGTTAAGTGGGCTTTCAATAGCACACGAGAGACTTGCAAGTGAAGGTGAAATGGGTCTTGATTACTAGTAACGTTGTGGTGATGAGATCTTCCCTTTAATGGGAATATTTTTCCATAATTTGCAGAAATCTTCAGATGAAATACTGAATAATGTTTGCAGATAACCTAACACCCATTTTAGGGATTGAAATAGCTCCACTCATTCACAGTACAAAGTGAATACTGAGTGTGTCTGTTTCTTGGGAAGCTTGTTTGACTTAGGACTGCATAAACCGATATTTTTTTGTAATTTCAGTGTTTCCATAACAGTTTGGTTCAGTTTGAATGGGCCTTCTCGTTTGCTAGTTTTCGTCAAGTCTGTTTTTTAAGCCTAACATACTTTTTCTTCAAAGTCGATAAAAGTAAGAAAAACTTGTAATATTTACCAAGAATTCCTTCTCTTCCATACAGTACTCCAGATGGGTAAGAGATATATAGATATACAGAGTCCTTAAATCTCATTCGGAGAAGATACAAGAAAGAAAAAACTAAGCCTTTACATAATTAGAGTGGTTATCTACCTAAGAGTACTGATGGAGAGGCTAATTAATAGTTGAAGTCTCGCTCTACACTTCTACTCTACCATAGCACATGTCACAGCTGACACATTTGTAATAAGATTCTCTACACAGCTATGTGCAAATAAGTCAAGTCGTTGGTAGAAAATGTCCAGATCTATTTTTAAAAATATGCATGTCAACACAAAAGGATATGTCATTACACGACTCTGTTTGACAGACAAATACTTCCGCCAAAGCCTTAGGTACATACAAAGAAAATTGACCTCTTCGTTTTATTTCTTCGTAGTTCTTTTCGGACGAAACTTAGTTCAAGTTCTTGATAAAGATAAGTTCCGAGACTAAGTACATTTACCCTCAGTTTGTTTCTAACTTTATTCAATCCAGATGCTTATAGTTTCAAAGTCTCACTACCTTTCGTGTAGTAAAGCAAAACATGTGCAATTTTGGATCAAGAAACAGTTCGCATTTTAGTTATACCCTCTCATGTTTGTCAAACGTTCACTAGTTACGTGTATGGGCCTAACTTGCACCCATTAGTCCGACGAATTAATCACTGAGCCACAACACCCACACCCACAGAGGATAAGATCAACAAATTAACTTGAAATTTTAGAAAACTGTACCTTTAAATGTTCACTATCGTTGCATTTTCTGTAAAAAGTTCGTTCTCACTTTTTTCTTTTCAGATCTCACAAATTCCGAAAGTCCACCAAAGCTAGAAATCTTCCCCACAAATGAAGTCCAAAGAAAGCCCGTCGGCAAACCATTGATTCTCACATGCCGGCCACGAGTGCCTGATCCTAGTCTGGTGACAGATCTTCAATGGAAGGACAGTATGAATAATACAATTCTACCAAAACCGTAAGTACATCAAAACACACCCACTTTCCTAATTAAACTTTTAGAAATCAAAAAGAATTAGAATAAATTCCTTTAGACGGTATAAAATCCTTTGAACAGCAATTTCAAAGAACAAACAAATATTATTAACAAACTCTTGAGCGAATAAAAACCAAAAAATAAAAAATAAAGAACAAATCCAAACTCCTTGTTCCCCCAAAACAGTACCTATGACAAATTACTTATTTGTTTTTTATTAAAAAACTTATTTTATTATTATTATTTGCATTAGGAACAAATACTATTATCCACAATATGATTCCAAGGGACATAAAATACAAACTGCGTAAGTGTTTTTGTTGATGATGAGAGAAAAAAAAAATTATCGCAGAAAAATTAACGTAAATGCCATGCGATTTGGAATGAATGCATAATATACAAACCCCAGCTGCATTTTTTGTTTTTACTTTTACTTAAATGTCCTTTGAATTATGTTTTTCTAAACTTTGTTGAGTTTGAAAGTTTTTTTAGTTTTTTTTTATTTGTCGTTTAGGATGGCGCATGAGTTATTCTTACAATCATGTCTTGCTCTGAACTTTGGAAGTAGAAACTTGTACCATTTCGTGGTGGGGTCTCCACATCCTGGTGTGGTCTCCTACCAGACAAGAGTTATGTAACTAAAGTGCCTTTTCTGGCAACTCTTTGTATGTGTTTATTTGAGGACACATGTGCCTAATAAGCAATTACTTAGGATTCAACTTATAAGATGTTGGACTTGCTGCTTTACAGTTTCGGTTAGAGTTTTGCGTTTCTTGTCCTTTTTGTTCGTTTTTGATTATCAGTAGGAGGAACTGTCTTGCTTGAATGAGTCTTGCACATTGCTTATGCGCGCCTAGTTTCCTTTTTTTTAGTTATCCTTCGCCAAAATCACTTGTCACCTCAGTGTGCTTAGCTGTAAACTAAAATAGATTCAACATTTTATCACAGTCTTGCTCTGAAAGTGATACAACCTAAAGCTACTGGTTCACTCCGAAGCATGTGAGTGATAGTTGCATTGATGAAGAGATACTGAGTTTTATGAATTGTTCATTCGTCCATCAGTATACATAAACTGCGGTTCCTTAATAGGACTTTCGGATTAAGTACTCGAAGAAAGAACACATCCAATTCATTTTCGCTGAGCCAAGCACCATGCTACCAGTTCTTCAGACAGGTTCGAATTATCTGGTCACCTCGCACCTAAAGAGGAATGAATCCCTTTATTGTAGGTGGCACTGCGTTTGAATATAGGTACTTGGTCGGACGTGCTTTTGTCCATCCAAACTTGGTTTGGTCATTACCATACTTATTTTCAGTGGAAAACCATCAAATGTTGTAGTTTTTTTAGACTGGATTTGGGCTTTTTTCTTGTTCTACCAAGTTCTGTGCATATTAGGTGCTCATTTAGGGACTGATACTATTCATATGTTCCAACCCCATTCTCATGTATATAGTGGTCCGTTACAATTTGGCTAACATCCTTGCAATTTCTCTATATCTTTCACGCACACAGATTAGTCATAGCCATATTGATTGGATACTTACCCATGCTTCTAAAGATACCCTCGATCTGGCAGTGGGTGTTTATTGGTATTTAATTTCTATTGAATGTCATTTGAGGAATGTCACCTTATATGTACTCGTGAAGGATATAATGGCTCTGCAATGTAAAATTTCTATTTTAACGCTTCCTGATTATAGACAATGCTCGCAACTTAGACATCTTTTTCAACTCGGATTCTTTATAAATGACAATTATTTTGCTTAAGCCGTGTCGGGCTAGACGACTAAGATTTGAGATAAAGTATTCGCTTTGGGTTTTCCTTCTCAATGCTGTAGGAGCACGGCAGTTGCACAAAAGGTTTATCATAGTTTCTGTCTCTTTATAGTCTCAACGCTTCTGAGATGTCTTATATTTTTCCCATAAACTGAGATAAGTCTTCTCCAGATCTTTGTTTAGATGGGCGACATATACCTGGTAAAGATATTCCACCAACGATTTACCATTCTGATGGCTTCGGTATCCAATTGGAATTACACCCACTTTAGCTAGCCCATCGTCTTTGCAACTGCCAGGATTATATCTGTGACCTGCCACCCAGCACGGGGACAATTAGTATCTGACCGCGATTTCTTTAAGACGTCTGCATTGCTTTAGTAACTTCAATCGTATTATTTGCCTTTTCTATAGTGCGTCTGGGACACTGAAGTGTCTGCTATACATATCGCAAAATATGCGTCGTTTTCTAGACCTTACTGGCTGACGTGGTTAATGTGAACTAACCCTAGCCGTTGGGAAGCCTGTTAGTGTCCAGAGTTTATTGATAGTCAAATACTTACATAAATATCAGTATTGGGTGTACTCTTAAGAAATATACATATGTTTTGCTCTATTTTCGTGCTAAAAGGCATTTGAATCCGGACTCCATGCTCACCTTCATTCCTCTGGAAATCGACTTGACTGTACTACGACAAAACTACACATCGTTCTTGTGTCCTTTAGTGGTTTCGTCCTTTAAATGTTTATTTTTGTAGGATCTCCTCGAATGTGATCTACTTTGCTAAGAGAATTTTGCTGTTAGAATACATTTCTGTGCAAGGACACAACCTTAACAAGGCTAGTCATGTTCATTACCTTTTTTTCTGTTGAAGGGTTTTCCTCTTAAATATTTGTTCAGTAATTTCCACTGACTCCTGCGCCATTCCAAAGTTTGCTTTTCTATTAATTTAATTAAAACAGTGTATTTGTTTATTCCCCTCTGTTCTCCTATGAGACAAAAAAAAAGCCATCCAACATTTGTGAGATTTTGAATTTTGCGAGTTGCACTCAAAAGTCGTCACAATGGTTTTCTTTTGTGGTGATAGCACTTAAAGCATTACCCAGAATGACCCCCCTTTCCAGTTTTTTTTTTTATTTATTTGTGTAGTTTTCTTTTTCTTCTTTTTTGTTTGAATACATTTTCGAATGCTTTTTATGTTTAATTTTATTTATTTTGTTTTAAGGAAACTATATTTTATTTTTTACCTTACATCCTTTCTCTCTAATGCAACCACCGAACATGAAATGGAAGTTTGTTATTCTATAAAAATATCTATAAGTATGAGTAACAGAAGTCCTTATTCTAAAACATTGTAGTGCAAGGTCTGTTGTAGGTCTCAAAGTAAATAAACGCATGAGGTGTGCTTTAAACATAAGAGAAGTACATTTACAATCATCATTATGAAGTAGATTAGATTATCATATGTTACGATGGCCTATCATCTAACAGTTTATCGTAGGATATTGTCATATTCATGTTGTCATCTCATTGATTGCAAAAAAAAAAACTGAAATTTCAAATGGAATAGACTTTCGAATGACTCGTGTTATTTATTTATTTACAATCGCTCCAAATGGCGAACATCATTTGGTCAAATCCACTGTTGTGTAAAGTATCCATCATGTTAGGTGACCATAAGCTAATTTACAAACCTCTCGTCGACTTGAACAAGTTCGTGTGGGAAAAAAATATGTAAATTAGAGATGTGCTGCATCAGAACCTACCCAGCCGTCCACAATTATGCAAATCACCACGGCAACTAATGAAAATATCACTGACTCTGCTTCAAATGTCCTAGATACTCGCCAAAAATCCAGTTAATACAATTTGTTTATTTAGGTTCCTATTCCTAGAGAGTAAAAAAAAAAAGTGTCCTGCAAACCTGTAAAAACCAACTCACCACTAAAACACGACGAAGTCAGGCTAAAATCACAAAATGCCTTTGCCGTTGCCAGGCATCGTGCGAAATTCCTGTGACTACAAACAGCCTACCACCACTCACGATTTTGGTGTCCCCCAGTGCTCTGCCAGAGTTTTAACTGGGTCGCTGCCATTCGAAACCAAACAGAAAAACGGATCCGGAAAATGGCAACCAGTATTACACTCGAAATGATTCAGCAAGTTGGAAGCCTGGCGGTGTGTCCTGTCGATATACGAATGCGAGTGTAGCTGAACATTGGCAATTGTCATTGTTTCATCGATCATGAGAGTTTCCAGTTTATTTTGGTTCTGTTGCCTTTTTCGAGAGGAAAAGGACGTGTTAAGAGGGTGTGCATGTACATAGATGTACATAGTAAGTGAGTTTTTGGATGTCCCAGTGAATTTAATTGAGTGCTACAGTATGGGAATGAGAACAAGGATATTCGTTGCTTTTTTTTTTGTGCATTTTTTTGGTCGCGAGTGTGTGGGGACATTCAGTTGAATGCAAATAGTGGTGCAAGTATTTGGGTATTCCATTTAAGCAGAGTGAATTGCAAGATGAAAAGGAATTAGGACGAATGGTATGTGCTTTATTTCGGACAGTAGGAGGCTTAATGTGTGCCGTTTGGAAACTGTTTTCATTGAAACGGAAAAAGTAAGCTGCAGGGGACTACTGCAAAAGAAACGCTGGAGGAATAGTTTTTGTTAATCGTTTCATGCACTGGTTTCCCGATGCCCTGATGTAATTTGGAGCAAGGATACTGGTTCGAAATCAGAGCAAAATCTGGACTTATTTGACACACACACATACATATATGGAGTATAGAAGGAACTGTGTAAAAAAAAAAAAAATATATATTTGGCGCAACAGGTCGATGGGACCCAAGGCCTAGCTTCTCACAACTATTCGTGTTGTGCGTGTTATATTCTTTACACAAATGGAAGGGGCCTACTGTTTAATGCCGTGTCCGAAGGGCAATTTGTTATTTGAGAAGCTTTCTCGAGACAGCTATACTCTCGGATGTTTGTCAGACGCTCGCGAGAGGTGGGGCCGTGAAAAACTTTTTAGGTGTTCCCCGACTGGGATTCGATCTCGAACCCCTTGCTCCATAGTCCAACGCACTAACCACTGAGCCACGGCGCCAACGAAGGAACTGTGTAGAAAAGGAAAAAAGATTTTGGCACAAAGCAACATATTCCCACTGAAGATTCGAGTAAACAAATCAAAGTTCATGATTCCAGGATCCGATGGACTACTACGCTTGACTGCTGGCAATTCGAATAATTCAATCAATTTAAAGATCACCTCGTCGACTTTATATCAGTTTCCTTTTAAGTTGGTAATCGGACTATGGTTTCTAGGATTTTTAGATCTATCTCGTCTAGGTAGGTCTAGGCATCAACCAACTAGCCTCTCCAGATAGCATATTGCTCTACTTGTTCGACTTCGTCAATATCACCTTCAATTTTTTTTTAACTTCGTTGTTAACTTTCCTCCTTCAAAGTCTACATCATCTACAATGAAGTGTCAAAGCATTTGTCTGTTTTAAAGTCAAGGATACTCGTATTGTCATCCCCTGCGATAGAGTCTTTTCTGGTAGTAGAGCCAAAGTAGATAACATACCATTCGTACCAAAATTGCAGCTATCAACTGTGTCATTCGCTTCAATTCGTCGATTTTGGGTAGTGTGTTCCAGTTGACAGCATAATACTTCGCTTAAGCGAGGTTCATTTCAGAACCTTTTTTTCTAAGTACGAGTACTCTTAAACGCACTGGTGACAGTCGACAGCTCTTTTTGACCTTCTGTCACATGACGCCTTCAAATCGGCAGTTGGTGATTATCAATTTCAGCTTTTTAAGTTACCTTTATGGCTTGAAACCGAAGTCACAGAAGCACTTCACACATTTTGTATGTGATATTGAGGAGACTGATTCCTACTGGAGCAGTTGACGATGACTCTATAAATAAATTAGGTGCCCTATAGTCCAAAAACAGAACGTCGTTGTTATTGTCTTAGTTGATATGGGCCAAGGCTCATAGTTGGCTTCATGATCTACTCTGAAGTATATTGTCCTGCCAATACCATCAAAATGTATCGCCTGGCTTTTATACTGCAGTCGAACGAAGTAAGTTGGCATTTCCAGTGAGTGATTAACTTAGAAAATTATAACCACGAGCACAGCATAATAGATATTCCCATTTGGATTTCGTCAACGCACTGTTTAATGATTTCCAATATATCGCTCAATTTAAGTCTTGAATTTCGCCTTTTAGCGGCCTCTTTTCTGGTAAGGTTAACGTTCGATAGCATCGTCCTCTATTTTGGAACTCGAATTTCTTTTGTGAACGCTTCTAGGATTTTTTTTTAGCACTCTGATTGCGCAATCACCTCTCACTTATGTAGGTATCTCATTACTCACCTATTACAGGCCTATCATTAGCTGCTTTATTTGTTTGAACTTTCTATTCTAACCTCATTTTCGCCAAGTTTTTAATTTTAAACAAATACAATAACAAATTCGTGTGTCTCACAATCAGTTAAATTTGTGTTGTCTCATGAAACGAACGAGTTATTTTCTAACTCCAACCATAAACAAGTTGAAAAATCCTCTGTAGTTTGACAACAAACCGTCATCTTCATTAAAAATTAAAACAAAACAAAAAAAAACTTGCATAGCCAACAAATAGTTTCTAGAATAACCATCTTCATAAAAATTGCAACAACACAAAAAACGATTAAATGAATTTCACTCATAAATTTTTGTTCTTCAAATAACCCACAGAGTTGGTCGCAATCAGCCTCCGATGTACACGGAAACATTACCCGGCGAAAGTTTAGCCCTGATGATATCAACTTTAACGCCACAGATGGAGGGCAAGTACTACTGTACGGCGTCATATGCGAATACGGAAATTCTGGAAACCAGTGTTGTAATTAAAACTTACGGTGAGTATCTATTAAAGTATACATACATATGTTTGTATACAACTGTCTGTCTTTAAGTCCAACATGCAACTGCATGCAGTGTTTAATATGCAAAAAGCGTTATTAATTTTAGTCCAACAAATTTCCTTGAAACTTTTCATTTGCCAGCTTTGAGGACAAACATACATACATACGATAGAATATACATGTATTCGCCTCAAAAAAAGATAAATAATTTTAATGGTTTAATATCCGTTTATGGAATTATCAAACATTTTTACGAAGGATTTTCATGGGGAAGATGCAAAGTTTGCCATCATGAACAAGTTTCGTTCAAGTTTTATATAAGTTTTGGGATTTTCGTCTCTTAGAATGGGGAAAGTTTATGGATCGAAGGCAGGCATGAGGCATATTCCTGGAAGAATGAAAATGCGTTGAGTGCTTATGGAAGTGTATATCGCTAAAAGGGCTGTTTGGACTTAGACGAGTTTTTAGATGTGATAAAGATTTGAGAGATACATATTTTTTTTAGGAAATAGTTTTGGATGCAGAGACCAGAGCCCAAGGGCGTAAACAAATTTTCGTTCGTGGTATAAAGTTTATTCAGTGATAGTAATCAGAAATGCTGGGATTGGCAAAGTTGCATACATACTAAATATTTTCAAATCCTGCACTGGTTATGATCGGAAAGGCAAGCCTGTCTAACCTGACTTTACGTTTTTGTCTTTTCTAAGTTCGCGTTACACTATCTTCTAAGTGTAAATGAGTAGTCGGAGGATAGTTGCCAAACCTTCAATGGGGATGGTTCCAAAATGTAGCTCCATTTAGACGGAAAATATGTATATAACCAATTTTATTGGAGGCTATATTCCATGCAATCTTTTTGTAAAGCGAGTCTTTATCGTGCAGTAAAACAGCAAAAAAAAATCCGCTGTCCACTTTCGAGCACTACTCAATAAAAGCTCTATGTTTACTCCATTGTCCAGACCCGAAAATATTGCCCATGTGTCCTAGATCTGTTTGAAGTTCAACTGCTGCTTCCTGACTCTTCACCTCCATACTTCAAGGAAGGACCTACCCGATTTGACAGTGATGTTTCGGACATCTTTTTGTATAGCAAGTCAAAAAGTCGCATGTCAGCGCGTTGCTGGAGTTTTAAAATACCAGGATCTGTGGACTTTTTAACTAAAACCTCATTGATAAGGATCAATTCGGTATTTGACAAATAATTGGATTTCGGCTCCAATTCGATCGAGCCTCCAATACTCCAAATCCCAGGCTTCCCATCACTTTATGGACTTAATAACGTCACAAGTATAATCTCGACCATCAATTCTATTACTTCCTTCGCCATTCCATTCCATTTTTCTAATAAAATGTTCAAATTTCATAAACCGCTCTCCATTACCTTACCCTACTTACCAACAATATTGAAGTTTATAATTAAAGCTTCGCCAATCCCTGCACAAGTTTGGGAACTTTCCTGGTATCTCATTGAAATCGTGTTAAAAACATTACATGCTTCTCCTTTGCCACAAAACTAATATACAGCATGAATCCTTTTACCCAACTAAATCCTGGACCACCATTCAATCCACCGCCTTGGAACAGACACAGGGAGATAGAGAAATTGAAAATCGAAAAGCTTCAACGTTATTAGTTTTCTGTTCGAGTTATTGGAAAAGTTTTTTTTTTTCGTTGCGCTCCAAAGGAGAAACTTCCTTCCTGGAAGTCATCTGTGGTCACACATGTGTGTACATTGAAGGCGGATTAGTAGCATGTAGCATTGACATGTAAAATTACAATTTTTTTTCTAACTTATCTTATCTTTTCTTTCCAGTGTCTATAACATGGACTAACGCGCCAGTGAATCAATACCCAATCTTGGGCTCCGACTACACTGTAAAGTGTGAAGTGACAGCGGATCCAAATCCAACTGTCGACTGGATGCGAAATGGGGATCAGGTAAGCTCTCTGAAAAGGAAACCGTCCGGTAGAATGTGTGATTTTATGAAACTTTTGACTTCCTTTTCAGATCCGAACAAATGACAAGTATGTGGTGGAGACGCATGGCTTGCTAATCCGAAATGTTCAGGAGTCAGATGATGGCGTGTATACTTGCCGAGCAGCAGTGATTGAAACGGGAGAACTGGTGGAGCGCGTAATCCGAGTTGAGGTCTACATTAAGCCTGTCATTACGTACTTGCCGACATCGTTGGAAGCTGTTGAAGGAAAATCATTCGCAACGAATTGTACGGCTACGGGTAAGCCTGTACCAGAAATCTCATGGATTAAGGACTCAACGCAACAGAATGTAGCCATTGCGGATCGTTTTAAGGTGAACCCATTGTCTGGTCTAATGACGATCAATTCAGTATCGCAGGACGATTACGACACATACACCTGCATAGCTAAGAATGATGCTGGCGTTATTGATTCCAAAACCAAGCTGAACGTCCTCGTGAGACCGACAATCTTCGAGCTATACAACATAACTGGAGTAGCCAATAAAGAAGTGGCGATTACGTGTCGATCCAAGGGTCGCCCTGCACCAGCGATATCTTTCCGCCGATGGGGCTCAGAGGAAGAGTATTTGCCGGGACCGCAACCAGACGATGATCGCATTGTACTGGAACAACACTTTGACGATGAACGTGGTGAGTCTAGTGGAACTCTGAGAATATCTCGCTCAGTTCGCACCGATGACGGTCTCTATCAATGCATTGCACGAAACAAAGGAGACACCGCATTCAAAACTGGCCACATCACAATGGAGTTTGGACCAGATTTTAGTCACATGAAAGATCTGCCACCTACCTTCAGTTGGGAACAAAAACCAGCGAACCTGAGCTGCCTAGCCATGAGTATCCCCAATGCAACAATCGAATGGCGATGGAATGGAAGGCAAATTAAAAATGGACTCGATCAATATCTAACAATTGTTGGAACAGGCCCACGTAGTGATCTTATTGTGACCCCAGTTGCGAGAAACTACTATTCCGTGTACAAATGCATTGCAACTAATATTCATGGAACCGTCGATTATGATATGCAGTTGAAAGAAGCCAATGTGCCTGGCAATGTACAGGCAGCAATGCCACGTGTGCTGACTGCGACAACGATCACCTTTGAAATAACAGGACCTGCAACAGAATTGGGTCTCCCAGTAACAGCTTATTCGGTGCAATACAAAGAGGAAATGAATCCTGATTGGTCTACGGCGCAAAATCGCAGTTGGTCACCAGATAGTCCCTACATTGTCGAAGGTTTGAAACCACAAACTGCTTACACCTTCAGGTTTGCAGCTAGAAATCAAAGGGGTTTGGGACAATGGAGCGCTCTACGTACACAATCGACCCCAAAGAGGTCAGCACCAGAAGAGCCGAAACCACTGCACTCGCCGGTCCAGAATGATAAGGAAGAGCCTGTTGTTGTGTCACCATACTCAGATCATTTCGAGCTAAGGTGGAGTGTACCTGCCGATAATGGAGAGCCAATCGATTTCTATCAAGTCAAGTTCTGTCCGGTAAGTGTGAATCCTTAAAATTTTCAAAATATTCTTTTTTTCCTTTTTGTGATCTCTATTCGTGACAAAGTTTTGTAAGTTCATTGTGCTGAAAGTTAAATTAATTGAGAAGATGGTATTAAAATCTCTTCTATTCTCTAGCAAGATAAGATGAATGGGGTCTTGTTTTAAAGAGAAAGCATCCACTGAATTTTACTTTATTGTCAGCTTAGCCTGCCATTATTAAGGAGGACTCTCTAGTTCTGTATAAAAAAAAGAAGTATTGTGCTGTATTTCAATGCACCTACTTAGAGCGAAACAGTCTCTTTTTATAGAGAAATTCGTTCAAGTACCTAAGTATTTTCTAACTTATTAATTCAACCATCAATTGAGGCGATTGAACGGCAGAAACTGGGGTGTAATTCCAAATGTTAATATATAGGTACTTCAAATGTACTCTGACTGATGTTATAAAAAGAATCAGCCATGTGAATCGGCAGACTTCAAACGCTCGACTACACTTAGGGTCCCGCTCTTACATACATGTGTAAACAAACAAACTTATTTTACCAAATGCTGCAATACACTCTGAGATGGTACATCAGAATAAAATGAATTGACAAAATAGGAGCCTTGACGAGACCTCTCTAATGTCTACTGATATTACTAGACAGTATGAACCATCAGTCTTCAGTTTATGTTAGTCATTCATTGTTAGAAGATCATCGTCGCAGGTCTATAGCCTTATGTCGTGAAAAGATTATATTCTTCGTTGCCATTTTCTACTTTAGAGCTTAAAGCTCTGAACAAAAGACCTGTAATATGTAGGTCGCTGAGAAGCAATGGGTAGGCTTTATGCCCAAAAAAAAATCATGTCATGTTCCGAATTTCTTTGTCGACTTCAACCTTCATCTAATCGATTCCTTCTTCTGCTCCACAGGGTCTTAAAGTGTCCGGTACATGGGAAGAACTCGCTAAAGAATGCCGTTCTAAGGATGTCATCGAATCAACCAGTTTTGAAATGTCCAGTCTCAGTGGCAACACCTACTATCGCATCGAATTGCGAGCGCATAATGCCATCGGTTTCTCATCACCTGCAAGCATCATCATGAAAACCACCCGAGGTGAGTCCGATTCATCTAATAATAATCTCGGAACATTATTGTATTCGGCTGGTTTTGCCGCCTCGGCCGGCAATAGACACTTCAGTCACAGTCTGTTATCGACCACAACGACAACAATAACTACCACTACAACCACAAAAACATGTTTACTATCGATGTTAATATTATTAACTAGCAGTTGTTATGTTGCGCTATTCCATCATTAATCATCTCAAAATGCAGAGAAAAAAAAAACTGTTGCAATTTTTTCGCAACAATTTTTTTTTTAGTTTCATTTTTTCCGTTTTCTTTTTTTAATATAAGAATGCAACTTCTTAAATTTAAAAAAACTTATTTCTTTGTGTAATAATCGTTATGAAAAATCATTTTTTTATCATTCTACTCTTTCTCGTAATCGTTGTAGTAAAGAAAAAAATCAAAACGTATACATATTTATTTTTCAACTTTTTTTTTGCTGTAAAGTGTCCTTTTTCAAGAAAAACATCGCGCTTTTACAAATACAATTTAAAATATAAATCAATCCTCACACATGCATTCTCGTACAAAGAAACACATCATTCACAAACAAGACAAAAAAAAAACATTTTTTACCAATTTCATAAATAAATTGTTTCGTTTTTGTTGTAATTTTTATTTAATTTACTTTTAATTGTTAGCTTTAGCATTTATAATGCTTTGGAAAGCAATTTTCGTTTCGTTTACATGTATGTATGTGTAAGTTTAAAATTAACTTAGCTTGTGTTGTTGTGTTCTGTTTCCATCGTAAGCAAACAGTTTTTTTTTTTAAGTTTATTTTACTTTTATCGAATAGAATCGGGACAAGGAATACGAATCTATTTTGCTGATCTATATCATATGTATTACGAAGTGGTGGGGATGACAAAACTACAATTTTAAAACTTCTGTGATCTCCGAATTCATACGTTCATGAATCTAAGTCTTCAGGAGATGATCTAATTCTAATTCTAATTCAACGATATCTACTTCAGGCACATTTTTACAGATATTACACGTAATACTCAGATGCTTTATTCTTGATGAAATATTCTCCCGTGCCTATGCGCATTCTATAAGACTTGCAACAATTTCATCATTTTAAAAAGGCCCCTGCGATTGAGACTATATCTGAAAATTGTCATTACAACCAAATTTTGTTAAATTCCCATTCCAAGGAAAATTCATTTCAGACATTTTGAATTAAAAAAAAATCCAATCTTCCAAAATCTTTCGAAATTAAGCGCATGCTCATGAATTGTATCATTTTTTGGAGAAAAATCTTTGTACGTACAGACGATCTTGTTACTCTACGAGTTACTTTGGTACGTTCATCCTTTTGCACTCAAAATGCCGACAAGTTTTGAAATAGTTTGCAAACTATTTTAGTTTATACTTCAAAATTTGGTAAATTCTTAAAACGAGAGAGTTTAAGTTTGTTTTTGATCATCATTAGTTATATACTCGCTGTAGTTGTATGGATGTATCATTTTATTATCGTTTTCAAGTGAATACACGCCTGCTCTATCTGATAAAAACGTAGGTAGTTGTCGTTCCCACCAAATAACGAATCTCTTGCTACAAAAAGACAACAAAAACAATGCGCAACGAAATTATCATAAAGAATAATAAAACGAGATATATTACAACGAAAACACACCATTGCCAAAATATCTATTACCATTAATGAAGAAACAAACATAGTTATATTTTATAAAACAACTAAAAACAAATAAACAAAACAAAAAATAGGCGCAACATCAGTCACAAACACATCTAAATATATATATATATTTTTTAAAACTTAAAACAAAGAATTAAAGAAAAAAAACAACGATTTAAATGTAAAATTAGTTTTAACGTAAATATTAGTTATAACAAAAAAAAACAAAACATTTAAATAAAAAACAAGTACTTTAATATATTTAAAGAGAGATATGTATGATTTACAAGAAAAAAAAAAACAAAATAAAAGATAATTTACGAAAAAATATATATACTAAAAAAAACAAATACATTTTTCTCATTTAAAGTTAATTACATATATATTTTTTTATTAGTAGGAATTTTTTTTAGTGTTAATTTTTTTTTTCAATTCAAAACTGAGTTGTTTTAATTTTATTTATTTTTTAACACAAATCTCAACCACACCCAAACAAAAACACTTCAATTCAATTCCTATTTCAAAAACATTCAAAATATAAATAAAAGTTTTAAAAGCAACCTACAAATACATATGCTTGATGGAAAAATATATATATATTGAAAAATTTTATATTTTTGTGTGTGTATTGAAGTAAGTTTTTTTTTTTTAGTTTAGTTTTATTTAATTTGTAGAATTTTTTCAAATCCGTTGGGAAAAATATTTTTATTTGGAATAAAAAGAAATTAAAATTTAAATATATATTATATTTTTTTATATTTTTTATTTTATAGAATTTGTAGCAGAGACCGAGTGTATTTGTTAAATTTTTATTTTGTGTAGTTGCATCCTGAAAACTGCCGTGTATCTCCTTTGTATTGTGTGTATTGTTTTGGTAAATAATAGCAAGTTTTGTGTGTTTTAAGTCTAAGAAAAACCAGGATGAGACAAAAGCAATGCATAGCTTTACACTTTTTCTTATAAAGTTGTTTTTTTTTATATTGTTTGTGTTTAGTAGTAAAGTTATTTCAAAATTTTGAATTTTTATGTTTTTTAAGGGGGTGTTTACATTGGCTTACAGATAATTTAAGCAAAGATATTATATTTTTGAATTATTCGTTTTTGGTAACTTACGAGTACTGTATGGCACATTACAGATAGAATAGGACAAGGATTTCCTAACTCTCCAAGTCCTACCATTCGAACAATCAAATTTCTTTCTTTCTTGCTATCGATCTTTCATGAACATAAGCGAAAATAAAATTCAATCAAGGCGATTCGTTTAATTACCTTAACAAAACTCTGTGCCTTCATTTATCAAAAGTTTACTTTATGTTCGAATAGTATCGGAAGAAGAACATCGCTGACAATCCATTTGTCTGCATTTTATCTCCTTGTTTGGATTCAATAGTATGAACCTTTTCACTGGAATTGAAAGCTTTGTTAGAATGCTTCTTTCAACTAACCTTTTCAGCAACCTTACTCTTTTTAAATGAACATCATTTATTCGTCGATTCATGTAGGAAAAAGAGGACTGACTGTCTCTAATTTTGTAGTACTAGGTACAATGTAGGTCTGCGTACATTACACTATTTTGTTCAGAAATTTAAATGAGCTTGTATTTCTTTTTTATATCTTATAATAAATTTGTATCATAGAGATATAATCCGGACAAACCCTGTAATATACAGACATATGTACATATGTGTATACTTGATAAGGGCTCCAGAAGAGGAGGATAGGGTATCTTCGATTTGCCACAGACTTCGTTTAGTGAGAGATTTGACTAATCAAATCAACGACGACCAAAAAATGGTTGATTTAACTTTTGTTACTGGAAACTCTTCTCTTGAATCAAGGAACATCAAAGTTGTGTGCCTACTTTTCAACAGCTGTTACCAAAGGATTATTTTATATTCATTTGCTTACTACATTTAATTGTTTTTATTTATTCTCCATTTAACTCAGAATTGTATAATAAAACCACACATTCGAAAAAAAAAAATTATCAAAATTTTCTAGACCATTAGGGAGCACCAGAAATGACACACTTTCAACTTAGATTGTTAACTAGACAACACTCAAATATTTCTTTGTAGTATTAAAGCGCAATAACAACAAACTACATTTAAATATATTTATCATGTTATAAATGTGCAACTAATTTAATTTTTTAATCTAAATGTGTTATCCTTTTTTTAACCCTATAAGTATGCTAATAATAGTTTGTGTTTGCTAACAAAAAAAAAATATCACAATTTCACCAATAAAACACTTGTAGTTTTAAAAACAATTTAGCTAAAAAAAAATATTTAATTTTAAATGACATCTTCAAACAATTGGAATAACTCTTCTAAAGAAAATTTAAAGAAAAACATTGGAATGATCAGTATTCTTCCCCCGTCCGCTCATCATTTCGTTCTTTCGTTTCGACTTTCATCCAAATTCATTGTCAATTTTTTTTTTCGTTTTAACAGTCACATCAGTCTACTTCTCTCTCGCTCTCTCTCTCTCTCTCTCTGACCTTCCACTCAGTCAAACTTTCAACAAAAGAAAAACAAAACACACATTCACCACTCCTCTCAATATAACACATAACACCATATTGTGTTTGCTATATTATTAACTCTTTTGTTGTGTGTGCGAAAACCACAAAAAACAGTCTGTTTTGTTTTGAAGTGGAACGAAAGATCTCGAACGAAAAGAAAAGAAAAAAAAACAACAAAACTCTTCCTCCTCTTACCCCCTTATTCGTAGATAATCCATACAATGCAGCTACATCAACACATAGCCCGACCTCATGGTCAAAATGTTGCCTACTATTGCTATTGGCCGCAATGACAGCGATGTTATCTTCACCGTCATCGGTAACGTTGGTCAACACAAAGGAAAATGTCAGGACGACGTGTATGTCACCATCATCGACAACAAAAACTTTGCACTTAGGTACAAATCATGGTGCAGGTCAAAGGTTTTATGAAACTACCACCGAACACCGAACAAAAACGATAGCAACTTTGCTCACCGTAAATGATGATTAATATAACTTTTTTTTATATATTTAAATAAAAAAAAAATCATCTCCACCAGAAAATTAAAAAAAAAAATAAAATTCCATTATGTACAAAATATATAACAAAATAATTAAATCAGCCAAAATGTTAAATGTAAAATATAAATATTTCACTCATACACATAGTATATATACATAAATGCATGGTGTCATTTTGTAAATTAAGATTGGTTAACAGCATTCACATAAATGAAAGTAATTCGGAAACCATAAACGTAACTCTAATAAAAGTGGTTTAAAAATAACTGGTAGTTATGACTGATACATCATTTCAAACACATCCTTGAAAGAAACGTGAAAAACATTCAAGCAGTAGTAATTTTCCAAGAAGGTACTCTTAGCGTTTTGGTCGGTATCTCCGTATCTATGGTGTGGCTAAGTTCTTGATCATTCCTACCTTTTGACAACACTTTGTCATTTCTAAACTCGACTCTGGGTTTCAGGAAATTAGTGCGAGATATTAAAAAACTACGTAGACTGAAGTTGTTTTATGGAATGATGCTTTACAAAAGTTTGCTATATTTATTTTTGTTCTGAAAGTTATGAAAATGAATGAAATATTTATGAATATTTGTGAAATATGTTCAACTACAACCACAAATTATATTTTTCGATCAGAACTTACAAATGAAACGCTGTCTATTTTCCTCTCCCAGCTTTGCTAGTAAAATCAAATCACACACCAGGCTCCCATGAATATCAGTAGCAGGCCCTTCAACTTCATATTTCTGAACTCTCAGGCTTTATTATGAATGTGACCAATACATTCTCTTAGAAACGGTTTTTTCTATTTCTGTTTGACTTAGTTTTTGTCACTCGGTTGCCTTGAATGTTTTAAGCTAGAGACTTGTATATTTCCATTTTTCATTCATGCTTTATAGTTGACCACCAGCTACACAAAGCAAAGAAATGGTGAATATGGCAAATGAAGAAAAAGACATGTTCGTCATAGAGACGGATTCCGTATTCCGTAAAATCACTACATAATTATTATTTTGAGCTCATGCACCAGGAACGCATAAATGGCAGCAGGCATTTTTTCTATAAAATGTTGCCAATCTCTACACAAATGTTTCACATATACTTTGGTTAAACCGCGCCCATTTAATAGTGAGAGATTTAACCAAAATAGATATACAAGTATATGTGTGTCTTACATTTGAGTTCATTCTTTCAATTCTCTTTACTGAGAGCTGTTTTCAATTCAGCAAAGTATACACATCTGGTCTGGTTTTCAGTTCATTTGACTTCGAAGACTGGTTTTTGCTTTTCACACTTTTAAGTGCAACTTTAGAAATATTTTGGTTAGTATCGAGAAATAAAAGATAGCATTTCCTCTCCATGTGAAAACAGTTCTACTCTTTTCCTCAATAACTTACAGCGCCAGCCGGCCAGTTGTAAGCGCGTGACCTATAAGGCCTTGGACCATCATTTTGAACATAAATCTCTATGACAGCTTTCAATTTGTGCGCTGTTGATCTCGTTTGTGTAAAGATCAGAAATATTTATTCAGTTTTCACATTTTGACATAGAACCTTTTATGGAACTCTGAGTATCATTTCCATCTTCACGGAATATTAGTCTCTGAAAACCTTTTAGTATGTATGTAGGTGATATTTTCGCCAAAGATATGTAGAACCTAACTTCATTGTCTCAAGTGCAGTCAATACCTAATGCTTAGCAGCCATCGTTGCTGTGAAACGAATATGGCAACTTCCTTACAAACATCGTGAAACTTTGTCTGCCGACATATATGCATAAAATCCCAACTATTACTGAATTTAAGAACGAAGGGACATAAAAATTGTTTACGAGTACGTACAGAGTTCATTTTGCCAAAAGTAACCCACAGCATACTCGCCGCAGACTACTACCATTCCAATTCGCTTAGCTCACTTCGCAAACAATTCTAAATAAAGATAGTTCCAGTGGCAACAGCAAATACAAATACAACCAGAACAGTGTGTGGTTATTTCTAAAAAATTAAAATCATCGCCTTTTGGCCAAAGCGCATATTTACATGAGTACAGTGCGTTGTTATTTGTTCGAGTCTTATTTGAAACGAACCGACTAAAGCGGTATTTTCAATAAACAGAAAAACAGAAGAAAATAAATACCAAAAACTGAGTGAAGCTACAGGCAAAATTCTATATATAAATTCAACTACCACCAAATCCCACTATGCGCTGAAAGTTTGTATCATTCTGCAAGGATTCATAGTACCACACTACTTAAAAATTAATCATAAACGAAAAAAAAAAAACATTTGAAAAGTCTTAAATGTAAAATAAATCGTATATATATGAAATAAATAACTAAAACTGCCAAATTTTATATGAAAAATTTATTAGAATTTTATGTGAAACGTTTTTTTTTATAAAAAAATAACAAAAAAAAATAAATTTAAAACCACAAGAGAAAAATAGTAGAATACTAATCGAATTTAATACCCCATGCATTTGTAAATGTTTTCAGTCTTACATTTAAAATAAAAAAAAATATTACAAAATACCCGCAGCTGTTATAAAAAAAGTAATATAATAAAATATGTATATTGACCAATGTTACATTGTTTTTTTTTTCAATTATTATTATTTTTTAGCTGAAATTATTATTACGTGCGCGCGTGTCATTTTCTTTGAGGAATCAAATTCCAAAAATAATCCCGTGTATAGTTAAATATATGTATTTAATAAGAATCGAACTATTAGTGAAAAATTAGTTAAAATCTACAAAAAAGAAATACATAAAGCAATTTAATAGAAAAATTAAAAATGTAAACCTTAGTGTGAAAATTAATGGAAAAAAAAGATAAACATTTTAAAGAAAAATTTTATAGATTTTAAATGATAAAGTATACGTTTAAGACAATAAAAAATTCACATCACATTGAAATTATTACAACAAAAGAAATATGTATTGTGTGTGAATACGTTTTTACAAATTTTCGTTAAATAATTTAATTGGGGTATGTAAGGATTGCTTTCGAACATGTGCAGGAATTAAAAATCAAAATAACGAATAAAAGAAATCGACATTTATAAGTTTACAAATTGTTTCTTCATCGCAGTCTGGAATTTAAGTTCCTTCCTTTCTTAACAACAACTTCTGCTAATTTCCATGAACCTTGAGTTAATACCTGTGAAACGGTATTAACAAACACACATCCAATTAAATAGGGTTTAGCTCACGTGTAATTAATCCGATTGAACCGATTTAGGGTATCATGTTTTAGAGAGAATTCCCACACATTCCTATTAATTAGTGAAAATCCTTTTCTGCCTCCGTTGAAAAACGACCAAATAGTAGAAAGGTTTATCATTATTTTTAATTCTTATTGGAGTTCGCAAGATGGGACA
Organism: Xylota segnis; assembly: GCA_963583995.1. NCBI lineage: Eukaryota > Metazoa > Arthropoda > Insecta > Diptera > Syrphidae > Xylota > Xylota segnis. The sequence continues at coordinate 55,465,689 of OY757237.1, read as the reverse complement.
CAAGTTGACTCGTGCCCAGAGTTGTATTATTTTCTTTTTCTAATACTCTCGCAATCCCCTTATTATTAACGCTTCTTCCATCGATATAATTGGACAAGGATTTAATATAATCCCGCTATCATATCTCGAAGGTCATATGTGCACTCCTGCTTATATTCTTTCAACTAAGCTTACAAAATGTCATCGAGGTCTTTTCATACTGTGATACTAATATTTATTTCTTTAAACTTTAGTTTCATTATTCTTTGTATACAAGACTTCAATTTAAATAAAACGCACAGTCAGGCCTTTTAGTTGTTTATTCTTCTTTAAATGTGACTGTTTTTATATTATCCTTCGTGGACATCATATTGGAAGGGAATCTAGGGAGTTAAAGCCTACTTTTTCATAGATCCGCATAATCTGTATAATTTCTGATCTGGCGTTGATTTTACAAAATTGGTTACAATTAAATCGGCTCTAGTTCTAGATTTGATGACCGGGGTCCCTTTTAGGAAATCTTTTCTTTTAAAGTAAACCATATCGTATCCGTGTTTTGTTCACCATCCAATGCAAATTCGACCGAGAAGGTAGTTCCTATCACTGATGTCACAAATAGAATTTGCTGTCAAATCGGGTACAACTGCTGTTCTATTTTGATGGTTAGAAGTTCGATTCTTTTTTCTAAACGATTTCACTCCTGTTCAAAGAAGCAGTTTTTCGTTCTGTAATATAATAAAATATTTTTAAATTTTTTAAACTATAGTTCCTTTAACGTCGAAACAGTTTTTTTTTATTTTTTCGTTTCTCCTTTATTAACTTTTTCCCCAAATTTTCTAAACAAAGTCAATCATATCATTTATGTAGTTAGATTTATTACGAAATAAAAACATGTCTTAAAACACTTAAAGTTGAAATCTAAAAGCAAAAAGAAATAGTAAATATATGTACTTCGGTAAGAAATTGTACATAAAGTATACTTGAATACAAAAACATAAGCTTCGAATTACAAAATATAATAGAAACAAAAAAAAAAGAAATAAATTGAGGTGTCTATAGATTTAAAAACAACAAAACTTATTAAAATAAATAAAATATTAAGAAAAAAAACAAGTTGAACTAAAATGAATGATGTTTTTTATTCAAATTCTTCAAATAGCGTTCTAGAATAGTTTTAATTAGACCCATGAGTGTATAACTAAGCATGGTATTAAATATCCAATTATCCCATTTAAAGTAATTAACCCAAATAAAAAAACTAAATAAACATATTGAACGTCGTTGGAGTGCTGTCACAACGTTGGTAATGATTTTTTTAAGTAAAAAAGAGTGACCTAAATATTTAAAAAAAATATACAAAATTGTAATATATACCTATACAATCAGCAGTGTTTTTTACAACAAGGTAAATACAAAACAATAAAATAACAAATTTTTTTCATAATAGATGTATATTTATCTGAAACTTTTTATGTTTAACTCTTTTCTGTTTGTTATTTACTAATAATTGTTTAAGTTAATTTCTTTTATAGGAAAAAATATATATAAAAAAAAATTATCATTGTATTTAAATAGATACATTCAAATGACAACTAAAAACTACTAAACAAAACAAAACCTGGTTAAATTGTTTATATGATTTCTTACATATTTTTTTTTTTTTTTTGTTTGTAATCTTGTAAATAATTTAACAAAATTTCGTGCAAAAAGTGGGCTTTTACTAAATTTTAGTTTATGATATTTTTTTTTGTTTTGAACAGAATCATATTGCATTGGCTACAAATTTGCTTCGATTTGTTTATTTTGTTTTATTATTAATTTGATGTAACATAATTTATAGTTTGATTTTGAGACAATTATGCATGGTGCTGGATTTAGTTTTTGTTTTTATTTGCTTTTATTTTTTTTTTTTTTTAATTTAATTCATATTTATTTTGTTTATACATGTACACACACAAAAATGTAAAAAGAAGATATATAAAGCTTTTGTACGTATTATTGCGCAAATATTTTTTACACATACATTTTTTTCAAATATTAAAATTTAAGTAATTTGAGATAATGTCCGTATTGGTTGTATTAAATGTAAGAAAAGTGTTTTAAACATTTTTTTTTTCTTGTATGTTAAGTAAGATGAAATGATTAATGATTTATTTTTTTCTAAGTTTTAGTATTGGGGTATGAAGTAAATTTACATTTGTATAATATTTTTGAACAGTTTCAGAGGTACAGGGTTGCGTAAATATTTTTGTAATATCCAATGGGAAACATAATGTTAATATGTTTTAAAAATGTAGAGGATTACTTTTGGCTTTCTTGTGATAAGAAATGGGGTTCACAAGTGTAAATACCAAAAGTAGTTTCTTTCAGTTCTATATAACACACCTATGTGGACATCCTTCATTACTCGATTTATTTAAAGGTGTCAACATAATGTTACTTTCTTTCATTTGAAATCGATATTTGGGATTTCCATGGAAGACCATTTTAATTCTTAAATGTAGTAACCTGAAAGGTTTTTAGAAAGGAAAAGCATTGCCAACATTTATGAGTCTGTTAAAGGCTGCAGTATTCCAACCGCTGTACAATATGCTGAAAAATATTTATATAGAAAAAAAATTCTTACCTTCATATAATCGATCCGACTTATCTCAAATTATTCCAATTTTGAAACCTTACTTTGTCCTGTTTTGTATATTCTCCAAATTTTCTATTCTTATGCTTTTAACATTAGTTCTTATACTTTCATAGAATTATTTCTACAACAGTTATGAATAGGGAAGTACATCTAGACAATTAAAATCATTAGACAAAACAAACTCTGTATCTATCGAAACTAAACGAGAAATGTTGTTTATTAATTTGTGTCGAAAGTTAAATGAGTCTTTTACCTATTCACCACTGTTGTGTGATACTTATAAATAGTCCTTACCTTTACCCAATCAATTTAGACTGTCTTACTAATACTGCCACTTTTTTTATCTTCTCCTACTCTAAACTTTTAGGTGTGGATGTTGTCCAAATAGCCGATCGTCGAGTGCTGTCATCTGCTTCAATCGTCGGTATCGCAGTTGGGGGAGTAATTATTCTATTGCTCATTATCGATCTTCTGTGCTGTCTAACAGCACGAATGGGTGTAATGGCAACAATGTGTCGAAAAACAAAACGATCACCATCCGAAATCGACGAGGAGACAAAACTCGGAAGGTAAATTCTATAACTATAAATATTGAATCTATTCGTAAAACTCTTTTTGATACACATTTTGGTAACATGTTTATTTTTGTTTTTAATCAAAATTACCTCCTTCGTAATATTGCACTAAAATTAAATTTTTTTCCTCTTCCTCTGCCCACACAAAATTTTATTGTATCCACACCGCTTAGGTCTAGACAAAACGAATACAAATGGGTGTTTGCGAGACCACAGTCATTTTACTCAAATCGAAATTCAATTTATATTTAATTTTCTTCTTTTGATTTATATTGTTTTTATTTTTAGTGCAATATTATAGTGAAATTTATTTGTTTTCTTGTTGGTTTTTCTAGTTTTATTGTAGTATATAAAAAAAAATCATAACTCATAACAAAAAGAAAAAGAAAAAAACATCTCCATCATCACATTCCATTATTTGCATTTAATTTTTTTTTTGAAATCATAACACATCCCCATACAAATTAACAAATGCAGTCTTTACGGTTGGCGTTTCCCGCTACCTTATTGCAGTGGGCAGTTGGTTAAGGAGCCTCCACCATCACCGTTACCATTACCGCCACCAGTTAAACTTGGTGGATCACCAATGGCATCACCTTTGTAAGATAATACAACAATATCTAGACTCAATTTTTGAAAAGAACTCTTTTTTTTTTGCGAGACATTTTCTAGTATGCATGTAAGGTAGTTTGAAAGTTTTGAAAATGTAGTATATGATATTATCCGCGGGTATCTAAAAGCGTAACTTGCCGCAGCACGCAGATTCCAAGATTCTTCAAAATCACTAAACCTAAATTGTCGATTAGTAGTGAGTAAGTCAAATATTTTTGAGGTCCTTTTTTTATAAAGCTAATCCTTTAACGAGAGGTTTAAACTGCGAAAACATCCTTTAAACAATTTTCTCATGCCTCTACGGGTAACGCATTAGCACACATTAACCTCCACCTTACCATCCTATACCTGTGTCCTCTATTCCCGCTACCCCATAAAGCAATTAACAAAATCTAGAGAAGCAGTAAATACCTGAATTTAAAGAAGAAACTTTCAAACAGCCTTTTATTTTTTCTACGTATAAATTTTTGGATTTTTCTGAAAAAGATAAATAAAAACTTTTTTGCTTAGTTTGCTTTAAAATGTTATTTGTTGGCACAATCCTGGATGCATTTTAATCTTTTCACGTATTTCCATTCCATTTCATTCTCATTCGTTTTCACTTAAATCATGTACACAGAGTTTATTTTAAGTGTTTGGTAAATAATTAAATTGTCCTGGTTGTGGTAGCTATAACTCTTTCAATACTTGCCTCAATGCATGTTGAGAAATCACTTAATCCTCTTTTTTATTCTCAATGATTGTTTACTGTGTTTTATTTTGATTTTAAAAAATGATGTGTTCACTGTCATTCTGAAATAGAATTAAAGAGTGTATTGAATTCGAAATGTTCATTTAGCGAAAGGGTTTTTTCAATGCACTTTCTGTTGTGTCTGATATAAAAGGATACATTATTAATTCATATTTTTTATATTCAGTATCTCCGCCAACATCCTACAAATGTTGCTTTAGATGTTCCTCTCTACCTCAGAATATTTTGAAAACAGCTAACTTGAAAGGTAGATTGTGTTTTGCCGACGTTTGTTACAAGCCTGCAAGTAGCGAGTGACTTGAATTGTAGCAAGTCTATGATGGTCGCCTTGTACATTTATTCTCTCCACATTACTTTATATTATATCATATTATTGCACATTGGTTCTGTTTTGATGCCGGAGGAGTCCACGTCCACTACCATCAATGTTGTCAAAGTGAGAAGACAAGGCATACTTTTTGTGGAACTGAAAGTACTAAGTACTCATGAATTTTAGTAGTGACCACTTCGTCTGGACTGAAATTCTATTCATACTATTGGGAGAGTGTGCAAATTTTGTTCATGTATTGTCTTACTATGAATATATGTACATACATTGTTTGCTTACGCCTTTTTCCTTTTTAGAGGAGTAGTGGTATGTAGGACTTAAGTTCTCTGAGTATCTTGATGAGTATTTTTCTGCCCATTCTTAACATGATCATTTTATTGATTATTTTGATATAATATTCGTTTGATAATTAAAACAAAATTCTTGCTGGACATTTCGAAGCTCCAAATTTACCTCTCAAGATATTCGATAAACATGTCTTTACACTCCTCGTGCATTTCCAAAATTTCTACTATAAATTGTTATAGTCGAAGAGTAACGTGAACTCGGAAAAGTCATGCCAAGTTTAACTAGCATTAGGGAATCCTATTAATGTAAAAAATTCTCTTTGTGATTTTGTTAAATGTTTAAAGTCTTGAAGGGATGAACACTCAAATTAATAAAAATTAAGTTGGAGTGTTAGTAAGAATTCAATGGCTTGAATTACAAGGTGGACATGTGTATCCTCATTCGATGACTGTGAACATACATCAATAATTCTTCCTTTTGCTCTCTTCTTTCTCTCACCTACTATGTTGAATTCGTGTAATGACATTCAAAATAAATACATTTATAAACTTTTTTTTACACTCCCTAAAGAGATGAAAAGCAACCCCTTCACTCGCCGCCGGGTAGCATAATGAAAGACTCTTCCGTGGAGTTCGATGGAAAATTCGTCCATTCACGAAGTGGTGAAATAATTGGTAAAAATTCCGCAGTGTGAACAAGTGCAGCAAACTAAAAAGCACGTTAATGAAAATACAGAGAAAAAAAAATACTCCATAATAGTATTCGCAGTCAAAAACCAAAAAAATAAAAAATAAAAATATATTCCATATTTAATTGTACGGTTTCGCTCCTGGTAATTAAACTGCCATCAAAATGAAAACAAAAACAAAATAACAATAAATCGCTCATCATTTATCACCTTTTTGTTAATTTAAAAATAATATTTGTCCAATCGAAACGCAGAACCGTAAGTAAATCAATCAAATAAAAAAATATTCCTGTAAAAAAAGTGCATATTCAAAGTAATGGGTGTCGTTTAATTAAATTTAATTTTAAAGCTTAAATTTAATAATATTCAAACTTTATTTGTATTATTTGTATTACTTACACTAGGTATAAAATTTTTTACTTTTCATGTTGTAATGAATAAGTCACTATGTATTATTTTAGATTTAAATGAAAATTAATTTTAGTTACTCTGCCTTACAATTGACGATTTTATTTTAATAATTGGAGGAAAGAAGGTGGTGTAAAAAACATATAGAAGAGTTGGAAAGCTGACCCACAAACATCACTCTTTATTACTTTATTGTAGTTTGTGCCGTACCTAGTGCATTTTTTCTATAAGTTCATTCAATTGATCTAAAACATGACATCGTGCTTCTGCACAAAACATGAAAAGTATTTCTTTTTTTATTTTGTTTTTATGCATTTTTTTTTTAAATAAATAATGGACTGTCTAGAAATAATTTGTTTGTACTTAAATGTGCAGAAAAAAAGGAAACAAAAATGTATTCAAATTTAAATGTTGTGGGAATTAATTGCTTGGAAAGAAACATAAATTCGTTAGTGTTACTTAATTATTTTTAATCATAATCAAAATTGCATATTTTTCATTAGCTTTTTGTTATGTTATTATTTTCTTTACATACTTTTCAAATAACAAAATTAATAATGAATTATTTTTGTGAAAAAAAAACTATTTTAAAGCTCTCTCCATTTTTTTGTATTTTATGTACAAACATACCTAAATTATTCGATAGGTTGGGTGTAAAATTTTGGACGATACGAGTTAAATGCACATATGACTATGAGTACCTATTAGTACTTTATTGAATAGCCTTGCGTTTTGCAGATAAGATCTCCACGTAATACTCGAAAATATGTTAACAGAAGATGCTCTCTCACGATCATATTTATTTTAGCCATTATTTGCTAACGAGCTTCTTGAACTCTGAAGGTTTAAATGAAATCTATGAAAATTTTCACAATTTCTGTAATAATTACATCACAAGGGCAAACCTCTCATACTAGAATTAGACTACGGGTAGCTACATTTTTAGATAGTACTGTTCTGAATACTACGGTTTCAAATGAGCCTCCTGTGATATTCTTATATTTATGAATTGATCTGATAGGTTTTCGTTCATTATACATTCTTTTTCATTGGCAACTAATAGCAAGAATAACTTATTTACCACTTGTGAATTAAAGTTAACATTCATTTTAATCCTAGTTCATTTCCATATTAGGTTAGCGCTTGAAAATTTAAGATACACATTACTCGTAAGCATTTCACGTAGTCTCTATCTTTTAACAATATTTTAAACCATGCTCTCAGATTTAAGTGGACAGACTGTCTATGGGTAATTGTACATTTTATACTGCGAAGTTTGACGAAAAATAACTTCTTCTACCTTTCGTAAATGTATAAAAGGATGTTCAACTTGTTCAACTAAAGTCGCTCAGTATTTATCTATGCCATTTGTATTTGTATGCCAGAAATTGCTTTTCTGAACCCATTTCTTCCCTTCATTATTTTAAAACGTCCAGCCACCCAATTTCTAGACCACTTATACTCGCGAAATAAGTGAATACATTTTTTTAAGCAAGATCAGCTTAGATCAACTTAAAAGGAAAAGTCATTCAGGTTTAAAACTTTATCGTCCCTAATTTATACACCAATATACCCAATTAAAAATGCTCAATAAAAATACAACTTTGATGCCAAATAAAATCAAATTAATCATAACTTATAGCATGAACAATAAATAAATCATAAAAGAATAAAAAAATTCTGCTTTTGCAAAATCATTTTCTCAGCGGCATTTTAGTTTTATTAATACTTAAATAAAGATAATAATTACATTTTTACTGTCTATAGTTATTCCAATCGTCCGCTATTGCAAAAAAAAACTTCACATTATCGCCTTGTGCTTTTTTAAATTAAACAAAAAAAGAATCTAACTATAATTAAAAAATATATGTAAGTAAACAAAAAGTCTTTATAAAGAAATCAAATTATAAAGAAAATATATACAAGAAATTACAAATTATTCTGTAAAAAGTTAAGAAATTTAAAAAAACAAAAACAAAGAGCTAAATGATACTGTATCTAGGAATTAATAAAAAATATTTATAATTGTATGATTGTAAAAAGTTTTAATAAAAAAAAAATATTATAAAAAGTTAAACACAAATTGATGAATGTAGCTTTTTTATAAGAAAATAAAGAAAAATTAAAAAAAAAAATGTTTTATTGTTCAAACTTTCAGTGGTAAGTAAATTTTTTGGAAAATATTCAAATCTGTTTCAAGAATTTCAAGACAGCGGTACCTAACGACGTGCAACCACGTGAGTAATGATGTGTGACAAGCCCTAAGAAAAGCTTAGTATTTTCAACCACTTGAAGATCTTATCAAGCCAAGCAAAACCAATAAAAACATTCAAATCTGCAAGCAAGAATATGAGAAGATTAATTTTCATCAAACAAACATATTCTGTGTATGACCTACAATCAAAATTTGGACGACAAATTCTCAACTATCAACCTCAAGTTATCCGGGTCCCATAAACTAAAGCAGGTCTACATATGACTGTCTAAACTGGCGACACTCGATTCCTCGTACTATTCTCACGGGCTAGCCTATTGTAGAATTGTAGTAGTGTATACTCTAATACTGAGTCTCTCTGCAAAAATTGGAGATTGTATATGTATTGACACACGACCACTCTACAGCATCTTTGTTTCATTCAGAAATGTTTTAATAGTTGATTCCAATTCAAGCTTCTCACCGCACTCACGCCTAATTTCACTTAAACATGTGTACCAACGTAGACCTACATACTTATGTATGCTAGAATTCTGTAGACAGTTCTGCTCTCTTATCTTATTATCTGAGTCCCTTAAAGGCTGTGGAACCCAAAGTGCTAAGCGCTCAGAATGTGCAGTAAGGTGTTCATCTACTAGACTAAAATTTTAAAGAGGGATAAGAGACGTATATGTGTCTTAGATACATGCATATGTATGGATGTGCATGCTCTCCTTCTCTCAGTCTTGATCTCATTCCAGCAAGCTGAGGAAAATAAATAAACAAAAGTAATAAAAATCCTCAAATGTTAAAATGCGGAGTCCTAATTCAGCTTGTGGGAACCTTACCTTGAGTTTTACTAGCTGCTAATTGCCCACAAGCTAAAATAAGACTTAGCTTTTTAAAATTTGCATATTTATTTATTTATTTTATTGTTTTTTCGGATTTTGCTAGAATAAGATCAAGCGGGACAGATAAGATGTTGTAATGATAATTTCGGTGGTGTTCAAGGCGCTAAAAATACAGGAATTATAAGAAGGGGTTTCTAGCCATAGGTTTATCGATTACAGTCACATGCACACCAGATATGTACATTCTTACTCTGAAAGTTAAAGGAAAACTAAGAACATTTTGAATCGAGGTCTCCTACTGCGCCATTCGTCTGTGGTGAATTTAAAGATTCCAGGCCGAAGTCTTGCTGTCAATCCAGTCCAGATGACCCAGTCATCTTAGTCGTTACATAACTCTTACAGCTCATGGTTGTATATTATTTTTTACTCCCTGTAAGTCGGTGTTGTGCGCCTTTTTTTTTTGTAGGCAGCATAAAAATTCCTATGAACCCATCGTAGCTCTTTCTTAATGCTCACAAAAACACTTCTTACTTGTTTTCTTTGTTCCTTCAATTATGTGAATAATTGGCATATGCTTGAATTTGCACGTACTTTTAAAAGATTGCGTCTCTGATGGTTGACTTTCGAGTTTTAAAAGGTCTCAGTAACACCTTCCCGAGCTTGGAAGTGCTCAAGACAGACATAGCTTCGTATATCTCATCTGTATAGCTGCTGTCGGGAGCAGCTTTAAAATCTACAAAATGTATAGATGTACCAGATATCCCATTAGTATCTGTCTGTATCCGACTATGCGGCCTCTGTTTTTATTACAACAAGATGGCGGGTAGACTGTAGAATAAAATAAAACAAAAAAATAAGTTTTAAATTAGCTAAAAATCTGAGAAGAGGCTTAGTGACATTTTATGAATATATTGATGTTTTTTACGTGATGATGAATTTTTGTAACAATTTTAGTCTATTCGCGGTCACTCTACTGTACTGCAGGCGTTAGCTTTGGGTAAAGGTGGTGAATGTACACATTCCTCAAGTTGTGTAGCGTACGAAAGTGTAAGTAAGGTTCTAACTCAAAACTTTAAATTTGTCACTTGAAACCTTCTCATTTTAATTAATGATAGATTATAATGAATATAAATAAGTTTGTCGACATTAACTGATAAAAGACGATTGACTTTTATTTTTCTTCATATATTGCCAGCTTCAGACAACAGCCTCTCGCTGTATACGCTGTTACTTGGTGGCTATACATATATACGGCAGCCGAATATCCGGCTATTCGGCAAAAGAATATGCCGAATATTCGGTATCCGGTATTTGGTCAAATCACTATCCGTTGCGTCTCTAAAAAAGATGGTAGTTTTCGATTTGAAATTTTTATTAAAATATAAAACAATGTGAAGACTTATATATCGCGTTTAAAAAAAAATCTAAATTTTTCAATGTTATGATTAAAAATGCAGACTGTCTCGGGCTTATGTGTACAAAGAACAACCCCTGAGTTTCAATCGAGAAAAGTTTTTATGTACATACATTCAAGTACACTTTTTCGATCGATTTGCTAATTTTTCTAATAGGTTTTCTCGGCTATTCTTTATTTTCAGCCCACTTTTGACTCAACGACCTCGTTAGTAAGCTAAATTATCGAAACTCAGCAATAGTAATGTGATTGCTCTTTGCAAATGACTCGACACCAATAATTGAGGTGCACAGATCAAACTTTTATTCATCTTTCGTATTGATTTTACACAACAGTGTGTTATACAAACCTCAACAGGTAGTTTTTTTCGAGTATAAATATTCTTATTTATGATGCTTTATGGATTCGGATTGTCCTACTGAAATACACAGCCATAACATTGTTTAAAGGAAAATAATTTATTTACGATAGTCGACAATACGCCTATGCTTTATATTCGTACAAAATATTCGTTACAATAAATAAAAATTAAAATCCACTTCTCTTGACACTTATTCAAATAATGAGCAATTTTTTTTTTACTTAACTAAGACACAGAGAGCAATGAATACCAAATGTACAGCAAAAACAAGTCACAGCCGTCTGAGTGATAAGATGGTCGGAGCCTCAATTGAGGCGACTTCTCTCCAGTTAAACCTCCATTCCGGTGTCAGAATGTTCGCCCTTCTTAAGTAGTGCTTCTTCGGCGGGCAACTTAGTCTTTTCCGTCCTCGTATGCCAAATCAGGACATCCTTACAGAGATTCGCCAGCGGTTGTAGGTCCTTAACCATTGTCAGATGCCGTAGAATCTCACTCTCCTGGTATCCCCTCTGAACTTCGTAGGAAAACACTGCCTCAGGAAATTTAAATAGCAAATCGGCACTCAGTGCAAATCCAGCCATGTCAATGGGGAACGGTCTCTCTGGTCGCCATGCAGAATTAAATCCAACCACCTGGTTCACTTCATTTAGAATTGGTTTCTCTACCATCAGTCCGCCGACAAGGCCAACTGGCCACACACCGACCCTGCCTAACTCAATTTTGCACATTTCCTCGAACAACTCCACTGTGTACGTGTTGTCATCGTCCATGAAAAACACAATGCTGCGTTCCTCATCTGCCTTTACATTCGCACGTATCCACTGTAGTGCTAGATTGCGCTGCTCAACTCCGCGAGGTTTCACCCAGTTTGGGTCCTTCCCCTGCAGTTTAAACGGAGCCGGAGTTTTTATATTTAAATGAGTAGATCTCTGTTCCAATCCTGCTCGAACTAGAAGATTTTTCACAAGGCTGCTCGTAGTATTAGCATCCTCGACCAAAATCCAGTGCAGATTCGGCACCAGCATGAACACATGCGACAATCTACAAACAGAAGTGTTTGTTTATCTATTTTTGGCACAGTGTCGATATATGTACGTACCTAGTCAGTTCGGCTTTTTGCACGGGCCGGGCATACGTGGGTGTTATGGCGTAAATTGTTGGCAACTTGTCGTTGGCGTAGAACTTTTGGAGATTCTCTGGTAACGAGCACTTCCTTGCATTGCGATGAACGATAATCAAGGCTCCAAAAAAGATTATGATAAGGAGGAGTACTTGACGCGGTCGTACACGAATTTCGGTCATCATAATGCCGAAGGATTGCTAAATTAGTTTGTTTATTTAATTACATCCGAGGGAAGCGGAAGACGAAGCAACTCGGCGAAGGTGAAAGTGGAATTTCTGCGTCAAGTGGTTGACGTTTACAAAAGTGAGAAATTCCTTCTAAAGATTTCTGAGACAGCTGGTGGTCAATAGGTGCACCACTTAGTTTCGTGTTCGATTTTGAGTGCAAGTAGTGTTTTGTGAATTGTGGGTGCCAATGTGCATTCGCACATAAAATGTCGCAGCAATGAGGTAAAATAGAAATATAAAATTAGTTTAGAAATAATTTATAGAATAATTAGCATCTCTTGGATAATTTTTTAGCCAATATTCTTGATATTTTCAATGAAAAACATCGAAGAATGTAAAGTAACGGCCATTCAGTTTCCTGGATGCCGTTGGCCTGATGAGTGTGCGTTTACGAATGCAGCTGTATTTTTGTTGTTGGAAACATGTTTTTTCATAAAATATTTCCTTTGCAAAAGAGTGTATTTATGTGTATGTACAGTGCAAGAAGGAAATTGCATATTTTGTTTGTAAGCTACTGTCACTGGGGAAGTGAAGTAAATAATAAAATTTCAACATATCTATTAGATTGTGGTTTACTCTCTTGGTCGACATAAAGTGGTATTTACTTTAAGTGACCATTGGCCAGTTTAAGATCGGTCTCAAATTTCACTTCAACAAATTTCTCTAATTGTAGCATATTTGATAGCTGGATACCCAGCCCTAAGTAATATTTTATTTTTCATACATTCTCCACTTACAGCCCGCTACGTTCTTCCAAATCCAACTACCTCAAGTTGTATGTATCTACTTAACTGTGCCGACGGTATTGATTGGCTTTCATGATAATGTCAAACAATTAAAATAGAGCGCTTCGCTTTAGTTCACAGTCCTTGGAAATGTTAACGATTTTCGTAGCATGTATAGAGTTTGGCGGCGTTGAAAGAACCAGAAATGGCTCTGAGCACCTCGTCTTTACTTATGCTGTAACAATCTACGACCTGTAATTTTGCAGTCTGGCGGTCTAAAATCATTTTTGTAAGGATAAGGACTCACTCAAGTTAAATGTATATGTAGTCCAAAGGGCTAACTAATGAGCCAGGGCGCACCACTTCAGCGGAAACCCCATATTTTATTCCTTTTCTGTTTCCGAATTGTATGAATTTTCTTTTTGCATTTTGATTCTTGACGTAATTTGAGCTTTATACGTGGATCCTTCGATTGTAATCCTTAGAGGGGGGCTTAAGGTAGTGTGGTCAGATGCAGTATTTTCATATTACAGACGTCCTTTGTTTGTGATTTAAATTCATACTCATCTCATCCATTCTTACATTTAATATTTAGAGCAATAGCTCCGTACAAGACCTAAATTTCCCCACAATCAATTGTCTTACATTGCATCCATTTGTAGTTCACACTGAACTGGCAGTGTATCTTAGCAGGTATCTCCTTAGTTTTTCATTGAAAGATATTTCTCATACATGCGATAGTAGGGTTTTCATGCTTACTACTCAACATTCTGTTAAAGACTTTCCCTCATCAATCCGGATACGCAAACAAAATATTTTTTATTTCCAAAAAATTTGGTACCCCTACGCAACTCAAAATTTTAAATCGCGTCTATTATATTTCCTACACAAGTTGAGGAAACCTTTAGTTTATCGCTCTGCCTGAAGCAAAGCTTTATTTGCGAAGCTACCTTACGTTATTTGTAAGTAAAACATTTTTAACTTTTTAGGTGAAAACTTTATTTAATAGACGATACAACCACAACGTTTCAGTACAATCTATTTTTAATCTTCTTCTAAGCATTGAATCTCCTACAGTCCACATGACACATGTCTATATTGCTTTCCTATTATTTGCAAACACATGTCTGCGAATAATATGCAGATTTCTTTAAATCTAATGTGAACTCAATTGACCACAGATTTGCAACTTAATTCCAATCACTAAACCGCAGAGTATTCTCAGCCAGACGAAAAAGCACATTGCAACGTGCAGGTTCATTCCATATGTCGGTGGAAGAGGTGGATGCTATAATTGAAAAATACTTTACGTCATAATTAAACTCTACCCAGTGCACCAACTAAGTATTTGAAACTGACACTGCAACTTTTTCTGCTACTCAGAGCTGTGTTGTCCTAAATTTCGCAAACAGCATAAGTTGAGAAATAATGAATATATTTTTTAGTTAAGGTCTAGGGACTGACTTTGCGCAATAATTCGAATGTGAGTGTAATATAACATGAATTGAATCCCAAGGCAAAAGTTCGGGCCTTGAAAAAAAACTTTTTTTGTCCCTTAATAGCAGTTGCCACTGCTTCATTGTATTTTTTATTGCAGGGAGAAATATTTATAGGCAAATTTTTGTTTTTCACCAGCTTTTAAGCGAGTTTGAAACACGTGAAACGTCTTTTCTTCAACCAGTAACCGTATTGGACAAAAAAATAATAAAGAAATATATTCCCTAGTAATATTAGTATTCTACTTAATCTCTAAAGTACAGCTGTGACTTAACAATTGATTTAAATCCCGACTTACTTAAGATTTGCAACTGAATACATCAATTTAATAAAATACACATTTCTCTGTTGTATCTTTAAGTTCAGTATTTATTCAACCACTGACACGATCAGTTCTCTATCGCTTCAATAGAACGCAAAATGGAACGTTGGTCAGGGAAAATCGCTATTGTTACCGGTGCAAGTTCCGGTGTCGGCTTAGGGACTGTTATGGATCTCGTTGCGGCTGGTGTAACCGTCGTTGGTCTTGCTCGACGTCTAGATAAAATGGAAGAACTTAAAGAAAAACTTAAATACGAACGAGGTTCATTCCATCCTTATGAGTGTGATGTGTCCAACTTGGAATCCATCAAAGCCGCCTTTAAGTGGATCGAAGTGAATTTTGGCAAAGTGAATATACTCATTAATAATGCAGGGATTTTAAAATTTTCGGGAATCCTAACTGAAGGCAATGAAGACGCTCTAAAGGAGCTAATTGAAGTGAATCTCATGGGGAATGTCTATTGTACAAAAGAGGCTTATCGATTAATGAAGGCGAGTGGCGGTGAAGAGTGTCATATTATTAATGTGAACAGCATCCTGGGACATACGATTCCAGCTAGTCTGGCTTCTTTGACGTATAATTTGTATCCGACCTCGAAACATGCTCTAAGAGCAACAACTGAAGTTTTAAGACAGGAACTGGTTAGTGAGAAGAATATCCGAATATCTGTGAGTTGTATTTGAACTATTGGTGTAGTTGTCTGATTTGGTTTCTTTTGAGCAGAGCATCAGTCCGGGATTGGTGAAGACAGACATTGCTCATTCAGCAAAACATCCATGCGCTGATCGGATCATGAGCTCGGCAGCAATTTTGCAAGTGGAAGATATCTCTAGAGCAATTTTGTTTATTATTTCTTCTCCAAAGCATGTAACGATTAGCGAGTTGATTATTACTCCAACTGGTCAGAAATATTAAAATTATAGTGAATACGTTCTGGAAACATTGTATAGTCGTGCAATCACGTGCTGTATTTTAATAAAGAGAAATATTTATGCAAAAAAAAAAAATGTTTTTACAATAATCTATATACATACATATATATGTATATTGGGGGATTGCTGAATTTACGTGAATGAATTTTATCTTGGCGCGTCTTAGGCGTTATATTCGCCTTCACTTTTAATCTAATATTGGTCTAAATAACGGCTATGTATTTTCGAAGAGATTAATTATCGTCTGTGTTTTTTTTTTGTAGCATTTAATGTTTAAAAATAGAGCTTATTTCACAGGATCATTGAATCTGACATTGTTGAGCCACACTCTCATGACACTTTTTGACACTATTACTTATAAACAAAATAAGTTTATTCAGGACACAAAATTCATTACTTCAGTTTTCCTAGTCTGCATTCCTTCTGGCAGGTTGAGTTATAGGACATTATCAAATAGAATTTTGTTGAAATAAAAAGGAGTTAGCAAACAGGAAGCCTTTGAGACAAATGATTTACATTATTTTTATGTTTTAAATTGAAGATTTTACTTTTTTTTAAATTGCTTCGAAAAGTAGAATACGCTGATCGACAATATAAAAAGAATTATTTGTTACTTTTTAATATTCTATGTACAAATCGTTACCCATTCTCATTTTTACACCTATCTACACTCTGTGAACACACCCGAGCACACCAAACGTCACATTTCGTGTTGACATTTCCTCAGCTGGCGGTCGCACGTGTATTTTTGAAGTTGTCTTTACGTGATTTTGTTTTTTTGGCAAATAAATTCGAAATGAAGTGGTCAACTGCGAACGTTAAAAATCCAAATTACACAGAAAACCATGAAATATATGTGGGCACACACACCGGTTCTTTTAAAAGTGAGTTAACTCGTATAATTCTTGCTTCGTTATTGTTTGTTTTGTTTGCCTTTCAGAAATCACTGTGTCGCACGAAGAAAATCCTTTCTTCCAACAAAATCTCCAGGATATCTCCAAACTCAACAAGGACACTCGTATCACAGCACTGAGTTTCGGAAATGCGGAGAAATCCGAGGTACTCATCGGACGATCGAATAAGTTTGTCCAAGTCTACTCGCTCCAGATTCAGGCGCCGACGACAAATCTCGAGATGATAGACACTCCAGTTGTCGGCCTTTGTCGCTATGATACACAGCTTATTGCTGGATATGGCACAGGAAAGATACAAAAACTGCAATTGAGTGAAGATTTGGTTTTGTCTGCTGGCGATAACATGTCTAACTTAAAACAGTGCGAAGTAGAAAGGAAACTCGTGGCCACTGGTGGTAAGGGTCGTCAGAACAATATGAAAATCTTCGACATGGAGGCTGGAAAGCAGGTGTTCTCATCAAAAAATCTGCCGAATGACTTTCTGCAATTAGAAGTGCCCGTTTGGGACTCAGATGTTGGTTTTATTGACGCGAATACAGTAACCACTTGCTCAAGGTATGGCTACGTGAGGTTGTACGACATACGGACACAGAGAAGGCCGGTTCAGAAATATTCTACTGAGGAACAGATGAATTTTGCAACGATTGTGGCGAAAGGAAACTACATCTATACAGGCACCACTATGGGAGCGCTGAAAGCTTTCGACACTCGTCGGATGAAAAACTTTGTTCACACTTACAAGGGATTCACTGGAAGTATAAGCGATGTGCAGTTGGATGACACCGGGAAGTACTTGGTTTCTGCATGTTTGGATCGATATGTGCGGGTTCATCACACCGATTCCTGCGTCATGATGTACCAGAGCTACGTAAAGTCGAAGGCAACGAGGGTTTTGATTCGAAATGCAGAGACTAAGGAAAAATCGACCGAGGATGATTGTGTTCTGGTTGGAGTAGAAAATGAGGATGAGGATGAAAAAGAAGAAGATAAACAGCCACAGGAAAAGGACGAGGAATACGATGAGATCTTTGAAAAAATGCAGACCATTTGGTACGTGTTGCTTTTTCTATTTCCATCTTCTATGCTAATCTTTGGCTTTTATTTTAGTGAGGATGAATCAGAAGATGAAGAAGTGAAGGAAAAAACCACAGTGAAGAGGAAATCCGATAGTAAAAGTCGGAAAAACAAAAAGAAAAAGAATAACTGAATGGAAGTTTTTATTGTGCACTGTATTTAGAGTTCATAGGAGTAACAATTAAAATTTATTTTTTAAGCATATTTCGAGAGTTTCTCTTACATCTTAAGTGTTTATAAGTACTCCGTTTAGCCTGTAGTTCTTGGAAAATCTGTAAGTGAAAAAGTACAGGAATTCCACAAGTGATATTGCGCTCAAACCTAGGCAGAGGTTGAACACGCCACCAAGATCAGCTACAAGAGAGAATGTGTTTTAATAAAGTGCATTTTAAAATAATAAGTTAAGTTCTAACTATCGCGGTAAAGACTTGTGGATTAAATGAACGAGCGTTTAACTTATTAATCGCAGCAATAACGTCTAATACTCACATAACAAACTAATCCAAGACATAACAGTCACCTTTCGAACCGACGGCACTGCTTGCTTAGCCATATAAACTCGTCCAATAAAACTTCCCTCGCGTAATACATTACGCATGCTGCGATAGAAAAAAAGAACATACTTTAGACTCGTTGAAAGCATGTAGATCCAATTGAATTCTCACTAAAGACTGCTGATTGAGAAGTTATGCTGTCGCAAGTCAGTGTTGTACGACAATGTCTTGTAGGTAACATCGAAGCAATTCGGTAGGCAGTGCTCACACTTCAGGCTCTTGAAGTAATCTGAGAGGGAGAGGTAAAAGTGTAGAGGATGTGATCAGGGAGTATCATAAAAGGCAACAAGGAACTTCAACTGCTTAGCATTTACATAATATGTGTCCTTTTATTAACTCCCTGGGTATCATTAAAAACTGATACACCTCTTCAGCATTAGGTAATTTAAAAAAAAAAAATCATTTTCATGCCAGTTATACTCTCGGATGTTTCTCAGACTCGTTTAAAGATGTTATCTGGGATTCGGTTCTCGAACCTGCACCTTAATAGCTCGACACAGTAACACTAGGTCACTGTCCCAGAATTTACAATTGAATATGTCTAAATGCATCTTCACATTACATTGAATCAATTTTTGCTAAAATATTCACGTTAAATACTACATTATTTATTCATAACATACCAAAATTATCTGCAAAGCATGCTGCATCCTTTAGTTTGCATTCATTCTCCACGAACTCATCCTTTGCTGTTGGTAAATGATATGGATGGCATCCACACGCTTTAAATATTGTCTCTCCTTGGCAAGCAACAATGCAAGCAGCCTGCCGGTAGCTCTTTAAAGAAACATCATTTGATGTAAGACAATCTCGTTTTCTTTCGGCCAACTCCAGCACTTCAATCGATGAACTTTGATATGTTGGCATAACTTCCACAAAGGATTCCGATTTCGATGTTATAGTTACTGAAGCTGCAGTTTCTGTAGTATAATCCATTGGATGATGTACGAGTACAATCAGTCCTGTAGAAATATTTCTTTCGGAGCCCTCGCCTCCAATGAAGCTCAAGCCTCCTTCCATGCCAAAGATGTTAGCCGCAAATGGAACATACGACTCGTTCTTCGGATTGTAGTTAAATGAACAGCATGGTCCAAGGTAGGAAGTTGAAGCCACAAATGACAGATAGTCATGTTCTTGTTTGCATGGAAATTCTTTACCTCCCCAGAAGCAGTGTTGAAAAAAATCCTCACACCCAGCACTGACTTCCAATGCAGCTTCATATATCGAGATGTTATTGTAAGCCAATACATTGTCTGTGGCTTGGAAACCAAATCGGTTTGCAACCCAATTCGGATCAGTATATGCATTAAGATAATCGAACCCTGCAGCAACTTCTCCAGGATTGTAACCCTCAGGGAGTTTTCTAAAACACATAAATTTAAATATGTGTACATACCAGTAATAACGCATGTATACTTACAATTTCTTCACATACTGCTGAACCTTCTCAAAATTCACTACTTTAGGGCTACAAATTGTGATACCTGGAAATGCAACATCAGCTATGGACAAATCAGTGCCGATTGTGTTTAATATGGGATATGAGTAGAACTTAACCCAAAGCTGTAAGGAGAGATAAGCGCCCAAGCAAAGAAGACCCAATAATAGACTGGACCAAACGAATCTACTCGAGAAATGTTGAGTCTCAGTTGAAAAGTGCAGAGGATAAAAATACATACATACCTCATTAAACCCTGAGTGCGATTTTCTCTTAACATCCACATTCCATTGACTCTGGTAGCTTTGGTATACTCAAAGAAAGTGTATCTAAATGCAAGCCATAGCCTATGCAGAAAGTGGATGTGTGTAGGATTGGTTGAGTTTATTTTTTTGGAATCACTATGAACCAGTTTCCTGGGATTGGCCATTGCTGGTGAAACAAACAAAGTGAATAGAAACAGGCGAAGAAACCTCCTTTTATGCTGTTTGAGTGTTTTAGTGATTAACTTTCAAGGATCTACGTAATTAGAGGTTAATTATCCCTTGTAGCTACTAATAGATTTTATTAGAGTTTGTCCCTCATTATCATTATCAATCTACGGCGGTTTGGGGGTGGTTTGCCTGTTCTTTCGATTCGAAAGAAATTTCAATTCAAGTTACATTTTTTTTGGGACAAAATGAGCTAACTTTGATATCAGCTCTTAGGTATAAGTAATCTAAGTATAGCTCTGGTTTAAAAGACAATTTTACACATAAAGGAAGTGTGATATACATATGTATGTACTTGGAAGAAAAGGAAAGTTGAATCCTTAGCAAAACCACTGAATATTATTTTCAAAGAAGAAATTCATAGCAAAGAACTAACCTTTTTCAATCTTTTTTCTTCTTCCCTACAGGTTTTGTTTTCCTAAAACGGAGGTTTCGAAAGATAGTATTTTAAGTGAGGAAGCAGAAACAGAGTTGTAGATTTTTCTCAATTTCAACACCACGTAAGGTAACTTTCTTGCGTATTATTTGTTTTATATTATTTCTAAATTTTCATTTATTTTACAGCTTGTAGCTTCATATGAAGTACTACCTATATGAAGTACCTACCTACTAATTCACATTCACTATGAATTCCAAGGACCCAGCTGAATTCGAGCTCACTTTCTATATATGTACATTTGTAGGTAGGTAATCAATTCAAATACTATATTTCAATTTATTTTACAGCAGCATATTGTTCCGGTATTCTTTCCAGAAGTGCATATGACTAACCATCTTGGTCCATGCATAAAATATCATCATCCCTAACATCTAATTGTACATGCTCGTTATCGGCTAAACTGCATCATATGTATGTATGTACATACATCGCATATAAGAGTGTCCAATTTGCAAGGACTCAGCCCGTGTTGTTTAGAACTAACGCATGCGTACATGAGGTAACTGCTCTTTTCATTCCTTTTTCTTTTTTAACTTTCTGTGTTTTTTTACAGTGGCAGGTGAGACTCTTCAACAGAAGCATCCTCCAATACACCTTCCAACCCCATCACAGTAGTCCAGTTTGTGATGTCAACATCATCTAGAATGGATCGCAATCTATGAATCCTGTTCATCGAACTAGAAAATAAAGCTCTTAACTTCTACCAAACTACGACATCAAACGCACACCAAATTATGCAGTTCACGATTGAACTAAGGAACTCTTAAAGTTGCCAGTAATCTAAGCAAACGATTTGTTTAATTCTCGAAATCTTTTGGCCAATTTTGCTCTTCGTCTATGTTAATAATAATTAAACAATAAAAGCTATAGCAAAGTACTTGTTTTTGTTTCATTCCAATCATTTCCTTATTCTCAAGAAAATCACCTTTAATTTGACACCTCAAATGTCAAAATCCGTCCACACACATAAAACAGCGCTAAAATTGGTATGGAATGGTTGGTATACAATATCACAGTTTGAGTGCATTGGGAGGCTGGTATGCATTCTGTTTTCTGAAAATTTCTGGAAGCCTGGTGTTTTATGAAATTTCGTTGCAGAATTCCTCATTTTTTGTGAGTCGCAAGCGATATATTTTGTGTCTAGCAACTTGAAACAAGTCTGGGCTGGAATGGGTATACATTTTGTTTTCAGAGAATTTCTGGGCGCCTGGTGTTTTATGAAATTTCGTTGCAGAATTCCTCATTTTTTGTGAGTCGCAAGCGATATATGTTGTGTCTAGCAACATGAAACAAGTCTCGCATGGTATGGTATACATTCTGCTTTCTGAGAATTTCTGGGCGCCTAGTATTTTATGAGAATTTGCTGTGGTATTTCCCATTTTTTGTGAGTCCCTAGCGTTATCTTTTATTCGAGGGGGCTAGCCGACCAAAATGTGCGAGTTTGGTATGTATGAGAGGTTGAAAAATGTATTAATAGAGTAACAACAATGATCAGATAACGGATACTTACTATGTAGGTCTGAAAATAAAATATGTTAAGTAAAAAGCACATAAATTTGTTTCATAATTCATTTTATTTCGTTTAATTCTTACGTTCATATTCTCCAACCATATTGTTTTTGGATTTATTTATTTTCTTTTACAGATTTATTTACTCATAAATATTTTCTACATCAAATTATTTCGTTTTACTTCATTCAAATGTTTTGTTCTTTAATTCTAATTTCATTTTCATTTTTCATTTTGCGTTTATTTTGAAAGTAATAAAAATACGTGTGAATCATATGTGTGTATGTGTGTTTTTTATTTTCTTTACATTTTCCAACTATATATATATATTTTTGTATATATAAAAAAAATTAAAAACCTCTAATAGACGCAAGAACACAATATTACATAATTCAAAAAAATTTACATATAAATACCTAAAGTTGTATTATTATTTTCTCATTTATTTATTATTTATTTGTCATTATCTACACAATATCTATACTTTTAAATATAAAGAAATAAAAGAAAGGCAAAACAAATTTTCAATTTAAAATAAAAAACAAAATGTATAACGACAAATATTAAATAGTCTATTTACAAAGTTCGTACGTTTATTTTGATTTTCTTTTTTTCCTTTATAAATATTAATTATAAATTATTTTTTCTTTATATATGTAAGTATTTGTATAATAAAAAAACAAAAAAAAACGAAAAAACATAAACAAATGGAGTGTGTACAACGTATATAATGAGTGTGTTATAAGTGCCTGTAATTTTTCTTTTCATTCTTTTTGAAAAAAAGGGAAAAGTTATTATTTCTTAGTACATTTAATTGTTAAATATGTTTTATAAATTTTCTTTTAATGAAAACATTTATGTTTACTATAGTTTTGTTTTTTCTTTTTTAATTAATTTCGTGAGTTTTTTTTCTTCATTTAATAAAAAAGGGAAATTTTACTATTCACTATAAAATATCTGTGTGTGTGTGCTATATATGAATGTATATATTTTGTAAACTTTATGTATATGTATATTTGAAAACTATAAAAATTAATCGAATATCATAAAATGTTCTTCCTGTGTTTTGCTTGTTATATTGTGTTCATTTATTAAAATGTATATTCGTTTAATATTATGAATTTCATAAGATTCTACACACATGCAGTAGGTGTGGTTGGTTTTTTATTTGTTTATTTGATTAACTTGATATATGAATGGTTTGGATTTAATATAAGAAATAGGTCTGGAATATTCTGGGTGGATATAGTTTTGTTGAGAACAAGATTTGTATACAGATAGAGAGAGTTAAGAGTGGAAAGTTCATAAATAAACAAATATTCCAAAATCATATTTTTTGAATAGAAATCAGTTTTCATTATTAAATTGAGGAAATTGAGTATTACTCTTGTTTGTTTAAAAACACTTCATTCTTCCCTGGAATAATAATCTCGTAAGTATTTAAAACAGATGTGTTTGCTGACTGGTGCAATGTTTTTGTTTTCTCAAAGGTATGACTCTGCTTAAACACTGAATGATTAAATTTTGCATTCCAGTGGATGAAGGTCCATTTTCAATATCATTAGCCTCAAGCTTATAGTTTGTTTTTTTACTATGGTAGGTAAAATACGTAATATATCGTAATAATATCGTAAAAAAATATATATAAGGTGTAAAAAATTAAACAATTTAAGTGAAAACAATTTAAATTGGATGTTTGTTAATCATTTTAAATTTGAGACAGTGCTGGAAGGTTGATTACTTAGTCACTCGGAGGTGTGTAATTTTATGTCGAAGACTGATTAATTCCTTCTAAGATCTCATGAACTTTCAAAGATAGATAATCTAGCATTTGAAAAAAAAAAAAAAATACTTCTTTTGGAGTGGAAGCAACACCATCGCAGATGAAAACACTCCACTTGGGCACCAGTTAATTGTGGTAATAAAAAACAAGTCCTGTTTTACCTTTTTGTGAAGAATTCATTAAATTTACGAATTATCTTTGCCCTGTAAAGTCACTAAATAGATCTTGCTTGCAGCGTGGAGAGTCAAGCCAAATGCAAATATGTTTAAATGCAGCAATCGTATTATAACTGCGAAAAAGCTTGACTGAAAACCTCTCCACCCAAGGCAACTGCGTACTCTAAATAACTTTGTCTTTCTTAGATAATCTACTGAGATCAGTCACTGAGTGACCAATTCAATCCTCCCACCACTGTGTCTCATTATTTTTAGTCTTCACTAACAAGTCTTCCTATTGTTATGATGATGAATTGTCATCTGTGTTGACCATTGTGACATTGTGTAAGTACATATCTATATCCTGTCTAAGTCCTATATACATATACAATTAGTTTGTTTTAAATTATTATTTTTTAGTTACGATTTTGTTTAATAATTTTTTTCTTAGGGGAATAACGATTTATGCTCTGTAGAAATAACATTACTAACTTGTTTTCGAGTATATTGCCTCTTCCTGTGTGCTTAGCCTCCTGTTCTTCTCTGAGAGAGAGAGTAGAATGTTTATGTATCTGTGTGTTCTTGTGCCAACTGGTTTGCTGCCTAGTTATCGATGTCCGTTTCATTCCATGCTGTCTTAGCCTTTTGTTATAGTATATCTGTCTCATAGACTTTGCTTGTGGTCGTAGTTTGTGCCTGCTGTGGTTGTTGGGGTTGTACTCCGCCAGCGGCACCATTACCCACTAACTCAGCTGGACCTCCATTGTTGGCGAGATTCTTCTCGTTCTTTTCGGAAACATTAATCTCTGTATTAAGATTCTTCATCGATCCGGTGACGGCCATATTTAGTCCCATTTTCTGGGGTAAATTCGACTCACTGCCAGTTTTCTTAAGTTGCATTATGTCCGATGGGGGTAGAGCTACTGAGTTCTTGCTCATCTGTTGCAAACGGGCGTATTGCTCCTGAAGCATTTTTTGCTTTTTCAGCAACTCCTGGTGACGCATTTCTAAAGCTAGCTGCCGTTGAACATGATCATTGCCTGATTCATTGCCACTTGAATTGCCGCTACCGTCACCGTTGCCAATGGAGACATCTCCGGCAGATTCACTCAGCGATGGTAGACGCTGAGGCACATTAGGGCTTGTTGGACTAGCCAATGGGCTGCGTGAACTTGTGCGTGGAGGCGGTGGTGGTGGGATGCGTTTGTTTCCCACTTTCGATAGGAGCTCGGCATTGCGCTCAGGAACTGGTGGTTTGCCCGAAGACGGGCGGATTGGTTGCGGGGGACTGGTGTCAGTGTCGGAACCACTGGGATACGAGTGTAAACGACGGAGACTGCCGATGTTCGAGTTGACATGAAGAGTGTTGCTGTTAGCGGCAACTACAGCTGCAGCTGCGGTCGCCAACTGAGACTGCAAGTCACCAGGAGTATAAAGACTAGCCTGAGATAGCTGGGTTGTTACGGTACTGTGAATAGCCTGAGAGCTGTCGTCAGATGTCGAATCATCAGGGCGTAACTGAAATGAAATTCTTGGTTTTTTCATGAACACAATTAAATTGAATAAAGCTACTTACATCGTTATTCTGATTGAGCGGTTTGGCGAATGTTTGTAGTTCGTCTAACAGAGCATCGAGTGCGTTTTCGGGTGGGACTCCCCCGCCGACAGAGACCGTCCCCAGCCTGGGACTTGGGATTGGCTGTTATTGGAATTAGAAAACAAGTCAGGTTAGTTAGGTTAAGTGCTTTTAAGGCTATTTTTGAACGGCTAACAAATATGAAATAGTTAAACAGTAAACAGTATGTATACCACCAATTGAAGGTTGTTTTTCACATTTAGATTGGATTTTAAGACGAAGTTCATCGAATGGGGTCTAAGAGATTTTAAGGTCAAATTAAATCTACTTGATCAATTCCTTAGACGCTATTCGATAAGCTCATTTTATTTTAGTCGATAAATTGTAGTGGAGAATAAGAAAGATGGCAATGGAAGTAGGATATTGGAAAAACAATAAGCAGCACCAACTTTTTGGAAAGTATGTACATACATCATTTAGTCGAATAATCCGTGTCGTTGTTGGTAGAGATGGCCAAAACTGGGACATTAATGATTGTGGTTGAAACACTTTGCACTCAGTGTAAAAGAAACTTACTAATCATAAGCAAGGCATTTGAAAGGACATTACCAGAAGTTGGTTTTGGGGGGCTTCTCCTTTCATCACTATGACTTTACTTAAAAGTTGGATTTCAGTCCCTTTAGTCAAAGTTCTGGATATTTATTTATCATAAAAAATTGATGGATAATTAAAGATATCAGCTTTCGAATTTCTGGTTTCAAAGAACTACCAGTGACCGAAAAGCGATCTGGGAGTCGTATAATTTTGATGATAAGAAAAGGATCAACGAACTTATTACACTGAGCAAGAAACTCTCTTTTACCTTAACGCTGAATAATTTATTTTAAACAAATGAATAGCAAAATCGTTTCTAGGTGAATGAAAGTAATACAGAGTAGAACTGAGTCATCTATTTTTGGAATGATTTCATACTGCCATCATCTCTATTTACACCACTATAATATATCGCAACCACATACATATAATTTAGTTTTATAAATATTTATCGAATATATAGGTACATGTATAGAAATCCCATTACAGAAATAAAACATGCATATTTAACATTAAGAACTGTTTCGTTAAAGAAATCAGCTAACAACTTAGAGTTCCAAATATGTATTCGTAACAGAAAAAATATTTTTATAATTAAAAAAGAAGCCTTCTACACATGTGCAAG
Organism: Xylota segnis; assembly: GCA_963583995.1. Classification (NCBI taxonomy): domain Eukaryota; kingdom Metazoa; phylum Arthropoda; class Insecta; order Diptera; family Syrphidae; genus Xylota; species Xylota segnis. The sequence continues at coordinate 55,438,624 of OY757237.1, read as the reverse complement.
CAAGAAGCAATATTACGTATTTTATACATTAACTACTTATATTTACAAATAAAACAAATATGAACAAAAAAAATTATATACAAAAATATAAACATAAGTAAAAAATAAACAATAAACTTAATAACATAAATAATAAATCCTCACTATAGTAAGGTAGAATTTGTGAATTGATTTTGATTTAAAGTTTTTTTTTTTTGCTTACAAAAATTAAATTTAAATTTACTTTTCATGAATTCCAAAAGAAAATTGATAGAAGGTAACACTTTGAATCTAATTAAATCCCCACAATAATAGATAATAGGAGTTATTGTTTCACACAAACTATTTCTCTTAAAAATGAAATTCAATCATTTCCAATGCCATTCGTACCTTACTATAATAGAGAAATGAATTAAATATGATATATTTGTTTTATATTTAACTGGGAGAGATTGACTTAAAACAAAATGAAAATGAATAAAAATACAGATTCGGCGCTTTATTTTCTTCTGGTGATTTAGTTTACATCGCTTAGTATCTTTTGGATTTTATGCATATACTGGTTTTTTTTGGAAATGATTTATCTGGCGTGATGAGGGATACTCAAAAATTAAATAAAGATGTCTTATAAATTTGTATATTGATCAGTTTTTGGTATATAAGTTTATTTTTTACATTTTTTTGTTATAAATAAATTAAAAGAAAATATAAAAAAATAATTACTGAGTTGAGGTTTAAAATTATATGCGTTGAAACTCAATAGAGTAACCGACTTCCAGGGGATAGTTTATTGATATTTCGAATCTGAGTTAAATGTTTTAAAGCAGAACCACGTATCAAATAATGACATTCTCTAATTCTAGAGGAAATTAAAATGACGAAGACTTACGGGAAAAGGAGTCGTACTCTAATTTCTAGCTTTCTTTAGTACCTGCATAGTTCTAGTACCCTGCATACTCATAATAATGACTATCTCTATGAATAAATCCATGTGATTTGTCTAAGAGTGCTAACCAATTAATCACAATAAAACATTAATGACACAAAACTATATGGAACATCGGTTCTAAAAGTTACAAGGTGAGGGACACTACAAAGTGGTGACCTATACTCCCTGAAATCTAGTAAACAATGCAGAAGGATGCAAAGATGGAGATGACATTACTATTTTAACATCAAGAACATATTTGAAAACTCCTCCTGCTGATCGAATGCGGTTTAAAAAATTGGTCTGACAGTTAGTCTTCATAAAACTTAACTGTTTCTTTTTGTAGAGAAATATAGTTTAAGACTCACTTTTACTTAGACCGGAAAAGTCTGTCTGTTAGAAAAGTATAGAATAAAGATTTTTGTTAAGCGCTGGGGTATGCAATCATGCTCCAGGCAGGGTGTGGGGCGTGCCATTTATTCGACCTTTATTGATTTATGGTCATCTAAAGAAAGGCACACTCTTCAGAGTCCTCTATTTCAGACGGAAATTATGGAGACCAAGGCAGCCATCTAAAAAAAATGTATTCCCTAACAGGCATGAGATCTTCCGAAGCTAGAACGAAGCATTTCAATATTTAGTTGTGCTTTGTGTCAAGCGACAGAGTTTCGTGAAGCTATAATCTAAGAGCTCATAAGAGATCTTTTTAAACTGCCTTCACTTTTTGTAAGAATTTACTAAAGCCGGACGCAATCAATATGACCATAGTGGGAAAATGGCTTGACTTTCGCAAGATGGAGTTACACGGATGAAATTTTACTAGATACGTTTCTTTGAGTGCGATGATACAAATATTGAACGATACTTTAATCAACCTAAATTAATGTGCATCCAAGAAATTTTGGATGGACGTATGAAGTTTTAAGCTGTTTTAACGGCCACTAAAAAATTGGAAAAGTAATCTTCCCCAGTACTCGCTACTTATTTGAAACCTAGATGTGAATGAATTCTTTAAATAATAATTACAATAAAGTATTAATTACGAATCTCTTCCTTTTCCTAACCTAACTCAACGTTAGCCTCCTAAAAAAAATCGTTTTCTTAGCTTACCCTGTTTAACAAAAGGTACATAAAAATATTAAATGAAATCTTTCTTCAAATAAACAATATATAAAATTTTGAAAAAGTACTCCAATACATCCTAAGAAAAGAATGTGCCATATATATAAAATATTTATATATATATATATTTAAAAAATGTTTACTCTTGATGGTGCGTACAATATTCAATTTCACACTAAAAATTAAAGTAAAACGATTATCATATTAAGAAAAAACAAAACTAATTTTGTTCTCTTTGAAAAGATGTACAGATTAAGTTAAAAAAAAAAAAATACATCATACTTAGGGTACGAAAAAGAAGGGGCGGACAGACATCACATTCAGGGGACTTTAGTGAGTGAAATATGAGGGAATGCTTTACTTTAGAGTTGTATATAGTAGAGGAAGTAATATTTGTTTTGTTTTGTGTTATTTTGATAATTTATTTTGTTATAACGAAAATGCAATGAAGAATAAGAAAGAAATAAATAAATAAATAAAGTTATAATTTTTAAACCTATTTATAGGTAGTTTTTCTTTTTTTTAGTGTAGATACAGTTTAATTTGTGAAGATTTATTTTCGATTTTTATGCCAATATCTAAGTTAATCTTAGTAAATTAAAGAAAAACAAAAAAAAAATCAGAAACAACATAATGGAACATTTACCATCGACCATAGAAAATAATTATAGCAAAACGCAATTAAACTAAACGGAAAAATTTCAAAACTTAAAGATAGAATAAAAAGCAGAACATTTTCGTTTTCTTTATAAAAACCAAAATGTATATTTTTTTAAACTCTTTCTTATTTATAGTTTTTGTTTTATGTTTTGCAAAAAGAATTTGCGCTTAGAGAGTGAATATATATAGAATATACTTAAATGCACGTCAAAAGAAAAACATATTTATGATAGTATTTGAGAGAAAAAATAAAGACAGTCCGTTGCATTTTTTTTTGTTGTTTATGTATAAGAAAAAAAGAAAAATTTAGAAACATAACATTTAAGTAAATTATTACTCAGTAATTGCTTCTTTGAAGTTAGAACTCCATCGCCAGTTGAACTATAAAAAAAGAAAACGATACCAGAAATGGGTTTGGTTATAGACTGTTCCACATTTACGGTTCTTAATACAAGTTTTTGTTTTTTTTTTAGTTTTGTTTTTATATATGTAGATATGGACGATATTGACTTTGTTTTCTTTCGTCGTAATTGTTTCGACGGGTAAGTTAAATATTTCATAATATTATAATAATGAATGTACATGTCTCTTATTTAGACCGATATAGTAAATATAGTTAGGGTTGTATTGGACTAACGAAATATGTATGATTGAAGCTTGGATAGAAGCTATCACAACATGAAAACTTTAAGAAGGGACAACCCCAATAGGAAAAGATGGCGCGTCTGTAGCAATTCGCTCTCTAAAAATACTCAGAAACGAATCTATTTATCTAAAGTAGTATCTTTCAATTGACTACGACTTGAAAAACTAGAACCAGTCTGATATACCATAAATGTGCATATTCATACATTAGGGGGCTGTCCTTTCAGATGACTGTTAATACCGAAATGTATAATCTAAATGCTTTAAAAGAATGTACTCGGGTTCAGTTATTGATCTCAAGATTCTCTTTTAAAAGGCATCAACCGAAGCCTGCTATAATAGACTCCATCAACAACGGTACGATATACTTAGTATTATTTAAGGTAAAACAAACTACATGCATATAGTTTTCTAAGTCGGAATGGTTGTTATTTTTAAATTGTTGTCTTATTCTGATCAATATAAGAAAACAATTTTTTATAACAATATCAGTGTTCAGATCCCGATAAGAAAAACTATTTATTTTTAGTAATTTTCTGGTATCCCTAACATCGTGAAATATTTACCATTTTTAATACATAATCTACAATTTCTCTTCCTCAACACCAAAGAAAATTGTTAAATAAACAAAAACTATTGAAAAATAAAATATAAAACAGAAATCAATTACATTTAACAAACATTTATATCTAAACGCTTATTATTTTTCTTATAGTCACATATAGTAGATATACACTTATGAATAAACATACATAATTATGGACATATTACATTTAAGTGATTCTGTTATCGCCTAAAGAAAATTCATTGGAAATGTTTGATTTTCAAATTTATACACTTAAATTTTTTTATTTTTTTTGCTTTTTTATTCATTTTTTTACAGGTAAGATTTTGATCCTCTAAAATAAGTTGTACATTTTTGTCTGATGGTATGTTTTTTTTTCTCATAGGAAATAAAAATATACATATGAACGGAAAAGGTGAGATGTAGGTACATTATGATCAAAAATTGAACCTAAAAACTTAAAGATTTGGCCTGGTGAATCGTGATTGCGTGAATGTGAAATTAAGTCTGGATAGTAAGAGTGTTTCGCGTGAATATTTGTGTTTATTTAAGTGATTTAAGATAATTCGTAAAAGTTGTACAAGAAAAATTATCTTTATTTGTAAAAGTAGTACTGAAGTACGAGTTTCATAAGGTTAAGCGTTTTTAAACGTATTTTAAAAGAACGAAGATGCGAAAGGCATACAAAATTTCGACAGATAATCCAAATCCACTCATGCGAGGTCGTATCAGACAGAGAACCTCTCCATCCAGGGAAGGAAGTGTACGCAGATATGCCCGGCCTATGCAATGAGACCCATTACAGTAAGATGTAATCAAACTGACCTATTCAACCGCTCAATATAAAATTCGCGCACTATGGCCGAATTAGAGTCAAAGCAATTGGTTTCTGGATTAGTTGAAACTCAGGAGATATAGGAATTAAGTTAGCATGTCAGCCTATATGATGCGAAATATTTGGCTATTTTTGGCTTGAATAGGACACACATGCTTAATTGTCGATTCTTGATATAACGATCGATTTTTTGGTCAATTATGGAGACATTTAAGGGTATTGGTGAAGTTTCTAAAAAAACATTACGGAGGAGTGTGGAACAAAAATGCTCCTCTTGGAAACAAATTGATTCAGTTTCACTTTTCTGGCAAAAGGTTTACTTGGAAGTTACGGTATACCTTGACGTATTAAAAACTTGTGGAAAATATTCCGAATTTGGACTCAATGTTCAAACAACTTACTAAATTTTGTCCTCCTAAGTGTGTTGTGTGCTTTAAGGTTGTGACTTGTGATTCTATTTGAATTCATTACTTTTTTGTGTGTTTTAAATACTTTCATATCACGAGACACTTTTGCAATGATTCCATACAAAAAATTAATAGCAAAAACAATAAAAATAAAAATGTAATAAATTAAATAAGAAAATTATACCACAATGATGAATGAATGAGTCATAAACCAAAAAATTATTATGAGATGCTACAATTAAACATGCTATTAAAAAAAAACAAAAAAATTAAAAAAATTCATGTATGAAGGCATCTTTTTAATGAGCTCTTGAGTTTTATGTACAATAATTTGTATAAGAAAAATAAACTCAAATATGAATGATTAATGCTTAAGGGAATGCGAATGAGTATGACACGTCGGGTTTTCAAATGGTTCGCCAATATTAATAAAACAAAAATTAAAATCAAATAAAAAACATAAGAATTTTAACGAAACTATACTAGTTTTGCTCAGTAAGTGCTGCCAATTGCAAATAAAAAATAATACCAATTTTAAAATTATACATGTTGTCCATTTTTGAATAAATTTTACTAAAAAATAAAAATTTAATTTTGTTTTCAACAACAAAACTACAAAATTGAAAACAGAAACTAAAGTAAGATATTTTTTTTTTCGTTGGAAAATAAGTTAACTGCAATTTTTTTTGTTTTGGTTTAGTAAAAAAAATTCAAAACAAGAAAAATAAAAATGATAATTAAATGACACAATTTAGAATATATCATACTGGGGGTTAATTATTGTATATATAGTTCAAGAAAGTTTTTGTTCCCAAACTAAGGAAAGTTTAATTAAAGAAATAAAAATAAAACACGGTACAACATTTAGAAAGAATTTAAAAGACTCACCTTATTTGCTGAGGATATTTCGGCAGAACGAGGAGGATCCTCTGTTGCTGGTTCGTTAGCTGGTAATCGTTGTTCTTGAACACTAGCCAATCTGTGAAGAAAAAAAGTGTTTAAAATTTTCTACAGCATGAATATACATATCTGAGACTTACCTCTTCAACGTCACTAAGGTTCCTGTTAACTTTTTACAACGTCGCAGTGCTGATTCCAATCGATCGGGCTCTTCTTTCAGGAACTTTTCTTCGCGTACTACCTTTTCCATTTCGTTGGATAGAATATTTCTCAAACCGTTTTGTAGGCTCGGGAAACGCATTTTCAGTTCAGCGACAGTTTTACTAAGAAAAATTATTCATAAGCAACAAAGTTTAAGTTAATTTTTTTTGTAAGCTACCTCGCTCTGCTTAGCACCAATGCCATATCCTCGACAGCAGCCATATTAACTCGAGTCCTTCGATTGATGACTTCACCGCGTAACCCTTCCACCGACGATTCTAGATCACTAAGATCCTTCTCTAGCCGTATAACCTCCTGTTTATATAGCTCTTCCTCTCGTGAGATTCTAGTCTTCTCCTGATCTCCCTGTCCCCAGTAGTTGCCACTACTGGCCAATAAAGTCGCACGAATCCGCATAAACGCATCTTTTATATCCTCTCTTACAGCGACAGCTTGAGCCTGTGACAGCCGACGAAGGGTGCGCACTTCCATACGCAGATCTTTGGCTTTCTTCTGTAAACCTCGTAAATGATTGTATACCTCAGGCGCTAGGGCTATATCCGCCCGGTATGTAGGATGAGTTGAAGCCAAGGCGAGAGGTTTTGGAGGTGGTGGCGGTTTGAGACGGTCTCGTTCTGCTTTGATTTTGAAAGTTTAAAACAAATTAATTACAATGAAAACAAGGCAAATAAGTTAGTAAGCTGTTAGTAGCAAGATACTAAAGCGTGCATCATAATTTTTTTATATACTTTTTTTACAATATTTTTTTTTGTATTACCTTGTGACGAAGTACGTGGTAGTGTTGATGACTTAATAGCTGGCTTTGGTGGTTTCGAATCGGCTGTGTTTTTTTTTATATATGTGTGAGATATTTTTTAAAATTTCGTGTGAAAATTCACCCCAAAACAAATGGACAAAAAAACACAGATAAAGAAAAAGAGAGAGAGAAAGAAAGAAGACGACGTTTTTGACATTTGTACGTATAAAAGAAAAATATTTTTTTTGATGTGCGTTTCTTTAAAATTTGTTTTTAATGTAATTAAAAGCGAAAACACAAAATTTTCAATTTAATTTATAAATAAATGTTTATTTGAATGTTTTAAAGGCACAAAGAAAAAAAAATTCAAAAAAGAAAAACATATGAAGACATATTTTATAATTTAACTTAAGAGCTAGACATGCATTTGATGCGATCTTGCAATTTTAACTTAAAAATAACTTATAAGCAATTCTTCTTTAATAAATGTATAAGAAATAATTAGCGGGCTTTATACGAAAGCTAATTTTAGTTGCTATTATTGCAAGGCGGTCAAAAAAAGATATTATTTTCATACATAGTTTTATAAAAAGCCGCCATGGGGGTAATATTGGAATAATTTAAAGGCCATTGGTTCAAAAGTGGGTTCAACATGAAACAAGGAATGTACCTAGTTTTGGCCATAAGATAAGATAAAACACCAAGTATGTAAATTAGGCAGAACATTATTAGATTTAGTGTTTAAGCACACGGTTGAAGGAATCGGTAATTTTTGGCTGCTATCAGTGATAGCTTACAAAATGCTTGCACGGGCTGATGCCTGAATGACCGAGAAAAATACATACAGAGCTCGTTTCTAGATTTGTATTACAAGCGGATTTGGCTTATAATTTTTTTCTTTGGAAATAATTCTGAACTTTAGATCATATCCGAAACATATAATTATTTGGTGATGTCAGCTTCACTTTGACAAGCAAGGTGGTTATAATGGGAAGTGCAGTTCTGAAACGATTGTTCTTTTCCAAAAATGCGGCAAAGTTATACAATAGGTTCAAGCCGAAAGCACAGCTCCGTACAGATATAAAGACTGTTTTCTCAGAGATCAACACCCCGACATACGTGTACTTCTTTGTTCAAGTTATATTCTTAATTTCTAAGTTTCAAGTTCCTATCCTTTGATTTTGCATTATTTTCTCAATTTCAATTTTTGACCTTAGTTGAACAACAAAACATTGAAACAGAATGCGATAAGAATGCATATAAAGAACCATAAGATTAACTGAAATTTAAAAAAAAAAATCCAACGTAATAAGTTGGGAACACGTCAACGGATATCAGTCAAATTCTTCCATCTGTGGTTCGAAAAGGAAATTGTTCAAACTAGGTTTTAGACCTGTACTTGTCTTTTTTTTTTGTTGATTTGAATGTTATTTTGAGCAGAGGTCATGGTTGAAGAGGATGAGTGTTTTTATTTCAAAACTTCGGTCGATGGCTGACTAACGTCCGAAACTACAACATTTATGAGATTTGAAAAGTGTATTCTATTCGTACGTCAAATATAATATTTTTCGGAGTTTTTATGTAAAAATCACTTTTTAGATGAATATTATCGAATTCAGTATCAAATCAGCTAAAATCTAGTGGTACTCGAACATATTTATGAGTAAAAATAATACAGAAGAACATAACTTTGTTAACCGGGTAACATTATAAAATATCTGATAGAATGTTTAACCAAAAAGGCTTTATAGATCCAAACTGACATATCTTTAAAAAAAGTGTTTGATATTAACATATTCAGATTGCGCAAGTGTAAGAAGACTGAGTTTACTCATTTGTTTTTGTTTCAACGGGATGCAGGGTAAATGTAAAAAAAATATGTGAAAAACCCGAATACCCGTGCGAACAAGTGCAAAGACCCCTCCGCCATACAAAATTTTGATTTTAACAGCACCAATGTTTACCATAAACATGTTACAAATGAAAACCCCCACAACGACTTATGATTTAAAATAATAAAAACAAAAAAAATACGACACAAAATACACACAGACACAAATTGTACATAATTACAACTGAAAAAAAAAACAACACAAAAAAATCTTAAATTTGTTTTAAAAAATGAATTTACAACAATTAGAGCATTGCCTTTACATAATCTAAACTATACAAAATAATAAATAAAATATACAAAACAAAACATTTAACTTTTTTTTTGCAAATAAATTTCTTCTTTTTTTTTTTTTTTAAACGCATCATCAACCTAAACTGCAGTAATTTTTAGTGAAAGCGATTTACCAGCATGTTGTGGACTGTGTGACTTCGGTACGCCTTGAATGTCATCGCTAAACGAGACCGATTTTTCAAATGACACTGATTTATCTGCAATGTGGATTTTAATTTTTCAATTAAGTTTTTCTTAAGAAAACAAACAAAAAAGCTTTATTTTGAAAGATTTAGAGTGTTAATAAATATTTCTTTAAATCCCTTTATTTTTTAAATAAGCAAATTCTACTGAAAATTATATTAAAATTTTTTATTTTGTTTATAAAAATTAATTATTTGGTGCTTTGGTGATTTTTTTCTACGTTTTGTTTTATATAACTTTTCTATAATACATCTAAGAACATTGATTTTTTTTTGATAGAACAAACACAAAACATAAAAAAACTATTTTTGCGATTTGATCATTTTGTCTTTGGAAAAGTTTATAACTAAAATTGTTAATTTGCTTTTGGTTGAATGGAAACTTACGACATGAGCTTTTGCCGAGTTTTGGAGCCTTTTCTCTTATGTACATATCATCGCCAGTTCCGTTTGCTATTATATATATTTATATTTTTTTGTATAGTGTATAATATATAATTGTTTACAAATTGATTCAAATAAAATGTAAAATGATGTTTTTTTTTAGAATTTAGTAAAAAAACAAAATAAACAAAAGTGAATTTTGCACCACCGAAATAAGGATTAAATATGAGCAAGATGATGCGATGTGAATGTTGGTGACTGGGGTCGAGTGTGGTAAAAATTTAAAAAGGAACGTTATTAGCTTTTTATTTATTTTTTCTTTTGATTTACAAGCGTTGAAAGGGTTCGGAGGTTTAGGTTTACAGTACGCGGGTGTTTCATGATTCAAAAAGTAGCAATCGAGTTGGAGAGTTACATGAAGAAAACATTGATTGTTTATTAATTTAAAACATTATGTTCCAAGCGAAAAATTCGAAAATCTTGGCTGACATATTTAGCAGTCATAAACGTAATCAATGTCAGAATTTTTACGTCATGCATTTTGTATTTAATTATACATTTTATCAGCAGACAGACTGTAGACATTCTTGTAAGTCAAGATAGACAGCGCCGAATATTTTTTATACCTTAGCTGCTAAACTCCTTATTCACAATCACATCAAACCTACGCATAGTTTTTTTTTCGATTTCATATAAGAAATTTAATTTAACGTTAGAAAAACCAAAACAAAAAAAAAAAAAGTCCACAAAAATGAAAGACGTTTTGTCTGTAGCGCAACTAGCATAAGCTCTCCTCTTCTCTTCAGAAAATAATGTTTTTATATATTTTTTTGACAAAATAAAAAAACTATAAAGTAATTAGAATGACTCACCTTGAATTGATGTAGAGCTACCACTTGAGTGGCCGTCGATATCATCTAAACCTGCGGTGGTTATAACAAGCAATGCAGTAGATTTGGGATTTTGTTTAGATAGTTTTTTTTTTGAAATAAAAAATCTGACTAATTTGAAAATAAAAACAAATAATAATAATTTCGGTCTCTAAACGCCTAAACTCACTTACACTGTTGATATAGTCGTACAACGATGAATTTAATTAAGAAAGTTGTGGCACTTATTGTCGAACAACGTTTTAACGCGACTTGTTCAAGTGGAGACATCTGTTATTGACTATATATATTCATATATTGACTGGCCTCATAAGCTATAACCCATAAAACCTACATCTTAACTACTGTATAGAGGCAAAGGTTACGAACAGTGTTTCGATGTTGATATACTTTTCTGTGACATTATCCATAAGCGAACCAATGTTCTAGCATACACCTCAGTGTGCTATGAAAACTGAGTCTGATCATCAACGCATTAGTCAGACACAAGCCAAGAAAAAAATTGTCTGGTTCCGTCAAATGGCCGTCAGAGCCTTGGATAAGAAAGATTTAACGACTTTGGCAGACAAAATAGTGACAAACGTACAATCGATTTGTTCACAGAATATTCAAACCCTTCACAGATAACTTGCATCCACGGACATCATTACCATTCACGGATGGTCTGAAGAAGCAAGGTCATGGATATAGATTTTGCTTAAGTCTACGGGCTGCCAAATTGAGAACAAAAGTCGCATGATAAAGACCAAATACTCAGACAAAAACGAGAAAAACATATTTCGAGTCGAAAGAATAGGAATAGGTTACTGTAGAATGCCTTTGACTGCCTTCGATGCAAGGTGGTCGATCACCTTAGAACATATTCTAATACTAGTCCGAATCTTTCAAGTTTTAACTATAATGTCGGTCCCTACAGACCGACAAATTTGTTCGTGATCATACTCGTTGGGAAAGTATGAAAGGCAACACTTGGAGACCTTATCTAAAGTTCATTCTTCTCATTGCTCAAGCAAAACAGACACCCAGTGTACTCGGCGTTGCTGTAATAGCCATTAAAAAGGGAACCCCCTCGGCGACGTGACGTTCTTCAAGGTTCACTCTTCTAATCGTATGAAGCTTAAATTGTTTCTCGGTCTGTTTCCTACACATAAATAGGCTAACAATTATGCTACGATATCAACTAAATCTAACAACCATCCAACCTAATCTATAATCGCTCTAAATTAGCCTCCAATGTCTACCACAATATGCACTCTTTCACCGCATATGGTGTGCCTAACAAGCCCAACAAACAGTGAACATCAAAAATACTTAAGAAAAAAAGACAAAAAATAATTGTATAACATTGACAAACAAAAGCAAATTTCGAATTTAAAATTTCTGTTTAACATGGCGGCTTTCTTTAACAATTTTTTGTTTGCTTTGCATTTCCTCGACTTCTTTTATAAAAACTATTTTTAAGTCTTTTAAATACCGGAACATTTTGTTTTCTTTATAGTGCCATTAAACTGTAGCGTAACATAAAAAAAAAATGAAATTGAAAATTACACACAATTACTCTATGAAACTAGATGACAATTAACAACTTTAACTTCGAAAATACCAGCCAAATACAGTCAACGAGCAACAGACAGAGAGAGAGAGAGAGGAGAAACTACTTTCGAAATATGCATATGACACTTGAATGGAATGGCGGATGATACTCGAATTTTGTGTTGGATATGGTAAATGCTGGTGACAATTGTAATTCCTATTAAGTAATGACTGACAGACAATAGACCAAAGTGTGTGTGGTATGATGCTTTAAAAGTCTCGCTTGAGGAGATAAATGTTTTGTTATGGCAGAGAGACTAGAAAGATAGCCGTCGTGTGTTGTGGTCGTAGTTGTCAGTTTGAACTTGAAGAAAAAAAAAAAGGTTACGTCAGTACTATTCGGTCTGACCTTTTTCTAACATGGGTCAGTTGCGGGGTATTAAGAGATATTAAAATGAAACTCGTCTATTAATGCGACAGCATAATTAGTTGATGAACTTACATATCGGTCGGGTTATGCTGACAGTTTAAAACTGGTTAAAAGAGTTTGAATGCATTCCAGACCAATGCCACAGCCCGTAGTTTGTTCATTACATTAAAATATTTTCTTTTTAATTTATTTCAATTCGCCCATGAGTACCAGGTAATTATGAAAATTTTGAGCTTAGGATGTTGACAAGACCTTAGAGAGTTGCCTGCGTTGTGTCAGAAATTGAATGAGGGATACATCAGTCAACGTAATTTTCTAAACAAAAAGTTACAAAAAAAAGTCCTATTTTTTTACTTATTTTAAAGAAAGCTGGTAAAATGTTAAGGGAAAAGGTGTTTTTCGAAAGGTATGAAAAAAAAAAGAAATCAAAATCATAACCCAAGTGAACAAGACTCAAATCTATTTGAAGAATCTACAGAATAAAGATTTTTTCCGAAGATTTAAGAAATTGTTTCCGTCTGTCTGACCAGGGTCTTAGTTATCGCAATATTTTACCTAGCCTATGTACATATGTCAAGCTACAGACACTATAAAAACTGATTCTATCTCATCTAACTAGATTTACTCAGTAAATCATTTCAAATCCCTTAAAATTCTGATGAAATGTCTAATATCTGACTTCCATTCGAAACACATAGAACAATGGTTTCTATTGCCTTTTACGAAAAGTTTCGTATACTGCCATGATAAAGCATACCCTAGTGTCTCCCTGTCGTATGTCACATGTTCTTGCAAATGATCGTCAATGCACGACTTAAATCAATCGGCCATCATGTTTGCTACTGTCAAATGCAAATGTCAACCAAATGACGTTTATGTATATCTGACTTAAAGAAAACTGCGTAATCGAACACTGTGGAGTACTACTCTGATAATTTGGAGCACATGACTTTGGCATCTTCCGGTTTTGAAAATGCTGCAAAACCAATTTGATGTAGATGACGTTTCCGAAAATATCCACTGTTTGTCCGTTGTGCATTGTATAAAATTTTCAAAATTAAATCGAAGTTGATTAGAACTCGAAAAAGCTGTTAACATACATATCGAAACTATACGGAGTTAGTCTGACTCTCTCCGATAAAGCTAAACATTATGGCATCATACTGCCTTTGGACATCTTGCTATAGATAGATATAGACTGGTAGTCTATTCAGCAACTCGTTTGAAGAGTACATCTCATCTATATGGTCTTAGGACAGTACATTCTCTATTCTTAACAATCTTGAATTTCTTCTGCGAAACGCCGACTACGTACTTCCTCAACTCCTGTTAGACAAAAACTTTGACTAACTCTCGATTGAAGGGAAGACATGTGACTACAAAACAAGGGATCCGTATTCCACTATACGGATGGATCAAAAACAGAGTGTCAGGAGAAGGTGCCTTTTCCAAGGATCAAAAGATTAATATTTCCTTCCTTGGGAGGGCCAATGACTGTAGCGTCTTCCAGGCAAAGGGATATCCATATATAAACGGGATATCAATTTTCATATGGATATGGAATTTTTCACATTCAACTCCAAAACTGCCCTAAATTGTCGCTTTAACTCTAAACGAGATGACTGAACAATTCAACATTCACTTCATCTGGGCATCGAAGCATTGTCATATTCTAGGGAATTGTATGGTCAACGAGCATCCCCAGAGGGGTACGACTGTACTGAACTTATTGGACAAGACAAATTTTGGCATTGATAGGCATAGTCTTAGGCCGGCACTTTGACGCTAAGCACTTCTGTGGAAGGGTCATGAACGAAGAAGAGAAAGAAACCATTTGTTACCTCCTTTGCGGGTATCAAGCTCTCTTCGCTTAAAGAAGGTGCATACCTCTTCGAGAATCTACGTGATCTGGCTAATGCGTGCTCCAATAGTCTCCAGAGCATTAAATTAAGCTGATCCTAGTTGTATCACAATGGACCCGAACTGGTCTAAGAGTGGTCGCTAATAAGGCCAGCTTCGGTAACCTGCCTATCTACCTATCTTATATTGTGTCTTGTACCCCTTATCTCTTGTTTAGTACAAGTAAAAAATCGACTAACGAACCATTTGAACACTTTAACAAATTGAATTGCACAGATCAATGAAAGCCATAAGATTTTAGATTGAACCGTCTACCAGATCTCTGTATAGTATGGAATGCAGTATAGGTAAGTTTCATATACATATGTGAGCTTTTTATAATAACCAAGCCGCTGTAATCAATACCACACTTAACATGGCTTTATCCGGAGGCTACTTTACCATGGCTGTGGGACAACTTTACCCAAGAGTGCATAAATCAAAATACGTCTCTATGAATAGAAGTGCAATTAGGAAAACCAACTGTGTACCATGTTAGGAAGGACATTTGGCCTAAGCTAAATCAAAAACACTCTAGCAATTTGGTCTCGCAATAAGAAGCAGGTAAATACCACACGAACATCTCTAAACTTGTTTGTTTTAAAATAATCGAAAGCATTTTATGAATTCACCAAACCAGTGTCTCCTCACATTGATCCTTATAAACAAAAATCTATTTGTACAACAAGTGTTAGAGCAGCATTTAGGCAATTAGCAGTGTATGTGGACATCATAAACAAATGTATCTTACACTAAATGTACTAGGTATATCTAAAAGGTGTTTGGTAACAATCACATTGGGGTCTTGCTTTAAGTGAATGTGTTCATGTGTACAGATATATACGTGAGTGATAGATTAGCTATTCAAAAGTCCATGTGTTGTGTTTTATAATGACAGTGAAAGATGAATGAAAGTGAATGTTAGTATGTTTTAGTTACAAAATAAAATACAAAAACAAAAATAAGTAAACAAATAAAACTCAATTCAAACGAACAAAAGCAATCAAATCAAACGAACAAAAAAAAAAACAGTTTATATATCGTTCGCATAAAATAAAAAAGAAGCAATCTTTTTGACACACTTACCTCGACACTGAGTGGGCACACCCAGGTAATTTGGATTAAGTCCAGTGACGGCACCACCAATCTGTGGGTTTTGGTTGACCAGAGCCTTTTGCACTAGACCAGTTAAATTGGCCAACTGTCGTTCCATATGTTCCACACGTATGCGGTGCAAATCTTCGGGCCTAGAAGCGGAGAAATTCGAAAATGTTACACTCTGGTTGCAGGCCTAATTACATGCTATATGACGACAAAACAAATTTGTCGCCAAGTGCAGTGGATGCATCTTCTGTTCTGTCAGTCGCCGCATCACAGTCACAAAGTGAAGATGCACCCCGGAATATATCTACTCTCTATTGTTACACTCCTGCAGTGTTGCATAGCTGAGGAAATAAATTGTCTAAATAACATGAAAATCTCTGAATTGCTTCGCCTGAAACACTCAGTGGATCTATTGTCCTGTTCAACGGAAGATAAACCTTATTCAGCCCTTCCCCCGGAAGCAATTAACAGCACGAGTTCAACACACACCGGTATTGATGGTCCTTCAGCGCTGGCATTAACCAACGCCAGGTATTCATTTAGATATCAATCAATCGATTAACCATTCACTTGATCATCGACCAGATCATACCCCGAGTCATGGCAGGAGAAGCCTAGCAAACTGCAGACACTCTTTCAAGTCAGCATCACTGCACTGGCTTTTCTCTCGTTTGGTGGATACCTATTGTGTTTGATCGTTCAGGCAATCAAAAGTAAAGGTGAGCGATAGACTAATAGATACGAATACGTTTCTCGCGAATAACACGAGATACTCTATAGGCACAACTTACTTTCATCCTGTTGCAACGGCCACTACTACAACCAACAATGGCCAGTTGAAGAAAATTAAAATCTTCAGACGCAGTCGGAGAGCGGCGACCAACAATACAGAGGAAGTAAATTACGCGGATGATTACAGCTTAGCCGGGCCCAATCCGGAAGAGCTCTACAACACTTTGTTATATTTTGCTGAAGGCTACGTGAGTAGTGTTGGCAGTTTGAAGTGATACCATGTCACAATGTCAGTGAGCATTAAATTCGCTTTTATGGACGAAAAGTGGGAAAGTAATTTTATTTTTTTGAAGTGCGTCGTCGTCGTCTTTGGATTTTTTTTATAACAGTGCTCGGATTTCAACCCTTGACATTGCCAGGGATTAGAGGTGTGAATAAAGATTTATCACAAGGTTGATAATTATGAATTTTTTTCTTGGTTTCGGTGAGTAGATTTAGGTCTGTTTGAGAGCTGCACTTGACAGTGAATCCGTCGAAGCTAGGCATAGTGAAAACTTTAAAAAACACACAGGAGATGTAATGGAACCAAGGTGGCGAAAGATTATGGCAGCGTTTAAAAACTTAGGATAGGAATAAGAGGTCTCGGCTTTAACTGAACAGATGGTAGAAGTAGATGATGGAAATAGATTCCACACAATCCGTTCTGAACTGAATACCAATTAACTGGATCGATACCAAAAGATCTATCAGGAAATGTTGTAAATAGCGAGACATTCTTTGGTCTGGGTTTTGGGTTTTGGTGAAAGCATCCAGCTTCAGTAGTCTGGTGAATTCGTCAGCCTTGTTATTTCTTGTAATGCCTCTATAGCATGTCACTCAACAAAAGTGAAAGAAAGAAAAGCAAACTGCAGTTTAAAGCTGCATTTTAAAGTGAAAGAGCAAGGTTTTCAGGGATTTTATTGCTCCATGACTGCCACTGTCATTTCAGCCAGGACAAGGTTTCCTTGATTGCCAGAAAAAGGCTTAGATTGAACTTGTCAGAGAAAACATCCTTACATCTGCCTTGGAGATAACCGTGTGAAAGTCTAAGGAGAGGTAACCGTCAAAATCATCATTCATTACAGTCATCATTATGGATTGGCGGTCTTCTCTTGAGTGTATCATGAAGACTACTCTGAAGAGGCTTTAAGTCGGATAGCTTAGGAGTCAATTGCTTGGTAAGAATGTCTTAGGAGAAGAGGTGAGATTATGGTTCAAAATTACTGAGGGAGAAGTTCTAAGTGGACTACCGGTGCAAATATATCTCTCTCTTTTGCATTTTTGGACCTTAGATAAGATATTAAGTTGAATAGTCCTATTAAAAGTTGACTACCAGACGATCGCGTAATACAGGCATGATGAAGGATACGTACGTCTGAACATACAAGGAATGCTTATATGTCATACATACAAGGTAACCTTAAGATGTTTGATACATAGACTATAAAAGGTCGTTTTAAAACCAAATACAACGTGGTATGCACAATACATTTATAGCTACAGATTGCCGATGAAACATCCGATTCCTATCAAGAAGACAAGGATAACTGAAATGCTTTGAAAATAATCGGTAGACTTACCACATTGGTTTATTGGTCCTTAACGCCTATCAGGTACAAAAATTAATAATAACGCACAAAACAGAGACTCTCAGGTGAAAGTTTGCTGAAAAACTATGTTACGGCAAATAAGCCTGAATTACTCCAAACTAAATTAGATAAACTTTCATACTTGTCTACAGACCTAAATGAAGTAGCTATCCTTCTATAGGACGTCGGGACATAATATTCCCATTTCACGAACAATTTTTCTTGTCAGGATGTTGATTAACAAAGCTTTGAGGCACAAGGGTAACAAGGGAATATTTTATCTGCATTAAACGGTGGTGTAAAAGAAATTTACCTAATCTAGCCTGGGGTACGGTCGAAAGGAAGGAAATAGTTAGAAAATAAGGTGGCTATAGAAAGTGCATAACATTGCTGTGATGTTATTACTCAGACACAAGTCAATACCGTCGCACACGCTTAGGCGTTAATCATAAAGATTTAAAGGCTTTTGAAAACATCTGTTGTTGCCCCAAGGTTTCGCGTAGTTGTTAGTCGATGAAGGTTTCATAGCAATTGGAAAAAGAAACCGCAAAACTGTATAATAAAGCCGAAAGAGAGAGGGAAATGTTTATATTACAAGCCTGATGCAATTGCGATGGAAAATCAAACCTAAAAAATCCTGCGACAGGTGTCACAACCTGCGAGCCCCAACAACCATCAAGACAAACCATTCATGAAATCGAAATACTTTTGAAAATAATTTCAACATTCTTTCTTAAATTTTACTTTTGCTTTGCTTTTACTCACCTTGTAGGATCGTACACTTGATTAGCACTTCTTGGTATTCTCCCAGGCCCCATTTTCATCCCATACAGCGCATATTGGTCTTCGCTCAACGCCACTTCACTGGAAAACAAAAAAAAAAAACAAAAACGAAATTGTTTTGTAAGAACTTCTCAATTCCTTTCGAAGGTCACTTACCCGTGCTCCTCGTCGATAATAGGTGCCACAGCTGTGCCCCTTGTCCCGTACTGACTGTAATAGGGTTCCTCATAGCTGCCGCGAGTTCCTCTCTCCGGTGAACTGGTATATCCGTCTGTGGGGAGAAAAAATCCCAAAAAAATGTCAGAAATAAAATTTTGTTTCAAAACGAAAATTTTCAAAATGCCATCTTTCCTTAACAAAAACACTTTTGAATGTCAAAAACTCTCAACTGAAAAGCGACTCGATATTGTTTAGTATTCATACAATCCATAAAAACCAAAACAACTAAAATTAATCTCGTAGACTACAGAGGATTCAAATTTGGTTTTGTAGGTAACACAAAATGAAAACATAAAATGGCAGTGTGCATCGACGCCAATTGGTAGATCAAACCCGGTGGATGAAAATGTAACTAAAATTTCGAATAATTTAATGTTCGATTTAGTGTTAGTCGTGTAAATGATTTTTTTCGTTTTTGGGTCTTAAAATAAAAATTATACCTGGGATGCTGTACAGCTGATCCGGGGGATAGGGAAATGGTGGCCCCATGCTACCCCTTGAGCCATACGATCTCATTGGTTTCGCTGGAGCTCCTATTAACAATATATACACACAAACAACAACGAAAATAGTAATAATGATTTACAATAATAAATAAATCTTATGAATCATTAATAAAACGCAAAAAAAAAAAATCAATGAAAACCGAGAAAAAATGAGCGAAGTGAGGAAGCAGCCATGGTCAGCAAATTAAATGTGCAAGATTGATGGAAACAAATCAGGAATTAAAAAGAAAGTAAAACACTTAGATTGATAGATAGTGTTAGTTATCTCGACTTAAAGTACAACACAATAAAATATGTAACCTATGCATGTTTTTATGATCAAAGTTAGTGGCTCGTGCCTCTAAGACAGTCATCGTACCATTTAACCAAGAGGAGAAACGTGCACCTCCACACGCTCGAAACAAACCAAAAATATCTTCGGGCAACTTTAGACCACAAATCTAATTGGAAACCTTCTTCAGACAGAACTACTGAAAGGGGGATTAAAGCCTTCTGGATTCTCAGGGTAATCCTCAAATTCTTCCATAAATACCTCTTTCTTTGAACAGAGGGTTTAGGTATCGAGCTCTGTCATGTCATTTGAGTTTGAGTTCAATCTAGTTTCGAACTATCTTCAAGCCCTGATAGAGCCAGCTTACACAATAAAAACCCATTGACATGGGTCTTAGATATCCCCTGGCTGAGAGGCTAATGACATCTTGGTAAATCTGCTGCCCAGTCTCCATTTATTGGGCCTGAGTCCTTTAGAAATCAATCAATGGGAACAAAACAAACACTATCTTATAGGAATTCAAAAACTGGTTTATAACATGCCAAGAATTACCAAATACAATGCTGAGATCCTGACGGAGTTCCTTACTGATAATTGGTCCCTCAGATAGTGCCTCAATAAAAATCGGATACGTTTCGACTATGCCTTAAGGCTGAAACATGTTCACGAAGGCTTAACACCGCCTTTTTATGTCACTGATGTCACTAACTAGACCATTCTTATAATTTCGGACCCAAGAGGCCACATAACAATTCATAGGGCCTAAACCATTGCAGGACCAGGGTCTGAGTGAGTGACTGGCGAAGCTCTTGTACCCTCGATAGATGTGGATTACAAATACAGAAAGTAGCTTCTCATTACCATTCTTGTTCTGCATCCACTTCATACGAAGACTGGGGGTCTATTGTTAAATGCCGCGATTTTTTCAGAGGCTTCTAGAGGCAGTTATACTATTGGGTGTATGTCAGAAGATCATGAAAGATAGGACTGTGAAACAAACAAAAATGATGCTGATGTATCAGGTTTATAGCGCAGACTTACAAACTTCCAAAATTAAGTAAAATTGGTTGACGATCGGTTGAATAAGAAGATGGTTTTTATGATTGCAGAAGCATGTACCGAACCATTCAGGAATCGGAAAGATCGAAGCCTTGGGATATGATAGAGTGAACTACCTAAAAGTACTTTCTTATACGAAAATAAAGAGGTTTTTCTGCCTTCACTCGAGAAGAGTAGTAGCAACAATCAGTTAAATGAAATAGCACCGAAAATAGGACTTTCCTGATAAACAAAGATAAGTGAACAATTTCAGACATTCTGGGCTCCAAATTTAGCTTATTGGACCACTTAAAGTGCGGGGAACGAGGATAAAGAATTTTCCGACGCCGCATACTATGTGGGTTTAAACTTAAAACATGTATTTTTGGACACTTTTGCAAAGGTTTTGAATTATATTCGGGAGCAAAATATTTCGGCTTCTAAAACAGTCAAGGTCTTCTCAGAAGTATATATGTACCTATTTATAGTAATAGGACATCTTGAGGTAGAAACACCGACCTGTACAGTAATCAACATAATTGAAAATATGTTTCTATAAGTAGATAATACTCAAAAAGTAATTTATTCAGCGCTTAACTTGGCATCACTTACACCCCCGAGAGACCGACAGAGCGCCAGAAAATTCATTAAAATAAACGAAAACAAAATCCAGGACATCAAAACGGCAAAACCAATTCTCTTCATCTTGGTATTGAATTTGACAACGTAATCGAAATGTAATTACTTCCGACATCGAAATCGAAATATCTGAGCAAGGTATTTGTCCTGGAAAAAAACCCACTTAAGACCTTTATCCTTAACAAAAATAAATTCGCCTAAGTAAATAAAAAACAAATATGATAATTAATTCATAAGGATCCTTTGTGTGTCGTTCGTCCCGAAAAGAAGGACGATTCTATATTGGTTGTCTAAAAACGAAGAAAAAAAAAAGAAATCACCTTTCCTCTAATATTGATTTATGTTTCCTCTCCATGACACCACATCCTTTCCAACAAAAGCAATCTAATAGGATGTACATAATATACATCAGATGATACTGACACAACAAAATTTCGTCCTCGTCCTTTGTGATTATCCCTAAGACATGTTATACGGAAATATTTTTCCTGTTTTCCTTTTCACAGCAAAGCAAAGGAATACAAAAAAAAAGAAGAAAAACTCACCAAGTCAACATAAAAGATGCAAAAGTTTAAAAGTGAAAGGATATACGACGGAGAGAAGCAAAGGCGGTTGCTATAACCTTGCCACTATGCAAACATCATTATCAACATCTGAAAAGTTGGAAAATATTGTTTTTATTTTTTTATTTTTTTTTTTTGTGTTTCTGAATTTTTTTTCCGGTTGTCGTACTTTGTGATGGAAGCTCTTTGAACTGAGTTTCGCAGGACAATTTAAATTTATGGCTGGCACTGGCATGGAAGTACTCGTAGGAGGGGACATACACAGGTACATATGGTGAAGTTATCATTTATGGGAAATGTCTTGGAATACATTGTTTCTGGTTACTATAGATGGGGATTTATTTCCGGTGTCATAAATCATTTTTTCGGGTTTGAAGTCGTTATGGTAGTCGATCGCAATTATAATATAATGGGATTGTGACAGAAACAGCTAAAGAGATTTGTTTTTCTGTTGAATTTTCAAGGACAAAGTTTAGGGATTCGTCAAAGAGAGAGATTAAAGAAGAAAATAAATTGATCCAGTGATATTTTTGGGATTATTACCTGTTATTGCTTTTTGAATGCTTGCGTGGAACAGAGAAATACACAGAGAAAGATTATTCTTTTACCTCAGAGCAGCATCGTGGTTATGCAAAAGGTTAACCCAAGTATGCACAACGATTTAATAGTTGTAGGTCCTTCGACCATAAGTCAGTTCACGCTGAGTTAGCTGATTGTACGTTAAGGAAACATTAAGTGGCTGAAATATGACAGTCAATGCCCTGTAGACGGGCATGATCAACGATTTTTTGTTTGCAAAATTGCGAGACTTTTTTTTCATTTGAATGGTGTCACATACCATACTGCCGGCGGAGCTATTGGGGGAAGTCTTTGAGGAAAACATTATCTCCAGTAAAGGATCAGTGACCTGAGCTCCAAGATCGTGTGGTTTGCTGCCGCTGAACTCCTCTCTATGTTGGTATTTGCAGTTGTTGTCAACAATGTGTCCGTGAAAGTCAAAATCGAAGCGCCATTTGTGAGATACAACCTTAGATGCTCGAAAAATTGTTGAGAAATTGGAGCTCCAGGATCCAGTTCCTGAGACCCTCCTGAATACTGAGTAAGGCTGAAACCGAGATATTCCACAACTGACCACATATTTAGCCCAAGGAACACTGGTCATTGATTTCTTATGAAATCTGAGCAATTTTGTATAAATTATGTCAACATTAAGGCCCGACGCATCTCTGGATGATTAACGCTCAGAAAGACCATAGACGTCCAACCAATGGAGATTTGTAATTCTAAGGTTTGAGGAATTTTAAATGAAGTTCAGACACTTCTTTTGGATCAACTCAGGTCCAGTTTGTTTATTGATGGTTTGGGAGTTTCCAAAGGATCAGCTTCTTCTAATTTGCTTCTGAATAGGACTGAGGACGATACAGAAATCTGTTTTGCTCGCATCGTAGTTTGAGAGGTGAATGAAAAGAGTACTTGTTGAAGGGACAAAGGACATGGTCTGTCAATGTCAAAACGTCAGTCAAGGCTTACATGTTTTTCATGGTTGAGTTTACGAACTATCCAGGTTTGAAACTAAATTTTGGAACAAAAATTCTGAATCGATGGTTCCGATTTTAAGAATGCTTACTCCAATTTCGGGTCGTAATAATCGTGCTAGAGTGGACAAATTCGAGTCAATATATTCACTATTGAAAGTTCCTATTCCAGTGAGACCGGTCGTAAGTGCCTCAGTTCAAAATGAGTCAAATTAGTCGATTCTGCAGGAATTGGAAATAGCTCAGTCCACATTGTGGGGAAGGTTGCGTAAAGCTACGATTGGGGTTTGCAAGAGTGTGAAGAAAATTCTTAATTTTTTAAAAATCATCTTTAGCGATGAAGCTTATTTTTAATGAGCTTAATGGCAGTGTAAAAAATATGCCCTTCAAGAGACTACATTGCAGCCACAGAAAGTGACCGAGTGGTGTTGATTTCGTGCCGGAAATGTAGATGAAAATTATTGCCAAAAGAGTTTACTATCGTGCCGTTTTCGAAAACTAGTTTTGGGAAGATTTGGATGGACTTATGTACATAAATATGTGATTCCAGCAAACTAGTGTTACATGCCACATAGTAACATAGTTGGGGCTACATTACGTCATTGGTTTATTCTAACAGTGTTAGAGGAAATCAGGAGAAAAGTTCCGGTCGATATGTGCGGAAGAGTGATGCAAAATTGACTTCAAAAAATCGATCTCTGTAAAGGTGCTCATGGTGGTCCTACATATGAAATCCAAATCCATACTTAAACTCAACATGTGTACTACACTTGGAATAAATTTCAGCCCATTGTCTCAATTATTCTGCACTTTAATAAAATTCGAGAGTGTTATGTCCATATTGAAAAATTGTGAAGCTTTCGGAGACACCATTCGCATGTACGAGGCGAGGCGACCCCGGTAATTTTAAAATGGAATTCCTAAATTTAAATGCACAGGTCAAGTTACAGCTAAACCAGAAGGTGGTGTGCAAGATTCGAGATTTTAAAGACGTTCTTGGTCCACAGGGTTATACGGTGGAGCTAACACAGGAGTTGAAGCCGCCAGACCACCGATAAAGTCGTATTTACGTATGTTGATTGGCTGTTGTAAAGGCAGAGGGCGTATTTGTCAAAACCTGATCAAAAAATTTCTCAAAAGGTAACCCGAGCACAATTTAAAAAAAAATAATTTGGATTTTCTCTTCGTTTTTTAATTATTTAAAAAGAAGAACTTTGTTGAACACCCTATACATATTTAGATGTAAAAAAATTTATAATTTTTTGTCATAGACTTCAATTCACAAACTGTCTCGGTTTATTACCCAGAGGTTAATTTCTGGATCTAAAAGTTGATTTACTTTAATCAAATTCTCATTGCCATTCATTCGAACTCTTCTTCCCCAGCTAAGTTCCAGCTTCTCCCGACTCGGAAAGCAATATTCTCATTTCTTATCCCATAAAAACCTATTTATGGGCAATCAACCTACATGTTCATATACTTTCATCTCGTAAGACATTTATAAGTCGATACTGAAAGAGACAATTTCATGACACTGACAGCAATGAAAAACGCATAAAAGTTTTCCAAATAATATCGAAAATGGATGGCAAGCATCCCTTCATTTGTAGATCTACGGTTTTTAAATTCGATTTTATGACTCGAAATTGTCAGAAGCATTGGCTTTTAAATCAGCTTAAATGTGTTTCCATTTAATATTCGAAAAAGAAAAACAGATGGAAAGACCTGTTAATGCCCGTAGGTCAAAAACAATAAATCAAGTGAATGTTGGATTCTTTAATACTTTTAGTCTGGCATTACCGCATTACACTATCATTGCTGACGATACCAACAGTCTCTCTGGCTTAAAGCCATAGTCGCTCTGACTCTTGACACAGATTGTTTTTTAATGCTTCATTTGGGTAATGAAATTGCCAGGAGAGTATGTAACCATGGAATACATATTTACTTTTTCGAAATTGGCTCTTAGTTCCACCCGCCCACAGTAAAAAAAAAAAAAAAACACTATCACATGCCTGTGGCAGCAATGCAAACACACATTCGTCAAGCACCTAAAACACAGCCCAATCGAATGGAATTGATTGCGATTGGGAATCTACCCCAGGGGGCTGCATAGGCCTATGGGAGTGCAGATACAATATCTACTACACCTCCTCGACGTAAATTTGTCGATTGTATCGGCTGACTGCCATGCGGTGTACTTGTACAAATTGGGGACATGTGAGCTGATTAATTTTTGTTTCGTTCGAAAGGGGATAGCAGACAGCCAGAGTCAGAAGACACGATGACAGAAAGAGGCTTCCTCTGGAGCCACTCGAATGCATTGGATTGGTCGAGATTCCAGCATGTAATGCTGCAAGGTACTGATTAAAATTGCCGCAACGTGAACTTATTTTTTTCTCATTTATTTTTTCAAGGTTCGTTTATAATTAAAAAATTAAAATCCGTTTCCGATTCTTATTTGCTGGGAATGACACACGGAATGGTCGTTTAACAAGTTGAGTGAGACACTTGCAACACTTGACCGCAATAAGATGCAGAATGTCTGGCGGAATTTGTTGTGACATCGTATGGCAGAGTAATTTACAGAGTTAACGCAGATACACTGCATGTGGTGATTGTTAAATGGTTTCGCTGTTCAAAACGAGACCAAAAGTCCGTAAGCCTACTAAAGAGCTGTGTGATGGTTAATAAGGCTTACTGAAACTACTACAAGAAATATTGCTGTGATTCTCGCTACTTAATAATTTTTGTTTTGGAAGATCTGTTTCGTCAAACATCTCCAATGCTTTTGGACTATCTAAGCTTAACCAGTGTTGTTTTTTAGATGCCCTTAGGTTTGTCATCAAAGAGTCGGACGTTATTAAAAGCAAATTATTGTAATAACATCTTCATTCGTTTTTGTACGTAGCATTTACGAGGAAGATACACTCAAAATTGTTTATGTTTTTTTGTTACGTGCTTCCTGGGATGGTTGTTTCATCGGAAATAAAAAGTTACTTTTAAGATATCGTCTGGTCCATGTATAAGGACTTGTGTATCTATTGTAGGAACATGCCGTCATAGCTGTTTCCAAGGGCTAAGTTTTGAATTAAGTTGCATTCATTTTGAAGTCACTGAATACTTATTTCCTTGATGAAAATAATTTCAACGCTGAGTGGCTAGTTTCTGTTAGTACCGACAAGGCTTCTGCATCAGAAAGTTAAGAATTCGAATAGCTTTGCATTTTACCTGGCTTCCTGCAGCAATTTTTCTTTCACAACTTTTTCAGCTTTCATCTATCCAGACGAACGTGAGCTCATTTGAATAGAATAGACCAATTTTTCAGGACTTAAACTTGATCCCATTTCGTCACTTTTGTGACGTTTAGATCGAATAGAACTGTTGACAAATTCCAAAGTAGGACGATGAAATATTTTAGCGTCCATAAGCCTAAGGAATACAAGTGAAGTTTAAAGCCATTCGCTATGTAATAAGACAAATCTAACAGTTATTCTATTGCCTACACAAAAACACTCTTATTTTGAAATCAGAAATTAAATTTGACAATCTATGACCCACAAGGTAAAGCTGCTCAGAATGGTTAGTAGGGTGACTAAGTAATCGCCAATCGTCCTATTTTTTTGATTCTGATTATTGCATTAGGTCTACCAATGCTTGGCTTCTGAGAAATAAAACGGTATTACCCGACTCTAGACCAAAAATTAATCAAATTAAATTTTGAAACTTTTAAATATTGCGAAGTTCGGACAGACAGACTGCGGAAGCCTATCAGAAGTTAATAAATAAAATAAAATCAATTCTCAAACAGATCTTTTGTGATGAAAACAAACTTAGGGGTTTCCATTCCAGTCAGACCACTTTTAAAAAAAAGAAGACTTTTGACCAACTTTTAGAGCTTCCTTGCTTACTGCTGTAAGGTAATGGATTTAAGATGTTGACATTGGTGTCAAGTTATTGATTTTGCTGTGAAATAGCCCTTGTCACTCGACTTATTATGCTTTAAAATAATAAAGAAAATTACATACAGTCTGGTGTATTCCATCTTATGCTATTTGGAGGGACTTGTTGGTAGCGATTTCTGAAGAAGGAAGGAAGGTCCATATTTCCCTAGAAGCTATTCTAATCTTTAGACAAGACGATGGTAAAGCCCAGTCATATGTGTACCTACATAATAATTACTGCAGAGAACTAAACTGACTCCTGACAACAGTGGGTTACCTATTCTACGGATGCACCTCATCGAGGTAATATAAAAATTACCAACTATTAAAACCAATACGAAGACAAACAATAGCGTGCAAAATTACAACAAGTGTTCTTTTATGAAGCACTCATCGGAGCCCAGAAAAAGTACTCAAACCAGATCTATTTATTAAAGAGAATGCGGTTTGCTTTAAAGCAACAAACAGCTGGAAGTCTGCCACATACTGCGAGTGTTCTGCACTCACAGTGTGTTGTGTGTCAGTGAAGAGACTGACAATTCAATGTCGTGCATGGATCTTAATCGAATTTCATTGATTAAAGCAGGGGCAGTCTAACACCATGGTATCAAGTTCAAATTGAACGAGGTTAAAGATGAACGATGTCGGAGCAGGTGTTTGGGTGGAAAAAATTAACTACAATTTCTGTCGTATGCTAAATTAAGGAGTGTTTTTTCCCCCCAACCCCGTACGTGATTGTCGTACAAAAAATGACATTCAGACTAAGCAATTTGCATGTTAGATACAACTCCCCGATAAAACAGTGATACCAGACTGAAATCCTCCTTGTGTTATCGATAACTTGTATGAAAACGTCAAAAGTGACGTACGCTGATGTCATCTAACAATTTTTTGTCACAAAGAATCGTAGTCATTTATTAGTTTCTGCTTTCTATGTTGCAGTTATTACGCAGAAAAGTATTGAGAATGTAGGTTCACACGCTCCACTGTTTCTGACTTTCTGAGATGACGTTGCTAAGCTCTGATGTTTTTATCATCCTATCATCCCATACAGTATTCTATCTTCTTATTTATTTTTAATTCTTTAACATTCATACATATGTATGTATGTACATATATGTATAATATTGGAAAGAAAAAAAAAAACATAAATTACTCTAAGTTGTAAGCCCAGCCCCATTGTGCTGTCCAGACACAAAGTTAAACGAGATAATAAGTTTGGTTTTTACTTTTCTTACTCAAAAAGTTCGTGCAAAAACTTATTTGTGTGGAGAGCGAGAGAGAGAAATCGTATACAAATAATGGAAAAGCTAAGAAATGAATTTGGAAAAACATACTTTATACAAAATAATACAAAAATAAAAGAAGAAAAACTGGAAGAGGTATGGTATTTGACATTTGTGATAAAAGTGTCTAGTCAGCTGAGCCAAATCTTATTAATTTTTTATTTTACTTTTGACAGAATTTCTTGTGCATGACAGAAATTCGAAAAGGCAGTAGAAACTCTTGCAAGGGGAAGGGGGCATGAATTTGACGTGTCTCCGAACGTTTGGAGTTTATTGACAAACAACGAAACAAAAATTACACTTTATGTCAATGTCAGTTGAATATTAGACAACTTTGAACTATGAATTTTGACTATTTAATTTAATAAATTGGAACAAATAAAGGTCACAGAAGAAATGCGTTCACCAATAGCCACGAAGATTTCTAAAAACTATTGAACGCTGTTGAATAGGACAGAGGAGGTCGAATCTGAAGTGATTTAATTCTGAGGAATTAAGAAACTGGTCACAACATATGTATAAACTGGTCAATAATTTGATCAAAGATACAATGTTAAACAATCTGGAGATTATATTAAACAGCACGAGAAAAATGTTGTTACCTCAACCAAAGAAATTAAAACAAAAAGTGTCAAGAATTGCTGTAAAAGCATTTTCTGCATTTAATGAAAACTTGCTCAGTTATGTACTAGCAAATGAAAACTAAAATATCGACCCAGGCAGACAGTTTTAGTCTCCAAAATGCGAAGACACAAAAGAGTAAAACTCCGATGGATCAGTGATTGCCAAATTGGAATAACGAAACAACGGATATAAGACGATATTGGGTTTTAAGTGACTTTATCCTTCCTTGACTCAGGTACATCCAATGTGTTCCCAAATACTAAATAGCGGGCATCTGAGTGCACCAAAGTCTAAATCATCGTTTAAACGTTTTTTGGTTAAGTTTTTTGTTCAATTTCGCCCGTTTGACTGAAAATGCAAAGGAAGAGGAGATATGAGACGATGTTGGGTTTTAAGTGACTTTATCCTTCCTACATCCAGGCACACCCAATGTGTTCCCAAATACTAAATAGCGGGCATCGGAGTGCACCAAAGTCTAAGTCATCCTTTAAACGTTTTTTGGTTAAGTTTTTTGTTCAATTTGGCCCGTTTGACTGAAAATGCCAAGGAAGAGGAGATATGAGACGATGTTGGGTTTTAAGTGACTTTATCCTTCCTACACCCAGGTACACCCAATGTGTACCCAAATACTAAATAGCGGGCAACTGAGTGCACCAAAGTCTAAGTCATCCTTTAAACGTTTTTTGGTTAAGTTTTTTGTTCAATTTCGCCCGTTTGGCTGAAAATACCAAGGAAGAGGAGATATGAGACGATATTGGGTCTTAAGTGACTTTATCCTTCCTACACCCAGGTACAGCCAATGTGTTCCCAAATACTAAATAGCGGGTAACTGAGTGCGTCAAAGTCTAAATAATCATTTAAACGTTTTTTGGTTAAGTTTTTTGTTCAATTTCGCCGGTTTAGCTGAAAATGCCAAGGAAGAGGAGATATGAGACGATATCGGGTTTCAAGTGACTTTATCCTTCCTACACCCAGCTACACCCAATGTGTTCCCAAATACTAAATAGCGGGCATCTGAGTGCACCAAAGTCTAAAACATCCTTTAAACGTTTTTTAGTTAAGTTTTTTGTTCAATTTCGCCGGTTTGGCTGAAAATGTCAAGGAAGAGGAGATATGACACGATATTGGGTCTTAAGTGACTTTATCCTTCCTACACCCAGCTACACCCAATGTGTTCCCAAATACTAAATAGCGGGCAACTGAGTGCACCAAAGTCTAAGTCATCCTTTAAACGTTTTTTGGTTAAGTTTTTTGTTCAATTTCGCCCGTTTGGCTGAAAATACCAAGGAAGAGGAGATATGACACGATATTGGGTCTTAAGTGACTTTATCCTTCCTACACCCAGCTACACCCAATGTGTTCCCAGATACTAAATAGCGGGCAACTGAGTGCACCAAAGTCTAAGTCATCCTTTAAACGTTTTTTGGTTAAGTTTTTTGTTCAATTTCGCCCGTTTGGCTGAAAATACCAAGGAAGAGGAGATATGACACGATATTGGGTCTTAAGTGACTTTATCCTTCCTACACCCAGCTACACCCAATGTGTTCCCAGATACTAAATAGCGGGCAACTGAGTGCGCCAAAGTCTAAATCAGGCTTTAAACTTTTTTTGGTTAAGTTTTTTGTTCAATTTCGCCGGTTTGGCTGAAAATGCAAAGGAAGAGGAGATATGAGACGATATTGGGTCTTAAGTGACTTTATCCTTCCTACACCCAGGCACACCCAATGTGTTCCCAAATACTAAATAGCGGGCATCTGAGTGCACCAAAGTCTAAATCATCGTTTAAACGTTTTTTGGTTAAGTTTTTTGTTCAATTTCGCCCGTTTGACTGAAAATGCAAAGGAAGAGGAGATATGAGACGATGTTGGGTTTTAAGTGACTTTATCCTTCCTACATCCAGGCACACCCAATGTGTTCCCAAATACTAAATAGCGGGCATCGGAGTGCACCAAAGTCTAAGTCATCCTTTAAACGTTTTTTGGTTAAGTTTTTTGTTCAATTTGGCCCGTTTGACTGAAAATGCCAAGGAAGAGGAGATATGAGACGATGTTGGGTTTTAAGTGACTTTATCCTTCCTACACCCAGGTACACCCAATGTGTACCCAAATACTAAATAGCGGGCAACTGAGTGCACCAAAGTCTAAGTCATCCTTTAAACGTTTTTTGGTTAAGTTTTTTGTTCAATTTCGCCCGTTTGGCTGAAAATACCAAGGAAGAGGAGATATGAGACGATATTGGGTCTTAAGTGACTTTATCCTTCCTACACCCAGGTACAGCCAATGTGTTCCCAAATACTAAATAGCGGGTAACTGAGTGCGTCAAAGTCTAAATAATCATTTAAACGTTTTTTGGTTAAGTTTTTTGTTCAATTTCGCCGGTTTAGCTGAAAATGCCAAGGAAGAGGAGATATGAGACGATATCGGGTTTCAAGTGACTTTATCCTTCCTACACCCAGCTACACCCAATGTGTTCCCAAATACTAAATAGCGGGCATCTGAGTGCACCAAAGTCTAAAACATCCTTTAAACGTTTTTTAGTTAAGTTTTTTGTTCAATTTCGCCGGTTTGGCTGAAAATGTCAAGGAAGAGGAGATATGACACGATATTGGGTCTTAAGTGACTTTATCCTTCCTACACCCAGCTACACCCAATGTGTTCCCAAATACTAAATAGCGGGCAACTGAGTGCACCAAAGTCTAAGTCATCCTTTAAACGTTTTTTGGTTAAGTTTTTTGTTCAATTTCGCCCGTTTGGCTGAAAATACCAAGGAAGAGGAGATATGACACGATATTGGGTCTTAAGTGACTTTATCCTTCCTACACCCAGCTACACCCAATGTGTTCCCAGATACTAAATAGCGGGCAACTGAGTGCACCAAAGTCTAAGTCATCCTTTAAACGTTTTTTGGTTAAGTTTTTTGTTCAATTTCGCCCGTTTGGCTGAAAATACCAAGGAAGAGGAGATATGACACGATATTGGGTCTTAAGTGACTTTATCCTTCCTACACCCAGCTACACCCAATGTGTTCCCAGATACTAAATAGCGGGCAACTGAGTGCGCCAAAGTCTAAATCAGGCTTTAAACTTTTTTTGGTTAAGTTTTTTGTTCAATTTCGCCGGTTTGGCTGAAAATGCAAAGGAAGAGGAGATATGAGACGATATTGGGTCTTAAGTGACTTTATCCTTCCTACACCCAGGCACACCCAATGTGTTCCCAAATACTAAATAGCGGGCAACTGAGTGCACCAAAGTCTAAGTCATCCTTTAAACGTTTTTTGGTTAAGTTTTTTTGTTCAATTTCGCCCGTTTGGCTGAAAATACCAAGGAAGAGGAGATATGACACGATATTGGGTTTTAAGTGACTTTATCCTTCCTACACCCAGCTACACCCAATGTGTTCCCAGATACTAAATAGCGGGCAACTGAGTGCGCCAAAGTCTAAATCATGCTTTAAACTTGTTTTGGTTAAGTTTTTTGTTCAATTTCGCCGGTTTGGCTGAAAATGCAAAGGAAGAGGAGATATGAGACGATATTGGGTCTTAAGTGACTTTATCCTTCCTACACCCAGGCACACCCAATGTGTTCCCAGATACTAAATAGCGGGCAACTGAGTGCGCCAAAGTATAAGTCATCCTTTAAACGTTTTTTGGTTAAGTTTTTTGTTCAATTTCGCCCGTTTGGCTGAAAATGTCAAGGAAGAGGAGATATGACACGATATTGGGTCTTAAGTGACTTTATCCTTCCTACACCCAGCTACACCCAATGTGTTCCCAAATACTAAATAGCGGGCATCGGAGTGCACCAAAGTCTAAGTCATCCTTTAAACGTTTTTTGGTAAAGTTTTTTTTTTCAATTTCGCCCGTTTGACTGAAAATGCAAAGGAAGAGGAGATATGAGACGATATTGGGTCTTAAGTGACTTTATCCTTCCTACACCCAGGCACACCCAATGTGTTCCCACATACTAAATAGCGGGCATCTGAGTGCACCAAAGTCTAAATCATCCTTTAAACGTTTTTTGGTTAAGTTTTTTGTTCAATTTCGCCCGTTTGGCTGAAAATACCAAGGAAGAGGAGATATGACACGATATTGGGTCTTAAGTGACTTTATCCTTCCTACACCCAGCTACACCCAATGTGTTCCCAGATACTAAATAGCGGGCAACTGAGTGCACCAAAGTCTAAGTCATCCTTTAAACGTTTTTTGGTTAAGTTTTTTGTTCAATTTCGCCGGTTTGGCTGAAAATGCCAAGGAAGAGGAGATATGAGACGATATTGGGTTTTAAGTGACTTTATCCTTCCTACACCCAGGCACACCCAATGTGTTCCCAAATACTAAATAGCGGGCATCTGAGTGCACCAAAGTCTAAGTCATCCTTTAAACGTTTTTTGGTTAAGTTTTTTGTTCAATTTCGCCCGTTTGGCTGAAAATACCAAGGAAGAGGAGATATGAGACGATATTGGGTCTTAAGTGACTTTATCCTTCCTACACCCAGGTACAGCCAATGTGTTCCCAAATACTAAATAGCGGGTAACTGAGTGCGTCAAAGTCTAAATAATCATTTAAACGTTTTTTGGTTAAGTTTTTTGTTCAATTTCGCCGGTTTAGCTGAAAATGCCAAGGAAGAGGAGATATGAGACGATATCGGGTTTCAAGTGACTTTATCCTTCCTACACCCAGCTACACCCAATGTGTTCCCAAATACTAAATAGCGGGCATCTGAGTGCACCAAAGTCTAAAACATCCTTTAAACGTTTTTTAGTTAAGTTTTTTGTTCAATTTCGCCGGTTTGGCTGAAAATGTCAAGGAAGAGGAGATATGACACGATATTGGGTCTTAAGTGACTTTATCCTTCCTACACCCAGCTACACCCAATGTGTTCCCAAATACTAAATAGCGGGCAACTGAGTGCACCAAAGTCTAAGTCATCCTTTAAACGTTTTTTGGTTAAGTTTTTTGTTCAATTTCGCCCGTTTGGCTGAAAATACCAAGGAAGAGGAGATATGACACGATATTGGGTCTTAAGTGACTTTATCCTTCCTACACCCAGCTACACCCAATGTGTTCCCAGATACTAAATAGCGGGCAACTGAGTGCACCAAAGTCTAAGTCATCCTTTAAACGTTTTTTGGTTAAGTTTTTTGTTCAATTTCGCCCGTTTGGCTGAAAATACCAAGGAAGAGGAGATATGACACGATATTGGGTCTTAAGTGACTTTATCCTTCCTACACCCAGCTACACCCAATGTGTTCCCAGATACTAAATAGCGGGCAACTGAGTGCGCCAAAGTCTAAATCAGGCTTTAAACTTTTTTTGGTTAAGTTTTTTGTTCAATTTCGCCGGTTTGGCTGAAAATGCAAAGGAAGAGGAGATATGAGACGATATTGGGTCTTAAGTGACTTTATCCTTCCTACACCCAGGCACACCCAATGTGTTCCCAAATACTAAATAGCGGGCAACTGAGTGCACCAAAGTCTAAGTCATCCTTTAAACGTTTTTTGGTTAAGTTTTTTTGTTCAATTTCGCCCGTTTGGCTGAAAATACCAAGGAAGAGGAGATATGACACGATATTGGGTTTTAAGTGACTTTATCCTTCCTACACCCAGCTACACCCAATGTGTTCCCAGATACTAAATAGCGGGCAACTGAGTGCGCCAAAGTCTAAATCATGCTTTAAACTTGTTTTGGTTAAGTTTTTTGTTCAATTTCGCCGGTTTGGCTGAAAATGCAAAGGAAGAGGAGATATGAGACGATATTGGGTCTTAAGTGACTTTATCCTTCCTACACCCAGGCACACCCAATGTGTTCCCAGATACTAAATAGCGGGCAACTGAGTGCGCCAAAGTATAAGTCATCCTTTAAACGTTTTTTGGTTAAGTTTTTTGTTCAATTTCGCCCGTTTGGCTGAAAATGTCAAGGAAGAGGAGATATGACACGATATTGGGTCTTAAGTGACTTTATCCTTCCTACACCCAGCTACACCCAATGTGTTCCCAAATACTAAATAGCGGGCATCGGAGTGCACCAAAGTCTAAGTCATCCTTTAAACGTTTTTTGGTAAAGTTTTTTTTTTCAATTTCGCCCGTTTGACTGAAAATGCAAAGGAAGAGGAGATATGAGACGATATTGGGTCTTAAGTGACTTTATCCTTCCTACACCCAGGCACACCCAATGTGTTCCCACATACTAAATAGCGGGCATCTGAGTGCACCAAAGTCTAAATCATCCTTTAAACGTTTTTTGGTTAAGTTTTTTGTTCAATTTCGCCCGTTTGGCTGAAAATACCAAGGAAGAGGAGATATGACACGATATTGGGTCTTAAGTGACTTTATCCTTCCTACACCCAGCTACACCCAATGTGTTCCCAGATACTAAATAGCGGGCAACTGAGTGCACCAAAGTCTAAGTCATCCTTTAAACGTTTTTTGGTTAAGTTTTTTGTTCAATTTCGCCGGTTTGGCTGAAAATGCCAAGGAAGAGGAGATATGAGACGATATTGGGTTTTAAGTGACTTTATCCTTCCTACACCCAGGCACACCCAATGTGTTCCCAAATACTAAATAGCGGGCATCTGAGTGCACCAAAGTCTAAGTCATCCTTTAAACGTTTTTTGGTTAAGTTTTTTGTTCAATTTCGCCGGTTTGGCTGAAAATACCAAGGAAGAGGAGATATGACACGATATTGGGTCTTAAGTGACTTTATCCTTCCTACACCCAGCTACACCCAATGTGTTCCCAGATACTAAATAGCGGGCAACTGAGTGCACCAAAGTCTAAGTCATCCTTTAAACGTTTTTTGGTTAAGTTTTTTTTTCAATTTCGCCCGTTTGGCTGAAAATACCAAGGAAGAGGAGATATGACACGATATTGGGTCTTAAGTGACTTTATCCTTCCTACACCCAGCTACACCCAATGTGTTCCCAGATACTAAATAGCGGGCAACTGAGTGCGCCAAAGTCTAAATCAGGCTTTAAACTTTTTTTGGTTAAGTTTTTTGTTCAATTTCGCCGGTTTGGCTGAAAATGCAAAGGAAGAGGAGATATGAGACGATATTGGGTCTTAAGTGACTTTATCCTTCCTACACCCAGGCACACCCAATGTGTTCCCACATACTAAATAGCGGGCATCTGAGTGCACCAAAGTCTAAATCATCCTTTAAACGTTTTTTGGTTAGCGTAGACTATATTATGTGAGAAGTGGTTCAGGTTGCGTTTAAAGAATTTATTTCCCACCGGCAAGGACGAGGATAAGTTAAGTCTGAACCAAAAATAAAAGTTGATTCAGTCAAATACGACTTTCAAACATATTATAGGGTGACCAGATAGCAATGATACTTTTTCCAATTATTATGTTTGCGTACTTAGGACCTTAACCTTATTATGTTGTCAACTTGACTTGTGTAACATAATGATTGGGAACACAAACTTCATCTGGCCAGTGCGAGGCTAAGGCAGTTCAAACCCTTAATCAAGCCTTATTGCTACAAGGAAATCCATGATATAGACAAGTGAAGTAGCAGAAAACTGATTTCTCACAGGCCACAGCGGTTTTAAGGACCACCTTTACAAACTCAATGTAGATTCTGCTCGAAAGATGATAATGAATCAAACGAGCACATTGTCTGTGAATTCCCATGCTGGGTTAAGGAGACGTAGTTTGCATAAAAAAATATGTTCGTAAAAGGAATTTTAAAAAATCTGCTCTTAAGAACGTACTATCCTGCATTAGGGAGTGATATGTCTCAGACCAAATTTATCCTGATGATGTAATAGATACTGCGTTTTCAGCTGGGGTCCCACGTAGGGGTGGTAATGACGTAGAAAGTCACCCCTGATTGAAACGAAGCTACTTAAAAGTAGAGGGACAGAGAAAACCAGAGAGAAAAACCAAGAGGATTTAAGCCAGGTCTGGGATATTTTTGTTTCGAGGAGCTGAAAAAAGGAGGTAGGGACGGAAAATACCAACACCTTAAGTAACCTGACGGAAATTCAATCTGCAAAGTCGAGTTCTCACTCGAACTAGCTCCATCTTCTCTGTATGTAAGATGGGACGATTCTGCTTAGTACTATTGCCGATTGTATTGTAGACTTGACTAATACAAATCCTCAAGGATTTTCAAGCCGAAGCACACATTCTGAAGGCACTCATGTATACCTATGAAAGCATTCATTGCTTAGAACTCTGTAAGGCATTGCCCGAATTCGGGATCCACAGAAATAGTTCTTCGAAAAAAAAGTAGGTGCTCTCAAGCACCATGCAGTGCAACTCCAGCCACACTGAATCTATTTCGCAAAGGAAGCAAAGATCGCAATGCTGGCACACATGTATGCACATCTACTGAAAAAAAGATACATGATTGTGAGTAGATTTCAAAAATATTTCCAGTTACATCATTTCGGGTTCCATGAAGCTACAATATTTTCATTTCCTATTTCAAAACATACACACAGTACCTATGGACCTGGAACAACGAACTCGTCTGTTGGGACTCCTATTTGCATAAGTAAAAATGCGGTCTGTGCTCATTATTTTTATGAAAGTACTAAAAACTTTGATGTGAATAGTATAAAATAGTTCCCAATGAAATTTGAAATCATAAAATTTTTGTTAAAAAAAAAACCAAAACTTTGCCTTTGGTTCCATGATATACCAGTGAAATACAAAGTGAAAATAATTAAACTTAAACTATTTGTAATTCACTTAGTGAACTATTGAATAATGTACGTATATAAGCTAAATTTAATTTCCTAGAATACCATGCAAACCCAAGCAAGCACTGCTTAAATTTAATTATAAAAAAATTGTCTGTTTCATCCCCAATTGCGAAAGTAAAACTTTAAATTTCATTTTAATTTTTAAGTATAACAGAGAAAATAAAAAAACAAACACCATTAACTCATTCAACAAAACATCGTCGAAAAAAAAAAGAAATTACAAAAACTTTGCATTATTGCATTTTTGCTTTAAAATAAAAATTAATTCAATGCGAAGATACAACATATAAACTTTTTTTGTCTCTCAAAAAATTTACGTTTATGACATTAAAAGCGATGTAAGGGCGGAGGTACTCACCGACAGCAGCCTTGTTTCGATCCGAGTACATGCCACGGGGTAATGTCTGTGATGCTCCTACATAGTATGGTGCTTGTTTGCCGCCCTGCGAAAACAAAAAACAAAAGTTCCCAGATATATTTTAATTGAATTTTTGGGGAAATTTTCGAAATAAAATTATGGAATTCTGTAAGGCATACACAGGTCGTTAGAAAGGGAAATGAGCATAGAGTAGAGGAACAATAACACGTATTAAGAGGCAAACTGAATTTCTAAGGTATACCTATATTCCTGAGAAAATATTTGCAGAACAGGATGTCCCCAATTTACCAAGAAAACATTTCTCCATTTATCATGTACTTTTGTATGGACATCCTATACCCCATCATCTAGGCTCACCGAATGTGAAATTGAATATTATCTATCCATTCAAAGGTTAAAGCTTAGGCATCTAAATTTTTCACACCTATAACACAACATTCGAAAACTCCACAGAGATACATATGTATACCGCATAACATTAGCGGTCACAAACGGCTCCCCTGTGTAATGCCTCACGTAGGGCATTATCCAGAGTTTAACACGTTTACGTCATTAAGTCGTTATCGTTAATTATTCGAGTTCTACATACACTCACGACGCACATGCACACATATGTACAATATTAAACAAGTTGTTTCGATGCGTGGCATGTTTGTGGATGTACGTCAGGATTAAAGGACAATTAACGAGTTTTTACATTTAATTACATCGAACCTAAAAAAAAAACAAGAAAAAAAAATACTTGAACGGAAAATCTCTCTCATAATCACATACACACTTCAGTGCTAATCACCGTTTAATTAGTTTCACCACACTGACTATCTCCACGTCAATTCAAATCCTCCAATAAATCAGGTCATTAAAGGAGGGAGATACCCGTCCAACGGATTACCCTCGAGCAGTCTATAATTTTCCACTTCAAAGGTTGAAAGTTTATTCCACCCTCAGCCTTGACTCCCCGCAGCAGGTGAAAAAAAAAAACAACGAACTTTCCAAGAATCGATTGTAACATCCAGAAAGGATTTAGGTGGAAAAATCCTTCGGGATAACCTATACTTTTGAATGTGCTTAGTGGTTGCACATAATGTTACCCCTAAACCTTTAGATAATAGGATTTTGAAAGTACCTACCTACCCATCTCCTATCCGCCAGTCAAGCCTACCTAAGTGTGTGCCTGTTTATGCAGATACAAGTTTAAATTGCGGCCTGCTTGCGCCTGGGTGTGTAAAGAAGGATTCATTATTAAACTTTCAATTTGTTCCATTGTTACGAGAGGAGCACAGAGCGGAAAACTTGGGGTTTGTGGATGCCAGGACTTTTTGGGAAGTTTCTTTTATTCTCTTCACTCGGTTTTTTTGTTTTTTTGTTTTGAGGTCAACCTCATGTGATTAGAAACGGGAAAGGAGGCGGACGGCAGTTTGCGGAAAGTTATAAACTTTCAATGTAGTTGAGATTAGTTAACATATTTTTGTAGTGATATGAGTGTTACCATAAAGTAGAGCGGGTTATGTTTTACTATGCACTGATCCTTAACTATTTTTATGGTTACATGGTTGAGTGGATCTCGCATGTACCAGTATGTGTACACGTTTAATAACGGAAAGGGTTACATTTGGAATGGTACCGTTTTTTGTTTGGCTTCTAGTTAGATGGGTTTCTGGGGCAATTTTTGACAGAAGGCTATAAATGAAAGGGACATGACAATGTGAGAGGAATACGTAACGCTTTAGAATTTGGGATGGGAGATTGTTGCTGAGTAATTTTAATCAGTATGGGGTAGGTGCTCTCTCAGGCGTTCGTTTATTCATAAATGGAACTGCGAATGAAGTTGAGAAAAATATATGTGACATAGATATGTAGATAGATGGAGGAGACTTGCTTTTAGTTTCTGGAGAGTCACATTTGACGAAAAAGAAAAATCAGTTAGTTAGAAACTGAAGCTGTAACCCCAGAAGGAAATGCAAAAAAAAAATAGGTCACTCCGTAGGTCATTCGAAGAGCAAGTACGTATAAACACGGATTGAACACGGAGTGGAATCCTTTAAAGTGATAGTTGATAGTCAGATATGATGATCACACTTCGTTAGCTCTTCGAAAAGTGAAAGGGGCACACAAAACTATCACAAAAAACTTAGAAAGAGCTAAAGGTAGGATTGTGATAGTGAACAATAGACTTATCACTTTAGAGGATTCCACTTCTACTCTGCTAGGACCACGGAGAAAGGAGCTCTCTGAAACTCACTTCCATAAACGAAAGAGGCAAAAAGTAGTCTTACTCTGGATCACACTAGGATCGATTCACATTAAGACGTTTGAAAAGGCCATCTTGAACGACTGTATTTACTGAAACTGTTTTATTATTAAAATTTAGGAATTGAAATCTGACATTGACAACACATGAAGTCATCAAATGAATTCTTTGTACTAACAAGGTCAACAGAATAGTATTATATTAAAAGAAACAAATTGCTCAGATCTAGACTAGAAATGATGACTTATTAGGGGATGCAAAGGAGAGAAAGTATTTTTAAACAAGATGTGGAGCGTAGTCCTTGAAAAGGTGCTCAACTTTAAGGTCGAACTTATGATGAGAATATTCATTATCTAGAAAGTTTTAAAAGAATCTTCTGCGACATTACGTAAGAGGGACTTGAAGGAGTTCTAAAAGGAATTTGTTCGTACAAAAGTATTCAGTCATTTGGAAAAAAAATAAAGTGCCCGACTCGGTCGTACGGACTTGCAGCTTAAGTGTACAACTTCATCAGGATTGAAGTCCAAGTCTTTACTTTTCCCAGTAAAGTAGACGTGGCATTCTGCGTTTCGATGGAATAATAGTCAACACAATGTTTTGTTTTATAAAAAGTGGGCGTGGCCAGATAGGGTGTTTGGATGAATCATAGAAAATTTTAAGGTCTATCACTGTTCTTAAATAGTTTTTCTCAATTTCTAGAAAATCTATTTTAACTGAAATCGGCCTCAAGTAAACTACCCTTAATTTTAAGGTTAGAATGAAAATTCCGATTTCGCCTCGAGGTGTGAACCCACAGACCACAGATATGAACTTTGAAGCAAATCCGTCCAGCCGCTTAGGCTGCAGTCGTTCATACAGACAGACGGAATTGCCGGACCTACTTTTTTGGACTTCTCCATCATAGTAATGTCAAGTTTGATTAAAATCTCGAGTTCGATTTTTTTCATGAAAGCAATACTTGTCCTATAGGTATAGGTGCAAGTAAAAATGCACTTGGAAGGCCAACTAGGTTCATATGATACGTTAGAGCGGGTCAGTGTTAGAAATGTCTGTGAAATTGATTCTACTGGAAGAAAATTACAAATAAAAGGACTCACAGATGCCAAAGTAAGGTTTTCTGAGAAGAAAATGGGTCGAATTATAAGACTGAGCAGGCTTCAAAAAGTCTAAGCAAAGGTTTTCAATATATTGTGCAATGAAAGACTTGCAAAGGATTCTCAATCTTTTGATGAGAAAACAAACTTCTTTTTAATAAAAGTCTAGAAGTCTAGACCACGAGATCAGACTTTAAAAGTCAAGACCTAGAGAACCAAAAAAATCCAATTAACTCGAAAAAAGGTAAAAAAACGGAAAAGTCTGAAGGTAACAAGTCTTCCTACAGTTTGCAAATAGCCTTAAATTCTAAGTAAAGTTTGATTTCACCTCTGTGGTATCGAATGAATAAAATGTACTGCTGCCCTGCATCCATTGAGGTTAGGAAATAACTGACAATTTAAAGAGACTATCGATTCCATATTTTAGTACACCGGAACATGGTCTTCACAACTTGAAGATTTTGGATTAAATTCTGGGCATATGGAAGAAGACAAGGGCAATGGTATGATTACTCTTCTCCCTGCCGTCAAGTTCACCCACTGTAAAAGAAAGACAAACAAAAATGGAAGGAACTTCGCAAAACACACAAAAAAATTCTTAGAATTGCTATTAAAAGTAAAAAAGTACTGTTTCTTCCACTGATATTCTTTAAAATCTCTGTTTTAAGCAACAGTTGAAAATCACACAAAAGCAATTGATGATTGCGATGGAGATGGTCAGTGAAGTAGCTCTTTTGTAGGTGAAGTCAAGAAGACCCTCTTCGACCTCGTATACCAAGTTAAGTTAGAGTCCTTCGAACGTAGACTGTTTTGTTCGTTCAATATAATACGCATCTGCATACTTATGTGTGGAAAAGTAAGAATTGTTGTTTATATAAGAGTTGAAGCTTTAGGGTTCTTATTGTCACAGTTTTCTTAGCTATGATGTGAGAGAGATGATCTATTCGAGCAAGCTGTCAAAATACATTTATTCCTCTGAAACCAAACGCACCTCCTAAATTCGGCATGTTGGTGATAGCAAGTCGTTTCATATGTCGACAATTCCAAGTAAATCTTCATGGATTAGCCTCTGCATTGTCCATACAATTACAATTCAAATCAAAGGCGATCAATCCTTGGTCTAGACAGAAAGCCTTCGTCCTTTATATACTTTACTGCAACAATGTCACATTTCTATAATTAAATGTCGTCTGCGGCGTGGGTGATTATTACATTACAACTTTGTTAATCTCATTCGTTTTAATATGTGCAGTTTCGTTGCTAGTCATTAACTTTGACATAACCCCCACACTGGATAACGTCTACTATTCTACTCTCTATTGACAGCGTTACGTATAGCTAGTACAGCACTCCTGCCAACAGTTAAGTACAGACCACATCCGTCTAACTGTCGAAACATTTGGCAAAGTATTACAAGGACAAATAGGGAGTTGTTAAAGGCGGAATGTGATTGTATTTACTTGGTTTACTACTTTCACTATTCTATGATTAAATATGCCGTAAACGTCAAAGCAAACTGTAAGTTACGTTAGGAGTGACAGTAAAAATAAAAAAATGTTTAGTACTTTTTATGGAGTACCCTGGAAACGTCAAAAACATTTAATTTCGGAGAAAGAATTGCTGTGGTTACAGATTTCTTATGTCATAAATTGCAGCTGAAAACTAAAGTGCAAAGTGCACGATAACGTTTCTCAATAAAATGAGCCTGAATGTTGTTTAAAGATGGACCTTGTTCAAACAGACGAGTTTTGAACTGGTAAGGATGTAACACAATCAAAAAACATTAGCTCTGGCAAGAGAAGGAAGATGATGGCAACAAGATTCATTCAAACTCATACCTACACAAGGAAGGACTCAGGAATTAAATTTAAATGTTGGTACATCTTTGGAGGCCAAAAATTCTTCTAAAAAGTAAATTCATTTTGAAATAGCATACAACAAAGATCACCGCTTCTGCGACCGTTTTAAAAAACTGAATCGATGCAAGGTGTATTCCAGGGTGGAAAATTCTGTGAGGCAGTACTTCAAGATCTAGTCGTTAGAATTGAATCCGCATTTGGTAGAAAAAAATACGCATGTTCATCGATATAGAAGGCGCCTTAGACCGTACACGGGGTAAAGGAGACATTGGACATAGACGACGACATTCATCTCCATAGCTTTGATGAATGGTAGTTGACCTTCTGTTGCAAACTCTCAATAATTCAAACTTCTACGCTTAGGCTCTTGAGTCATCACGACAGACTATCTGGAAGATACCCATGATCGATGGTCGAATCAGGAGGGTCAACAAGTGCTAAAATGCCTTACTATCCAGATCTCCGATAAAACGAAATAGGTATGTGAAAGTGATCCTGGATATGAAACTTCTTTGTGCAAAAGCATTTCAAGGTGAAGACATCCAGTTGTGTGACAAGATATGAGACTCATCACCGAAAAGAGTCATTTGGATCCATTATACGGCTACGATCAGAAATTTTGATGTTGGGGGCTTTACTTATGTAACTGCCTTCTAGTTTTAACTCCACAAAATGGTCTGTCTCGGCTGGAGGTGGATCGGAGAATCTGGGTCTGTAGTGACAGTCAAGCTCAGCTTAACCCCTTTCAAACCTCTAACCATAATTCGAACATGCAAGATCTTTTTCAACTCTTTTGCAAGGGCAATTTTTTGGCTTCTGTTTGGGTCTCAGATCATACCGTCGGTCGAT
Organism: Xylota segnis; assembly: GCA_963583995.1. Lineage (NCBI taxonomy): Eukaryota > Metazoa > Arthropoda > Insecta > Diptera > Syrphidae > Xylota > Xylota segnis. Next base: position 55,394,108 of record OY757237.1, on the reverse strand, counting down.
GCGATTGCTAAGCAAGGTTCAAAGGATGAATTATGTCTACAACAATGCTTTAACAAGAATATTATTCCAATTTCAGACTCCAAGTAAGAGAACATAAGGAAGGTTACGATGAAGTTTGGGAGATAAAGTCATCGTTGAAGTCAAATTCCTAGATATACAGGGTCGACAAGAAAGAGGAGTTGACGGTGTTAACAAGGATTCAAAGCAGGCTGTGACCTGTGAGTCTTTGAAACACACAAAAAAGGGTAAACATAGGAAATTGACTATGAAGAAGACACAGTATTCAATAACGTCAGCAAGTGAAGAGAGAACAGTGCAAGCAACCGACATAAAATCCCAAAAATAAAAGACTTTAAAGAAATGTTATACCTTGCTTTAACTACGCAAAAATGTGTGAATAAATGGGTTACCCATAGCCCACAGGACCAGCTAGCCACATCCTGGAAGTGCCTTTTCTTAGCCCAATTCTAGCAGAATATTCTGTTTCTGTGCGTTATAAGCACAAACGAGCTGAAATAGCTACTCCGTATGGGTATTGGAAGCAGAAGATTTTCAGTCCAAAAATGTGAGAATAAATGGGTTACCTATAGCCCACAGGACCAGCTACCCACATCCTGAAAGTACCTTTTCTTAGCCCAATTCTAGCAGAATATTCTGTTTCTGTGCATTATAAGCACAAACGAGCTGAAATAGCTCCTCCGTATGGGTATTGGAAGCAGAAACTTTTTCAGTCCAAAAATGTGTGAATAAATGGGTTACCTATAGCCCACAGGACCAGCTTCCCACATCCTGAAAGTGCCTTTTCTTGGCCCAATTCTAGCAGAATATTCTGTTTCTGTGCATAAGAAGCACAAACGAGCTGAAATAGCTCCTCCGTATGGGTATTGGAAGCAGAACATTTTTCAGTCCAAAAATGTGTGAATAAATGGGTTACCTATAGCCCACAGGACCAGCTAGCCACATCCTGGAAGTGCCTTTTCTTAGCCCAATTCTAGCAGAATATTATATTTCTGTGCATTATAAGCACAAACCAGCTAAAATAGCTCCTCCGTATGGGTATTGGAAGCAGAAACTTTTTCAGTCCAAAAATGTGTGAATAAATGGGTTACCTATAGCCCACAGGGCCAGCTACCCACATCCTGAAAGTGCCTTTTCTTGGCCCAATTCTAGCAGAATATTCTGTTTCTGTGCATTATAAGCACAAACGAGCTGAAATAGCTCCTCCGTATGGGTATTGGAAGCAGAAACTTTTTCAGCCCAAAAATGTGTGAATAAATGGGTTACCTATAGCCCACAGGACCAGCTTCCCACATCCTGAAAGTGCCTTTTCTTGGCCCAATTCTAGCAGAATATTCTGTTTCTGTGCATAAGAAGCACAAACGAGCTGAAATAGCTCCTCCGTATGGGTATTGGAAGCAGAACATTTTTCAGTCCAAAAATGTGTGAATAAATGGGTTACCAGCCCACAGGACCAGCTACCCACATCCTGAAAGTGCCTTTTCTTGGCCCAATTCTAGCAGAATATTCTGTTTCTGTGCATTATAAGCACAAACGAGCTGAAATAGCTCCTCCGTATGGGTATTGGAAGCAGAAAATTTTCAGTCCAAAAACCAAACGAGTTCTACAAGAGGTTAGACCTGGTCAGTAGTTGCAATTGCAATTGAATGTGAGAATACAGCTCGTTGACCCTACGTGGGTCTGGCAAATTGTTATGCTCATCAATAACTGAATTCCTGACCCATTTTGCAGTTGGACGTGACATATTCCCATGTCTGACTCAACTGCTTGACAGATGGACACATGTGTTAAGCTCTATTGGTTTGTTTTTATTGATATCCTCCGATCAATTGGCGTGTCAAGGGAAATACAATTTAAAGCGGACAATGTTCCTTCTATCATTCGAATTAATTAAAGCCCGTTCCAGTTTCCACACCGAAAACAATTAATCTTTGCTTTTGCCAGTAAATTTAGCAAAAGCCTTCGCTGTTGTCTGCTGGCTGTTGTCTCTCTAAAGCGACATTTTATTCAATGCAGACTTACAGTCTACATTATGCATGCAATCCATAACAAACTGCAATTACACTACGCTCCACCGTCAGAAGTATCACTAAGCCGCTGTTGTCTTATTTGTTTTTGTGTTTATGCAACACATTCATGCATCCACCAACACAGCCGAAAGACAGAGAGAAAGACTGCTCCTCGTATTAATTACATTCTTTCACGATGCAAATTTGGACGCTTTCTATGTTTTTGGTCGCGGGGTATGCAGAAATTTAACCACATTGTTTCCAACAAATTTTTTATCATAATGTAGACGTTGATGACGCTACTCACACGAAAGAGGTGCACAAAAGTTTTGCATTTGCAACAGGAGCAGCTTTGCATTTCCTGTAATGGCGAAATTACATCCATTTGGCACTTGCTGCGGGCGTAATTTGCATTAAGCCTATGCCTATGCTAAATGTTTGTGATTTCCTTCGAAAGGATTTGCAGGCAGGCGGCCACATGTGCAATGGGTGCAATGATCTCTCTGCAGAAACTGGGACAGTACAGTAAAGGAGAACAAAAACATGTAGAACTCATCATTAAAAGAAGAAGGAACATCCTGGCTTTTGAACAAGTATTACAAAGCGTTGCAAGAAAAACTATGTTTTTCATGTTACTTAAACCAAACTGAGATACATGCTATTGCATGCAAATTGCCTCCATTTACGGTTTTCCTTCTGACCAACTACGATAGATGGCCAACTAATTAGATTATAGAGAAGAAAGAAACAAAATTTCACACCCAATTCACAGTAAGCCACCACAGCGTAGCGTCCGCAAATGTCTTAACCTCTTAATTACGACCAAGTGGTACGCTTGAATGCATGCATGCATGCATGCGTGCTGCCTACCAATTGCTTAATTGATTGCTGAATTGAACTGAAGCAGTTTCGGTTTCACTGCAGTGTACTGTACTGCAGCTGCACGCAGTAACAAAATCGACCCATACTGTGGGGTATGTATCCTTTCTCTTGTCCTTTCTCAATCCCTATGCAGAGTCCACTTTAAAATGTTAATGCAGAAGCCAACGGCAGCTACAAACAGAAAACATCAACATTCCCCATCGTAGATACTGGTTAAAGTTGACAGGATAATTAGTTTCAATCAGAGAGGACATGACACTATTTCAACTCAGACGTTGTTGGTTGCGTGATCCAATGTAAATGTCAGAGGGGATCCACGTACATATGTATGTATAGGTATAATAGGGAAATTAGATTCCACCTGACAGTACATCAGAGCGAATCTGGTCAAGGGCACAAGTGTGTCGCCGCCGTATCACCCTTTTACCATCTCTTATGCTCTAATAAATATTAACTGTATCATCATCAACCTCCCATGTGAGCAGGTACACGACATCGCACCATCGAGAAGCACAAATGCATCCAAAAAGGTAAATTTCAAAACCCGAATGCATCCATCCGAACATAATTTCTCATTTCGGTGGACCGTTCACACACTTAGCGCCGCAAGTTGCAGTATGCACGTGTATAGGTACGATAAATTCGGTTTCTATGTTACCCGCAACATTACGTAACATCTTCCACCGATTTAAACAGAACCACTACTTAAGAAAAGTGTATCTTTATCTTTCGGTTGCAGGTATTGATTTTCGAGTTTCGGTGAAAATAACGACAATCGGATGGAATTGGAGCGCACTCCGGTTGCATTGTGCGAACTGTTATGCAATCGGCTGCAGCTTGAGCTGTAAACCGAGGGCTGTTCGAGGTGCATTAACACAATCTGTCAGGAGAGATAGATGCAAATGTGCGGTTCGAGCTATCAGATTTCGGTGGGAAAATCACACAGCCACGGAATGCAAAGCGCACAATCAACGACGGGATTAGGGGCAAAATGGATTATAATGGCGGCGGTGGTGGTGGATTTTTGGCTTTAAGACCGACTTTTGCGCGCCTGGAGGGAATAAAATTGGAGCACGATGGCTTGGGACTCAAGTCTGGTGTTGGATAATAGACGGATGATTGATCATAATTGCTGGTTGTTGAGGAAAATATTATTCCAGTGAAATACGGAAAATTTACAATCTGTTTGAAATGGGTTGTGCGGTACCCTATTGTTGGTCATTGGGGCAGCAGCAGTATGGCATTTGAAAATACACATTTATTCACTTCAAGGGTTTGGTTAGATGTATGAAATGTGTATTTCGTTTGGCCGATATCTTCGAGAGGAGGAGATAATCTACACACGACATCGATCTAGTCAGCATAGCTAGAAGAAGAGCTCAACCAAACTGGGAGAGTCCAATTGAAAGCTAGCTAAAGGCCACGCTACCTACCTAGGCTTGTCGGTTAAACTGTACCACAACCTAAGTACCTAAGTACCTAAGTAAGATTCATATAGAATTGAAAACAATTTTTTTTCTAACTTTAGGAAATATCGGCAGACAAACCAAACTTTAAAAATCCACTTAAAATGTATAAAACGTTAAAATCTCATTCAAACGGATCGTACGGACGCAACGCCTGCACTAGATCCAGGACCATATTCTTAACACGAATGGAAGGGGCCTACTGTTCAATCCCATGTTCTAAGAGAAGTTATACTGCCATATGTTTGTCAGACGTTCGAAAGAGCTGGGAACGTGAAAAAACTTTTAGGTATTTTGCTTGAGGACCGAACCTTGTCCAATGTAGTAACACCGCTCTGTTGTTCAATGCATTAATCACTTGAGCAACGGGGCGATTGGAAGAAAAAAGTGGGCGTGGCTTTGTATAATGCAAGGATGTTTTTGATTCATAGTACTGCATCACTTTCTGCAACAATTAGGTATGAAATTTCATCCTCTTCGCTGAAAATCTAAAGCCCAAAATGTGCAAGATCAGTGCATTTGTATTTGAACTGTCTAAAGGTATCTGAGCCAAGTTGTATGTGGTGTCAGGTAGATCCGATCGTGCAACGCAATATTCATTAAATTGATACGAAAATTTGACCCATAAGGACGAGCTATATAAATGTGACATATACGTCTAACACCAGGCAGTTACCAACTGCATTCTCTGTTACATAAAAAATGGTATAATGTCCCATCTACCCTATCCGAGACTAAATATTCATAATTGATCAGTAGTCACAACAACCGGGAAATGAAAGGGAGTCGATCTGTGATCTGCAAAATTACTTGGGTGTCGATTTACAGGAGTTTTCTGTTACGACTGATTGAGTGTAATGTTCATAGACTGTCGTACAGAGGCTTCCCGCAAAGGTTTCGACTTGAGAAACTAGGTCAGTAAGCCTTTTTTTTAGTCAGAAGTGATACTTAGTAAGTTTTCAACAGAGTACTGGTTTAATTGGGTAGCAAGAAGGTTGTGTAATAGGATCCAAACTCTGACGTTTTATACTTATCAAGAAAATTTGGCTTGCAACTGATTACATAGTTAAATCAGCAAAACGGAAACAAAAACTTAGGTCTCTAATAGATCTAGATCACCGTCAAGGATTAAGACAAACCTATTGTATGTGTATAATGTATACGCTGTCGAATGTGAAAAAGTATGAGGAGCCGCTGGAATCTTTATCAGTTGAGGAGGTAGAGCAAATTCAGGCTGTTGACAGCTTTAATAGTCAGTAGCTGTCGTCAATGGAGAATGAATGGAGTACCTCTACCGACTCTGTCCACTTAACAGGCAGTGATAAATGCTGCTGTTCGTTACCTTCCATATACCACTCCTGTCATCGATGTCCAGCCAAGCTATCAATAATTTATGTAACAAGACACATTAAGTGCTTAGTGGAAACCCCCTGAACTACCAAAGAACCATCAAGGATACTCAATAAATGTTGGCCTTTTCGTATCGCCACTTACACGAAAGTGCATCGTTAGCACATTCATGAGGCGTAAATTCAAAAACAAATTTACCATGACCCAAACTAACTTATTCTAACACTTTTTTTAGGCTTGACCAGAGCACAATCCTGGCGTGTTGAAAAACCTTTCATTTGCGCAATACATTTCTGGCGGGTCTGGTTGGGTCTGGTTGGGTCACCTCATGCACTACCACAAAACACCAATTACATTTCTATTCATAAGTTCAAAAGTACCTCGAAAATGCTTAGCACTGCTCCACCACCCACTGCTTGCAGCAATTGCAGTACGGAAACACAATCATCGCCAGCAGATGCAATGATTTCCAATTCACTGAGCAGTAAGGCTAAAATGAACTCTCTCTCGACCAGAAACCGCATCGCATAACACTAAAAATGCCTACAAACACGAACATCGAACATCCACTTGAAAAATTTTGGGACGCAAAACTGTTTTGCATTCCCCAGCAAAGTCTAGTACCCTCACACACTGTGTTTAAAAAAAAAAAAAAAAAAAAGAAAAAGGACCTCTGTCCGGATATTTGCTCTTTGCCAACGATTATACTCAATAATGGGCCAGTCTTCGGTTTGCTTTTAACCCCTGACTTTTAACAGAGGGCTTCCTCTCTCATTCACTCATTGGCAAGCAGCAACGAAAAGTACACACTCGTCCTGCGATGCTATTTGAAATATTTATGCATGCATGAGACGCATCCGATATCTACCACCTACGAGTTGTACGTTCTGACTGACCCAATTCTTTGCTTTGCATTAAATTAAATTTGCCGTTACCCACTACTGGTGATGGTACTACTATGTGCGGTGGTGCTGGAAAAAGGACCGTCTCTCCTCGGAACATAATTAATGGACGCGTTGCACTTTTGCCATGCTCCTAGGATCATTGATTATTAATTCATTGCAGCGAAACAGCTTAATGATTTAATGGAATACCATGGAACAGCATGAGAGAGCACGAAGCAGTTGTGGAAGCAATATGCTGCCGCAGTGGATCGGTACTATTTTTTACTTGTTTTTTTCTCATTTTATAACGATTTATGTTTCAAAAGTGTTTGCTGTTTGCCATTCAATTAATTTTGTCTCGGGAATCGCTGCTGGACGATAAAAAGTAAAGAAGTATGAGGTACACTCCCTGAACGTTGATTGCAATCAACCTTCAAGCCGACTAGTACGAGTGTGTGTGAGTGGATGTTTTGGGCTGATAACTGCCATCTGATGGACCTTGAGATTTTTTTTCTGTTTATTACCCATAGGCTTCGATGAGGGGGTTTTAATCTTCATTTCACTTTACCAGAGGGGCCAACAAGTGTCTCACAATAAAGGGGATTTTTTTTCGAGTAAAGTTATGCTCTCATTCGGGCCAAATCACCTTGAAACTTAAAGACAAAAACGAAAAACCTCTTATTGGAGTTTTGGAAAAGTTAAATACATGATTCTTTGCATGTCTGATGGGCAACCTGTTTCAAGAAGACCAAGCAACGATAGTAGGTGCGTAGTTTCAATTAGGGTCAAGACTTTCCAACGCAATGAGGAATGGAACGATTGAAAAGGGTGTCGGCCAGTAACAGTTTTGGTAATAACGTTTTGTAACACTTTGTAGGGTCCGTAGATTTGCAGCGTGTCTGAGAAGATTTTCATTTACACAGTTATCTGATTTAAGTTGTACAGTAGGCTTCAATAGATCCAACGCCTAAGGGAGACAAAAACCGTGTTTAAAGCCAGTTAAGTACTGCTTGTGTGTTTGTGGGTGATCACAGTGGACTGGAAAGACTTATGTACAGATCTCGGATATGAGACTAAATTACATGTCTTTCGTGACCACAATGAAAACGATGACAGGTTAAGCCGCACAAGACTGGTCCTAAAATAGTTCAGACTTATCATCAGTACACTGAACTACAGGAAACATGGGATGAAACACAAGATGACTACTCGTACTCGTGGTTTTAGGGAACAAAAAATTTGGATAGATGCTTGCTGCTTTTGGATGACGATCAGCTAAGATGATGGAGAAAGCATTGCGCTAATTCAGCCAAACGACAGCAAGACGTTACCTGAGAATAACCAAAAGATCGGTAACCTCGTAGAGTACGACAACTAGAAGGTATATGTGCGCATGGTCAACATGAAAGTTGAATTCAAAAAACATCTGCAAAGTACTCTAAGCAGTTATCCAGAGAACTCTTGCGTGGTTCACGTCTGGAATATTCACCGAGTGTACAACAATCATGACTTGAAAACATCCAGTACTTAAGAATTCAATCAAATAGTGAAATAGTAGGTTGAAGAGAGGGGTTACCAGCAACCAGGAGCCAATAGAAATGGATAAACATGCAAAAGATGAATAGGATGATCGAATAGAAACAAAGATGGATGAGATGTCGATATGAGTCCTACATAGCCCTACAATTGTCCAGGGAATTAAGTTTGAGGCTCTTGTCCTCTATCTTATCCTTGCCATTTCCTTTATCCTTGGTACATCTTCTCTAAGACAGTTTTTCTAAGGAATTGAAAAGTGAGAAGAGGATCTGGTATCAACCACTTGTTAAAATATTTTGTTCTTCGACGAGTAAGTGGTCTACAAGATCCTACAATATGTTCCGGAGGGTCGTTGGAATATATATGGAATATATGGAAAATTCATTACTGAATATGGAAAGGGCCTAATCTGACTCGGTTAGTTTAAGTCAAGGAGTTCTCTACCCCGGTATGATAGGGTTGACACTTGCTTCTGTGAGGAATTTGGTCAAAGTTTTGGCGTGTTCTTTATTTTGGTACATAGTCTCCTATATACCAAAATAGTTCAATTCTTATGAAGGCATACTGGAACCACTGTCATTTCGACATTTCTACACACGTTCAGACCTTTCATCATGTCATGTCTCTGTCCACTGGTTCAGAATCCCAAGTATGACTGGCTCCGTAGAAAACCATACCCTTAATCAGAAAGACCTGAACCTTTACGGAAGTTTTAGACAGAAATAGCTCATCGGGGAACATCAATATCAAACGATAGTTCTGCTGTGAACTTAAAATAGATAAAGAAGATGGTGGAAGTCCCTACGAACCCATTTCCGATTCATTGCTCATTCAGTGAGTGTGCCCTCGGTATCGACCCATAATAGCCAACCTTTTCAGCAAGAGATCCAATCGTTTCAAGTTTATATAATCATGCTCCTGCATGCACTCACTAAATAAAAGGACCCTAACATCTTGGACTCAGTATACATTTGGAGGCACTTAGATGTTATAGTTGTATCAGTGATTTCTGTTTGCTCTAATTTGGTGTTATGCTCATCATAACAGGGCTGGTATAGGGTTGTTGATTGTGTAGTCATCATCTAAGAGGTTCAATGCATCTTCTACAACAGAGAAGTTTAAAAACCCATCTTCAAGTCACTCAACCCCCATCTATTAGTTCATAACTTAAAGGGACTAATCCTCAAGTGGTGCACAACATACGACAACGTTCTTAAGATCCCCTTTCTCAAATTGAAAAAAAAAACTTACGAGTATCACTAATCCAAAAAGGTGTAATGTAATGTACACTGTCCCAGAGCCATATTTACGAGAATTATTTATCGCTTTCAAAGAGGTCTGCGACAAGGCGCATAATTCCCTGTCATTTGCTAGACTACCAAACCATAAATTATTCGCACGTTTTTTTTGATTTCATGCATAGCACCACTGTTGAATAGAAAACAAATCGCCGATGGTAAATAATTCGCAAATCTATTTAAATCACTGTCAGACATCCATGCATAACCGCAGGTCAGCAAATTTGAAAGTTCGAACGAACAACTCAAATATGGATCGCTTCCAATCACTCATAAATGTATCCACAAGCCGAAATCGGCCACACGGATAAGAGAAAAAGAATTATGTAAAATCTTGTTTAATTGCTATCGCTCCATCCGATCGGAATTCATTTCGTTCATAAAGAAAACACCGAGCAGCACCAGTAAATCACGACATTAGAAGTGAATCGTAACCGCCATCATAACGTATGCAGATGTACGTATCTAGCATCTAAATCTGGCCTTATAGCTTGAAACAAACAACAGATGTCGGTGTCTATTAATTATCATTTGTTTCAGAGCACTGCTCGGCTATGCATTTACCTACATACGTGTGCATTTTAAAGTGACAGTGACACAATCAATGTCGGATTGAAATGTATCTATGAATTTATTTTACTCTTTCTGTGAATGGAAAATGCAAGCCTACCACGTGTGGAGGGGTAGATACTGTTAGATACGGATGATAATGCAGACTGCATTTTAATTGGATTTCGGTTTTATTTTCAGACAAACAAATATATCTAAACTAATCCGGATGAGAGTGTGGCTATAGTGTGATTGTGATTGTGATGAAGATGCTATGATTATAAATGTAATTATGTCATGAAGCCGACTTTCGTCACATCTTTCTTTAGATGTGTCGTCTAATAAAGACTCATGTATGAGACGAGTGGCGATGGAATGTCAGGGAAGAGTTCTTGGTTTTATTTAGATCACAGCACTAAGGGTAATAATCCTTTCATATGAACTTGGGGCATACTATTGTGGAAAGCAGTTCTGCTATATAACTCTGAAGATGGAGTTCGTAAGTAGCTACCCAGTTGTCAACGATGATAAGATTATAGAATACCCAGAACATGTAACAGGGACAATAGTCTAATCAGATTCAGTTCTCACAAACAGAAACAAGGCACCAGAATTACAGGAAATAGTATTAAATTCGGGATTGCAATGTCCAAGTGAAAAAAACTATCATAAATGCAGGATCCTTAAAAATACTAAGTGAGGGAACCAATGCCAAATAGAAGGACAATAAATAAATACTTGGTGCAACAGGTCGATGGGACCCAGGGCCTAACTTCTCACAACCACTCGTGTTGTGCGTGTTATATTCTTTACACGAATGGAAGGGACCTACTGTTCAATGCCGTGTCCGAAGAGCAATTTGTTATTTGAGAAGCTTTCTCGAGACAGTTGTACTCTCGGATGTTTGTCAGACGCTCGCGAGAGGTGGGGCCGTGAGAAACTTTTTTTTAGCGTTCTGACTGGGATTCGAACCTCGAACCCCTTGCTTCATAGTCCAACGCACTAATCACTGAGCTACGGCGTCTACGAAGGACCTTTTTAGCTAAAGTTACACTATCCTGCAATGGAAGAAGACTGAAATGTTAGATCTTAGCATAGTAAGTCTATAAAGTTCGTAGTTATCAGACCGTGAACTGACACGAATGATTATGAAAATTAGCACACAAAATCATGGATTCTCAGATATGAGCAAGAAAATCTGAACATAGTGTGGTAAAAGAGACGAAAAAAGTAGAATTTGTAGAATTTCGGACATGAGGGCAATAACAACAGTCTCAGAAGCAATGCCATATAACGCCTGAAGCTCTACATTCTAAGCAGATATTAAAGTTCTAAGGGACACAAACGACAGATACTCTTGCTCCCCTAAAAAGGATTGGAATTTACTTTTATAAGGCAAGACCAGACAAGCTTATACACAATGATATGAAATCCTTTTTCACCCTAAGACTCCATGGGTGTCGGAATATATACCCTGCAGTACCACATAAAAAAACTATGATTGTCTAAAGCAGACCTACATATGTCGAACATATGAAAACGAATACGTCAACGAAGACACAAGCCATTTAATTTGGCTGGCTAATCATCGATGGCATCAGCTTGACCATAACAAGACTGCTCTGTCCAATTTTAAACGAAAATAGGACCACGGAACTCCTAAAACACACGAGAGGAACCCTCTTCATGATAGTTAATACGCTAACTGAACACTGTGCTAAAGGAAGGCCTGCTCAAAGACTGGGCATCCCCTAAAATGACTTTTGCAGAAGCTTTAGGGATGAGGAGGAAGAGGAGACCGCCTGTCACCTGCTACGCACGTGCCCTGCACTTGCCAACATTAGAAAGGCTACACTAGGTAAATGCCTTTTCAACGATCAACTGCACGGCTAACATTATCGTTATCGAAGGCCGATCTAAACCAACCAACCAAAAGTTATAAATTTCTTCGTTGTAGTTAGCCTCTATCTCGTCTACCCAAATAAATAACTTAACCTAGCTCAATGGATTCTATTAGAGTTGGAAAAATTCTATTCTTCCCAGAACCAAGGGCTTGAGCTCAAAGCCTACATGAAAGCACAACACTAAGACAAAATAGGGAACAAATCCTAAAAGTCGTTAGGAAAGGTTAAAGTAAGTCTTTATATGTCTTTTATCCACAAGGTTTGTAAACGATTTTTATAGCAATATCTTCTCTGCATCAATCATGGATAGGATGCTGATGAACTTAGAATATCGACAGTAGCTTCAGGAGCTAATATGAAATTCAATTATAGATACAGTAGTCACTAGACTACGTTCCATTTTTTCTGTCTATTGCTGGAGCTTGCAAGGAGATATGTGTCATGAGTCATCTTTGTTATATGAGAGTCAAACTGTTTAGCAAATCAGAGAATCTTGCACAAGTTTCACTTTCTCCAGGTAACTTAATTTTGAGGACTCAAACAGTAATTAGCACATTTCATCCCACGCTTCAATTATGAATGACACTTATGTTTTCGTAGCTGGCAAGCCAATTAAAAAAGTAAAAGTATGAATGTGTTGGGTATTCTACAACAAATAGTCAAAAAATAAACACAATGCTTGTTAGTCATTTTTTTGGAAAAATTCAAGCAGACGACTTAAAGAAGTACAGGTAAAAACCGGAAAATACAATCATTGTCATCAGAAGATTGCCAGTATTGATCAGCCCTTCCACCAAGGGCAATTAACTATCACCCAAAGGAAGCAAATCTTGAAGGATTACCAAAAAACCATTTGCAGTACTTTCATACAACGCTGACAAACCTGGCATTGATCTATCAGTTCAGATGACGTCACACGCGACGGCTCTACCTAAAGATTTTTGAGATTGCAGTTTTAAACGCATTGGAGTCATTTTGCTATAAAAAAATTAAGCAACACCAAGTTTGTGGAAAAGGGAATTTAAAAGGTGTATATCCGTTCTCCTGCACAACTAGAAATATATCCTCCCTCAATGCAGTAGAATCTATCTAGTCTTAATCTTAATGACGGACAATAGCTGGTGGAAATAGCTTGCCACATATGATAAAGCCAGACTAACAAGCTTTTACAAAAGGACGGGAAAACCATGTGAATGTTGGTAGATGCACTCACTGGGAATAATATTCTAAGGAACAATACAGTGAAACTTAAACTCAACGATGACAACATATGCAAAGTATAAGATGACGAAACACAAGCCTGTGCCACTGTCAAAGGTGCTGTCAATTGAGAAAAAAAAAACAATAGGAAGATTCAAGGACCTACAAGAACTATATGATGTCTCACCTTACATCACCATGGCTAGGGACCTTATTCAGCAACGAACAGTAAGGAAGTAAGTGTAGGAACTGGTACCAAACTCCCAGTTCAAGTTTTTTTTGTACTTAAATACAATTTGTCGTGAAATTAGTAAATTTTTTCATAATGAATTGTATCTCTCAATATCAACCATATTTTTAGATGTTAATCTGAACAGAATATGTGTATATCTAGTGTTCAACAGATGGAATGTTTTTATAATCAGTTTGTTCCAAGAGGCATTAAAGAAAAAGGCATGCCCTTGCCTTATGGTGGTCCTGATAGTTATTTTTTCCCAAAATTTGCTGGATACGTAGTGTGTCAAGACTAAACCTCTTCAATCTCAATTACATGAACTATAGGGATACAACATATGAGATACGTTCATAACCTACAGTCTAAAAAGCATTTCAGTAAATTTCAAACAAAATTGCAGCTCCCTACTTGACGACTAAGTGATAGTACGTCAACATGTCCAAACACTACACATCCACAACACGCCACAGTAGCTCCAATCTAACACCCAACATGTCCGCTACATAATCAAGACAAGACTCTTGACAGTAAACATTCACTTAACAGCCTTAACCCCCAAAGAAGTTACGTGAACCTATTCAAACTGTGCCAATTGTCAATACGTAACCTTTCCTTTCCCTTAACCAACAAAAAAAAAAAACACCGTTCATTGTTTGACGCCAATTCACATCCATCTAAGTCTGAGCAACAAGAAAATAAAATAATAATAAAAATTATTTAATTCATCGAATGCTTCAGATGCCAAAAAAGAGAATGGCAGCCCATAACCCACCCGTGTGGGCTACTCGACGCATATAAATCATGTAAAACACAAAAGCCAGTGCCCTGGTAAAATGAAACTTCAATCCAAACCGACAGACATAGTCCAGAAGACACTCCTTTTTCTTCTTACCTACCTACGCCACGACGCGACGCCTGCGAGCGGCAGGCGCAGACACAAAACTTTCTTAATTAAAGTTTTGCTGTTCGCTTCACTTCACCCGGCCACTCTGGTGACCGGAGACATTTTGAAATAATTCACTGAAAAATTTAGCAAAACTATTTGAAATGCATCGCTTCGCTACTGGTGTTGACCCAACCCAAGTGACATCTGTTTACTAATCAAACAGTCTTTGTGCGGCGAAAATATTCATTAAAAACACATTAAAACTTGCTAAATATGAGTAGTTGTGTTAAATATTTATTTACAATTAAAAATAAGAAGCAGCACACAGTGGCGTGCTGGTGTAGATACTCGTCCAGTGGAACAATGCAAATAGTGGAAACAACTTTAAAGATCAACCTTGACAGAGAATTTTCTAAGGCTGTCCTTGAAGCACTATTTACCCAAAGACGGAGGCTTTGAATTCTGAAGGAACATAGTACTTAGGTACGTCGAAAGTTTGATCGCATTTAGATAGAAAAGATCTTTCAAGGGACAAGGATACGAAACACATCATCTCATGAGTATTATGTGCCGCAGAGTGACTTCCATTGAAATAAAATCAAAAGGATGACCATTGAGCTGAAACTGTCTCTAAGACTGCCACGACCTTAGCCCATGGTATCCACCTGCACAAAGTTTGACCCAGACCCACTAACAATACCACCTTCAAGTAGACGAACCACAAGCCCCTACCCACAGCTGTCATCGCCTGACGTGTAATTTTTAACCATAATGCCCCTCATCGATGCAACAGTTTGATTATCTAACGACAGCTTAAGGAGAATTAATGACTTAACTTACCCGATGGAGGCTTTCAAAACTTTTCATTTCTCCATTATCATTAATTCTCCCCACATGCAGTGCGCCACACATCTCAAGTGGTGCGTGAAAATTTTTGCAAAACACATCGAAACACGCGCACTCCACCATCTGCATGTATCTATCGAGGGTATCTATCGATTGATTGATTCTGATGCATTTGCATTCGTTGAGCATAAATCAAGGAACACAATCAGTACTTGGCTGAGTGCCACTCCTCATTTCCCGCCAACATCGATTTTCCTCTACGGCGGGCATACACATTCCACGCATGGTTCGATCGTGGAAAATTGATTGTACTCGTATCCCCACTCTGGGGCGAGAGATCATTCCTATTCATCACAGTGTGCCAAACTTTCATTTTCATTGAAGAACCCCGACTTAGTTTCTCACAGTCATTGTCCGTTTTGCATCGATCTATTGATTGGAAGCCTATTACTGTTTTTTTTTTTTCTATTTTTATCCGAATGCCCACTTGGAGCCACAACATGTGTGTAAGTCAAGCTTAGGAAACGCGAACATTGTATTCCCCTCTTCGAAGCGAACACACATTTTGTGTATCTGTATCTGGAAAGCACAACAACCTGACAGTGTAGTCTCCCTCCCATCAGAGTCTACCTTAGCTGTTGCCGCTGCAGATACCTCAGCGTGCAGATTTTCGTCAGCCAGAAGTCGTCGCGAAATTTTAGTTAATCGCTGTACATGCTGGAGATCGGTTGCGTTTATCTCTTCGATTTGAAATTATTTTTTGTCGGTTGGTAGTGTTTTGTCTGTTTGACGTGTGAAATGCGCTTTACGTGGGATTCGTGTTCCCTGCTGGTGGCGGTGTTGCTCTTGGTCAGCCAAACACCATCGATTGATTGCTGGAAGCCGATTGTTGGTCAATCGACCACTTATAGCCTGCATCAGTCGCATCCCGGATTCGCGTCCCAATCACATTCGATTAACACCCTCGGGGGTAGTGATATTCCGCCCGAGTTTACCTCGACGGATGTGAAATTGCAGCCAATCATTCCGACTGACTCGAGTGGAATCGACGAGATATTTGGCTATAAGTATCAGGATCCGAGGCAGGTGATGGGTTCAATATTCGGGGAGGTGCGTCCGTCGAACTGTGTGCCTTTGGAAGTGAAATTTGTCATTAATCGGGTGGTTTTTGCTTTTCTTTTGGGGTTTAGGATCCGTGTAGTGTGAAAAAGTACGCGTTCGACTATGAGGGCACGGTGCAGTTCCGCGATAAAATTCCCGAAATGGAACAGTTCACCATTTGTTATTGGATGCGATTCACCAATCATAGTGGTGATCATACGCTGTTGACTTATTCAGGTGAGTGGTCCAGGGCGGTGGTGGTGTTAACCACTTTCCACATAAACAACGTAAAGTCTGATTTAATTAGCAAATACCTTTCAGTAATCAGAAAGGCAAATTTCATCGTCACACCCGATTTAGGTGGTAAAGTGATTCAGTTTTATTGCTCTAGGGGTCATAGTGAATCAAACTTTTATGGCATGCATACGGTCTGCAATTTACAGGGATAAATAAACGTATACTCTTAACTAAATGTCAATTGCGATTGCTTCAAGGAATGAGCTTTCTTAAGCATATCCTGTCGATTTCGATACCAATGACATTTGAACTGGCTTCACGCACAGATTGTAGCTAGTAACTACCTCACCATAACCAAATAATTAAACGACTAAGCTAGATAACTGTTTTTTTGCACTCAGCTAAGGCATAAGTGAGAGTTCTGTGCACAGCTCGAGTCATATTCGAAGCCAGCCTCATATAATTATAATGTATTTGGTTGCGATTTGTTTTTGGTTATAGCTATACCTGGGATGCATAGATCCCAGTGAGATTCAGTAGCTTAAGACTGCGTGTTTGAGAGGACTTAAATGGCTGAAGCTGTTGCAACTATTTCTTGAAAAAAGTTAAGTTATGTACTTTCGAATTTTTGATAGTTTAATCGAATGCCTTGTGATGATAGGAAGCGAACTGTGATCAGTCAAGCAGAAATGAGAATCGTCAGGTTTTCCTCTTTTAATTTATTGAAGAAGTTACATATGTACATGTATACATACCGTGAGCACCATAGCTCAAGTGGTTAGTGAATTGGACTACGGAGCAAGGGGTTGTCTAGACAACACATACAATTTAATTCTGACAAGCATACGAGAGTACAACTATCATGAAAAAGGTTCTTAAGAAACAAATTGCTCATCGGATGCGGTATTGAACAGGGAAGGGGTCTATTCCATTCCTAAAAAGAATATAATACGCTAGGTCTGGGTCCCATAGACCTGTTCGAACAAATATTTATTTATTTATACGAAAAACTTCATGCTCAAGAAGCCAAGTTACAACGGCATTAATTATTATGAAGTCTTATCCGCTGCCTTGAACTGGTCCTTGAAAGATAGTCCGAAATGTGAATTCGGGAAGGCAACTTTCAAAATTGCCTTATTTTGGTGCAGCAGGCTACGTACCGTATCTTCTTACAACTAATGGTCTGTATAAAGTCCGAATTAGCAGCTTCTTTGAAACAATCATACACCCTAATGTTAGTCAAATGATCGACACGCTATTTACTAGAAGATTCAGCATCATAAACAAATTATATGTCTCAGTAGGGCTGAATATGAAGCCAACAAAGACCGTACTGACAACTTTTTATTTCCTCAGGCAAGTAGTGATCCAGTAAACATTTCAAACACGAGATACTTGTCAAACTTGACAACTCCCAAACAGTTCGTCCGTTCATTCTGTATACCTGGGGTCTATGCTGTCACACCTCACACTGTCAAAATCGGAATTTTCCTTCCAGCCTCAAAAATTACTATTCTTTAGGCCAACATTAGTAGCAAATAAGTTCTTAAAATTTGAAGAAATGAAAATTTTTTAAAAAAATTACCTTTTCCCTGTTTGTTAAGCGATTAGGCATGGGGGAAGACAGTAAATTCTGAAATACCCAAGCCCACATGTTCAAACTCTAAAATAATTCAATATTTTGACTAGAAATCGAAAAAAAACAACATACTTCAACTGAATGTTTTATAGACACAAAAGAAAATACAGTCTTACCCTTCTATTTATTACAAAAGGAACTCTTATCGAACACGAATAAGCGGTAAACTCCATAATAATTATAGCAGTGGGCGCCGTCGCTCAGTGGTTAGTGCGTTGGACTATGGAACAAGGGGTTCGAGATTGTATCCCAGTCGGGGAACACCTAAAAGTCTTTCACGGCCCAACCTCTTGCGAGCGTCTGACAAACATCCTAGAGTACAACTGTCCTAGGAAAGCTTCTCAAATAACAAATTGCCCTTCGGATACGGCATTAAAGGTCAAAGAGCAAGGTCAAAGACTACACAAAACGAAGCATAGTCTCGAAAGGCAATGGCGTTCTACCTAAGTTCCAAGACAATCAAAAGAGCCAAAATCAGGGAACAAGGATAGAATTTACCAGCGGGGTTACGCACATTTTGCAGCACTTTGGGACTTCATATTCACGCAATAGAAAGGTAAAGCCTGCGATTGTATCAAACATCCAAGCTGCTATCATTGCCTAGCCGAATCCAAATAACTAAGTCGAATAAATAAAGACACCTTATGCCAGCTATCAGGCCACCTCCAACTGCAAGACAGCCTATAGGTTGACGAAAATAAAACCAGCATTTCTTCTCAAATTACCAGAACCCTCACATACGGACGGGAAATGATGTACGGTGTTTTTGAAGCAAAGCAGGCCCCCTTTAGTCAAAGAAGATTTTCATCCTCCACAAGTCTAAGTGAACAAATTTCCGAGACAATTTCAGAAAAGTACCCCTGAAACGCAAAGAGACATGCAGATCTTGTGATTAAATAAGAAAGACTCCACAAGCACTGACTCGCAGCACAGTAAACTGTCTGAGAGCGCACACGATGGAGGAGAAGAACTTTTCCTTTCAGTGTCCAGAGCGAAACACGATATTTTTGTTTTAAAATCGCCGACCAATTATTTCCCACATATTTCAAAATAATACTTCAAAGTTTTTCAAATAAATTAATGCATTTTGTAAAAAGAACTCACCACTAACAGACAATTGGCAGCAACAAGTGAAGGCTTTTCAACAAATTAATGGAGCGAGAAACGAGCTCACGCATCACATAAACAATAACTCTTGTCGGCAATTTTTTCTTCCGAACACAAGGAATTAACAAATATGCACTTCATAACGAATTTCATTGAATTTATATCGCGAAATTGAAATTTACCGAACTACTTTTATAAATCAATCACAGAACCGATCGGAAAAGCTCGCGCACAGAAACTGACATTTGGAACTGTGGATGTGTGGAGTGTGGAATGTGGAACGAAGGTTGATTTGTTTAGGGTGATTCTACATGAGAATTTCTTAAGGAACGGTTTGCATAATTTTGGGAGTTTTTGCAAAAATGTTTTCATGAAATAAAAAAAAATATGAGGGCGGGTGTCACAAATACTTAGAGAAAGTATTTTCTTTTATATTATTTACCAGGTAGCCCTGTATTACGACATATTTGTTGGATATATTAAATGAAAATTAAATGTCGTTGATAGCTAGATTTATTTCAGTCAGTTACCGATCTTCAATTCAATGAACAGCTAAAACATTTGGGTTTAACGAGATGGTTGAATGCTAATTTATGTTCCAAAGAGCGTTCAGTAATGTACTGCTGTTCAAGCAGGCTAAATTAGAAATGACATTGGCTTTCCCCGACAATAGCAGGTGGCAGGTCTGTGGTCCCCAACATTATAAAATTATTCCTTCGTCTATTCCACTCGACTGGGTGAGTGGGACTGTCAGAATTGTCGAAATTCACTTTTAGTTTAGCACTGACACTGATTCCGTCAAGAGTTAAACTGACTCAACAAAAATGTGTTGTTCTAATTCAATGGCTGGAACATGTGAAGTGTAGGGGTATTGTCACCCGTGAAGGACCAGGTAAGACCTGATGAATTGGGTGAATTTAATTAAAATGATTATAAACTCTAGGAAGAAAGGGTCAAGTTAAGGCTAAATGTTAAAATCATTGACGTAATCATCGCGATCACAAGTCTCATGTCTTTAGAACAAATGCACAAGTTTGTACAGTGTGTTCTGACATTGGGGGAGCGCAGGATGGAAAATCCGGAAGAAAACCTTTGTTTGAGATAATTTTTCATGACAATTATGCTGTCAGACATTTGTCAGACACTCGTGAGAGATGATAATGAAATAATCAAAAAAACAAAACATTCGACTTTCACTCATTCATTATTACTGGGAAGAAAAATTAACTGACTATCTCTGTCACGATCGGTCGACCCAAATCGACTATAGTTATGGATGGATGTTGTCGACGCAGTACATACTAATAGAAGCGATAGTTTATGTTAAACAGACTGATACAAGTTGGCTGTTGTTTGGCGTTAGTGCAGCACAAACCTCGCGGCTAAGTAAGCGACTTAACCCATCCCCTTTTTCTCTTTGGAAGAACAACTTTTCATTGCAATTTTGAATGCAAATAAGCTTGGAAATGAGTGACTTATTACAGTATTTTCATAAATGTATATTCATATTTGCCTCAGCATTTGTTTGTACAATAATTCATTGGGCCGAGCATGTTTTCTCGGGTGTCTACATGTAAATCTTTCTTACGTCATATACTGTCGGCGGATTTCAATTCAAAAAATGAAAAAATAAAAACATTATAACTGATCCCTTCGCCTCTTACGATATGCGGTCAAGACAGCTTCATTCTAACCGCGTCAGCGAGATTACATTCCAAATGGTTTGAATTTTGAAATTATGGAACCACCATGTACGTAACCTTGGCCAATCTCACCACCTGGATTCAATTACCAACGAACCACAATCGATGTCACAATGACATTCTCTGAGTTGCGTAAGACTGTGCTTATGAAACTGAAACATATGTATCTTCCAGTCTTAATCGCATTATGTTACTGAGTCGCACGAAGAAAAAAATTGGATTAAGGTTGCAAAAACGAAAGATTGCTCCAGTTTACGGGTGATTTTATGGCTCGCTTTTTGGACTGCAAAAGCAGTGAGAAAAAGTATGATAAGTTAAGATTAAATGGGATACGTAATCGTAATGTCAGAAGCCCAAGGACCTGTTTCTTGCACCCATTCGTGATGGGTGTTGTCGTCAGAAGTCTTTACCAAACCGATTGACAAAAACTACGTAAACGCAAATAGTCCTCAAAATTAAAGCAATTCAAGCAGCTTATAGCCAACTTTAACTGAGAACTAGTCGCAAAGTCTAAATTTACTTCACCGTAACAAGAAACAAGACCATTTCAACTCACCAAACCCAATTAAGCCTTTTCTAGCCCATGATAACCTAATTACACTCCACTTTTTACTTCAAACCCATTCTCAGGAATGTAGTGCGTCAACTTCAAGTGAATAGTTAGGCTCCAATTCTAGTTTCTCCCACATAACCTACAGTGCATGCAGCAAGGTCTGCACACGGCTGTTAATTTTGTAAATTGGCATCGCAACTCCAACATTTCCAACGTACCTGACAATTAAAACAAAAAAATAAAAAGTGTATCTGACGATGTGCAAGGCAGATTCGTCATAATAAAAGGAACATTTCTCCACTGATTTTTTTTGTTTTTGTTTAACTTTCCTCTTAAGTTGTTAAGCTGTTCGCGCGTTGTATATTCTTTCTTCTCTTCTGAGCTGTAACAATTGTTACACCCTATTAAATGCTTGAGGAATAAGGCATACACCAGAAAAAAAAAATAAAAAAAAAACTGACATAATACAGAAAGTTGTTATGGTAATTTACGTGCAAACAGACTCACTCACACACCGAGCGAGTTATGGCAGATTACGAGGCGTATACGTAATCTCCGCCTGGAACCTGTGTGATGAATTGCAGAATTTTCTTCTTTTTTTTTATTTTTTTTTTCTCCCCAGTTTTTATTCTTTGCATAAGCTTTGGCATGAGTTAATTGTCACAAAAGATGGATTAAAAAAAAAAAATAAAAAATGTTTCTCCGCAACTAAAGGGAGTACTCATACCCAGTGAAGCCATGAACTTAATTTGAATGGATCGTGAGATATAAAAAAGGAAAGAAAAAATGAAAACCCAACCGCACACACATGGAATACGAAGCAATAAATATGCAAATAATAAAAATGAAATTTATGTATTCACCGAGAGAGAGAGAGAGAGTGAGAATCCTTCTTGGGATGATTTATGTTTCGGTTTATAATATGTTTGACTTCGGCTCAGTGTGGCTTCCATGTTTGTGGCCATTCTATTTCAAATATATAATGCAGGCGGTAGATTGGGTTTATTTCGTAATTAAAATGTTTTTCTTCTATTTAGACTTCTAGACCCTAAATATCCCAAACCTCATTGATTCGGTGCGGCAAGTCTGTACAGGACTTAGGGGCTTGCCTCTCCCAGCAACAATGCTTTCCATGACGGTTTCACTCTACTTGCTTTGGCGTTGCATCGAATTCCTAATTAGTATTCCAACGCAATAAGCACACGGCCACGGGGCTAAAGTCTTAAAAAATTCTTACCCAAGACAACCATATAAGATAGTGTGTCTATCTGATGAAACTTAATCCATGATTTGGGGCTCTATTCCAGGAAGACTCTTCGAAATTGGTGTTAAAAAAGGTGTTTTAATGCGATCGATCCGGTAGCTTGATATGAAACTAAAAGACTCTCTGCCCTATCCGCTGATTTCACACTTAAAAATAAATATATACTTGGCGCTACAGGTCGATGGAACCCAGGGCCTAGCTTCTCACAACCATTCGTGTTGTGCGTGTTATATTCTTTACACAAATGGAAGGGGTCTACTGTTTAATGCCGTGTCCGAAGGGCAATTTGTTGTTTGAGAAGCTTTCTCAGGACAGTTGTACTCTCGGATGTTTGTCAGACATGTTCCCCGACTGGAATTCGAACCTCGAACCCCTTGCTCCATAGTCCAACGCACTAACCATTGAGCCACGGCGCGCCCACCTTTCACACTTACGCGACTTAATTTTTAGAAGGGAATTGTGAGGAAGGACGACCAACCACGCATCACATCGAAACTTACACAATTGTCTCTTGAAAATGTGTAGTTACTTCACAAATATTTGCTAATGCTAGATACTACTGGTCCTTAGGTTCTGCTGACTATCCTAGGGTTTTGTCAGGCAATGCTAATTCCAATGGTGGCTTTGAGTAAAAAAACTGTTTCTTTACCCAGGATGTATGTATGGATGAATATGAACGAGTAGGTCTGCTTGACGGTACAAAGAAAATGAACACTAAGGTCAAAAAATTGCTTGCCAAATCTATACCAAGTTTGAGAAATCTAAGGTTCAAAGAGGTAAAGATAAAGGAACGAAATCAATGTGTTGCCAAGTTGTACATTCCGTTAAACGAAAAACCATTCGAGGAAACCCTCAAATCCAAAATTGGGTTGAGAAGATAGCCAAGCTAGTCGAGGCAGTCATTTAAATGATATAATATTCCATAATTAATCCTCAGACACCTCAGATATTTCTTTCACGACCTCTCGCGAGCGTCTGACAAACATCCGAGAGTACAACTGTCATGAGAAAACTTGTCGAGAAGTTAAGCCCGGGACTTTGCCAGTAACTAGATGCGGTCTTTTTCCGAAAAAAAATTTTCGACGCATCCATAGACAAAAACCTGCATTATTCTAAATCTACACAATATGGACTGGCCAATCAATTTCTATTTCGACTTTAGCTCGAGAGAGAAGCATCCGCTCTATGGTGCCTCTTTGGTAGATTTGTTTTTAGCCATTACCGCGTGGCATTCCAAAGGATTGAATTTTGGCAACACTATGAACTATTTTTATAAATAAAAATAAAATAAAGAACGACTGGGTTGTAGGTATCCACATATCGTTGAAAACTTTTTAGAATAGAAATTCTAGTCAATTACATACATATGTACATATGTAGAACAGAACTAAAAAAGTAGGTGTACAGTACGATTCTGCATTTTTTTCTCCATGAAACGAGCTTTTACAAGAAAATGTGGTTTTCAAAAACTCCCCCAAAATGTGGGCGTGGTCATATATGTATAATTGGATATATATCGAAATTGTTGGAAGGGTTTTTGAAGAAAAAGTTATTGACAGCTGCTTTAAATAAAGCCTTCAGCCTTCCCTAAATTTGGGGCTTAAAGTGAAATTTCAATTTTGTCTCGAATTGTGACTCCACAGATCCAAGATATGTAGATTGATGGTCTAAAGCTAAGTTGCATAGTTGCTAAGTTCTGGTTTGCATATAGCCAATATTGTAGCTAAAAAATGTAAATTTATATTTCGCCAATGGACGTGATTTGCTTAGACCTCATTTTATAGTCACATTCACAGCAACTTTTCGTATTGTTGTCGGCAGAAACCCTCTGAATTTGGTTCTTGACATATTCAGCTAAACTCAGTATTCTTATTCCGGCCTCAAGGCCAAATCTCGCTAAAAAATATGTTCATCCTTTTAGGTTTCCTGTGACACAGTGCTGTCCGAATTCATAAATACTATCCCTTGACAGATGGATACCCTTCAGATGTCAATTCAAGATACAGTTTAAAAGGTTTCAACATATGAAATTCGTAATTTCTCAAAATTCTTATGAAATTCAATAAAAAAGAGAAGAGAAAATTTTTTAAAGGAAATTTAGATTCACGAAAGTTTCTTTACGAATTCTTGAGTTTATTTTTATTCATTTGACAGTGCACCAAGCAATTTTTGAGTATTTCATGGAAAAGACTCAATTTAAATGAATCTATGGATTTCAGACTCATGTCAAACAGAATAATAGAATAACTTTCTCAGTAAGTACATGGGAAGTCACTACCGCAAGTGATTCATTTGAACTTGGCTGAGACATAGGCTATATATACAATATCCGTCATTTGACTTGTACTTTCTAAACAAAATGCTGCTTATTGCCTCTTAGCACCAGCCTCATAACCATAGCGGCTTAGAGGACATTATTCATGACTCATAATGAATGAATCGTGCATTCTTAGAACCAAGCTTCTGGGTTTTAATGGAAAAAACACCATAAAAGTCGTGCATGAGCTCCATTACAAGAACACACCAGTACCAAGTACCATTATGACAAATAAGTCACCAAAAATGATTCATTCAAGCATGACTTCTACACGAAGAATCTGTTCAAAGCGTCTTACACCTAAAACCAACCGAATGCCCTCGCTAAGCGATGATTTATGGAAAAATCCATGGGATTTTCCTAGATTTTCTCAGCAATTTCCAGGAAAATTAAAATTAATTTCATCTTGAGCATATTTTCATTAAGTCCAATCGACAACATAAACCATCTGCTTCTAGGACAATTTAAAAGAATAAACACCCATAAATAATTCAGGTGATAAGCATAAAAAAAAAGAATTTACTATAAGCTGTCCATCACAAGGACACAACCCCCCCATCGAAAAAATCAATTCCTCTCCATAACCATTAAACGAGTCCGCAAGAGGAGAAAGAAACCGAGCAGAGGGAAAAAGATAAGAAAAACTAATAAATGTCTTCAAGGCATCGCAGGATGATATGGTTTTTGTTTACGTTGCCACCGGTCGGGCATGGGACGCGGGAGCTTCTAAGTGGGAATAAAGGATGCCGCCCGGATTACCTAAATGCTCACCTGAATGTATCCTGCGCTGGTTTGCATTTTTATGCAGCATTTGCAGAACACAAAAACGAAAGGAGAAACATGTAGAAGAGAAGCCTACTAAATGTAGAGGAGACAGATTATAACTGATGGCGTGGAAAAGCTTCGAGTTTTTCGTAATATTTTCTCATTTTCCCCGGCTACCGGTACGGGGATGTGAAAAATTGAAAGACGTCATGTTTACAAAGTCTGGAGATTATTACCCCCAAATGGAGAAAAAGTGTTTTGCAGTTTTCTGTTCTGTTTTTTTGTTCGCCTCGTTCTTGCCATTTTGTTTGGAACTTGAGTAGAGTCGCTCCTTCTTGAGATGGAAAGTCTGTTCGGGAATCAATACCCCCGGGGTATCTTATGATGTTCTATCGAAGCAGCTGTGTAAAGTGTATAGACATGGACTTGCTTGCTTTGGCATGTGTGTCTGAGACTTTGTTAGGACGAAACTTTGATAGGTAAGTGACGGTGTTTTTTTTTTCGTTCTTTCTGCTTGCCTCCGGGGTTTCTTTCGTCTTCTGTGTGTATCTTTAATATGTCTTTTTGATTAAATCAATTTTTTTCGATAATGGCAAGGATTAAATGACGATATTGGAAGCAGATACTGAGAGACGATACGGGTTTTATTGCTTATTGCACTTCAAATTGGAGTTTAAGTCAGAGGTTCTTGGGTTTTGAATTGAAACTCTTAGTAGAAAATGGGTGAGTGCAATTTATATCCGAAATGCCGATAGAGTGGATTCTAGTATAGATAGCCTGTGATTCATATCGAATGGGAGTGTCAATTTTCTTAAACTTTTATACACAGCCAAACTGTCAAACAACAACTTGTGCGACGTAAGTTATTTAAATGCAAAAAACATGTCCAACTGTGACTAATTCATTTAACAAAGTGGTCAGCGAAAACTCCAAATCATGTTAAAACTTTAATTCGATGCAAAAAGTTCGAGGAGTGAATTATGTATTTCCACAAGTCCATCGGCCCCGTTCTCCAGTATAAATCAATTAAAACCTACAATTCCAACGAAAACTTTTCTTCTATCCATTTTCTCCATTTAAATGCATTTTCCTCAACAGTGCTTCAATTTAGGGAAACAAAGGGAAATTAAAAAAAAAAAGGGAAGAAAAAGTACAAAAACAAAAATTCATCTCGCAGTAGAATAAAATGTTTTCCACTCCTTCTCGTCCTTTAAGGACATTGTCTGTTCTGTAGAAGTAGTAGTCGTCAAGTGAAGACACAAGCGAGCGCTCTTTTCAAATCGATTTTGAATGCACTTACCATTTTGGAGAGATCTCTTAGGAGGAACTTTACTTTTTTTTTTCTTACTTCTAAGTATTGATAGTGAGATGTAAATTGCTTACCTGAAATGGAAAAGAAAAAAAAAGGAATTCTTAAGTTTTATGTGATATTTGGCGAAGAATTTCTTGTTGAAGTGAAATCATAAGTGACAGTATGGGAGAGTTACAAGGGAGAACTTCGAAGAGTATATTGACTCTGTTAAGCGAAGTTCCAAGAAGGTGCCTTAAAGTGCATGACTACCTACTTAAAGTTATATTTGGTATTCAACAGGACTTTGCATTGACTTTCTCTTCTGCAAGAGTACATAGTGTTATGATTTCTCCCAGGACAATCAAGGGACATAAAAAGTAATGTGTTTAACCTTTTAACACTCCTTAACGATCCCAACAGAAACCTACGGATGTAACATATTTACTTTAATATGATAGCAGATACTGCAGTGACCTTCACGCCTCGGAGGACACCACACATCTACTCTGCAAGTAGTTGACTTCGAATCCATTGAAGATTTGGTTGAGGCTTATGTTTCGTACAGTAATGCTTCTCTATGTATCGGGATGGGCTCAGTATGGTGCCTAGTGTCTTCTGCTAAACTCATAACCCAATGCTACCTACTCATCTAGAACCTAGTTGTTACACCAGTCTTTGGCGAGTATTCAGAATAACCTAGCATTTGCTTTCATTTGAGTGAAAGAGGTCCCGAAGCACTTGAACTTCTTCACTTCTCGAAGCTCTAATAATGGAAGAATGAGCGTTTTGAAAGAACGAATTTCTGAGTTAGTAGTTAGTGCATCATACTATCACTCAAGGATTTGAGCTT
Source organism: Xylota segnis (assembly GCA_963583995.1). Taxonomy (NCBI): domain Eukaryota; kingdom Metazoa; phylum Arthropoda; class Insecta; order Diptera; family Syrphidae; genus Xylota; species Xylota segnis. Next base: position 55,366,218 of record OY757237.1, on the reverse strand, counting down.
CGATTCCCAGCTCTCGTAAAAGTCTGACAAGCATCAAAAAGTACAAAAATCATAAAAAGATTGCTCCTCCGAACGGCGTTTGATGTTAATTATAGGAAAACCAATTGACTCTTGAGAAGGTTACATGGATCTCCAAGTTTCGCAGTACAATCCAGGAGCGTGTTTTTCCAAACACAATTCTGAGAATTAACAAGGCTTCAAGCCGTATGGGTATAAAGGAGATTGGGACACGTACCTGATACACAGACAAAAATATGAGTAATCTCTAAAATGAGTGAAGTATTTTTAGATTTTTTTAAGACAGACAGCCTTTGCTTAGGTTCTAGATGGAGATGTATTTTCTAAGGAAATGTTGGAAGGGAAAAACGTTTCCAGTGCTAACATCGAGGATATGTCCATCGCATTAAGCCACGCAACTACTTAAGCTTCTTTTTTGATATTGTTATGTGTCCGTCTATTAGAGTAAGTTGTACCCCCCAAGAAGACTGTTGTAAAGCGTGGAACTAGAACGCTCTCAGAAGGATTAGATCCTCTTTGTTGCATTTTTCGAAAATGTGTAGTAAAATTCACTGTTACTGTCCTAATAAACAAAATTCACAAATATCAACTAAATAGGTTATGTGCACTCACTTCTATCTACGCATAGTTCTGATCTCAATTTAGGTATCGAGACAAGATTTATTTCGTCTCCGCTGATTAATTGAAACCACATCCTCTAAAGATGGTCTCACGCCTAGAATGTTTTTCTTATTCCATTCTCAGGAAATTAGTGGGCGTTATAAAAACAGATAAATCACTCAGAGATGCAAATTAAACTAAACTTCAGAGCCTTGTACAGTATACACCACCCCCCCATCAACATCTCATCACATGCACCCCAAAACCCAATCTATCTCTATCAATTGAATTAATTTCAGAACATCCGCATCCCTTTAGTGGCTTATTATCATTTGAATGAATTCGATCAACACATCACACATTCGCCCTCCCCCCCCTCTACGTCAGTCTAATCGAATTTCCATTATTAATCCCTCGGAAAGGCCTACGGTGTCAATATGAAGTCAGAGACAAGAGGCGTTTGCCTTTTGTTCGCCAAACGTTCATTTAGCTGACACGTTAGTTTGACACTATTCTGCTTAGAGTCACAAAGTGAATGGGTTTCTGCCGGATTAGTGCGTAAATTTGTGAAATTTCATTTACTTAGGGTTCTCATTAGAAAATGTTATAATGGAATTGAAACTTGCTTTGAAAGGATTAATTTCGACTCTCGAGTGCAAACTTTCCTCGTAAAGGAGGAAGATTAATAGAAATGATGGAATAGCTCGAGTACACAATGTTTCGGGCGACAAATAAATGAAAAGAACAATATTAATTGTCAAAGTTTCTTGGGGGCGGACGGGTAAGTAGGAATTAATAACTAAGAGTTAAGGAATAAAAGTTTTCTGCGATACAGACAGCTGTCGTTACAGAAAATGGGTTCATTTGGAGTCAAATAACTCAAAATGGGTCATGGCTTCAAGGAATTACACATAAATGGTAGCACTGACATCGGTAGAGTTGGCGAATTTGCGTATCGAAGGACACTGCAATTAGAGGTGTTTGGGATAGAGATGTTGACACCTCCTGACGCTAATGAGTTTAACGACGACAGTGATTGGAAATGCTAATGATGGAAATTTTGTTGAGCATGATTAGAAAAAACTACGAAAAATTTATATGTTCTCTTCATAGAGAGCCAGGAGCAAGACTGATGAGATCAAGAGAAAGTAGATAAGTTTCAAGCCCTTCTGTGAATAGTGTGAATGGCAAAACTCACTACATTTACACCTCACTCTCTCATCTACTTTCTTTCCATACTTCGAGCTCAGACTGCAGTAAAGAAAATGTAAAACGGAGTAATCTACAAAAAAAAAACCTCAGAATACTAACACTGACAAAGGCAGAAGCCCTTTTACCTTGCACGCGCGCCTTGCAGTGTGTTGTTTCATACCATAATGTTCCTATTCAACTTGACTAGCAGTTCTCCGTTTCCTTATTCTGACTATGAAGAGACTGAACAAGCCAAAGTAAAAGAGGAGACTTTGCTTATGTGGGTGTAATTCGTGGAGAGTTTCTGAGCGAGTTCCCAAAAAAGGAGTGGAAAATGTACTCAGGGAAGGCGTGATCAAGCTGAATAGTAAACGGCAAACGAAATGCCAGTATGCATTTCTCTCCTTCCAATGGAGAATTAAAATTCCGTCTTAGAATAGACTCTTATAACATTTGGTGTTTGAGCTGCTCAGTGGTTCTTAAAATGGACTACTAAGTCGTGTTATTAAATTGTCGAGAGTATGTAGCTCTTTCGTCCTACAAGGACTCAGTACGTCGAAAATAATTGTGCACTGTCGAAATGTGGATTAAGACACACATTTTCTGGTCCTGAGCTACTACCATGTACGTAAGTGCTTTTTCTGGATATTCCAGTCAAGATTCTAAGTTTTCTTGTAGGCATGATCTAGTGCAGACTTGAACTGGAATACAGTTCGTTTTATGCCACGCATGAGTCATTTAATTCGCAATTTGTAAAATTGCAAACCTTGGCTAGTGGATGCGGTTGTACGTTTACACTGAAACAAGACTGGTTTCCACCAGCACCAACCTGAGTTTTGCTCCGCTTAAGTGAAGGACTACGAGTGCAGTTACAAACTATTACATATGTACATATGCTCTGATAGAAGGTAAACAATCCTACTGAAGTGTGGTTAGGTGCCTTTCGTGTCAGAGCGACTGATTTATGCAGTGTGATTCACTGTCTATGAACGTAGTTCCTGTTCTATTCTTAGTTTCAACCATTTAGTAGCGAGGATACGTTCGGCGCTCGGTTTTTGACTGTCTATGGTGGGAGAAATAAAAGGTCTGTTTTGCCTACACTGCTCGGGGAGTACATGTTCTTCAAATCCTTGCTTTTGCAGGTTTTCATTTGAATACCAACATTTTTTAATTAAAAAAAAAATTAAGAACTTGTAGAATGTACACAGGTAGATTCCCAGATCTTAAGCTCGAATGTTCGTCAGCTCAACCAAAAGAGTAAACATCAGCCACTCCTTCTAATAGCCTTCTCTTTGACTGACGAGAACTCAAAACAAATTCTGTTACACATACATACTCGTATTTGCTCAATTGCGAAAAATAAGAGGTTAGAGTACCTGCATGCTACAATTTATGAGGACCTAGTACTTTAAGCTTCTATTCCTCTTTTTTGCAGCCAGAGTTGCAACAAAATAAAAGATTTAAGAAAACAGCTAACAATGAATGGATGAGGTCGGCGAAAAAGAAGAGGCAAAGATTGCCAAAAAAGCTTTAGTAACCCTCTACGACAGCTTATGGTTGCCTGTTACATTACTTGTATCATTTCGGTATGTTCCTTCAGTCACATTTATCGTATTGTTGAATGGGAGGCAGAATACTTACATACATACGTATGTACATATGTCAAATCGCCAAATAACAAAAGTAGAAGTAATACCTGCTAGAATTCATGAGCATGGCTTGGTGTATGGTATGATATGTGACAGAAGATCCACACACTCTCAAGCCCAGACAAGGAGTAAAAATAAAATTCAATGAATGACGCAATCCACCAAAACTGACTGGGAAAATATGCATTCCTACTATAATTCCTGACAGCCTAGTACATCAACAGTTCCATTCACAAACGTTCCTAGGAATATCTTGAACTCAAGCCTTTTCACTCAACCTCCATGTCCATTCATACAAACTGTTTGTGTGAGTAGAAGACCGCAAGCCTCTCAAGGAGAACTTATAGTTTCTACTACTTTGACGGATTGACTTAGAAGAGTAAGAAGAAAGTAGGAGAGAACTGAACTCGTAAATCGAAAATATGTCACCAAGTCATTGACAGAAAACCTAGAAATGTAAGACAGTAGAGAAAGATGGTCGCCTAGTATTGCATAGCTCTTACATCAAAGTGTTGCCAAACTTTTTAAAAGAAAAACTCGGTATAGTCCTTTGACTGGTAATGTGTTGATCAATACCGGTCGACGAAACTCAAAGCGTCAACAGTTCTTCGACTGTCTTGGACAAAAAAAGCGCTTGTCACTGATGTCCTGTGGAATATGTAGTCATTTTCTATAAACTATTAGTCAACCAGTAATTAAATGTGAAGAACTTATGTAGGTGGAACCATTGTCTGCAATGATACCAACGATTCTGCTCAACCGCCAACCATTTGCTCATAAGAGATAGCGACTGTGCATAAACTGACGTACTCAGTTCAGAAGCTAGAATCTTATACTAACACTGGAACTAAGTAGTTAGTATGTTAGTCCCCCTAGTTTGTGACTGGCCTCATATAGCCAATATCACCTGAAGGTAACGCAGCCATTGCTATGATCACTGTCAAGGTTCAATCACAAAACTAACTGCAATAGTCGGCCGCCACATGGAGTCTAAGGCTCTACAATGCATGAGTCTATTGTAAGCCTTATAAGAAAATTAGTGCCACGCCAATCATCGTGTCTCCCTCTTCGCCACTGAATTGAAGTGATTTGAGTGTTACACAGCAATAGGCAAAAGCATCGATTTATGGTCAGAACAAGAAAATTTCAAAAACAGTATCCATAAGCGGTACAGTGAAGGCGAATTCAAAAACCAATTTGCAATGTACCTATCCAAAGCATGAGCACACCTTGTATCTTGAATCATTTAAATCGTTCAAGGCATAACTCTATGGAATTGGTAGTGTCCTTCACCGATCCCTAACCAGTATGCAGCTGAGTGCAACTTGTCACAATCATGACTCAAACTTCCTGTACAATCCACACCCAATCCTCAGTGCAAACGACAAACTAATCCCCCACCCATCTTATCTAATCCACAGACAAAAAGGAAAAGCGTCAGATACAATTTTGGGTTGCAAATTCGAAAAATTCCAGTTTCGTATCGATGGCCGTACGAGGACAACAGGTTTACAGGTAAACTCTTTGATAAACAAATTTACATTTTCATGTATCTTTATTTTTTGCAAATTGAATCTTCAACCTCAGACTCAATTATCCACTGAGAACAAGACAGTGGCATCACATATGCACTTCATGGAATGGCAAGACCGGTGAATGGCAAGTCTGGCTAAAAGCGGAACGAATCGGACGTGGTTTTCATAATGCGGTAAGTGTGCTGAATTCATTTTGTTACCCATTCCCGTGTGGATGTCATGTTGGATGCAATTAATCTCGCGCAATGAAATAACATATAAAATAGAAAAGAAAAAAATAACTAAATTGTGCAATGCCGCGTCGCCAATTGCGTGAACGTTTAGACAGACACACACACGCAGTATCCCGAGCACGCTTTATAATTGTGTTTTGGTTGTGAAATGATCGCCTAGTCTTGGCGGAGTTGATAGCGTCGCGTATGTAAATTGAGGAAACCAGACACCATTGCACACCAGGTGTTGCTGATTGCTAAAAGTTGGGAAACCAACCAAAAGACACTCTGAATTTGGGTAATCGATGGTGATGCGGTCTAATCGTCTGCAAAACGGAAATGGTAGTCAACTGGATGTCGTGATTTCAACCAGTTGACCAGGAGGCAGGGCACTCTTGAGCTTCCCTACTTGATCATAAAAAGGAAAGGAAATTGATTTATGAATAGACTTGCGTACATAAATTTGTTTATCCAAAAACCATTCCGACTGGTAGAGGAAACGAACTGCTCGTGGCTAGACGAATCGGGAAGTGAAGACTACTTTATGCACACGTAGGTCAAATTTTTGCAGATTTAAATATATACACGAACTGACAAGTTCCTGTACCACGTCTGAAGTTTATGCCTGAACTAGCTTGTGGCTGGACAAATCCAGAAGTAAAACTCGATGTGCTTTGGCCAAACTATTTTTGTTTGGAGAAGACGAAGGAAAAGATTTTATCCTACCTTGACTTGATCCTTTGTTGTTCAATGTGAACACTAGCCAGTAATACCAGAATGATTCAGCCGGAGTTGCTATTTTGTATGGAATCCTGGATATCGAGGCGCATTCGATAGCACTGACTACAACTCAAAAGCAAGGGATTTCAGTAGCAGAGGTATCGAGGATTCGACCAGCCAATGGGTAAGGACCATGTTCGAAAGTGTCAGTGTCTGTGACCGCCAATTGCCCCAAGGACGCGTCCTTTTTTCCCCTTCTATGGTCACTAGTCACTGACAATCTTTTAGTCGATGTACAGAGATCAGGCTACAGCACCAGTGGCTATGCTGATGACCGGCGATTCTTGTTAGTGGTAAACACAGCAGGACCATTTCCAGCGCCATGCGGGGTGTTTTAATGCACGTTTTAGAATGGTGAACCAGAGAAGGACCGTGAGTCCAAATATCCCGTCGTCATCCTTGACAAAGGGGTTAGCTGGAATTCTCAGGTCCACCGTCTTCACTAGAAAGACGGCTTGGAGCTAAAATATAAGTATAAACCTGGTGACCATGCGGGCACATGAAAATTCTTGACTCAATTCCAAAAAGGGACTGCAAACTGGTTTGGTCCACGGATGGATCGAACATGAACGTTCCGATACCAATGGGAATGTGACCAACTAGTTTCTAGACTGACCTCCATGGCATTGATGTCTGCGCTTTTCAGATAGTCAAGCAACACTTAAAGCGCTGCCCTCCAATTTAATGAACACTAATGCTGGTAGGTCCAGAAAATACAGGAACTTCAGCTTCTAATGAAGTCCTCATGGACCTGTTGCGTCAAATATTTGCATTTACATAGATTTTCTTGAAATACTGTCCAAACCAAACCAAAGCCTCTAAATCAATGTAAAGACTCTATTCCTTAAAATCTTATTAGTCACGTCAGGTGGTAGACTTTTAGGACGAATGTGTGAGTAAAGTGCCTACCCGAACTCACCTTTAGAGGGAATTCTTCTTGAAACGTGAAACATCCCCCAGGACGTCTAACATATAGTCTGATGTATTTGTATCACGTAATCCAGAGAAATCTAAGATCTACGACATCAGAGTTATTGTAGAACATGTCGACAAACAAACGCCTGTCATTGCCCCCAAGAACCCATTGCATTCTGCATTCTCTCTCGCTTTCCTTACGTCTAATGATAGCATTAATTAAAATAATTTCGTTTTACACAAAAGTCCTCGTTTAATTCAATTACCCCATCGCTGAGAGACAAAATGCGCTCTTACTCTTTTCTAAATTAATGGTGCTTGTATACCTGTCCATGGATACACGTGCACACAATACCAGGTAGCAGCTACCACCGCTTTGCAGCAAATTAACATTTCTGTGTTTGACAGAGCATTAAATGCATTTTACTGCAAAATAATATCATTAATATTCAACACGATAACAGATGCCGAGCAAGAGACAAATTAATGAATGCAACTGCATTCCGAGCGAGTGCCCGCCAGGCTTTTCCAGCACCCAGATACTTAATGCACACGGTGCTGGATTGGGTGGGGGGAGAGGGGGCAACAGGAGTCACTGCAGCAAAGGGGGATGAACATTTCTGCTACAAACATACACACACATCTAGAAAAATATAGTAAAATTCCTTAAAATATCTCCCTTCCTTAGATATTGTATCTTTTAGGGTTATGGCCGATCTATCTTTATGGGCCAGACAGGGAGCAGACAACACCGTAGCATAGTATTGCATAGGGCGCACAATTCCTAATTCGATTGCCAAGTGAAATTTCATCCCCAGTTCGAGAGTCACATACTCATCTGTTCGGTACGTGACCAAGAACTCACAATGGAATGGTATTTGCATTTTAATTCGATGTGCACACGGCGTAGTAGTCGAAGTGGGGTTGCTTCTGAAGAGGAATTCACCCCCTTCCTTTGGCGTAGTCATTGGGTTAAACGATTTTGCACTGTTTGGGAGGGTTCGAGGTGGTCTATTCAAGAAATCAAGAGCTGCATCCGGTATTGAAAGAATTTTCACTGAAGAGACAGACACTATGAAAGAGAGAGCGAAAGGAGAGATGTTGGAAATCTGCTTTGTCAGTTGTAATTTCCGCTCTTGACAAACTCAGTCGTAAAGCAGGGTTATGGGAGCTTGTTTTTCTCTAAACGAAATCAAAGTTTACGAGAATTATTTTCAAACAAAGAAAGGATGAGATGAACTTTGAAACTTTATGTGACAAGGAGGAAATTTTGAGCATAAAAAACGCAGATTTACTAGAATTTTAGACAGTCCCCCTTTTGTGGGTTCGTTTGTGTCGGCACTAAATCAGGAGACAGGCACCGACATAGTCAGTCACAGCGCAGTGTACAGGGATAATTTTTACAGATTTATGCAACTCAATCCATGCAATCTTTGATGTCAGTGGGTTTACCCATACACAACGCCCTACTATCTCCGTCGAATTAACGATGGTGCAAGCTTACTGATGATAAGTACAATGAAACAGATTCAATTTGACTTGAAGGAGTCATAGTTAGGAATATCTTCTTGGAAAAATGATCAAGAATGTATTGATCCTCATTTGGATATGAAGGTTCAACAGACACTATCAATGAGGATCACTAAAACCAAGATACTGCTTCAGAATCAAGGCAAACTGATCCCGTGTATCGCAGTGAGATCATCAAGATCTGTTATGACACAAAAGTCCTTACAAGATCGTTTTCATTGGATCCACATACTGCTTTTAAAATTTTGAAAAAATCTTATTAAAATCAGTGATTGAGTGAATGAGTCTGTAAAACATTTACAACGATCCTCGTTGATCGTACATAGGTTATGCACAATAACCAAAGTGATATATGTAGGTAACATGAAACTTGTTTCCTTAACAAATCGGCTTAGATACTTAGTATCGTCCATAGATCTCTAAAACGTTTACTATACAGATATACAAGATCGATTCTCCTCATCACCAGTGATCATGAATTTCCATTTTAATGATCTCTTGTACGTTTCGATCGATCGATGATCAAGATCAGCTGCCAAGAGAGCACCAAAATCAAATCTCACTGTATAGCTCAGGATCATTCAAGATGCGCTTTGAATATCATTCAGATTGTATTTGGACGAGCACTAATAATTTGGGGACAAAAAATAAGGATCACCAACAATTTAGCAAGGAATTAAAAATTAAGCAGTTTTACTGGTCGTCAATGGCTGGTTTTCGCATCATGAATACCACAATTGAACAAGTTCAAACGGAGTTTATTTTTCTATTTAAAAAGGACCAACCATTGTAATGGCCATTAAATAATACACATAACTATTTAATACAATTTCAAACTTCTACAGGAAGAGTAAACAGAGAAACAATTTCCAGACCTCAGTATTTGGCAGTATCTCAGACCAATCATAATCATCCAATTGTCCATGAAACATATCAGACCGATAAATTTCAAAAATGTCCCTTCACTTAAAAAGACATAAATTTGGTTGGCTATCTGCCGGCAAAAGATATTTATAGACCCATTCCCAACCATCGATACTACCTAAACTTAACCAAGTGATATTCACTTCGAAGGTTATCTCGAACAGTAAACAAGTCATTCTAACGTAACTTATATTGCGAAACACGTCACGACCGCTATTAAAACTTTCCTCACTCAAAGACTTTACCCTCTCATCGTCAGCATCATAAAAAAACAAATCATTAAAAACTCAATTAAAACTTAATGGGCAGAGATCACTTCCGCCATCAGATATCGGTGAAAACTTTATCCCGGACTCTTACACAACTTATAGCTGGCCCATCCCTGACATAGGTCAAAACCCCCCCAACCCCCACCTTCCAAATTGAAGGCTAAACTAGAACTCGTAAATTTTCAGCTTCCCCCATTTGATTCGATTCGAATTCAAAATCACAGATACACGTTGAATCCGCATATTGGAAAAAGATACTTTTTTCTTCTCTTGAATTTATCGAATTTTATTCGGTCGTCGCCCACTAAATCAACAAAAGGATTACGATCTTAATTAGATTTTCTCACTAAAATTACTAACACATAGTACCTACATAGATAGGAAAAAGATGTAAGAGCGGAAAATTGCCAGCCGGAGAGACCCAACAGATACAGAAGAATGGCAGTAGTACACTTTTGGTGGAGAAAAGAAAGAAAGAAAGAAAAAGTTGAGACATTTCACTTCGTTACAATTAATTAGCCGAGAGGGTGATAGAGACTCTGCAGGGAGGAAGGAAGGAAGCGCAGAAGGGTCGCAGAAGTGGTGGTAGAGGTCTTCGCCCCCTATTCTTCGGCAGCATAGACAATAATAGTTAGTGGAAGATAATTATTCACTGTAAATGTAATTAAATTCACAAGATAATGAATTTCTTCTCTGGGAAATTTTTAATTAATTCCTATAAGTATTTGGAAATAATTGTTCTGGGGTAACTAACATTGAGTGGAGTTGGTTGGTTTTTTTGGAAACTCGAGTTTTCAATGATGACTTTCATGGTGGCAGGAGTTTTGTTCATTTTGAGTTGGAAACGGAGAGCGAGTTCAAGGAACTTGCTAATGGACTTGTGGGCAGCTAGTGTACGACAGGAATGAGTGAGAAAGTTAAGTAGCCGTTTTAATGATGAATTGATTGACTGTTGAAATGCATTCTGTCGAGAATCGTACTAGACGCAGTTCGTTTTTAATCTCCCAGGGATTTGTTGGGAGAAACCTTGAAACTTTGTCCACTGGTTTGTACAGTCTCTTGTTCTAGGTTAAATTAATCTTCTGAAACCGCACGAGATACATGCTGGGATATTAGAGCTCACAAACCGATATGCTTCAGAAGCTCTCTCGGTGTAAGCAGCCTATTTCAGTTCCTATCATGGTAAGCGATTTAGTTGATGATATGGCCAGTGCTTGATTCGTATAATCATTTCTTGAAGTACAGAGATGATCCCCTCCTAGAAGGAGTGACCAATTCTCTTGAGATGCAAGCAGATGAAAACTGCTATCGCTAAAGTGATACAGACTGGGGATTAACACCCAAAGTAATGCTTCAAATGTAGAGCTTGGAAGTTAGAGCCATTCGAATATAGAGGGCAATCCGGTTGTAGACAAAGAATTGGGATGTGACAGCAGTAAGAATAGGTTGTCTGTCTCTTATAAGGCACCCGACCTTGATAGCATGACCATTATGCCTATTATGGTTAAGTGCGTGGCATAGCAATTTCCTGGCTACAGCCGATGTCCCTTATTCCTGGATACGTATCAAAGTTGGTTTTATTTCTGAATTGGGCAGACGGGGGCATAAATCCGCAAAGGATTTCAGCGGAAAAGTTTAGAACATCCGTGAAACATTGAAGACTCATTCATTATCGTCATCATAGGAATACCGTCTTGCTACCTTTCTGAACATACTTGTAGAAGGAGTTTTTGACAACGTTCATACCAAAGCTATTTAAAAGACGTTCACCGAGGTACATAGGTGTAGAAGGTGTTCTTATTCGATGGAACATATCCATGCTAAAAACTTGCATAATTCAAGGAACTAAACAGCGTTCTAACTAAGACGGTCAGTAGAGGGTGCCTACAGAGGGTGTTATCTCTCCTTTGCTATGGCTCATGGGGATTCATAAAATTCTAATTCGACTTGACAGGGAGGTGGTTAATGTAGTTGGCTACGCCGGTCATATGCTTATGTCAGAAAAATGCCTCTTCACGATAAGTCAAGGAGTCATGGAGAGTGTTTTGTATAAGGTGTGCTCATGGGCCAGGAGTAAATCCCGAAAAGACCGAAAACCGCGTGATCCCCCTCAAACTTCATAACATAGATACAGCTACTAGTTGTGGCAATCGGGCTCAGAGAATCTGAGTGCTGGACTTCTAAGCGGTATGCACATTGTAAGGTCTTGGAAAAGATTCCAAGGGAATTGGTTTCGCCTTCAACTAACTACGTGTCACGAACCTTCGAATTCACGAAATACTTTCTACCTTCCGGAGAAGAATGAAAGAATGGAAGCGTTATGAGCGACTGGGATAGGTGTAGTGAACTGATTGAATAATCATATCAGAGTAAGGCAGTTGGCTCTTGGTTTCCTAACTAACAACGTTCGATCCCTACATTGGCCGTAAGGTTTGCGATCTATATATATCAGTGTGTATGCTCTTGATGAATTCTACATGACAGCTCTTATAACGACTGTCATTACAATGTTGCATGAAAGTTCAGTACTCATTAGTTATTCACATGAATAATCTTTAGCACACGACAGTAATGCATTCAACTGACGTCAGCTACTTTCAGAAAACATGTAAAGCCAACACAGTTTAATTACTGTATACCCAACAACAAATCGAATACCCAAGAGATAACATTCATGTTACAGATGTTACCCGGGAAAGTTCCTCCTACAACGTTTTCAAAATTCCCAAAGCAAAAAGCCATAAAAAAAAACTCTTTGGAGAGCAATTTCACATATCACACAGTTGAGAGTTTTTCCCTAAGCACCACCCACATCTCATTAAAACAGTTTATTCCTACTCTCGAAGTATCTTCCTTCCTGCATCCATCATCGCACCAATAACTGGTTGCAAATCCAGAAATCATCTTCGCGGAAAATGAAAGTATACATCTGAATTAATTCTCTCTGCCAATTTTCCTGTATCGCACCATCTGTGTGCTCCCTGTCATAATCAACATCATCATCCTCACATAATGGCAGTGTCACCGTCATTTGTCTTCCCAACACGCAACGAATACATACAACCTGCTGCTCCTGCAAGTTCGTGTAGAAGGTGAAACATCAAACTTCCGTCTTCCATTTCATTGCTCCCTGAGTGTGTACGAGTACGAGTATAAGTCCCATGTGTCCCAAGCCAACTAACAGACTGACTGAATGACTATCTAACCTAATGCTGTGCGAACGTCTGTGCAGATACAAAATGTATCTTGTCGTGTGTGCACCTTTAAAACTTGTAAAACCAGATACCGGTATTTATCAACATCAGATGCAATGGCGAACAGTGACAGTGGAAAAACCAGCTGCAGCACTTTTCCTGAAACCACCTCACTAGTGTCGTTCCATTGGATTTCCGCCTTTGGGAGCCTCTTTGGTGCATTATGTAACCCGACAGTGACTAATTAACTTGTTTTTTTTTCTCTTCTTCTTCTTTCTCCTCTTTCCATTAGCTGGTGTCGCATAAGATTCCCGGCAATGGAGTACTGTACGCTGGTGGACCTTCAGTAACCGGAGAAGTTGCCCATGGACTACACTTCGAGTTGACCCTGATACAGATCTATAAGGTGGCATTGAGTGCCGGCAAAGCACATCGTGATCATAAGCATCATCACGTGCACCACTTTGACCACGAGGGACGAGAACTGACCACCACCAAGCCGCCGCCACCAGCTGTGAGTTTTGAGTTACTCATCCCATAAACTGTTTTAAACTCATGTTCTTACAGATAAATCAAACCCCAGCTATGAATAGTGCCCTGGCAAATGGACAGATCCCCAGTCGAGTGAGGATTAACTTTGCCCAACCAACACAGACCCTGAACAGCATCATAGGACTGAAGTCAGACGTAAATGCCGGTCCACCTTTACAGGGGACAATCAACACAAACTTCATAAACGGACAGTTCCACACCAGTGGTCGACTGGTCACGCAACAGCTAGCTAGCGGTCCATCAGGCCCGCCATCGGGACCATCAGGACCATCTGGACCACCGTCACGTATTCCTATCTTTGGCAATCGTCTTATAAGTCCAATAAATGCCCAAACTATCGACGACTCCGATACCAGATACATCTTCAAACGCAGCATAGCCTCCAGGAAAGTCATGTCCAAACGTCAAGCAAAGGTCGTCAACAAACGCGGTTTGGTATTCCTGAACGATGGTTCGATCATCGACGATGACAGCTTTAAATTCGATGGACTGGCTGAATTCGGTGGCAAGACATTCAAACACGATCTGAGAGTGAAAATGAATCTCGACATTGAGGACATCGAAGACGAGATCAAGGAGCACGATCGTGAGCCTGCCGAAGAGGAAGTCAAAGCAGTCATGGGCTACTGTGGAGCCTGTGACATTGAGCCATTCCAAGGAGCAATAGTGTTTGCATGGAAGAGCGCCACGGCCACTATGGAGAACACACTACAGGGACAAAGTGTCGGTAGATGTGGTAACTTTTAGATAAAGATACAATTTTAGGAATTTAGTTTCACTAGTCAGCGACATAAGAGAAGTATAAATCATGCAACCACCATATACACATCCACTTGTAAACATTTTGTTTGTCATTTGAAGTCATGAGATTGTTTTTTTTTTTTATAATTATTATTATTATTCCATTTATTTAATGTTTTTAAGTTTAATAGTTTTAAATTTAAATAAAAAAAAAAAATAAAGAAATAGAATAGATACATAGATACAAGGACTCACCTTTGATTTGTGGATATGCTGATGTTGATATTCCGAATCGAATTCTGGTTCGCTGAAGTAACTCTGCAAGGAAAAGGAAAAAAGTTACTGTTAAAAATTTGGCCCAAGGTCTCAGGAATTATCAGTGATCCTCAAGTTATTCTAAAGTGATCCTCTGCTGATTTTACTGCGAAAGGAGAATCATTCACAATGACTTTTATTTCTAAGACAAAAAAGGACCGATCCTGGACATGGTCATAAGTATGTCGGCTGATCTTCAACTTTTGGAAAGATCGTTTGATCATAGATACATAGTATGGGACGATAAATCATTTAAGTTTTATACTAATATATTCCAATTTAAGCAGTTACTTAGTACAAACCGATCATAGATCAAATATTGGCAACGAAACTTATTTACTGATCGTCATGTTGTATAATGCAACAATCATGAAACAAAACTCTGTTCTGTTTGTCCCGACTTCAGTCTTCTACTTAAAAAACACTGGCTGCGGTACATACTTACCTACTGGAGATCGGGAAAACTTAACTACTTAATCACGATCTTCTTACAAGATCATCAGTGCTAATTTCGTATTTAGGTTGATTATTTAGTTAGATGATTCAGTTAGGAGATATAACTTATGAACCTATCGTCTGAGGAGGATTGATCTTTCATCCGTAAAGGTAGACAATTCTTCCTGAAAGCTCACACTTCCCCTCTAAATTAATTTATATTTGATCTTCCAAGTATCCCTGATCAATGTTTCTAGAAAACTAGTTGGACTCCCTGGAGTCATAGGACTACTGATCATTTCGCGATCATCGATCACCGATTTCCAGACCAATCACATCTACTTCAAGAAAATCGATCTTTGACCTTTTACGGTTAACAATTGGTTTCGCAGATACCGTCTACTTGAAAACTTAGCTTAATGGGTAATTGTCTAGTGGAATGATTTCGTTCGATTGCAAGATCGGTATTCGTCACAGATTAAAGTGGAAAAAACGAGGATCATTAAATGTAATGCTTTCTTGCCTCTTGCAATAAAAAGAAGCCTCTAAGATGAAAATGCACGACAATGATTGTTAGGCAGTTACATTTCAATCAGTTTCAGTGGGTTGCTGATAGTACTTCATGTAGAAGATTTATTGAAGGAGGAGGGTATAAAAGGCGATTTTTTTTATAACCGTGACAAGGTCAATTTTGTCCTTGAAACTTTGGTTGATTATCACCCTTCGAGGATCATTTCTCATTTCTATTCGAGATTTCTTTATAAATAGGGATTTACTTTACTAAAAACTTAGTATACAAGATCTAACTCTTGAAATAAGTATTAAATCTAAACATGTTCAACATGTCCAAGGCTTCTGTTTCTTTAGAATTAGAAACTCAAAAGTTGTGATCACTTAAAGGAGTACAATAGAACGTAGACTCTCTTATTTAAAAAAATTTGTTTATATGTGTATTTTTAAAGAGAGTAAATCCTTACCTGATCCTGATCCCAGTGCGTTGGTTGTGCCTGTGGCAATGGCTGTGGTATACCCGGTCCACCGGGTAACACTTGCGGCGGTGCAGCAACCTCATTCGACTCAAATAACCGCAACACAGATCTATCTCGTATTTCCCTCAAATGTGAACGTACATCCTCCAACTCATAGAACATATCCTTACTGGCATCATGTATATAAATTTTCACATTTGGTCCCTCCAAATAGGCCATGGTCAATTGGCGTGGAAATGAACGTACAAACAATGCTCGAACTGTATCAATCGATGTGATCTCATTTGGTAGCAATGCCCTCTTTGTTTCGGAACGGTATTGAAGGAATACTAATCCTACAAGGAATCTCCGTTAAAAGATCTTCAATTACAAGTACAAAAAAAAAATAAAACAAAAAAATTAATTCATCACCCACCAAGAGGCCTTTCCAAAGTTTTCGATGGTGTTCGAACAACTGGCAGCGATGAACGCTGCTTACCGCCTCGGCGAAATCCTGTACTAGCTGTTTCAACCTCTGACATAATTCCAGGGTCCTCATCAAACAGAGGTCCTTGATTAATGGGTGCATAACCACGCATTGGTTGACTCTAAATTGACGAAGGGGAGGGGAATTTCTTTTGAAAAGGTTTCAACACAAATTTTTTTTCAACAAAATAATCAAAAAAAAATAAACTTTGTTTTCTGATTTAAGACTAAGGTGTTGCAGAGAGGGGCTAGTAGAAAGACTACTGAAAGAAGTTTGAAAAACAAAAAAACCATCGTTATTCCAGAAAAAAGCAAACCAAACTAAAATGGAAACCTGAAAACGAAAAAAAAAAAACACCATGCGTATAGGAATGAACAAAAGAAAAACGTGAAGAGCGTTAGTTGCAGAAAAGGATGCGCATCGCATTTGTAGTTAAAAAGTTTCTCAGGGTTTTTCTGGGTCTAGTATTCGTGTCGAACAAACCATAGGAACTATGTTGGTGTAATCAGTCAACCATGCATCAAAATTTAACAAATTAACATTATATACAGTAAAGGTCTTGTATTAGACTTAATAGTAGCATTCACACACCATACCTTCAACTTAAAATACTATCCTTATCCTTATAATTACATAGCTCCTCACTGAATTATGAAGCATTCTTATCCTATAATCCTTGTCGGATACAACAAATTGCTGGTTAGGAACTACCTACGTGAACTGAATCGAAAAACGTTGGGAAAACTAAAAACACATTTATAATTCTGTTTCCAAAAATCACATGCATATTAGCTGCTCGAGGGTACTTCCCTGCTTTTGTTTAAATTAATCCTAAACAATGGGGAACCCATTCTGTATTAAACTCCTCTTCTGGAGTTCGTTGGTAAAAAAAAAATTAAGTTATAAACAGTGGCATTCAGTTCTGTTCGGGTTGAATTATTTTGTGCTATTTAAAAGGCATTATAATGTTTCAAGAGGGCCAAGACCATACTCTTTTCAAGTAAACATACACCTATTCAGCAGTGGTTAGTGCATCGGAGTACTGAGAGGGAGTTCAAATTTTGATTCCCAGAATACACAAAGGTTCTTTTTACAGTCCTACTTCTCGGTGGCGTCTGCACAACCATGCAATAGTAAAACTTATGATATAGTGTCCTTCATGGATAGGTTTTATATTTTGCCCATTTGCCCATTGTGATACAACAGGATCTAGGGTCCTCTGTCGTGAACCAACAGGAATTTATTATAGAGCGCTAAAGGTTGTCCAAGAAGTATTGTCCCAGATAAAGCTTCCTTCGAGTTGAAAAACGTTGACAGGTGCATAGAATATGAAGAGTAATCACTTCCTCTTTATTATCTATCCAATTTCTGTGAAAATATTTAGCTGGGAGACCAAGCCTAAGGGGGACATGCCTGCTGATGATGGACTTCTTCTTCTGTTGGAGTTGCGATTGGTTGGGGTTATCGCATTTTGCTTAATTAAGAGTTTGCACGTAGCATGTCCAGTCAAATAAACAAAATTGTGCCATGTCTATGGCCTGGGGCCCAAGCTTCCTTCCATATAACACGTATAACTGTTGTACTAAATATTTTTATTTGAATCTGAGACAGAATAGTCGACAAAGTTAGCCAAATCAATTTGTCAACTCAATTGAACTACCGATGAGGTACTGATGATGCTATGTTATCCTCAGGATATTTCTACGAAAAAAAAATCGAACTGAAATAGGCGTGGCAACTAAGTAATTACTCACAGTGGACATTTGACGACAGAAGAAAGTCTTACACTTAAAGCTTTACATTCAAGTTGATATGATACATTAGGACTCCTAGAAATCTCAGAAATATCAACATAGATGTATGGGTGAATGGATGAACAATGAAAGAAGGCACTAGAGCAGGTGCTTACTCAAATGAGGAAAACATGTTCAATTCCACTCGAGTTTCGGATCCATGCAACATCTTTCTAACAAAATCATTGACTTGTCTAGGACGGATATTCCCATTTACATAGACATCATCATGACTACAAAATAGTCGACAAATTTCGCAGGTTTCGGTTCAGCTAAAGGACTTATGTACATAAATAGCATTTCTTAAGCGAAAGTCTATTTTACCAGCCACAATAGTTTAGTTTGGGAAATGTTTTCAAAAATATGTCAAGGCTCTTGGAACGAAGCATGCAGGTTTTTTAAATAATTTTACTATAATAAGGAATTGTTAGTACCGGCCAAACAAATAAAGGAATGCCAGACAAATACAGGACGACAGGCTTTTTGTGAACGAATTCAAGCTAAGGCGCCGCTACAAATTTTGGAACAATAAGAAAATTTTTAGGTCGAAACTTCTGTGATTGCCTGTACCGTTTACGCTAAACCATAGACGTTTAATTTCAAAATGAGTGTTCAGTAAAAAGTTTTGGAAAAACTAGAACGAGGCCCACTTCTGTCTCATTCGATTTGTCCTAAAAAAAACAGTGTCGGCACGGTGTATGACCTGAAAATATCATTGGGTCGCACTTCTTCAAAAATTAAGAAATTCGAAAAGTTATCGTCAATGGTGCCCGGTACAGAGCCATGATCAACGAAATTTTTTTCCAAAACTGAGTGAATGAAACTGCCGGAAATTTGGTTTCAACAGGATGGTGCCACATGCTATACTGCCAGCGAAACCATCGATTTGAATGTCCAGAAATACATCTGTGACCTGAGATTCAAAATCGTGGGATTTAACTCCGCTGGACTATTTCCTGTAAAGGTATTCGAAATTGTTGGTCTCTGTGGACAACCCCATAACGATTCCAGCTTTGGAAAGGAACATTGCTCTACGGTCACAAATGGTTGAGTCGGAAATTCGACTTCGAAATTGTATCTATCGATTTATAAATAAAATCCTGGATCCAGCTTTTAAAAATAATATTTTTTTTTTGTTCTGAAAAGGTTCTCCGGTATTTAAATCCCTCCACCAAACCTCCACCTATTTGAATTTATATGCTTGGATACCATTCCTGGTGATACCATTTCGTCAACTGTCCATGCCCCAAGCAGGTCTTCTGTTTGCCAATTATCCCCGCCACTGTATTATAATCAGCTCACACTATCTCGCGCTTCTACATCTGCTTATGTATTGTTATGAGACCCTTAAGGACTGCCTTGCAGGCGAATGCAAACTTGTATAACATTTGGGAGTTGCACGCTTCCCATTCGGGGAAATTAAATTATTTACATATGCTGAGTATTCAGGACATATCAAATCTGGCTTTAGTTCTATCAAAGTGTTTCTCATTGAAATAAGGTTTTCGAGCATCGCCCGGAGCCTGGACTTTCGCAGGAAACAGGCGTTGTCCAGAACAATGCATAAGGGTACTAATACGAGCTTTTACCATATGTACATGCAAAAGTGAATTGTTTCAAACCTCCCCTTTGGAGAAAAAAAAATTCTTCAAAAACTAACATCCCTGTAGATCGTTTTTTAAAAATATTCAAAACACACGCAAAATGTATTATAACTATCATGTCATAAACCGAAACTCAAACTAAACATAAAACCGAATCATAACAACGCTAATGCCACCAAACTGTCAACAGGGTGGTAGCACCAGCAACAAGGACTAAGCAAACAAAATGCCGGCATTCATACTTCAAAAGGAATACTAAAAAAAAAAAAAAAACCAACAAAAATATAACGAAACAACAAACGAAAATAGTTTAACAAAATAATAATAATAACAGTACTCAATACAGTAGTAGAGATCTAACGTATACGATTGTGTTCCCGTATTTGGTATCAAATTAGAACTGTGAGGGATTATTATTATCTCTGGATGGATGTGTATCTTTTTTTTGTTCTCATTCAACCATCCGTCATGCAGAGAGACGGATTTTATTGTTTTTTTTTAAATGTTTTCTACTGCGATATGAATTTTTTTTATTGTCTAGTTATGGAATGAATTTTGTTTACCTTTTTATTCTTTTGAGCTCGTGTACCCATCTACAAAAATAAACAAGAGATGATATTCAAAAAAATGCGAATAGCCATGGAAGAGTTGTGTGTTTTGAGTGAATATTTTTTTAGAATGTTTTTTTTTTAACGATTTTTTTTTCTTTAATGTTGTGTGGTTCAATGTCTTTTAAATTGTCTTTTTCAAGTTTCGGGTTTTTGTAGGTTTTCTGTAGTTTTTTTTTCGGGTAATAAAATGGTGTATACTACATATGGGTGTAGATAAATGTGTATGTGTTTCAGGAAAGGAGGATAACTTGGGGTTGGTCGTAACCATGCAGAGAGTGGAATAATTTACGAGGACTATCTTGGAAAAAAGGTTGAGCAAATCAGGACAAGGTCTTAAAACTTAGCCATGAGTTAAGAAGACTTAAGCTCCTGTCATAATTCGAAAGTATTTCTCATAAAATCTTATGTTTTATAAACTTATCGATGTTATTTAGTATCCTGATCCTCTTTGGACACTTTTCGAACATACTTATTGACGGGTTTGGGGGTTTATTTATCTACATATCTGCGATTTCAATTGGAGAATATGTTTCCGTTTTTCAAAGATAAACAATTATGGTTTTAAGTCGAGAGAATTAAGATTGAAGAAGTCCTTCATATCTCGTTTGCATAAAAAAAGAATTTAGACAAGGTAACAGGCTATAACGTAACCTAGCCCACGTCAAATTTGGACAGATTTAATGAAAGACAAGTTCATACCAGAAGAAGAGAAGTCTTTATGTATTTCCCATAGTTGGCAGAAATGTGTTGCTAACGATCATTTCACGAGTATCGGATGAAAAGTAAACTACAGGGCAGCTATAATCGTCAGACTATAAAACACTTTATCTACGCATTGACGTGTGTGTACTGTATAAGTTATGGACTACTCTATGAACCTTATCAAAGGATAACGAAGGTATTGTTGATAGTTTCTAGAATAAAAGACAAATTTCGCTGTCAAACAGAACGAACCAACTTAAATGATGAAAATCAAGACGTCTATCCTATCAGAATAAAGTCAGGATAGCAATATCTTATAGCCCAAGTCAAACAACCCCTCTGGCCCAGATGAGCTTACAGCCGAGCTATTTAAGCAACGGGGGGATGGCTTGATGGAAATGCCTAATGAATATAACCTCAACCATAATTTTCCTGAAGGAAACCCTCGAAATTGGAACAACTTTAGAAGCATTTGTTTTCTTAACATTGCTTACACGATCTTGTCGATCGTACTGTGTGAACGTCTGAAACCATTAGTCAACAAGCTAGTTGCCCTCTATCAGTTCAGTTTTAGGCGCCGTAAGTCCATAACTGAATAAATGTTCATACCTCGCAGATCCTGATGAAAACCAAGAGGTCCAAATATGGTTTGGGTCCATAAATGCTGTCATTAACAAGACGAGCCCATACGAAGCCAAGTCTAGTTTTGGCATCGCTGTCAAAACCGTAGAATGACGGTAGAGTAGGCTTCCTGCTCCATAAAGGTCGGAAACAATCTCACTGAGACCTTTGATGTCAAGAAAGGATTCAGACCCGTCATGTGAATTTTTCTACATAATACTTGAGAAAATTGTGCTAAACTCGATGGCCAACACCAGAGGAGAAATTTCATTTCCTTGCATACGTTGATGACAATGACATCAATGGAAGAACATACGAGCTGAATCGGAAGTGGCAAAAAGAGTTTAGCTATGAAGAACGTCACAAGACAGCTACAACATTGAGGTAGTTTTGGACTTGGTCTACTTTAGGGAGTGGAGTGGAAGTCCTAGTCAAGCAGCTGGATTTGAAGTTCCTGGATTGGCTATATGTAGAGTGGAATGATTTCGGTGAAGCTATCGCAATCGCAAGAGTTTCGATGGATACCCTTTTCAAAGGTACTCCAAGTAGATGGTGTAGTCATGTTTTACAGATTTCGACGAAACTAGACTTTAAGTCAATTTGTCTAGTCAGCGTTCTCCTTTGCCTTTTTCTATAGATTACTAGATCGAAGTACCAGGCGACCATGAATATTAGCAAGCACCTCGTTCCATTAGTCTCTAGTTTCAAAAAGTCTCAAGAGAGAGTACATACAATACATGTTTGAACTCCTTTTCTTTCTTCTTTTACGCATACGTATGCCAATATCAGCGTTTGAGCGGAAAACATACCTCTCTCAGCTTGCATACAGTTGCGCCGGCGTTGACTCAAGAGAAACTTTTAATCAGTTAAGAGCACATTCGGTTTTTTTTAAAGCCTATGGGACTCTTCAAACGGGAAAGACAATAACTAAAAATAAGGAGCTGTGCATTCTTACTATAAATTCATGGGCTCTTGTTCGTTCAGCTGTTTCATTCCAAAACATTCCTATTGGCATTTAAAACATGATGCAACGTTATGACTATTGGAGACTTTCTACTATTCGCAGCAGCTTGAGCATTCATAAGTTTACATTAAATAACCAATACATCAAAGCCAGACTTTTGTAAAAGTTAAGCCTGTGCTAAACTTTCGTAGACTTAGGAGATGAGCTACATAGCTAGCCACACGATTGGGTATCGAAAAATTGAAAAGGTTAGACCAGTAGTACAACCAACAAATATCAAGAATAGTATCTTACTGTCTTTGAACAAGTTTTTCTATTGATCCCGAATTCCTGCTATGCCTTAAAGCTCTACCCTGCCTCTCTTAGTCTTGTCCCAGAGACGATTTTTCAATTCCTCGATTTAATTTTTTTTCCAGCAACGAACAGGAAACAAAAAGAAAACAAATATACCTCGGTACTAGGAATCTATTCTGCAAATTTTGGATTTACTTCGAAATTTTGTTTCTGAAGTCCGAGTCCTTACGCTGACTACAGGATTGGACTGTGGGGGGCGAAAAGCATAACTTAGTTAACTTGAAATGTAACACAGTCTACATTCCCTTTAGCACTTCAGGCTTGTAGTCGAATTGAATAGCAAATAACCCGAGACTGATAGCTTATGTCTATCTAGGTGAAGCGCCTTCTTTGGTTTTGAAGACTTAGAAAACTATGACTGAGAATCTAGTGGAGAAACGATTCTTTCGAAAAGGACCTTTTAATTGTCGAAACATGTATGTATGTAAATTACAGGCAGAAAATGACTTCTGAATATGCATTCGGTCTGGCGTTCACTTGTTTGGAGATAATTCGAGTTTCTTTTGTGTAGCCACGCCCCCTAAGAAGAGAATAATAAGAAAGTAAAATGAATAGCAACGAAATGGAATGAACGAAACATGTACCTATACACACTAGTATTGATCGTCTCCTCGCTGGAAGAGACATCTCTCTTTGCTTTCACTTTCTCTTTAAAAACTCAAGCTTTTATCTGCCAAAGTAGATGATGAGAAAGTACACGTCAAAAACTTCAGGAAAGAGTTCCTGCTAAAATTTATGGGTGACTAGTACTTCACACAAACTTTAAGGAGAAACCGACAAAACGAAAACCAAAAGAATTATAGAAATGAGTTCTAGTTCTCACTTACACAAACCAACATCGAAACAGAAAGTTTCTCTCTTGGGACTTTCTGTCACTGGAAACAGATGTTTGTGAGGTACCTGCTAATAGTCATGGGCGCCTAATACTTCGAGTCAGTAAATCCATAGAAAAAGGCAAAAGAAGAACGCGGTTTAAATTTTCAGACTCGTCGTATCTGACTGATCTTTATTCTGAGAATGCCAGCAACAATCATTGACTTCGGAAAAATATTTAATTTATTACGAGACGATCTTAAGTCACCCAAAATCATCAATCATTTCGAGGGGTAACAGTAACCAATTTGATAGAACTAGGTGACTCATATAATCTGCGATCACAGAGACCACCAAAAGGTGAAGCATAGCTTACCAGAATGCGATCAATATTAGAGGAGTGTACGTGTCAGATTCAGGCATTCAATCAAATCAAAACCACGTCAAATCAATAATAATAATTAGTTTTGGGAAAGCGCTACAGCAGGGGCATTTGATATGAACTGATGATACCTACTACTGGTTAATGACATAACTCCCTTGGAATGGTTATGAGCTCAGCAACATGAAGTGGTTAGTCAAAGTCCAGCAAGGATAAGGACATTTCATCAGCACCCTGATACTGTTACATAAGTGACCAATGAGATGTATGTATGTATATAAAAAAATGTGTAATGGACATTGGTGTAATAGCAAATGTGTATTGTATGTACTTATATGGGAAACTAGTGTACTAAAGTGTAATAGTGTCACAACAGATACCCCTTAACCATCTCAAAACGAGAAAAACAAAAGTTCAACTTGAAATAAAAGGAAAAGAAATAAACAAAAAAAATATAATTTTCAAAATTAAAGAACTTTTCACCGAAGCATCATTTATTGCAGCAAAATTATTTATATTGTTTTATTTTTATATATATTTTCTTGCATATATGTATGAATATAAATTTAAATTTCTTATTTTTACAATTCCTATTCCTATTTATAGTTTATGCTCGTTGTTTTCTATTTATTCAGAGAGAGAAAAAAAAAAACTAAAACCAAGTAACTAAAGATTGTTTTTTACTTAACTAAATCAAACGAAATAAATTCGTTAAAGCAATGCAAAGAATATTCTATTTAAAAGAAAAAAAAAAGACAAAAAGATACATTTCTTGCAAATAAAATAATAAAAATAAGGAAACTAAAAAAGAAATTATATTTCATAAATATTTAATGTATTAGTACATATTAACAAAATGAAAATGGTAAATTTTAAACATCTTTTTTTTTTTTATTATTATTTCTTACATCTGTATGTACTCTCTATATATTTATAAACAAAAACAAAAGTGTCCGGAAAAATATAGTTCGTGTTAGTATACAAAATAATCACAACAAATAATTTATAAATTTACTTAAAGTTTTTTTTTTTGCTTTTTTTTATATTTTTTACGTTTAAGTGTAAAGTAAATGTACAACTAGGTGTTAGTAGAAAAGATACAACAAAAATGTTACTTAAAAACTAAAAGTTTATTTCATAAAATGAACAAAATAAAAGAAAAAATCAAATTAGAAAAAAAAAAAAACAAAACAAAAGAAAACAAAAAAATTACAACAACATATAAGTAGTAGGTAGGTATATGTATGTAGAACTTCCTTTATTGCCAGTCATGTGGTGTTGTGTGCAAATGGCGTTGTGAATTATATTTTTTTTTTAGAAAATGATATACCCATACTCAACACAGTCACACTTAAGAAAAAGAATTAACACACCACACATCTAGCCATTGTTTACTATTAGGTGTTTCACTTTTATCTGTTCTTTCTTTTTTTTTTTGCAATAAAATGTACATACGATTCGCTTATTTATTTATTTTTTTTTTTTGTTTTTATAGCAACATTTTGTTTGTTTTTTAAACATTTGTAATTTGTGAAACATAAACTAGTCGGGTGTTAGGTATGTATCGTTGATTTACCTCCAGATCCATGGCTCGCTGCTGAGGCTGGCCTTGGCCGCCGATGCCACCTCCGGCACTGCCCATGCCAATGCCGACGCCGCCGACTCCACCCCCACCGCCACCGTATTGAAGCATATCGCCGCCCAAGGTGTGGCGTCTGGGATCTTCACGGCGCGCGTTACGTCTTCGATCGTCGGATACTGAAAGAAAATATCAAAAAAAAACACACATTTAGATTGGAGAGACTGGTCAATCAGATAGTAAGCTTGGCATATGTCGGTCTATGTGGGTTTCCAGAAATACATATCTCTTTATGGTACCTAAAAAAAAGGGCGTGTCATTGAGTCACTTCGAACAATGGCGGTATTATTATTTTCATCAGCGAGAGATAAGATATTTTGCGACCAAATCTAAACATAGATTTCGATAAACCGTTCCCACAATTTTAAATGTCAAATCATGCCAATTTTGAAGTGGCTGGCAGTACTAATGTCAATAATTTTCGTTTTTCTTTTTCTGTTTGCCTAGTAAAGACAACACAAATGAATACCAAAGCAACGCAAATATAGACCATTGCAACACTGCCAGACTGCTCTGGCCAACTTAAATAGGACTACGGGGCTCCTAAAAAAACACGAGAGGAGTCCTCTCCATGATAGTGAATACGCTAACCGGCCACTGTGCTATAAGAAGGCATGCTCAAAGACTGGGCATCCCCTAAAATTACTTTTGCAGAAGGTGTAGGGATTAGGAGGAAGAGGAGATCCTCTACGCACATGCCCTGCACTTGCCAACATTAGAAAGGCCACACTAGGTAAATACATATTCAACGATCTCAATGATATGAATACCGCCTGCACGGCTAACATTAGTTTCTTCATAAAAATGAGCAGATGGTTCCAGGAGTAAGAAGGTGACCCACCCGAAGAACATCCACAAAAATTTAACCGTTGATGTAGTTCTCTTGTTCGCAGTAGAAAAGGTACAGATTTTCAAGACGAAAAAGACTTCAGGGTTCGATAGCTGACCATTAAAACTCTTCAAAAACAGACGAGAAGCGGACATGTACCAAGAAGAACAATGTCTAAGCTTCATGATGTTGGAATGTTTTTTAGTCATTACTGAGGTAGGTATGTGTCTATCAAATGATGTGCATACAATACGATTCTATGCAGCGAACGAACCTTCATATGTGCCATCGATTCTTTGGAGTCACTTATCCACCACCCTTCCACACATATCCGCCGAAACGTTGACAATTAAGCATTCAATATTGTTCCTTAGATTCCCTTATATTGTTATGACTTAACTGGACTTCCACCGAAAATTGGAGGAAGCCCTTTTAACCTAGCTACGCCCCATTTCTTTTCAAACGCTTAATAGTGGGCACCTGAGTGCACCAAGATCTATATCATGCGATTCGTGTTTGTTGGTCAAGTTTGTTCAGTCTATAGTTTCGAACTTTGAATACCTGAAATGTACAGTCACGGCATAAAAGACAGGTCAAGAGGTTGCGAATCTATCAAATATTTAAACGATTTTTGGTCAAATCATATCATGTCCTTAAAAACAGGTCAAAATGCTAAGGACACAACCATTCGATGTCGAAATTGGTCGTCCACTTACAATAGACATAAGAACACTTAAACATATGTAGGTATCGTCAGTAACCGTATGAGTAAGGGGCAGCCACAAGAAAAACTCACATTCCTTGTGATGTCACCTCACAGAAATCTCGACAAGGTTATCTAACAAACTGCCAATTGCGGTTTTCAAGGAATGCCTTGAACAACTGCCACTCATTCCAAATTATCAATTCAAACCATTCATAGTCCGCCAAACCAAATGCACACCCATAATTGGTTACTCAGCTGGTGTCTTATCTAAAGGGCATCAGTAAGTAGCGTCCCCCAGAAATTATACTCCAACTCCCCAGGAGTTGACACATTAACAGCGGAGGGACTTAAAAATGACATCAACGACCAAACATTTATCGCCCTCATATCGTGCGGCACAGACTCGTAAAATAAATAAATCACATCGTTTTCTTCGCGTTCGATATCTAAACAGTGAATCACATACATCGTGCCACAACAAAGCATCGCTAAATGTGACCCAAATTTTAATTGGCCAGAACATTGCCTGGTCGACACAGAAATTAAATTACCCGCCCGAACTGTACGAGCCTGTGTGTGAAGAAACAAAGCATCTGCATGTGGTGAATCTATGCTTGTATGTATTTCGAAAGTTTAATGCACAAATTCAATGGTCAGTGGTCAATTGAATTTGACATTTGATATTTGAACTGTCACACTTGAGCATCGCTTTCGTTTCATTCCATTGAATGCATTTCGTTTGACAGCTTCGAAGTGTCAGGTTTTATGATGGCGTAACGATGCAACGACGCACACCTGTTTGACAGATGACATAGGAACAATTTGCATCACCTTGATCTAATTAAGCAGCGCCACTACTCAATTGCCCTTCAAATATTTCATATTTTCCACATGTTTTCGGACAGAACTATTTTTGACCCATTACGCCGAACAGGAAACGCGAAGCTTGTTATGCTTCCTCCTTTCGAATTGAGGTTTTGGTGTTGGGGGAAACGTTTTCGAAATATGTATTTCAAGAGCACAAAATGTACTGAATTTTTGAGGTAGATCGTGGGATTTTAAAAATACATTTTCAGCATGCGTTTGGAAGATTAATAGCGCGCGTTCTGTTGTGTGTGGTGGCGTTTTCTGTTTTTGACGTCAGGCGAAACATGTGGAAGTTTCAGTTTCTACACTGCGGGTCTTTGTTGTCATTTTGTTTTAGATATTCGACTTAAACAATTTTTTGGATAAGTTCCAAACAATTATTTAAAAATGAAGGATAATCTGATGTGGTCAAGATTTTCATGACTTTCGCACTTTAGAACACACAAAAAGGGGTAAAAAATTTATACACTTATAATGGAAAAAAGATTTTTTATAGACAAATAAAATTCTGACAGTTGACAATTTATTTGGACACCAACGTTCTTCGGACTAAATGCGTGTGCACAGACAATATATAATTTCTGAAAACATAGCATTTATCTTCGGGTTTAGTGCGATTTTAGATTTCAGAATAAACTGGAAGAGGAACGCCTTAAGAAAACTTGCTTAGCCTTCTATGTTATAGGGTGTCATGCAAAAGCGTCTTTCATGTTTCACTAAGAACCAAGTCGATAGCTCAAACATCATTTGTATTTCGTACTGAAACTAAAGTGACATTATGGTCATAATTACTTTATTTTCATGCCTAAAACATGTGCCAGGACTATGGTGCAAGAGGTTCGAGGTTCGAATCCCAGTCGGAAAACACCTGAAAGTTTTTCACTTCTCGCGAGCGTCTGACAAACATCCGAGAGTACAACTGTCCTGAGAAAGCTTCTCAAATAACAAACTGCCCCTTCGGACACGGCATTGAACAGTAGGCCCCTTCCATTCGTGTAAAGAATATAACACGCACAACACGAATGATTGTGAGAAGCTAAGCCCTGGGTCCCATCGACCTGTTGTTTTTTTAAAGAGAAACCGTCTAGATGTTTCTGGTGCTGGCATTTGACATAAGATGGGCATGTCAACAACTATCAGAATTCGTGAAATAAAGATGAAAATCGAAAAGAAATGACCTTCTATGCCGACGGTCGGGAGGAATAGATTGGTAAGTCATAAGAAATCTGATGCAAAAAGTGAGCCTCAAGTTTTACAAATATCGTCAAACCACTTAGGTATCAAAAATAGGAATTTGCTTCAAGGCATTTATTATAACTCACCAGACGGACAATAAGCAAAACTATACGCGAAATTCGTTTATCATAAGAGTCCCGGACGTACATAAATTGGTACTTGAATCACAGTAGGAAAGACAGTGATAACTTCTAGGACTGTAACCTTCCTGAATGGAGTTTAAGGAGGTAAAGGTGGATATAAGGGACGAGTGCAGAAGTAGCTACCATTGGGATCAGAAATGGATCAACTGTGTACCCTTGTCGAGGACTAACTTTAAAAGGAGATAAACGTTTAGCTGTGCCGTCGATGCTTAATGGTGACCGCTTCCCTAGATCTGCACATGCTTAGGCATTCGCATAGAAAATGGGATATCCTCTCTTCTTTATATGTAGCCCACATAACGTGTGCAGAAGTTGTCTGTATTCTTTTTTGGTGGCGGGTCGCCAGGAGGTAGTGGTTGCTGGTAATAACCCCAGAAGAGAGCGTTAAGTTATTTATATTAAGCAAGAGTTTATATGAGACACGGCAAGATGAGAGTGTGGTCTATTTTTTATTCGTTAGCCTCACAAAGGGTTTCTCTACAGAACAGAGATAACAACCAATGCCAGGTTCTGCTCGGACCTTTCGGCATCGTATCACCAACTTGCATTTGACGATAGTAAATGAGACGGCATGGGT
Source organism: Xylota segnis (assembly GCA_963583995.1). Lineage (NCBI taxonomy): Eukaryota > Metazoa > Arthropoda > Insecta > Diptera > Syrphidae > Xylota > Xylota segnis. The sequence continues at coordinate 55,336,062 of OY757237.1, read as the reverse complement.
GACTGTCGATGTAGATACGTGTCGATCTCTTCCTCAAGTGCTGGTTTGTGGATAATTTTGGTGCAATTTCTGCGATTGGTACGACTTTCACTTAGAACACATTGATGTGGTCTGGAAATCTCAAAGAGCGAGCAATTATAGCTTCAGATGAGAATGTATACAAAATCTACTCCGTCGTTAGTTTTTGACCCGGCGGAGACATTATTCGCGTATATGGCCCTACTGGTAATCCAATCCGCCCTTAAGAGGAAGATTGTTATAGCATTTAGGCTGAAGTCGGGGTCTGCGTCGGTACTCAAGTCGCATTAGTTTGGTTCTCAAGATCACCCTCTTTCGAAAGGTTTAAGTATTTCAAGCGTAGGGACCTACCCAGGAACTGTTTTTTTTACGATGAAATTCTAATAGGAATTGAGCCAGCATTACATAGTTTCAAGTGCTATAGTCAGCGTGGTTATGAGAGGGCTGGTAGTCCCTGATCTTTGTATCTTGGCTGTGACCTATCTGTTACGGCCTCTCAAACTGAGCATTTAAAAGATAGAATAGACCGGACGGACTCCGGTCCTCATTTTTTACAAAAGATTTTGCAGATTTTGTCATAGAAAGCTGTGTATGATTTTTTTAAATTTTTGACATGTGAAAAGGATTCATTTAATCGAGATAGTTCTGATCGAAAGTAACGAAAAAGAGGTAATGTAGACTGTGTCAAGGATTAGATTTAGTGAAGTAGTTAGCTCAGTGTGGGGGTTGTCAGCCTCCTTATCAAAAAGGAAGTCTATCGTATACTGTTCTAAATATTGATTGATGTTCTTTTTGCACGACTTTGCGAGGTTTGGTACCAATGATAGAAGATTATATGTAAATCCAACAGTGGCAACCTTAGGGGGCTCTCAACTGGAATAAGCCAGGTCAATATTGTAACCTTAATAACTTGGAGGCAAAGGTCAAGGAAATCGAAACGCATACTAAATAAATTCTGGTCCATGTGCTAATAGAGTACTTAATCTGGACCTTTGGAGAAAACTTCACTCGCATTATATATATGTAGGTACATACAGGGTGCATTATAAAGTTAGCATTCGATTTATTACCGAATATTGCCCGGAATATCCTTTAGGAAGTATCGGTACAAACCTTGCCTGATTTTTTATGAATTTACGCAGGTTTGATGAAATTTGAGGAGTTTCTTAGAAAAGCATAGGTATACTACTACGCGAATGGACAATAATGCTCCAGCAAAGAGGATCTTCGAATCACAGCCCCCAGGTTCCAGACGACAAGGAGGACCGAACCTCCGACTCTTCACGGGTCGGGAGCCCGTTAAGTAAGCAAGTATACTACTACGCCTCTATTCATCCAAAGGTCTTGTTCATTGCTAGAAATACATATGTTTTTTCAAAAAGAAATATTAGAAATATATCCTTAAAACTACATTTGCATACACCTATGTATGTTACTCGGCGACTTTTCAAGAAACCAAAAGAGGTGTGCAAGTACAATTTTCGAGAAAAAGGACAACCACCCACTAAACTTTAACCCTCCGGCAACCTGCATAAATTATCCAAAAATAGAACCAACCACAAAATTTATTCCGAACACAAGTTTGTATCTTGTTTCTTCTTTTTTTTTTTTTTTTTTATTTATCTCACCTCTTTCCCAGGAATCTCCTGTGTTGTGTTGCTGTTGTTGATTTATCCCGTTTGTCGTAAATAAATAAAAAAAATTCCACTCGAGCATTAAGAACAATTAAAAGATTCTCATTCGGGTGTAGGGTGTATCTCAACACCAACAGGAAATGTACTCAGATATGCGCGATACTTTTCGCGTAACTCTTCCTCGTATTTCTTAGGAAAAACAAAACGCACACACACACACTCACACGGCAAACAAGAATCGAAAAGGAGGTCGACGCGTTGCACTGGTTAGCACATAGTGTGCGTCATGCGGAACTAACATACACTCGTACAGATGCACACACACTCGAACACACTCCGAACTAAAAAAGGGCAATGAAACGTCAAGCACGTGAGAAATGAGAGAATTCGAGAAATCGTAAAAAAAATACGGATAATCAGACTAAACTATAAACAAAAGTGGGTGGTGCGCGCACACCGCCTCCCTCCCCCAACTGTACGATAAATTCCAAACAATAACAACAACAACAACGACAACAGCGAAACACCGAAAGGAATTTACATCTGCAGCGCAGGATTTTCTGGGTCCCCTCGCACACCAAGTGTTTACAATTAAACTCGAATGTAATTAATGGATACACAGACCATATGTGTACGCGTGCAGATACAAATGTATCGCAGATAAACTTTCTCAAACGGAAGACAGCGCTGCTGAGAACGTGACAGCGACCAACACGATCCGAACGCGAAAATGAAACTGAAAATTCTGACTTTCGAATCACCAGCAGAACGCTTGGGGTAGCGTGTAGCGCGCCTGCAGTATCGTATCGATGGATGGATGGGACGAGGGCATTCTCGTGGCGTGCGGGTGCTTCTTGCCGGCTACTTGAGATCTTTTCAGATCGACCAGATGTGGAGGGATTTAGTTTTTTTTTTTTTTTTTTCGTTTCCTACGCAACAGTTAATGAATGGAAGGAATTTTAATTTTATTTCATTTGTTGGTTTTAATTTGCACAATTGAAGCTTTTATTTGGATGAAATTCTGGTGGTTGGACTGCTGGTGCTATGAGAAAATCTGCAGTTGTTGCAAATGGGATGATAATTACCATCTCATTGAAGAGTTTTAGGGATTGCAGCGGAGGCGGAGAATGACACAACCCACAGAGAAGTTAAGAACTAATTGTGGTGGAGGGCTTCAGACTGTGTTGAAGCACTTTTGATTGAGATGCAAGAGGGCCGTGACTGATGGAGTCACTTCGTCAGTTAACTTCGACAAAACGACGATGAATGGGCTGATAATTGGCTGCAATGCAATACGGTCTGAAGTAGCACCAGCAGCAATTGCAAAAGACAGATCCTACAGAAGTGTGAAATGTACATACAAACATCTAGCTATCATCTATGGGATATCAGATCCGTTCTGTGTGGAGCATCTCCCAAATGTGCGAGGTATTCAAAATATTCATTATCACAAGATTTGCATGAACATTTTCAGGCTAAGTGGTCCAACAATCTTGCTCAAAGTGCTATCAAGACTCACATGCCTAAGCAGTATTAAGTGGACAATAGTATCTAAAATTCCTCAGATGGACTCAAGGGTACCGAAAAATGCTATAAAAAAAACAGTTTTTAAGAGAAACTTTGTCATATTCGATGCTAAGGTAGATAGGGTTTGTCAACCTACAGAAAAGTAGGTAAGCTCCTTATAAAAGGGCCTCTGGCTTTACAACTGCAGTCAAGTACCTCATTCTGGGTTATGAACACAACTACACGCTTCAATCCACTTCGGATTAGCAAAGCAAGTATCGGCGATGCACTTCAATAGTTCATCAAGCGTTGTGACCATTCAACTACAACTCAAAACAAAATTTGTGGATACATACAAAAAAAAAGGCAGCTAACATACTGCCTCTGTTAGATGTGGTCTATTCCAAACGGCATCGAAGTAAAGAGCGATTTTTTTAAAAAATAAAAAGACATTACATCAAGTATCCACGGTTAAAGCAACGAAATACACCAGACATGTCATCTGCTACCAGATGTAAGGACTCGATCTTATAAACGTATCCTTACTCAATCTCCACAATCCCAGAAAACTGAGAAATGTAAACCAATTACCAGAAACGTAAGAAATGTATAAAGAAACATACAAGGTCCCACACTCACTACTATTCAAAATAATGGAATATACCTACAGAGACGCGAATTAGACACAGATCAGCAAGATAAAATTCGTATCATTCAATAGGTAGTATTGCGCTTCATTAAGAATGCCGGCATCTTACCGTCTATCGAAACAGTCCAGTATATGGATAACGAACTTTCTTTAGCTTAACTCGAGTTGAAGTGTATCGTCCGACACGTTTATCACAAATGCTGGAATGCCTCAGGGTTCTACACTTTCAACGACTTTCTTTCTTTTCTATTAAAACTGTGACCCATATAACTGCAGAGAATGTACCAAGTTCTGTAATTTAATGAAGTTTTGGTAGAACACGTCTTTGTGAGGAAAGATTAAAAAAAATAAATACTTGGCACAACAGGTCGATGGGACCCAAGGCCTAGCTTCTCACAACTATTCGTGTTGTGCGTGTTATATTCTTTACACGAATGGAAGGGGCCTACTGTTTAATGCCGTGTCCGAAGGGCAATTTGTTATTTGAGAAGCTTTCTCGAGACAGTTGTACTCTCGGATGTTTGTCAGACGCTCGCGAGAGGTGGGGCCGTGAAAAACTTTTAGGTGTTCCCCGACTGGGATTCGATCTCGAGCCCCTTCCTCCATAGTCCAACGCACTAACCACTGAGCCACGGCGCCCACTTTTCTGGATACAAAAAAAAAAATCCGAGGTAAGACATAGTATAACCTATCAACAAACAACGAGCATGTGAAACATCGCAACATCTACTCACACCTATACGTCAAGTATTGCTTTCCTGTAAAATGTCAAACTCTAGATTTTAGTCAAACTTGAAATTACTAATTGATCGTCAGATCCATAAATTGAGTCTGCAATTTCCGTCTGACTGTTCTCTAGGTCCTATGGGAACACTGTTTGAGACGAAATCGGAAATCTTATTGCAACCTCAAGATTTAGAATACTTTACCTGAGACCAATTTCAATAAAATCGATTTTTTTTTAACTTTTAACTTAATTAATGGAGGAACTGGACTAAACTTTGGAACCAGCTTTGATGAAATAGAACACTAGTTATTCAAAAAAAGCAGAATTAAGGACCATCTGCAATCATCACCATACTAACTGAATGTCAAATCTCATAAGAGATAATGAGTAAAATTTGTTAACAATGTTCTAAGCACGACTCAGTATCATAAAACTGTTTCAAGTTAATTTTACTTAATTTCTGTTTAATCTAAGAAGGCAACATAGATTTGGAGCACTACCTAGCTACGGTCAAAATTCTTAAAGAAATGCGGCATCAATCACCTGACCAACTATGTTTCAGCTACGAAACAACATAATAGAGGAAATCATACATACATTAGAAAATAAAATCCTTAAATCATAAATTTTGAGTGCATATCCTACGGTATCTGATGATGCCATCTTTATCATGGACATAGAGAAGACCTTTTGCACGTTAAAGTGTACGGGAGCACGAAGATTTCCAACGCCTCTGGTTACAAAAAAGCTTAAGTCTGTCTAGGTTCCTCTATAGAATCGAAGTTCAGTGGAGAGTCTAAAAAGACAGTTCAGCAGTAAGGTTTAGAGGCACAGAAGTGAGGCCAATAGTAGATGGACACCTGTGTGATCACCAGAAGCCTATCGCCTTGCTTTGACAAGAGTAGGACCGACCGAATTATGCTAAAGGATAGGAAGTCCCTTTCTGTCCTTATAGGAATTATTACGGGGCATAACTCTCTTCCGTACCACATGAGAAAGTTAAGACTCACGGATGAAGATTTATGTCGGGGATGTGGAGACGAGGAAGCTAATGAGGATACAACCCACTTTCTCTGCCACTGTCCTGGGCTTATGCACCTTAGATTCAAATTTCTAGGACAACACTTATTCCGTGACCTTGACGAATTAGCAAACAGAACAATCAATGAAATTTTTAGGTTCATCAAATCAACAGGATGGTTTGGTGATCCACAAGATACAAATCAGTACTAGGGTTTACCAATGGGCAAGGGACTTTTTCCCCTTTGGGTATCACAATGGGTCTGTATTGACCTGAGTGTGGCGACGTGTTCTAGTCTAGGGTATGTGGCCCAACCTAACCTAACCTAAGGTTTAGAGGCATCTTATCAAAGTTGGCTGATGTGGTATGGTACGCAACACTTGCCCCGTGGTATGATCATAAGACATTAAATTCAAAGACTAAGATAGAGGTTGCATGTAGAATCGATTTACATCAATGAAAGAGTTTTGAATCCATCCAAGAGGGACGTCGTTTCCCGGTAAATAGAATTAGATGGACCATCACTGATTGAAAGACAGACAAAGACTACTTTAGAGTCTCCAAAAACGCATGAATGGTATCAACCCCTAATAAATAGAACAATCTTTTTCTACAGTACATAGGTTTCCTCAGAAGTGGCATACCCTAGAAGTACCCAAATGTAGATATCCTTATATAAAAGAGGTAGTTTACACGAATGGCTGTTTACTTAAATACTAATTATCAGGAGAAGTGACTCCTAACTAATTAAAATCGAGTTGAAAGATGTTGTAGAATCTATTTAATTAAATGGCCTGAACGTGGTGCTGTTTTGCTGAAGCGCGGACAGAGCAATTCCTGCATTTAGTGCTGATTTTGATGACTAAACATGACCTTGCAGTTTCTTCAACATCCCATCATCAACTCTAAGACGATGCGACCGTAAACCGTAAAATTAGGTCATGCACAAAAATTCCATGAACTCAGGACGACAGTCGTACTCAAATGCCGTCCGCAAGTCAATCAAAGCCAGACCATTAAACGAACATGCATATTTCACTGCAATTCATAAATTTAACGGCTTTTAACCGAAATAGAACATTTCCCAGCCACAAACAACTTAAATCAAAAAAAAAAAATAATAATAATTTTGCAGAAAAAACAGAAAAGTTCACTAAAAGTGATGAGCACCAGAATGCAGAAGTCATAAAAAATAAATTCTATAGCGAAGATAATTGAAAGGAAAAACTATGTACGCTGTGGCACAAGGGTTCCGTAGAGGAAAAAGCCACAGCCCCTGCCTTCACCTTTGCACAAACACGAAGAAAAAAAAACCCAAACCCCAGTTCAAAATGAGGGGAGAGATGTGTATGCACACAGTTGGAGAAAACTTTTCCTCCCCATATCCTTGCAAAATTCTATGGCCGACGAAAATTGAGTTCCCATGAAAACCTGCAGGCAGAGGAGGAGGTATCCTTTCAAACCCTTTGACCGTATATTATGGAGTTTTGTTCTCAATGTCAATAGTGAAGCGACGAATTAATTGAGACTGATGGGAACCGGTTAGCAGGATGTAAAATTTATACAGCGGAAGGTCCCCCAAAACCATCACATGCTATACAGCCCAACAGGGAGATACATCATAAATACGTTATGATGATTCTGTCCTATAACCAAATTTACGTCCTATTGTGTGTCACAAAAAAAAAAGAGACAAACACCCATCATTAGATGCAAGTTCTCGAAACCACCGAACCCCAAAATAGACTGGAAAATGTGAAAATGTTCAACGAGTGTGTAACAGCAGGACACGATTACTTACCAACTAGCCAAACCAATAATTATTCATTACAAACAAAACAACTCTCGTCATCATTCAGTTTAGATTAATTGACCATGATAGATGAGTTGTGGCCTGCTATACACAAACACACACACCATCGAAAGCCGCTTATAAACAATAATCAATTGTTTTGATGCTTATGACAACAGAGTTAGGAATTTTAACAGCGCTCCCCTTGTCAGTTGTGACAATTAATTTCAAAAGGATACTCTGTACCCTCTTAGCAATGATGATGACGATGATGATAATGATGATGGCTAGAGCGGAGCTGTAGACATTTTTCGGAACAAAAATTAAGTCGACAGATTGTCCATTATCTCGGTGAAAGGATGATGGAAAGCTAAGGCAACATTCCATACTCTCATCCGTCATCTGTAAGTAAATCGTCTTGGAGAACACCTACCTTGACGTAAACCATCGTCATTAGCATAGTTTTTTTTTTTTTTTTTCGTTTCTCATTTTCTCTAAAAGCATATCCTTCAGCACTAGCACTTTAAACTATAAACGTGTGGGTGGTGTACACGAACACGTACAAACTACTCATCGTGGATAACGACATCATACCGGTGCGGTGGAGGATGAAAAAGTCCTTTTTGTTTTGTTTTTGTTTGTCATGAAATCGATTTTATCCTTATTCATCATCATCTATTCACTTGAAAGCTACACACATTTGTGTTTATCTCTGGTTAGATATGTACATATATAATTCTGTGGGTATCTGTGTTTTCTGTCTGGCTTGGGATGCATCTTAGCCTCAATGGGATACTCAATCAATTTTCTTATTGATGGCAGATGCTTGAGGTAAAGGGGAGTAATGCATCTCCATTACGAGTATTTACCTACAGTTGGTGTTGAAAGTGAGTATCCAACACTAATATGTATTCTACATACATATGTACATATATTGAAGGTCTTGAACAGTGAAATTCCACCCATTTTCGTACATAGTGGGCGTGGCTTTTCTCATTTTTAAGGACACTACCGCCAAATTTGAATAAAACGTGTTTTTTTTTGTTTTAAATGGCTTCACTAAGTGGGCGTGTCCCTATATAATATATCACTGAATTATAGAGAACTTCACTGCCAACATATTTGGAATTTTTCAAAAAACAGAAACTTTCTAGTACAGAAAACTGTACCAAGCTGTCTCCTTAACTGTTGAACACAACCAGTGACTTACTGCCGGTGTACACCTACTTGACGAACTCACTGTATGTGCATGCAGAGAGACCCATCTAGTGAATAATTCATTTAGTTATTTAACTTTTGACTGAACATAGATTCGTATATTTATACGTTCATATGTACTTATGTATGCATTTGCTGATGGAGAGCTTAGAACGGACACTTATTTCTTTTATTTATTTTAAAGAGTTTCTACGTCATTGCAAGATGCTATCCTGTTCTCATGACATTTTCAACAACAAGACGATTACTAAACTAATAGTCGACTGAATCGATTTTTTGGCAGCTTTAGAAATAAAACGGGAGAAAATCCTTTCAAATAGGAGGGACGTTTAAATCTCAATACCTACCTCACAGATATGATATCACTTGACCTGCTGGCTCAAGGTTTCTTTAGGAATAACGTAGTTTGAACGAAAAGAGAGGGAATTAAGACGGATGTAGCCTAGATAAAATCTATTCTTGAAATCCTAAGAGGAAATATGCATTTCGGGTGTTCGGAGTCGACCACGGCAAGGCTAGTAACAACTTTTTCCTTTGCTGCGAATGATTGCAATCAAAAAATACTGCTAAAGTTGCAATACGGAACCATTAAGATCCTCAAAAGTGACCCTTTAGATAGAACACATGTCTGTATTATAGAAGTCAATGTACATGTACGTCAAGTCGCAACCAGTCTGATGGTCTTTCCAAGACAAAAAAGCAATTATAGATACCTGCTTTACCAGGGCTTTATGAATTCGTCTGACAGACATCCCAAACTAAGCAAAGAATTGGTTGGGCCTACAACTTTCTGCAGATTTTTTAACTATGCCAAAAGTTCGGATCAGGGTTCACATTACAGATAAAAAATATAAACAATCTCTTTATGACTTTACATCTCGTAAACATCTGACGAACGTACAGGAGTATAACTACTCCCAGTGTAACTAGCACTGCACTTTAATTAATGTCTGTTAGATGAAGTTAGCAGCAGTAGTCCCATAAAATTGTTTCGAGCATCATGTCTTTAAAATATGAGGTAAGTTTAGAGTACATATGTAACTCTGGATCAATATGTTAAAGATCAACTGACTGCAGAACTGCTTTAGTGTAAGTATTGAATGTTACAAGCAAGGAAATGTGTATAGCTGCAGAAAACAAATTCATATCGGATAACGATATTGCTATTCACTATTCGCGTGCTGGCAGAATCATCTAACTGCTCGCTAAAGTAAAAATGACAAGAAAAATGTCTTTAAGTGCATAAAAGTCAAATCAAAAGGCTAAATTTGTCAGAGCATTCCAATAAGTCAGAATGCCAAGAGGCTAGAATCTGAAGCCTCATTCTTTATGGATTTTGAAAAATTGGCTCAACAGGCATATGCCTGTTAGGTTGTGCCTCGAATACACAGAAACAGAATATCTGGCTTGATATGAGCGAGTGGAGGATATACCCAGATTGTGGGTGTCAAGAAGTGTGGGCTATACACTGCCCTTTTTCTCATACATTTTTTGGTTGAAAAATTTTCTGTCTCCTACTTGCATTTCGAGGCATCAGCTAAGCTAGTTTGTGCCTCGAATACACAGAAACAGAATATCTTGCTGAAATGTGCGATTGGAGGATATACCCAGATTGTGGGTGTCAAGAAGTGTGGGCTATACACTGCCCTTTTTCTCATACATTTTTTGGTTGAAAAATTTTCTGTCTCCTACTTGCATTTCGAGGCATCAGCTAAGCTATTTTGTGCCTCGCATACACAGAAACAGAATATCTTGCTTGAAATGTGCGATTGGAGGATATACCCAGATAATGGGTGTCAAGAAGTGTGGGCTATACACTGCCCTTTTTCTCATACATTTTTTGGTTGAAAAATTTTCTGTCTCCTACTTGCATTTCGAGGCATCAGCTAAGCTATTTTGTGCCTCGCATACACAGAAACAGAATATCTTGCTTGAAATGTGCGATTGGAGGATATACCCAGATAATGGGTGTCAAGAAGTGTGGGCTATACACTGCCCTTTTTCTCATACATTTTTTGGTTGAAAAATTTTCTGTCTCCTACTTGCATTTCGAGGCATCAGCTAAGCTAGTTTGTGCCTCGAATACACAGAAACAGAATATCTGGCTTGAGAGGTGCGATTGGAGGATATACCCAGATTGTGGGTGTCAAGAAGTATGGGCTATACACTGCCCTTTTTCTCATACATTTCTTGGTTGAAAAATTTTCTCCTACTTGCATTTCGAGGCATCAACTAAGCTTGTTTGTGCCTCGAATGCACGCAAAAAAGATTATCTGGCTTGATATGAGCGATTGGAGGATATACCCAGATAGTGGGTGTCAAGAAGTGTGGGCTATACACTGCCCTTTCTCTCAGACATTTCTTGGTCGAAAAATGTTCTCCTACTTGCATTTCGAGGCATCAACTAAGCTTGTTTGTGCCTCGAATGCACGCAAAAAAGATTATCTGGCTTGATATGAGCGATTGGAGGATATACCCAGATAGTGGGTGTCAAGAAGTGTGGGCTATACACTGCCCTTTCTCTCAGACATTTCTTGGTCGAAAAATGTTCTCCTACTTGCATTTCGAGGCATCAACTAAGCTTGTTTGTGCCTCGAATGCACGCAAAAAAGATTATCTGGCTTGATATGAGCGATTGGAGGATATACCCAGATAGTGGGTGTCAAGAAGTGTGGGCTATACACTGCCCTTTCTCTCAGACATTTCTTGGTCGAAAAATGTTCTCCTACTTGCATTTCGAGGCATCAACTAAGCTTGTTTGTGCCTCGAATACACGGAAACAGAATATCTGCCCTCAGATGTGCGATTGGAGGATATACCCAGATTGTGGGTGTCAAGAAGTGTGGGCTATACACTGCCCTTTTTCTCATACATTTTTTGGTTGAAAAATTTTTTGTCTCCTACTTGCTTTTCGAGGCATCAGGTACGCTAGTTTGTGCCTCGAATACACAGAAACAGAATATCTGGCTTGATATGAGCGATTGGAGGATATACCCAGATTGTGGGTGTCAAGAAGTGTGGGCTATACACTGCCCTTTCTCTCAGACATTTCTTGGTCGAAAAATGTTCTCCTACTTGCATTTCGAGGCATCAACTAAGCTTGTTTGTGCCTCGAATGCACGCAAAAAAGATTATCTGGCTTGATATGAGCGATTGGAGGATATACCCAGATAGTGGGTGTCAAGAAGTGTGGGCTATACACTGCCCTTTCTCTCAGACATTTCTTGGTCGAAAAATGTTCTCCTACTTGCATTTCGAGGCATCAACTAAGCTTGTTTGTGCCTCGAATGCACGCAAAAAAGATTATCTGGCTTGATATGAGCGATTGGAGGATATACCCAGATAGTGGGTGTCAAGAAGTGTGGGCTATACACTGCCCTTTCTCTCAGACATTTCTTGGTCGAAAAATGTTCTCCTACTTGCATTTCGAGGCATCAACTAAGCTTGTTTGTGCCTCGAATACACGGAAACAGAATATCTGCCTTGAGATGTGCGATTGGAGGATATACCCAGATTGTGGGTGTCAAGAAGTGTGGGCTATACACTGCCCTTTTTCTCATACATTTTTTGGTCGAAAAATTTTTTGTCTCCTACTTGCTTTTCGAGGCATCAGGTACGCTAGTTTGTGCCTCGAATACACAGAAACAGAATATCTGGCTTGATATGAGCGATTGGAGGATATACCCAGATTGTGGGTGTCAAGAAGTGTGGGCTATACACTGCCCTTTTTCTCATACATTTTTTGGTTGAAAAATTTTCTGTCTCCTACTTGCATTTCGAGGCATCAGGTACGCTAGTTTGTGCCTCGAATACACAGAAACAGAATATCTGGCTTGATATGAGCGATTGGAGGATATACCCAGATAGTGGGTGTCAAGAAGTGTGGGCTATACACTGCCTTTTTCTCATACATTTTTTGGTCGAAAAATTTTCTGTCTCCTACTTGCATTTCGAGGCATCAGGTAAGCTAGTCTGTGCCTCGAATGCACGCAAAAAAGATTATCTGGCTTGATATGAGCGATTGGAGGATATACCCAGATAGTGGGTGTCAAGAAGTGTGGGCTATACACTGCCCTTTCTCTCAGACATTTCTTGGTCGAAAAATGTTCTCCTACTTGCATTTCGAGGCATCAACTAAGCTTGTTTGTGCCTCGAATGCACGCAAAAAAGATTATCTGGCTTGATATGAGCGATTGGAGGATATACCCAGATAGTGGGTGTCAAGAAGTGTGGGCTATACACTGCCCTTTCTCTCAGACATTTCTTGGTCGAAAAATGTTCTCCTACTTGCATTTCGAGGCATCAACTAAGCTTGTTTGTGCCTCGAATGCACGCAAAAAAGATTATCTGGCTTGATATGAGCGATTGGAGGATATACCCAGATAGTGGGTGTCAAGAAGTGTGGGCTATACACTGCCCTTTCTCTCAGACATTTCTTGGTCGAAAAATGTTCTCCTACTTGCATTTCGAGGCATCAACTAAGCTTGTTTGTGCCTCGAATGCACGCAAAAAAGATTATCTGGCTTGATATGAGCGATTGGAGGATATACCCAGATAGTGGGTGTCAAGAAGTGTGGGCTATACACTGCCCTTTCTCTCAGACATTTCTTGGTCGAAAAATGTTCTCCTACTTGCATTTCGAGGCATCAACTAAGCTTGTTTGTGCCTCGAATACACGGAAACAGAATATCTGGCTTGATATGAGCGATTGGAGGATATACCCAGATTGTGGGTGTCAAGAAGTATGCGCTATACACTGCCCTTTTTCTCATACATTTTTTGGTTGAAAAATTTTCTGTCTCCTACTTGCTTTTCGAGGCATCAACTAAGCTTGTTTGTGCCTCGAATACACGGAAACAGAATATCTGGCTTGAGAGGTGCGATTGGAGGATATACCCAGATTGTGGGTGTCAAGAAGTGTGGGCTATACACTGCCCTTTTTCTCAGACACTTCTTGGTTGAAAAATTTTCTGTCTTTTACTTGCATTTCGAGGCATCAGCTAAGCTAGTTTGTGCCTCGAATACACGGAAACAGAATATCTGGCTTGAGATGTGCGATTGGAGGATATACCCAGATTTTGGGTGTCAAGAAGTATGGGCTATACACTGCCCTTTTTCTCATACATTTTTTGGTTGAAAAATTTTCTGTCTCCTACTTGCTTTTCGAGGCATCAACTAAGCTTGTTTGTGCCTCGAATACACGGAAACAGAATATCTGGCTTGAGAGGTGCGATTGGAGGATATACCCAGATTGTGGGTGTCAAGAAGTGTGGGCTATACACTGCCCTTTTTCTCAGACACTTCTTGGTTGAAAAATTTTCTGTCTTTTACTTGCATTTCGAGGCATCAGCTAAGCTAGTTTGTGCCTCGAATACACGGAAACAGAATATCTGGCTTGAGATGTGCGATTGGAGGATATACCCAGATTGTGGGTGTCAAGAAGTATGGGCTATACACTGCCCTTTTTCTCATACATTTTTTTGTTGAAAAATTTTCTGGCTCCTACTTGCATTTCGCGGCATCAGCTAAGCTAGTTTGTGCCTCGAATACACAGAAACAGAATATCTGGCTTGAGAGGTGCGATTGGAGGATATACCCAGATTGTGGGTGTCAAGAAGTATGGGCTACACACTGCCTTTTTCTCATACATTTTTTGGTTGAAAAATTTTCTGGCTCCTACTTGCATTTCGCGGCATCAGCTAAGCTAGTTTGTGCCTCGAATACACAGAAACAGAATATCTGGCTTGAGAGGTGCGATTGGAGGATATACCCAGATTGTGGGTGTCAAGAAGTGTGGGCTATACACTGCCCTTTTTCTCAGACACTTCTTGGTTGAAAAATTTTCTGTCTTTTACTTGCATTTCGAGGCATCAGCTAAGCTAGTTTGTGCCTCGAATACACGGAAACAGAATATCTGGCTTGAGATGTGCGATTGGAGGATATACCCACATTGTGGGTGTCAAGAAGTGTGGGCTATACACTGCCCTTTTTCTCATACATTTTTTGGTCGAAAAATTTTTTGTGTCCTACTTGCTTTTCGAGGCATCAGGTACGCTAGTTTGTGCCTCGAATACACAGAAACAGAAAATCTGGCTTGATATGAGCGATTGGAGGATATACCCAGATTGTGGGTGTCAAGAAGTGTGGGCTATACACTGCCCTTTTTCTCAGACACTTCTTGGTTGAAAAATTTTCTGTCTTTTACTTGCATTTCGAGGCATCAGCTAAGCTAGTTTGTGCCTCGAATACACGGAAACAGAATATCTGGCTTGAGATGTGCGATTGGACGTTATACCCAGATTGTGGGTGTCAAGAAGTATGGGCTATACACTGCCCTTTTTCTCATACATTTTTTGGTTGAAAAATTTTCTGCCCCCTACTTGCATTTCGAGGCATCAGCTAAGCTAGTTTGTGCCTCGAATACACAGAAACAGAATATCTGGCTTGAGAGGTGCGATTGGAGGATATACCCAGATTGTGGGTGTCAAGAAGTATGGGCTATACACTGCCCTTTTTCTCAGACACTTCTTGGTTGAAAAATTTTCTGTCTTTTACTTGCATTTCAAGGCATCAGCTAAGCTAGTTTGTGCCTCGAATACACGGAAACAGAATATCTGGCTTGAGATGTGCGATTGGAGGATATACCCAGATTGTGGGTGTCAAGAAGTGTGGGCTATACACTGCCCTTTTTCTCATACATTTTTTGGTCGAAAAATTTTTTGTCTCCTACTTGCTTTTCGAGGCATCAGGTACGCTAGTTTGTGCCTCGAATACACGGAAACAGAATATCTGGCTTGATATGAGCGAGTGGAGGATATACCCAGATTGTGGGTGTCAAGAAGTGTGGGCTATACACTGCCCTTTTTCTCATACATTTTTTGGTTGAAAAATTTTCTGGCTCCTACTTGCATTTCGAGGCATCAGCTAAGCTAGTTTGTGCCTCGAATACACAGAAACAGAATATCTGGCTTGAGAGGTGCGATTGGAGGATATACCCAGATTGTGGGTGTCAAGAAGTATGGGCTATACACTGCCCTTTTTCTCAGACACTTCTTGGTTGAAAAATTTTCTGTCTTTTACATGCATTTCAAGGCATCAGCTAAGCTAGTTTGTGCCTCGAATACACGGAAACAGAATATCTGGCTTGAGATGTGCGATTGGAGGATATACCCAGATTTTGGGTGTCAAGAAGTGTGGGCTGTACACTGCCCTTTTTCTCATACATTTCTTGGTTGAAAAATTTTCTGTCTTTTACTTGCATTTCGAGGCATCAGCTAAGCTAGTTTGTGCCTCGAATACACGGAAGCAGAATATCTGGCTTGAGAGGTGCGATTGGAGGATATACCCAGATTGTGGGTGTCAAGAAGTATGGGCTATACACTGCCCTTTTTCTCAGACACTTCTTGGTTGAAAAATTTTCTGTCTTTTACTTGCATTTCAAGGCATCAGCTAAGCTAGTTTGTGCCTCGAATACACGGAAACAGAATATCTGGCTTGAGATGTGCGATTGGAGGATATACCCAGATTGTGGGTGTCAAGAAGTGTGGGCTATACACTGCCCTTTTTCTCATACATTTTTTGGTCGAAAAATTTTTTGTCTCCCACTTGCTTTTCGAGGCATCAGGTACGCTAGTTTGTACCTCGAATACACGGAAACAGAATATCTGGCTTGAGATGTGCGATTGGAGGATATACCCAGATTGTGGGTGTCAAGAAGTGTGGGCTATACACTGCCCTTTTTCTCAGACACTTCTTGGTTGAAAAATTTTCTGTCTTTTACTTGCATTTCGAGGCATCAGCTAAGCTAGTTTGTGCCTCGAATACACGGAAACAGAATATCTGGCTTGAGATGTGCGATTGGAGGATATACCCAGATTGTGGGTGTCAAGAAGTATGGGCTATACACTGCCCTTTTTCTCATACATTTTTTGGTTGAAAAATTTTCTGGCAACTACTTGCATTTCGAGGCATCAGCTAAGCTAGTTTGTGCCTCGAATACACAGAAACAGAATATCTGGCTTGAGAGGTGCGATTGGAGGATATACCCAGATTGTGGGTGTCAAGAAGTGTGGGCTATACACTGCCCTTTTTCTCAGACACTTCTTGGTTGAAAAATTTTCTGTCTTTTACTTGCATTTCGAGGCATCAGCTAAGCTAGTTTGTGGCTCGAATACACGGAAACAGAATATCTGGCTTGAGATGTGCGATTGGAGGATATACCCAGATTGTGGGTGTCAAGAAGTGTGGGCTATACACTGCCTTTTTTCTCATACATTTTTTGGTCGAAAAATTTTTTGTCTCCTACTTGCTTTTCGAGGCATCAGGTACGCTAGTTTGTGCCTCGAATACACAGAAACAGAATATCTGGCTTGAGATGTGCGATTGGAGGATATACCCAGATTGTGGGTGTCAAGAAGTGTGGGCTATACACTGCCCTTTTACTCATACATTTCTTGGTCGAAAAATTTTCTGTCTCCTACTTGCATTTCGAGGCATCAGCTAAGCTAGTTTGTGCCTCGAATACACAGAAACAGAATATCTGGCTTGAGAGGTGCGATTGGAGGATATACCCAGATTGTGGGTGTCAAGAAGTGTGGGCTATACACTGCCCTTTTTCTCAGACACTTCTTGGTTGAAAAATTTTCTGTCTTTTACTTGCATTTCGAGGCATCAGCTAAGCTAGTTTGTGCCTCGAATACACGGAAACAGAATATATGGCTTGAGATGTGCGATTGGAGGATATACCCAGATTGTGGGTGTCAAGAAGTGTGGGCTATACACTGCCCTTTTTCTCATACATTTTTTGGTCGAAAAATTTTTTGTCTCCTACTTGTTTTTCGAGGCATCAGGTACGCTAGTTTGTGCCTCGAATACACAGAAACAGAATATCTGGCTTGAGAGGTGCGATTGGAGGATATACCCAGATTGTGGGTGTCAAGAAGTATGGGCTATACACTGCCCTTTTTCTCATACATTTTTTGGTTGAAAAATTTTCTGTCTCCTACTTGCTTTTCGAGGCATCAACTAAGCTTGTTTGTGCCTCGAATACACGGAAACAGAATATCTGGCTTGAGAGGTGCGATTGGAAGATATACCCAGATTGTGGGTGTCAAGAAGTGTGGGCTATACACTGCCCTTTTTCTCAGACACTTCTTGGTTGAAAAATTTTCTGTCTTTTACTTGCATTTCGAGGCATCAGCTAAGCTAGTTTGTGCCTCGAATACACGGAAACAGAATATCTGGCTTGATATGAGCGAGTGGAGGATATACCCAGATTGTGGGTGTCAAGAAGTGTGGGCTATACACTGCCCTTTTTCTCATACATTTTTTGGTTGAAAAATTTTCTGGCTCCTACTTGCATTTCGAGGCATCAGCTAAGCTAGTTTGTGCCTCGAATACACAGAAACAGAATATCTGGCTTGAGAGGTGCGATTGGAGGATATACCCAGATTGTGGGTGTCAAGAAGTATGGGCTATACACTGCCCTTTTTCTCATACATTTTTTGGTTGAAAAATTTTCTGGCTCCTACTTGCATTTCGAGGCATCAGCTAAGCTAGTTTGTGCCTCGAATACACAGAAACAGAATATCTGGCTTGAGAGGTGCGATTGGAGGATATACCCAGATTGTGGGTGTCAAGAAGTGTGGGCTATACACTGCCCTTTTTCTCATACATTTCTTGGTCGAAAAATTTTCTGTCTCCTACTTGCATTTCGAGGCATCAACTAAGCTAGTTTGTGCCTCGAATACACGGAAACAGAATATCTGGCTTGAGAGGTGCGATTGGAGGATATACCCAGATAGTGGGTGTCAAGAAGTGTGGGCTTTACACTGCGCTTTTTCTCATACATTTTTTTGTCGAAAAATTTTTTGTCTCCTACTTGCTTTTCGAGGCATCAGGTACGCTAGTTTGTGCCTCGAATACACAGAAACAGAATATCTGGCTTGATATGAGCGATTGGAGGATATACCCAGATTGTGGGTGTCAAGAAGTGTGGGCTATACACTGCCCTTTTTCTCAGACACTTCTTGGTTGACAAATTTTCTGTCTCCTACTTGCATTTCGAGGCATCAACTAAGCTAGTTTGTGCCTCGAATGCACGGAAACAGAATATCTGGCTTGAGAGGTGCGATTGGAGGATATACCCAGATTGTGGGTGTCAAGAAGTGTGGGCTATACACTGCCCTTTTTCTCATACATTTTTTAGTTGAAAAATTTTCTGGCTCCTACTTGCATTTCGAGGCATCAGCTAAGCTAGTTTGTGCCTCGAATACACAGGAACAGAATATCTGGCTTGAGAGGTGCGATTGGAGGATATACCCAGATTGTGGGTGTCAAGAAGTGTGGGCTATACACTGCCCTTTTTCTCAGACATTTCTTGGTCGAAAAATTTTCTGTCTCCTACTTGCTTTTCGAGGCATCAACTAAGCTAGTTTCGAGGCATCAACTAAGCTAGTTTGTGCCTCGAATGCACGGAAACAGAATATCTGTAAAATTTTCTGTCTCCTACTTGCATTTCGAGGCATCAGCTAAGCTTGTTTGTGCCTCGAATGCACGGAAACAGAATATCTGGCTTGAGAGGTGCGATTGGAGGATATACCCAGATGGTGGGTGTCAAGAAGTGTCGACTATACACTGCCCTTTTTCTCATACATTTTTTGGTCGAATAATTTTCTGTCTCCTATTTTCATTTCGAGGCATCAACTAAGCTTTATTTGTGCCTCGAATGCACAGAAACAGAATATCTGGCTTGAGAGGTGCGATTGGAGGATATACCCAGATTGTGGGTGTCAAGAAGTGTGGGCTATACACTGCCCTTTTTCTCATACATTTTTTAGTTGAAAAATTTTCTGGCTCCTACTTGCATTTCGAGGCATCAGCTAAGCTAGTTTGTGCCTCGAATACACAGGAACAGAATATCTGGCTTGAGAGGTGCGATTGGAGGATATACCCAGATTGTGGGTGTCAAGAAGTGTGGGCTATACACTGCCCTTTTTCTTATACATTTTTTAGTTGAAAAATTTTCTGGCTCCTACTTGCATTTCGAGGCATCAGCTAAGCTAGTTTGTGCCTCGAATACACAGAAACAGAATATCTGGCTTGAGAGGTGCGATTGGAGGATATACCCAGATTGTGGGTGTCAAGAAGTGTGGGCTATACACTGCCCCTTTTCTCATACATTTTTTGGTTGAAAAATTTTCTGTCTCCTACTTGCATTTCGAGGCATCAGCTAAGCTTGTTTGTGCCTCGAATACACGGAAACAGAATATCTGGCTTGAGAGGTGCGATTGGAGGATATACCCAGATTGTGGGTGTCAAGAAGTGTGGGCTATACACTGCCCTTTTTCTCATACATTTTTTGGTTGAAAAATTTTCTGTCTCCTACTTGCATTTCGAGGCATCAGCTAAGCTTGTTTGTGCCTCGAATACACGGAAACAGAATATCTGGCTTGAGAGGTGCGATTGGAGGATATACCCAGATTGTGGGTGTCAAGAAGTGTGGGCTATACACTGCCCTTTTTCTCAGACACTTCTTGGTTGACAAATTTTCTGTCTCCTACTTGCATTTCGAGGCATCAGCTAAGCTGGTTTGTGCCTCGAATACACGGAAACAGAATATCTGGCTTGAGAGGTGCGATTGGAGGATATACCCAGATTGTGGGTCTCAAGAAGTGTGGGCTATACACTGCCCTTTTTCTCATACATTTCTTGGTCGAAAAATTTTCTGTCTCCTACTTGCATTTCGAGGCATCAACTAAGCTAGTTTGTGCCTCGAATACACGGAAACAGAATATCTGGCTTGAGAGGTGCGATTGGAGGATATACCCAGATAGTGGGTGTCAAGAAGTGTGGGCTTTACACTGCGCTTTTTCTCATACATTTTTTGGTCGAAAAATTTTTTGTCTCCTACTTGCTTTTCGAGGCATCAGGTACGCTAGTTTGTGCCTCGAATACACAGAAACAGAATATCTGGCTTGAGATGTGCGATTGGAGGATATACCCAGATTGTGGGTGTCAAGAAGTGTGGGCTATACACTGCCCTTTTTCTCAGACACTTCTTGGTTGACAAATTTTCTGTCTCCTACTTGCATTTCGAGGCATCAGCTAAGCTAGTTTGTGCCTCGAATACACGGAAACAGAATATCTGGCTTGAGAGGTGCGATTGGAGGATATACCCAGATTGTGGGTGTCAAGAAGTGTGGGCTATACACTGCCCTTTTTCTCATACATTTCTTGGTCGAAAAATTTTCTGTCTCCTACTTGCATTTCGAGGCATCAACTAAGCTAGTTTGTGCCTCGAATACACGGAAACAGAATATCTGGCTTGAGATGTGCGATTGGAGGATATACCCAGATTGTGGGTGTCAAGAAGTGTGGGCTATACACTGCCCTTTTTCTCATACATTTTTTGGTTGAAAAATTTTCTGGCTCCAACTTGCATTTCGAGGCATCAGCTAAGCTAGTTTGTGCCTCGAATACACAGAAACAGAATATCTGGCTTGAGAGGTGCGATTGGAGGATATACCCAGATTGTGGGTGTCAAGAAGTGTGGGCTATACACTGCCCTTTTTCTCATACATTTTTTGGTTGAAAAATTTTCTGGCTCCTACTTGCATTTCGAGGCATCAGCTAAGCTAGTTTGTGCCTCGAATACACAGAAACCGAATATCTGGCTTGAGAGGTGCGATTGGAGGATATACCCAGATTGTGGGTGTCAAGAAGTGTGGGCTATACACTGCCTTTTTCTCATACATTTTTTGGTTGAAAAATTTTCTGTCTCCTACTTGCATTTCGAGGCATCAGCTAAGCTTGTTTGTGCCTCGAATACACGGAAACAGAATATCTGGCTTGAGAGGTGCGATTGGAGGATATACCCAGATAGTGGGTGTCAAGAAGTGTGGGCTTTACACTGCGCTTTTTCTCATACATTTTTTGGTCGAAAAATTTTTTGTCTCCTACTTGCTTTTCGAGGCATCAGGTACGCTAGTTTGTGCCTCGAATACACAGAAACAGAATATCTGGCTTGAGATGTGCGATTGGAGGATATACCCAGATTGTGGGTGTCAAGAAGTGTGGGCTATACACTGCCCTTTTTCTCAGACACTTCTTGGTTGACAAATTTTCTGTCTCCTACTTGCATTTCGAGGCATCAGCTAAGCTAGTTTGTGCCTCGAATACACGGAAACAGAATATCTGGCTTGAGAGGTGCGATTGGAGGATATACCCAGATTGTGGGTGTCAAGAAGTGTGGGCTATACACTGCCCTTTTTCTCATACATTTCTTGGTCGAAAAATTTTCTGTCTCCTACTTGCATTTCGAGGCATCAACTAAGCTAGTTTGTGCCTCGAATACACGGAAACAGAATATCTGGCTTGAGATGTGCGATTGGAGGATATACCCAGATTGTGGGTGTCAAGAAGTGTGGGCTATACACTGCCCTTTTTCTCATACATTTTTTGGTTGAAAAATTTTCTGGCTCCAACTTGCATTTCGAGGCATCAGCTAAGCTAGTTTGTGCCTCGAATACACAGAAACAGAATATCTGGCTTGAGAGGTGCGATTGGAGGATATACCCAGATTGTGGGTGTCAAGAAGTGTGGGCTATACACTGCCCTTTTTCTCATACATTTTTTGGTTGAAAAATTTTCTGGCTCCTACTTGCATTTCGAGGCATCAGCTAAGCTAGTTTGTGCCTCGAATACACAGAAACCGAATATCTGGCTTGAGAGGTGCGATTGGAGGATATACCCAGATTGTGGGTGTCAAGAAGTGTGGGCTATACACTGCCTTTTTCTCATACATTTTTTGGTTGAAAAATTTTCTGTCTCCTACTTGCATTTCGAGGCATCAGCTAAGCTTGTTTGTGCCTCGAATACACGGAAACAGAATATCTGGCTTGAGAGGTGCGATTGGAGGATATACCCAGATTGTGGGTATCAAGAAGTGTGGGCTATACACTGCCCTTTTTCTCAGACACTTCTTGGTTGAAAAATTTTCTGTCTTTTACTTGCATTTCGAGGCATCAGCTAAGCTATTTTGTGCCTCGCATACACAGAAACAGAATATCTGGCTTGATATGAGCGATTGGAGGATATACCCAGATTTTGGGTGTCAAGAAGTGTGGGCTGTACACTGCCCTTTTTCTCATACATTTCTTGGTTGAAAAATTTTTTGTCTCCTACTTGCTTTTCGAGGCATCAACTAAGCTTGTTTGTGCCTCGAATACACGGAAACAGAATATCTGGCTTGAGAGGTGCGATTGGAGGATATACCCAGATTGTGGGTGTCAAGAAGTGTGGGCTATACACTGCCCTTTTTCTCATACATTTTTTGGTCGAAAAATTTTCTGTCTCCTACTTGCATTTCGAGGCATCAGCTGAGCTAGTTGGGCATAGCATTTTGCAATCGACTGAGATGGAGTTTCACAAAGAGCCCGAGTGTACTTTTGGCTTCAAACCTTAGGCTCAACCTTACAATATGCACTGCTGGAGAAGAGGTTTGAAGTTCGAATAATGTTTGGACGCTGTGAATATCCTTTTAAACCCACCTAAGATATTGATGGTCAAAATAAGATGAATTAGAACGAAGTATGCAGACTAACCTCACAATAAAGTAGTCTTCTGAAAAATGTTTGTAACACGTACATAAATGAGAGAAATCCTATCGATTTCCTATCGACTTGAATTTTATAAATAAATATAATTAAATCAATTAATCATGTGCGTGTGGGACAGAAGACTTTCGACAAAATTCTCTTCATTCCGGTCGTGATATATGGCCCAAGAGCATGATCTGATGGAAATTCCTTTGGTTGTTTAGATAGACAAATGTTTGTTTGCCTGACGACGGTATAATAATAGATACATACACATTGTAGCCGAAATAGTTTACATTGTTCTTGGTCGCTTTCCTAAATCACCGCGACTTCAAAGGAAATTTCGTATGGCTTTCAAAGGCTATGTTAACACTTTGCCCAAATTTATTGCGGATGTTCAACCAGTGGGTCGTTTTTCTGGTTCAGTGGATGAAGCATGTGGCGAGAGGGACACTCATGCATGGATTTAAGCATGATTCGTTTTCCTTTAACATCCGAAATAAGGTTGCAGTTTGCACAAACAAGTTGTCTCAGTCATACTAAACCCACAAGTGGATGAGAATTGTTTTTCCAAGACGAGGTCTGATTCATCTCCAAGACTGGGTTTCAAAATGGAACAGCAATCATGTGATTAACTAAATCGACAAGCTTGGCAGTGCACTGATCTATCAAGTTGATTTAGAAGCGGCTGACTGTGCAGACACTTCTTCAAACCAAAGAAGAGCAGAGAAACTTGGTTAAGTATCCAGCCACCAGCAATGCTTCTTAGTGGGACAACTGCAAGCCTAATCAAATATAAGTTGCTCTATGGATTAAGCATCCAGCTACGTACATATAGTGAAAAAGAAATTTAAGGATCGAAAAGGAAGGAGTACTGCGTAAAATATGTTTGGTCAGGTGAAGAGAAAAGGGTCAAGACACATGGCTGTCCATGGATCGTTGTCAATGAATCTAAAACAACAAAATTTTTGTACTACTAGAACCTGTGCAGATCCCTGGTATAAATAGAATGACCAAAGGGCTAACAGGTGGCTATAGCTGACATTGACTCTACATGAAGGGTCAAGGTATGTCTCTGGTGATTTCTGACGGGAATTATATAAAAAATATTGGAATTCTCAAATACTCAGGATCCTTCTAGCTCCTCACCAGTAACGAATGAATTATAGTTGCAAACCATTTGGCGACTTAACTGACAAAAATGTCATAAATTGTCTAGAAAACTGACACTTTTGCCAAATTTCGACGGGAAGATAATGTAATCGATTGAGAACTGATGACTCTCTAACCTCCTGATGGGTACAAATTTCAGGTACAAATTTTAAAAATGCTTTCGATAGTGTGAATAGGAAGTATCTACGATGAATCACCAACGAATATAATAGAAGTAACCAAAGATGATGTCTGACAGGACTGTAAATAGTTGCCTATAATGTCCTGATCTGAACCTGATCCTGATTTAAATACCTGAACTATGACCGGCACTAAACGAGCATTGGCTTAGTGAGAGAGGCAAATATGCCTACACCCCAAGCAGCTGATGCTCACTTTTGTGAACAAAAAGTCTTGCGATTACACAAATTCAAAACTCATGAATTTTTTTTCTACTACTACTCAACTCAAAAATGCTAAAGATGTCAAAATACAAATTTAATTCATTAGAATCAAACCCAAATCTGGCTGTCCTTCTATTTCTGTTTCACCACATCCTTCCAAACCCATGTCAATCATTCTAAAGATCCATTTATTCAATTAGCCATTCAGTTTTATCTCAAATCTCCTCTCACCTCACCTCACGAGTACGTCACACAGTCAATCAATATTTTGAACCGCACATACAGATTGACAGTGTCAACTAATTTATTACCTATATGTACGTACCTACTACATGCCGCGCACCTAACAATCACTTCAATTGATATCACGTCGTCGTTGTGCCACTCACACTAAATTGGTTCTTTTCAAGTTCCATTCTCGTGTGTCATCGCACACGTCCTTTTATTGTGTCACCCTGAGAACTGAGAAACTGTCAAACAGACTATGAAAGACAATTTTTATTTAGCCTGCCACCTTTGGGTTGACACCTTTTTCCGGGAAGTTTTCCTTTTTTTTCTTTTTGCTTTTTGCAATTTTTCGTTTATCCTTTTGTATGGTTTTGGTCCTTTTTGGAAAGAACTAGGAAATTACAAAAAAGTGTCGTCTGCCTACGACAAGTCTACGAAACAGCAATGAGCCGAAATCACCATGAAAAGGAAGGGACACACACATTTTTTTTTTGTTGGTTTGTGTCCTTCTAGAAAGGATATCAAACGAATTTTCTGCCCCACTGGCACAAAGTTTAATAAACATTTTCCATTCGAAAGAGAGAAGAGTATAGGAGAGTGGGTGTTGGTCTGTGGCTAGTCGGTTGTGTTCCTCAGCAAAGCCAAACCGGAAACGAGGTCATGACAAAGGACCAACGACGGAAACCGGAAAACCTATAACTTTGACTGCGTGGGGGAAGTCTACTACTCTCAGCTGAATATTTCTTTATCTCCATCGTGAGTGGGTTAAATTGATTTTAATCGGGATAAACATAAAGGATAACATTGAACAGTTTTTTTTGTTATGAAAATAGGAAAAGGATATCTTAACAGAGATAAGGAATTCTGCTGACACATGTCTTGAAAATTTTTAAATCAGTCGCACTTTTTTGTAAAACCTTTCAAAGCGTGTTATTTGTTGCTTTTTCGAGAACAATTTAATTGGGAATCCTTTTTGGTGTTGCGTCCTTTCAAATAGGAATCAAAGACAGGAAGAGGAAAACACTACACACAGAAAGGAGGACGGATTTTGAGCCCGTTGAGCCATTCAAAGATGATAAATGGCAGTGGAATCGATTGCAGTGTAGTGAAACGTAAAAAAGGATGTATCCGAAGGATTTTTTATATCCTTTTTCGATGTTTTTTGTGGCATTTCAACACACACACACATATACAGAAAGTTTTTCCATTCACGTTGCAACATAGTGACGCTGAGTGCCTCTGCTGGATAATACCTCTGGGCACTTCAGTTCAAACCAAGCTGCACTCAATTTGGCACCTCACTGCAAAGGCAGCAGTATACATCAATGTACTTCAGATTCAGTTTGTTTTGTCTTGATGTTTTGTGTTCATACTTCTACGAGGGGATACCGACAGTATGTGTGTAATTCCAGCTTAGCTTCCTTGAAGGTTGTTAAGTTCCCTTTCAATTCTGGATAGTTTCAGGCATTATTGTACCAAAAGGACTTTAACAGGCGAGTGGATGAAAAATTCTTACAAACATTCGTTGTACATATACATACATATATAAAAATATATAAATATTTTTGCCTAGGGATGGAATCTTGCAGATATTCTGGTTGGAAATGTTTTTCTTTCACAAATGACGGAAACCAAAAGCAGAATGGCATCT
Organism: Xylota segnis; assembly: GCA_963583995.1. Classification (NCBI taxonomy): domain Eukaryota; kingdom Metazoa; phylum Arthropoda; class Insecta; order Diptera; family Syrphidae; genus Xylota; species Xylota segnis. The sequence goes on along the minus strand of OY757237.1, from coordinate 55,309,465 downwards.
GCAAAAACGACGAGGAGCAGTACTTCTCCTGCTTGAAACACAGTCAAGATATAACGAATAAGCAGAAAAAATCCAACCAAAAGGAACAACAACCTACATAACTGCGTCCTGAGCACTAGTTTGCCTAACTACAGGACAATTACGCCACACCTACCAGGCTTAAAGGGAGTTAATTTGACAGGACGTGCTTCGACAACATACACATTTGGTTATGGTTATCTGGCATGCGAGGTACATATTCACAAAAAAGTCAAGTCAAGTCAATCAAGTCAAGTCATGCTCACGAGAGTAACAAATTCAATGTACTATGTACACTGAGGAGTACCACAATAGTATAGACTATGGCCCCTACTATTTTTAGTAGTAATTGACAGCGTGCCATGTCGGTGAGTATTCGCGGAACACAATAGATACTGGCAGCGTAGGAACGGATTATTAACCATCAAATGCTGCAAAAATTGAAACCCATCACAAATAGGGTCGAAGATGAATACAGCAAAAACAAAGTTTTACAAGACCTGGTTCTTGAGTGAATATTTTTGAAAAGCAAGTCTAAAAATTTGGCAACTATGAGCCAGGTCGACAGTCGTCTTGGACCAATATATTCGGAAAAGCAATGTACATACCATATTTACCATCAAATTGAAGCTTCGACTAAAGCTTTTGACGGATTTAGTCCCTTGGCAGCCTTAAAATGTTGGTCGCCTAATCCTTATCAATTTCTGTCCAAGCTACCTAGGGAGCGAAGAGTTAGATAATCTGTATAAAACCGTTTCATAAACCTTTCACATCACTATACGACTAAGAAGTGGAAGGGATTGGGATTGACTTACCAAGGCAAGGTGATGCAGTTATACTACGCACCCAATCGCTAGAATGCTTTGGGCCCGATGCGAAAAAAAATGGTCTAGAGAACTTTTTTTAAAGCAGATCACAGCTGACTCTCCTCATAGGTATCCTCACACGACGACTTATCGAATTAGGCAGGCTAGGAGGCAGAGGAAGACACATATTTCCTTTCCAAATGCCCACGCGTCAAAATCCTTGAAAAAGTATCTTTCATACATATCACCCTAAACCGCTTTGAATTTCGTCAAGAAAACAAGTTGATTCAGTAGAACCGTCTTTAGATGATTATTCTCTATTGTTGTAAGTACCTCACGCCGGGGAATGGATCCGTTGAGATCCGAGTGAGGCTGCACTACTACTGGAAGAATCTCCCTCCCAACATAGACAACTGCCAAAACTTATAGAAGCGTGTGACCAAGAACCGTCAAGAAAAAAGGCAAAACCATAGGCAAAGAGTTGCCTTTACCAAATTCGAGCATAATCGCACAAGACTTAAGCAATTAAGTTCTATAGTCAAACGAAATCGTATTGAAATTTGTATCTACATATGCATACATATGTCATGTCAACTTCTTCGATCTCCAACCTTTAAGTTTCACCACTACATCCTTCAGTTTTACCTTTAGTCAGTTCGAACTATGAGACCCTCTTTCGCATTAAGGCATATAAATGCTCCAAATTGTTTGTTAAATTCCTGCAATCTGGGCTTAAACACAGGATTCAAGGGGTTTTCCACTCCACGCTCGGACTTTAAATCGAAACCCTTGATTCAAGTCTCTCCGTGAGATACAAACAGCAAACCTTAGTATTCAGAACCCAGCTTTAAACTCAGCTAGGATTGGAGCTATATTTTAAAGCTCGATTCTAGGCTCAAACTAACAAGTAAGTATGATATCTCCTAATTAGTTGGAGATATACCGATTCTTTGCAGGTGAATAGCTTGAAATTGTTGGCTTAAAACCTGGATTTAGGGTTTTCTCAGTATAAGCTCGAGGGAATTTAACAGTTGTTGTGCACTATGGTACTGTCTTGACTCTTGTTTAGTTCTATAGTTGTATCTAAGGCTCAGATCAAAGCAGTTAGAATACTTGAAAAAACAAGATCCAATTGGAATCGACTTGAAGTGTCAAAACACCACTTGACACATACATATGTAGGTACGTACTCTCAGCAATTTGGTAAAGTCCATATGCCACAACAAATATTCATAACCTTTAAAGCTGAACTTTATGCTAGCCTTAAACACACAGCTGCTGTTACGTGCAAAAGCACACTTACGTATTCATTTTCATCACATTGCCTGAATAATTCATCATGGAAATCGAAACAAAACATTCCGCAAAAACCAAACGGCTCTTCCGAAAATATTTAAATAACCAGAGATTCCTACCCTCAAGGTGCCACATAGCATTTGAATGTAATCAACATCAAAACTCAATAGATCCATCCCCCCAAATTGCACACGCAATTTCACCGGCCCTCCGTCGTCGCCGCACACGCCCTCAAAACCACTCAATGTTCTAGAAAATCATCACCCCAACCTGACCCCAAGTTAGGGCGGCTCACACATAGGTACCTACACTACCGACGGAATTAAACAATTCCATTTCCTCGTCTCTCCCAATTTGAATATAAATTCATTTCGTCCCTTTTTGTCTTTAAGTGCAAACGGAATTTTGCTTTGGTGAAAACTACTTCAAGGCTATGATCTTATCCCATCCGGGTGTCCTTACCTCAGTCAACGTCTTATTGAAGCCGCTAAGGGCGGAAAAAAATTAAATTTGCATATCCATCATCGTTTCGTCGTCCTTTTCTTGCCTATCGCTGTCGTCCTCTCTCTCTCTCTGTGTTCGCCACCACTATGGCAAAGTGTGTTGACTTTTATTCCAGACGAGTAACCTTTGAAGTGAGAGTAGCGATGGCGCTGAGTAGTTCACAGTAAAGGATCATCATTGTCCTTGTCGTCGTCATTGCAGTGATTTTTGTCAAAAAAGAAAAAAAAACCGCAAAAAAAGTTTAAGAAAAACCCAGCTAATATCCTTTTCCAGTTGGACGAGTTTCCTTTTGCGCTCTAATTCCCCCGCTTCTACGTACAGCAGGGTCCTTTTTTCGGTTAAAGTTATGCAAACCAATTGTGGCTTAGAATAGGAGCCCCATTCAGCTACAAATTATGCATAGCATTAGCAGAGAAAAGAACCAACGACACAACAAAGATATTCTTAAGTGTAATTTGAAAGGTATTATTTTTTTCTCCTTTCTATCTTTCCATCTTTCTCTCCTTTTTGGTCAATATTGCGAAAAGCAGCAGCGTACACAATTACGTTTGCGTAATTGCAAAAGAAGGGCGCACACACACAGGAATATCCTCGAAATGAAATGTTTTTTTTCTCATTTTTTGCATCCATTTTCGTTTTTTTTTTTGTGAAATTTCCTTCAATTCAGTGTGGAAGGAATATTTACTCAAAGTGACTTGACGTGGAATTTTAAGGATTCTGCGATTCAAGGATCCAACTTTTTTCTTTACAACAAACAAAAGTATCTTTGACGAAATTCTTCGTGCCATTGTGAATCTATCAGAACAGAAAACGCTTTAGAATTAAACTGAAATTTCATTTGCCTCCGCAAAGGATATGCAAAAGATATATAGTGCTCCTGAGTGGGTGATGAGTGCGAAAAGTTCATCAGATGGGTTATCTGCTATCTATTCGATGTGAAGTGGAGCAAAGTTAGAGAGAAGAGATAATTTACGTAAGTTTCTGGTTATATAGAAAACAAAAAAGGACTTGATTTCACAGATTCGATTTGAAATGTCCCTCGGTGTGGAATAAAACTTTCAATGGGGGTGGCTTCGAATCGCTTTCAAGTGGCATCTCGTTTATTGTCCTTTGGTGCTTGTTTCTTTTGAATGGCATTTTAATCTTTCTAATGAACCTTAATGTCATCCCAGGGGTTAGGTTAGAATTTCATTTAAAACTCAGCACGTAGACCAAGGAGATACCGAAAAGGATTGATGATGTCATCGTGTCAATGAGATACAATTGCTTTTCTACTATTCAATAGTTTTGAACTTATAATAGTCATTCGGAGACAGAGTGTAATTTGACCTTTTCTAGGAGACAATTATAAATTGATAGACAGCACTCTTGCACTGAATGGTAAAACAAAGCCTAAGGATCCTGGTTTACATGGTTATTAGGTCCAGTTGGCACAAGAATTGAAACTTGGGTGCTGGAAATTAATAAACAGGAGGATGACTTTTACACAGAATTATGAGACTCATTCCCACTTGTCTGGATATGTCGCATCAGGGCTCCGAAAATCCAAGCGAAATAGTGTAACAACCTCTCTATTTACAACAAGTGGCAGGTTTGTGCCGCTTTTGGACTTGGAGTGCCATTGGCCCATATTTTTCAGAAAAGATACCAGATGATGGTTGCCTTTCATAGAACAGCACCACGCCCCACACAGTTGGTGAAACAATGATTCTATTGCAAATTTTTTGGACATATAATTCCTCGAAATGGAGTCTTCAATGGGACCCCGAGATCGTAAGGTTAAACATATTAAGAGTTTAGTTTTGGCATATGTTCAAGACAAAGTCTACTGCAATCCTCCACCAACGATTCACGCACTAACGGAAGGTATCAGAGCTGTTGTCCACGAAATACAGTCGGAATTAAGCGAAAATGTGACCAAATTTTTATGACCAGAATGATTTTTTGTAGACAGACCCGAGGAGGACATTTGACAAATATTGTTTCCCATTGCCAACCTCCAAATTTGTCCTTTAGACTGTAATAAAAATATCACCACTTTTCATGCAAATTTAGTGTGACTTTAGGACTTAAAATGACACCTCTAGTTGGATGAGGCTTTATATGGGAGAGACTAGGAACAAACAAGCGATCGGTAGAGAACTCTCCACAGTTACCTTTCTGATATAAGAAACTGGCCAGCTATGACGAATGCCATACTATATATCAAACTAAACAAAGAAAAAGTATAGTCCAGCACTAGTCATGAAGTAATCGCATGAACTACCTAAGGCTATCAAACTTCTTGTTTCTTTCCAAAGGATACATGGATAACTTACAAAAAATCTGCTTCATTGTCTCAAGAGATATGAACCCTATAAAATGGCCAAGTCCACATGATGACAAATAACCATAGAATGTATCTGCCACGTCCTACGGAGCTGGATTCTAAAGACGAACTAATATGAGAAGCTTAAACGTAGATAAATGGTACGAGGTTCTTATTCTACATAACATTTGAATCGAATCAGATCGTTTGTAGCATTTGAGCTCAAAGTTAACCCAACAAGAAGAATGTTGGACACAAAAGTACGACTGAATTGCAACATACGTGAAAGCAGAATAAGTGCATGCAGTAAAACAGAACTGACAGTTGACATGAGATGTACATGAACAATAGTTGTCATGCATGCCCAGTAGAGGAAGAGTGTCAAGTCATAAGGAAGCAAACGAAAAAATATCATGCCTCCACAGCTGAAAGTAGTCTGGTGACCTCTGCCGAGGCCTTGACGATACGGACGTGAAAGCGAGCACATCTCACTTCCTAGGAAAATTCCCAAACCAATGGAGAGCTAGGAAACCATCTCTCGGTGAATACCACTTCGAAGACCATCCTGAAATTTATAACAAGCTTGGGGTGGTTCAAGGCGGCTGTGTAGTTATCCCCAAGCTGAGAACCAACTTTTGTCGGGCAAACCCACGACAGCAGCTCACAATGGATTCACTAGTAATCCGAGTGTTGGCGGCACATGCAGGCACCCCCTACCTACTAGCCTCATAGGCCATATATCATCAAGTAGACGTACAAGAAAGTAGCTCTTAGTTCAAAGGAAACCAAGTCACCGAAATGCTAAACTATTGGAGCAGATGCATCTAGGCAGTAGTTTGGGAGTGATAGAGGCTCTGATAGGGCAAGAACTTCGACCATCAAGTTCGACTTTACAAATACGGTGGTATTATTTGGGTAGGTTGCATGCTCTAAAACCGGCTTTTACAGCAATTAAAGTGACAACATAGTAGAATCCAAGAACATGTCAAAAACATAGAAATATCTGCCCACCCTCCGAGTCGAGGCAAGTTCTGCAGAAGCTTGATGGAAAATGACACTTGGAAACCGCTTTACTCTACATACTCAGCACTTTATCTTACCAGGACTATTCATGATGAGTGGTAACCGAAACTGTGACTACATTGCCTCAGCTCTTGTGTAAATGCAGGGTCTTTGAAGTGAGATTGCGAAGGCTAGAACACAGCACGATTTCAGGCTATTCCTTTCGAATAAAAAATTATATCGAGATCGTCCATCTGAGGTACTAACTGAAGTCCAACAGAAATTGATTTTAAATTTATTGAGCAAAGACTACTACATCGTTTGAATCAGTTCAAGGGCAGACTAGCTTAATATAGTTTCTAATTTTTGGTTAACAAAAATATGCACTTACCTTGTTCATTTGATTGATTGCGTCCAGATTTGTCATTTTGCCAGTCTTCTTCTAGAACGAAAGGAAAAAAGAGAAAAACCAAAATCTTCATTAGATAAACAGTCAGAAACAGTCAGTTTAGTTCATAGATAAAGGATACATTAGACTAGGTTCATTGTCAGTCACCATTGCATGCTCATAGTTTTGAAAATGATACCTTTTTTGAGTTGTCAACTCAATTGATACTTGGCCACATGCTGGACAACTAAGTTGAGAGACTCCTTCTACTTTTTCTAGAAGAAAATCACCCTACTAGTCATACGACTTGCCAACACACGATTCAACTGAGATGACAAACTTGTGTGTGGAGTGCTTAAGTTGGCTTATTTTCTTTAATTTGGCCATCACTTGATTATGAAACCAAGAGCTTCTTAGGACGAATCCAAAGTCTTTTATTTTTTCAGTCACACACCCAAGACCACAACCATTAAACAACTGTGAGTCCTCTCGGTAGCAGTAATATTGTAATAAGTTGCGGCCCTCAGTGGCACTCCTGAGGTATTTCGAACAACGATATGATACTAGACTCAAGAAAATGTGGGGAAATAGATTTATGACATCCTTGTGCTAATGGGCGACAACGTGAATTCCTTAGAATAACTTTCCATTCAATATCTTCAGACAGTAAGGCGCCTTAAATTTCTCCTAGGATAAGCAAATGAAAGAAGAGTTGTCCCCACGTGGACACTGCCCCCAAGGATGTTCAAATAATTAATTAGCTCAGAAAATATTTAACACTACACACTTAATAACCCTTAAGTTATCAGCTACGAAAATAAACCCAATTTACGCCCCGTAATCCATTAGCCGAGCTTCTTCCTCAGGGATGCTCATTAACTTGCCCAACCACAACCACAAAAGGAACAAATCTAATTATCAAAGTTCCCTAACCCCTTTCCGAATCCGAATCCACATTCCTCCTAACTCAGCCAGGGACATTGCAACACTCACCTCGTAGATCAACACAGCTTTTTATCACAAACATTCTGTCCGAGAACACACACAGACCAAGAAACTCAATTGCAAATGTACTTCACTATATATATGTATAGCCGGCAGCTGTCATCTTCCGGTTCCGTTCGCAAAAAAACGATACACACAACGCGACAGCAAGGACGACGACGGCCGAATCCGCAAAACAAAAACATGCCAAGCACACATTAAGTGTGTGATGCACTTAAACTATTTTCTATACACGACGACCGGAGGAAAGATAAATAATTTTTCATTTTCCACTTTAATCCTTGAAATGAAAAGGATATCCTTTTCATAAACACCGGATATAGCAAAAGACCGGGCGGCTAGATCCTGCGGCGATATTAATTCGTTAAGATTGAGAGTTTTTCTTTATTTTTTTTATTTCTAAATTACACCAACACGAGATGTCTAATATGTGCGCGAATGCGTCTCGAAATTGCCACCCAGTTGGCACGAGATTCAGACATTAACTGGCGGCAGAGAGAGAGAGAGTGGAGAGAGACTACTGTGTGTGTAATATTTTCTCAATGAGTGGGAAAAACCAATATCACAGTTGAATAGGTTCTCTTTACCGAGGAGTATCATCATTATCATCATCATCGTCGTCGTCATGGTAGTCATTGTCATTCGATAAGTTAACCACCCACTAACAACCACCATGAACGCAGCCGCCCTATTTTAAGTAAAGCTGAACTTTGGGTCCGATATTTATTGAGAGTGGCATCCGTCGTCGGTGGTCCTGTGTCCTTTACCGATGGTTAAATGAAGTTACCTCATCGTGTGCATTGTTGAGTACACACAAGCAGACAGTAATGACATTATTACGAGGATGTGACACACAGGTACAGGAGGTTGATCCTGAAATAGAAACTATTTTAAGGACACGGTAATGGAAGGGAAATTAAACCTGCAGAGACGGCAGTGTTTGTAAGTGCACGATTTGTGGTCGGATCGATCGAAATTAAATGGCATTCTTAAGAACTAGTTTAGTTAATTCTTTCTTAATTGATCCTTGTGCTAATGGGTTGGAGAATCTTCTTCTGATTATACTCCTCTTAATGACCTGAATTTGGTTGAATGATCTCAGCTAAGTGCAATCTACGCATGCACTTCTGATGCACGTACTAGTACCTACGGAAAAATAGGAAGATGCACCAACCAACCGGTATCTGGGAGGTAAATTGAACAAACAGTGCACCGAGCTGTACATAAATCTAATAGAGAAGTAAGGACGATGTTCCCGAGGGCGAATACTTGCAGTACAAACACAAGGCGTAAGCTCAGTAGATTGTGGCATTGCTCTGGGCCAAAAGTTGTTTCAATTTCAAATTTGCAATCTGACAGTACACTCTATTCCTCTCTCTCTGAGCAGGAGTACCTCCTTGATGTTGGAGAATTGTTGCTTCGTCGTGAGATACATATGTATATCCAAATTTGCTGGTAGCTATTTTTTTGGTTTGACTTCTCGTAAGACTTACATTGCCGCGTGAGTAAACAGCTATCCTGTTTGTATTTCCGAAGAAGGATATGTGGTATACCGAAAACTAAGGCAGAGCTTTGAGGTCATTTTAAGAATCAAAGAATCATAGACTGTGGTATACATGACCATAAATCATCACCTTCGATACGAGACACAACTTGCTTGAAAACTTATGAGTTTCATTGTCTTTCTACCACCAATTTGCTGCACAGATGGCCTACCAAATATACACCACACGTCGAGGTAAATTGAGAATTTTTAAATTCTGTTCCGTCCAGGTTTCACTCATGATATTACTGGTTACCCATCGTAACCGCAGACCACAATAAGCTGCTACAGTGATTTCATTTAACTGGTTTCGAGTAATCAATAAGCTGGCATTTGCTTTACCACACCAAACACAAAATGAAGGTAAAAATAAAGGCCACGACTGGGTCGTACGTAGTTGCACATTTAAGCTGAAGTTTATAGATTATTTGACGTTGAAGTCTAAATGAAAGAGCTAAAGTCAATAGTCTGAAGCGATAGGGAGAAAATTACACTTATTTTGTAGGAAAGTAGGCGTGGCATTCCACATTTTCGAGAACATTTCATAACAAAAGTTTTTTTCTAAAGTAAGGGACTATAAAGTGTAACTCAGTAGCTATTAAAAATTAGGTGGGCCATCTTTTGGTTTCTGAATGAAAACTACGACCTGCGATTGGCCGCCGTTGGATTTTATTTTGTGGGTTGCCATAACACATCAATACGATGTGAAGAATCGAGAGACGATTCAGGCACTCAAAAACAAGCTAATCGTGAAATAGGGACCGAAACCACTGAAAATGATGTGAAAAATTTAACTGACATGGATAGCAGAGGTAGTCATTTGGAATGAAAAATTCAATAATTCAATAATTAATCGGAAGGTTTAGTCTTTTCAATAAAGCAACAATAGTTGAAAAACATTAAACACCCCTTCAGAACCAACACATCTTCGACACATCGAGAAAACATGGGACTTCAGGACAGGACTTCATCTACTATCTTAGGTTTTCTATTCCTATGTAAACTTTTGAAAAATACATAAATTTTAGGAAACATTTTTCGATTTCTAGTATTTCTGGAATATTTTGTAAAACGGTTTCAAAATTTGGTACTATATGCAGAGATTCCTTATTTTGGTCAAATGTACATTTATTTTAGTCAAATCTACGAAGGCGTAACATGATATTCTATGTAATAGCATTTAAAAGTTTCGATTTATTGAAACTTACAGTAAAGTACCCTTAATTTTGAGGTTTAACCCCGCAATACCACAAATATGAAATTGGAAACAAATCAGTGCATTCGTTTAGGCTGAAGTCAAAGTCACACGGAAACATATAGACAGACAGACAGACAGAGTTGCCTATAAGATAATCACACGTTTATCGGTATAAGTACGATTCTACAGACATCTCAATAGATATCATCGGAAAAAAACTGCCACCCTGCGCAGCAATCTGGCTGAGAAGCTTCAATCAATGGAAGAAGCAATCCACAGGACATGCTATTGATGTATCGTGGTCTTCCACAGGTCACAGACCAACTGGCCACCGAACACAGTTTCAATAATGGTTATGAAATCTCGCTACCCAACAGAACCGAATGGACTCAACGGAACATCCTGTACCACGAATCGTTATTAATTTTTACGGATGGGTCCAAAACTGAGGACGGAGTCGGAGTTTTCTCAGAGGACTTAGGCATCCACCTCTTCTTCAACCTCCCACAGTATTGCAGAGTCTTTCAAGCCGAAATCTACGCCATCCGTCAAGCAGCTGATTGGCTGACGGCAAATGCAATATCAGAATCGGATATTGTCATCTAGATCGACAGTCAAGCAGCTATCAAATCTCTCGCATCCAGCATTGCGAGATCCAAGACAATGAAAGGCTCCCGCGTATCTCTTAAGAGGGTGACCCACCCACCTTACTTAACGGCAGCACAATGGACCTTTTCTGGTCTAAATGCATCCTTATCGAGGGCCGGTCTAACCAACGATTCTATTTGAAAAAAAAAATTTTTGAAGCGGTAGTCAACAAGATTCTTTCAACCCTCGGGCGATCCCACTTTTTTGGTGTTCTTCGCAATTGCTTGTATGCTTCGCAAATACCTTCACTCTTAATGGGAATCAAGAAAGCATGATTTTTGGATCCCAAAACTTTACAGTTCTATAGTAGCTTCGAAATTGTTTCTTTATAGTTTCGTGACTTTGGATTGCCTAAAAGTTTTTTGGTACATTTAATTTTTTAGTCAAATTAGAATCCTTCATGACCTTTCTCTGGCCCTATAAGGATGGCATCTTTGTATTAAAAATCGAGGAAATATTTCAGCCAATCGAGTAGTCTGTTATCCTACCTAAGACTTTTTTTTACAATTTTTAACAATTTTTAGTCCAATTTCGTTTCTGAGTTCAATAAAGTCAGTAAAATATGCCTCGTCAGTGGCAACAAAAGCTTAATAATTACACTATGGCTATAAACGGCAAAAAACAAATGTGACCAACGAAACACTGATTTGGTGCTCAACAAAGGCTTACACAAGATAGGTTCAACAAGTCGAACGTGCGATGGAAGTTACCCTTTACCTTTCCATTTCTTGATCAAGAAAAAAAGTAATGATTTGTACCTTTTTGCTCATCGCTAAAGATGATTGATCCTTCAAGCTAGTTCAAAGGAACTTGTAATAACCATGTACATACATTACATAAATTCTCTCTCACCAAAGCCTATGAGATCACTTCAAAACTAGCATGATAGAGTTAAATTCATGTCAGTCTCGGGACACAATGCCCATACTGGCATTGAAATTGCTGAAGGACCTGAATACTGTTGCATGTTTCGAAAATCACTCATTCAATTGGCTGAAAGACCAAGCACGTAACTACTGGACGAGAATAGAGGATGATAGGTTAGGTTAGGTTAGGTAAGTGGGTAGGCGACTAGAACACGTCGCCGCACTCAGGTCAATACAGATCCATTGTGATACCCAAAGGGGAAAAAGTCCCTTGCCCATTGGTAAACCCTCGTATTAATTCACATCTTGTGGATCACCAAACCACCTACCACCTGATTTGATGAACCTAAAAATTTCATTTATTGGTCTGTTCGCTAATTCTTCGAGGTCACGGAAAAAGTGTCGCCCTAGAAATTTGAATCTAAGGTGGATAAGCTTCCTCGTCTCCACATCCCCGACATAGATCTTCATCCGTGAGTCTTAACTTTCTCATGTGGTACCGAAGAGAGTTATGCCCCGTTATAATTCCCATAAGGACAGAAAGGGACTTCCTATCCTTAAGCATAATTCGGTCGGTCCTACTCGTGTCAAAGCAAGGCCATAGGCTTCTGGTGATCATACAGGCGTCCAGGGAGGTCCGTCTACTATTGGCCCCACTTCTGGCCAAGATCCATGCCTTTTGCTTCAATGTGCAAGGCGGGATGAACACCGAGGTGTCTACCTGTAGGAATAGAGGATGATAGACAGGAGTCAGATTTGAGTGTCGAATTAAATCAAACCGCAATAGAGATGGAGGACATGTTTTCCAGGCACCAAGGAACATTTTTGGATTTACCACCTATTTCGATGGTAAGGGAACTCTGGTTGGAGAAAACCACAACACATCCATCTGTGGACGCGGTTAACAGGCGACCAGTTTCCACCAACTTCCAACTTTGACTTATAATTTAGGCATGCTTCTGTTCGCCGTGGACTTCAGAAAACGATTTTTAAAATCTAAAATATCCTATGACGGCAAACGTGGAGAGAGAGGAGAAAACTAACTCGCCAAAAACAAAAATGATCAGCCTAGGACCGAGCTCATCAGCTCATGTATGCATTGCTGGCCAAACGGTTGAGAGAGTTGAGAGTTTTCCATACCTTGGGAGTATTGTCTCAACTGACGGCGGAACCGAACTGGATGTAGCCAGCCGAATAGGTAAAGCAAAATCTGCGTTTGGGATGCTATCTACAGTTTGGCGTAGCAATGCGATTAGCTTAACCACCAAGCTACGACTGTTCCGTTCCAATGTTGAACCCGTGCTGGTATATGGTACCTGGAGGGTGACCGCCACTATCACGAGGAAGCTGCAAACGTTCGTCAATAGGTGCCTACGTTATATCTTTAGGATTTTCTGGCCAAACTGTAGCTCTCACGAACAAGTCTATCAGAGAACGGGCCATGAACCTATAGGCACAACTATACGACGACGAAAGTGGCAGTGGATTGGACATACTCTCCGAAAGGGTGACAGGTCCATAGCTAACCACGCGATGTAATGGAACCCGCTTACTCAGGATGGCAGAACAGTTGAGAAGGAAGCACGGCAACTGCGAAAGAGTTGGGGAAAACTAAGACACATTTCCAGAAACCGCACACGATGGCGCGTAGGTGTTGTAGAAGCCCTGGGTCCTAGGGGATACAGGACTTAAGTTAAGTTATATATGTTTTTTCATATACATATGTACTTTTAATCAAAGCCTACATCAGCTAATACACGGACTTTTTCTTTAAGATTTTTCTGGCCAAACTACGAGCCATAGGTAGAAAGGACAAGAAATTCATGGTCCTTGTGAAGGAATTTTGTAAGTCTACCAGGCTGAGGATTTCTGTATAAAAAAGTTCGGTTATGGTTCGACGTCAATGAAGAGCTTTGGAAAAGAATGAACAGGCAGGTGTCCCCTAACACATGCATATGGCCGCCAAAGATTCAATTTGCCTAGAAAGTGCCAATGGAACTGACGTATTAAAAGCAGTGGAATTCAATAACGTATGTCCTTTGTAGGGCCCAGGGTTTCGTTTGTCATATCCATTAGCCCTGAAAGGGCATACTCCACATAATTTTTTGTTTTTCAGGACCTGTTTTATGAGGGATGTTTGTCGGATTTGAGACCATAAAATTTGCTTTGGTGTTGCTTGGCAACTTAACTCTAGACTTCCCGACTAAACCACAATCCAATTAGCCAGTACTTTAGAAAACCGTTGTTATCTAAAGAAGTTAAAAGTGAACAGCAATTAGAGTAACTTTGCGGAACACGTTCCGTTTTGCTGGACACACAATTTCCAACATTACTCCATCGCGTACAGATATTAAAAGGACTCGCTTCCACTGTAGGTAGGACACTTTATAACCAGACTCGTTCAAAGCAAAACAGATAACTCAATGAAAAAAAAAAAAGAGAAAAACTATTCAAACTGCCCTAGCTTCGAATTGGCCACTTCATTAACTTTACTGCGAATAAAGTTAAATTGTTCCACTTTGGATTTTAATATCCCGTCAGCATCCCCAGCCAGCCAGTACCAGAGCTGGTAACACTAATTGAGAGTGAATATTTGATATGCTGGCAAACAGTTAAACTTTGTTTTTATGAATTTTACATAAAATATAAAACCTCTTAACTTTATTTCGCTCTACTCATCTGTGTGGCCCATCCACCTCTCTGGGGTCTCACTCTCGTATAGGCCAAGTTAATTGAATGTAATCTCGCTCTCTTTGGGAGAAATTCACGCTGAAAATGTTTCCTTTTGAAGGCAACATGATGTGCGCGACGTAGTAATCGAATTATGAATCCTTTTTTCACCTTTTTATCGTTCGACAAACTGTGTTTTTTTTTTTTTTTGTCCCCCACCCTCCTTGTCTTATAACGGTTTTTTAATTGAATTTTAAAGACTGGCCCAGAATGGTTTGGCTCGAGCTGATTTATTAAATTTATTTTGTAATTAAGAAAATACACTTTGAAGGAGGAGCAGGTGGAGGGCCGGGAAGAAGGATGGGGAGGATTAAGATGCGATGCCCTCAGGTGGGTGAGGTATAAGCTGTAAAATTAGTAACGCTGAGGGAGAATAGATAAGCTTTTCATTTGGTTTTGACAGGCGTTTTCGAAAACACAGGCAAAAAAAAGGAAGAAAAACGGAATAATGAGTGGAGTAAGGTATGCAAATTTAATGCTTTTACACGGGGCGATAAAAATATATCAAAAGATGCAAGAACAGATACCACAGAGTCGACTAGATACATTCGCTTTAGGAAGAAGTAAAAGACTGCAGCCGTATGTGTATATGGTTCTCTCGAGCTCACTTGCTTTACTATGACAGTGGATCGTTTACATTACGTTCCAAGTTAAAGTAGATATCAAGGTGGATTCAGAATTTATTTAAAAAAAAAAGGACGGAAGGATCCTAGGCACAAACAAGTTTAATTGTTGCCCAGCTTTACGTATACGCCACCGAAGAGGGCACTCACATCCGAATTCTATATTCAAGACAGAGATTTAGAATCTGTGCTTCCTAGGCAAAAACAAGCTTGACTGCTACCCAGCTTTGGGCAGAGAGAACAGAAAATTTTTCCTCCAGAAATTGTATGGAAAAATGGGTTACGTATACGCCACCGAAGAGGGCACTCACATCCGAATTCTACGTGATTCTATTCAAGACAGAGATTTAGAATCTGTGTTTCCTAGGCACAAACAAGCTTGACTGCTACCCAGCTTTGGGCAGAGAGAACAGAAAATTTTTCCTCCAGAAATTTTATGGAAAAATGGGTTACGTATACGCCACCGAAGAGGGCACTCACTCAAACACAAAAATGGGTTGGGGTCAAAGAACGCTTGAAGCATTGGGGACAGAGCATTGCTAGCGAAGCCGAGAGGGTCATTTGAATGATATACTATTTCACACATAATGGCGTGAATGTAGCTTCAAAATAAATCCAGAATCAATTTAATGTCTCACACAGTTGTTGTTTTATTCAAATTTCTTTTCCTGTCGTTCTTATCTGGCCAAGCTGTACATAGCTAATCAAATTTTAAAAAATTGTAACAGAAGGTGTCTTGGTCGTAATCTACTAATTGTGTAAAAAAAATTGCTGACTTTTGAAATATTAGTGTTTGAAAATTAATAACATTTCAAATTAAAGCTTCGGAAAATTTTAAAGGCACATGCCATGTAGTCATCGTCCCTTAGTTACAGAGTCATTGCATTTCACATGTCTGTCGTATCACGTTCGTTTTTAACGAGTACAAGTCAGTTTTCAATTCAATTATTTTCGAATTTCGATCGAAAATATTTTACTAGGTTTTGGTCTATTGTGCAACATTTGAGTGCACTGCCGATGTGCCATGTTGTGAATGTGTTTGCCATATGAAGTGGTCTGCTCCGAAAGTATGTACTGTGTGCCTACTATGTATTTATCGAAACATTAAGGGAATTCTTAGGAAACGGGTTTTCCTGATGAATATCGGAGCACAATATAGTATTTCTAACGAACTGATTACTATATTAAAGCGACTTTGTGCTTTGAGAGTGTCTATTGGTTAGAAGTGTGTTTCCTTTACAATAGATACAATCAGATTCCAATATCTAGTAAAGCAGTGCCCTGGAAAGATTGTACAGTGAAACATTAGACATGTCCTTGTCAGTCCTAGAAGTAATATTTTTCCAGTATTCTATTCATCAAATGACATAGGGTTGGAGAGTGACTAACGTAGAAATGTCTATCCTCTTCTTCTTTAGAAAAAAAATTGTCTATCTTATAGTTTAACCAAATTTGAACTTTCGGTTAGAGGGCTTTTGAAGGTCAGGAGTATAATTTGCATTTGAAGCTTCTTATGTCCCGAACATGACATAATTCTATGGTCTCTGCTATCACGTGCGCCACTGAGCAACGAATGAACTAAGCATTTAAGAATGAACAGCCAGAAGATAAAATATTAATACTTTTCCAATCTTTGTTCCCTTCTCAAGACAGGCAGCGTCTCCGAGATGCTTGCAGACGAGTGTTGATTTCAAAATACGATCTGGATATAATGGGTTCTGTAGATTGTATGGTTATTCACAGAACTTATTCGATTGGGTCGTACGGAGCAACATCCCTGGTAGTATCTAAAGCATCACCATAAGCCTGTTAAACTCACAGCATGTCAGTTTCATGTTGTTTGAAACGACACTAGGGTACTTTCGTCGCCCAAATTAAGAACCCAGCCATGTGAAATAGATCTGGCAAATGAATGGACCCCTGTGGTACCTCAGCATTTTCCTTACAGCTGCCGAAATTGCTCTTTTCTGTTAAATATTGTTCATTTAAAGACAAAGATGTCGAGGAATGAGAAAGGCTGCCGTAATGGGTCCATAGCACGGTTGCATTTGGCACTGAGTTCTGCACAGAAGCTGAGGAGTTATTAGACACTTTCGTGAGAAACACCACTCGCGGGATATGTTCAGAAATAGCACAAAAACACGCTTTACACTCTACAGGTACGCACATGTATCAGTAGTACTATTCTGTATAGTAATTACTGGAAAACACCTCACACTCGGACTATGTTACACAACACCCAAAGTGTCAATTGATACACCGAGTGCTGTAGCTGTAGCTGTAGGAAAAATCTGTGCCATGCCACCGACAATCAGAACAACCGCTCATCAACAACAGCACGATTGGTACTCAACACACTGCCCTTACGAGCACATCAGGAGGGGGTACTGCGAGAAGCGATAAGTTTATTAATCGACTATCGATTTTTTGTTCTCCATGTTGCCTTGGACTCTGATGGGTGAAGTGGGCTGATATCGTAAAAAAAAAAAAAAAAACAACAGCCTGACACTGGTATACGGGAATATTTATTGTATCACGTGTGGTGTCCCTTCCAGGCCGCATGGTATGGTGGTTTTGACACAATTGTTTACTCATATGTGATTTTATAGGTTTTTTTTTTATTTCTATTTTTTGTTCTCCCTTACAGGCTGTTATCCCTTTTATACTTCGAGAGTGCTTTCATTGAAGTTTTTCGTCCCTTTTCGTGCAGAACGTTAATAGGATAAAGATTCGTCCCCGGGGTTTCTATTTTTAGAGTCATCGGAGGGATGGGTATTTGGATTGCACGTGCTTTATGGGAGGTCTGGTATGTAGTACAGATCGAATTGATGGTAGTGACAGTGCCATGGGAGATACAGACTACAGATTGGACTAGACAATGGGTGCAGGGAAGTCAGTATCAAATCAGGATTTCTGAAGGACTCCAATCAGTTTCTTTACTTTGTAGGGAGGTTGCAGTGAAAAGGTACGTATACTGTTCGACCCAGTCCATGGTGTCTGGAGACAAAACTCCTCACTTACAGCCTGTGTCATCATGTTCGGTTTCTTGACATAGAGTACATAACTTAACCAGGTTTTCAACAACTTTTGAAAAGTGGTTAAAATGGAACACTCCGAGCTCCCATTACCCATTAACCTTATCGGAATGGTACAACAACCTGCTGGCACCAATCACCCTTCACCCAACCACTGTTTGTCCTATTTGCTGACGCAAAGAGAGCTCGGTTTTCATCTTGTTTTACTTGTGTTAGCCAAGTTCCCTTTGGTCGGTCGAAAGTAAAACAATTTCATTTTTGTTTCCTCCCTTTACGTCAAACAGTTTCGTTTTTCTGCCACATTTTTACTTGTTTTTTTTTTTCCTTTCCAGAGTAGTAGTACTTTTCCTTGACATTTTATTCCCTTTTCCTAGTCTCTCGGTGGCTGGCTTCTTTGCATTCAACGAACACAAAAAACTTAGAATAAGTGAAGGAAAAAATACAGAAAACGAAAACTAAAAGTTAAGTAAAATAAATATCTGTAGCTGTTTCCATATCTGCAGGAGTGTTTCAATATTTACTCCGCTGTTTACACTGTACACTCGTTGTTGCACGCCGCTGGCACGAACGGCCGAACAATCTCACTTCCTTCCATCTGACGTCGTCGTGTTCTCGTCCTAGTAGTATTGCACTGTGTACTCTAATCTGACACAACTCAAGGGATGATAATTACGGGATTTTCTGTTTTTTTTTTTTTATTTTTTTTTTTAATGAATAATATGACATTTTGCCACTGCGTTGAATCCCACCATTGCCACCATTTGAAAGCATTGCCAGCATATCGCCACCACGGCCACCCTAAAACCCACACACACACACATGCACAAAAGCCAAGCTTCCTCTGTGATTCTGTTTGACTTTATTATTTAGCTTTCACCCACTCCCCTCCTGTCTGTGCGTCATTTCGAGTGAATATATGTATGCAGTTCTTTATGATGCCTGCAATGACCTAGTTTCCCCTCAACTGGAAAACTAACCAACCCGAGGGAATGTCGGGATTGTTTTAATCATAAAGAGGGCATAAGGCAAAGGAAAACAGAAAAAAAAAAAAAAACAAACTAGTCCTTCTCCCCGCTTTTATTTGCTCCTCTTCGGGAACAGACGTAAATGAGAAGCGAAATTTGTCATTTAGCAGACCGTGTTACATGTGTCAAACATAAATGGAAAGAAATGATGCGAGCTCCCTACTCTCTCATCTGTCAGTTTATTTGATTTCATGAACTTGATTAACTAGCAGCGGAGCTGCGGAGAGGGATAGTTAATTAAAAAGGATATTTGCACATGAGAGGTCGCCGCCTGATTACGATTCACTGCATTTTGACGTGGTCCAGAAGGGAATACGAGTGTGGTATCGGGGGATGGCAGATGACATTAGATTGGATTCCAAATGGCAAATGTGACAGAGTCAAATTAATGGGGACATATGTACATAGGTACACACTGGGGGTATGTTCAAAGTTTGTTTGTAAAAGTGATTATCACGAACAACGTTTACGAGTGCACTTGGCTGGCTTGGTTTTGTTGACGTTTGAGCAGATTTTTAGCAAACGTATCCACTTGGGTGAGTTTCTGTTTAATCGATCAGAATTATTGGAAAGTTATCCGATTGACGGTTCTTGCGTTTGCAACTATAACTCTCTAAACGCGAAGAGTTTGCAACAAATTTCTATTTTAGCACCGCCGTACCATTTGTATGTCATATGCGTTGCTGAAAGTGTTGCATTGCTGCATGTACAGATTTTCCAATCTAGTAAGCAAACCTGTGGATCCCTGTTAGCATTAATGGTACCTACACCTCATCAAAGGGAGCATATAGAACCCGCGAAACTCTTTGAATGAATTAACAAAGATTGGGGAAGGAATACTAGAAAAAAAAACTGCTCTCTCTGCCCTTCTAGCCAATACTTTGGATAAAGTCGTCAGAAATTCAAAAGAAAAAGAAGAAATAATTTGAAAAGCTGCCACAAGGAAGGATATTTCCTCAATTGTGCCAATTGCAGATGTATTGGTCTCTAGAACATCGCATAGAAGTTCTAATCTGTCGTACGATGTGAACACCTGAAACCCTTCACACTCTGATCAGCCCTATCATTGTGGTTTCAGGCCAAAAAGAGCAAACTTGATCAAATTTTCACACTTCGCCAGATCCTGGAAAACAACCCTAGAAGTTCAGATTGATAGCCAAATCATCAATGAGGCGTCAAATGACATCTATAGAGACGAGCTGTACAGAGCCATGCCTTGGTTAGACATCTCTGCCAAACTCGTTCTTTTATGCAGGATGACGGTGGAGAACGCTGGCTGCTTCATCAAGTTTAGTTACGAACTCACTGGAGACCTTTGATATCAGAAATAACTTTTTGTGTGTTTGTGCGAAATTCATAAGTGAACCCGGTAAGGACAAATGTTCCAAAAGTCTGTGCAACTACTGACGTATGCCGACAATATTGACATTATTGACACACTAGAACGGGCTGTCACTGGCGATAAATGAAGGCAAAACCAAGAAGATGCTGTCAACTAGAATGGACACACAGTACTAACGAATTAGACAGAACGTCACAATCGACTAATGAGGGACTTTGTCTACCTCGCCTTTGCTGTAAATTCTGACAAAGAGAAGATCAACAATTAAACGAAGAATGATCTTTGGCAATCGCTACTTCTTAGGGCTGAGAAGCCAATTGAGTAGTAGAACCCTATCTCGAACACCGAAGAAAATGCTGCACCTGATTACCGAAGTCATGCTTTACATTTATGGGTTTTGGAAGAGAAGAGTAGATCAATCGTCTAAGTTGCATAGGATATGTCAACCGGATGGATACAGATGTAGACTCTTATAATCCATTCTGGAGGGACAAGGCAATAAATGAAGATCTCACCATGGGTTGCGAGAGTAAAATGGGACGTAAATCGACTTGATGTGACCACCTAGAGGCAGCTGTAGCTAAGGACCGGGACCCAGGAGGTAAGTCAACGGAAGTTGAAATGAAAAAGAAATTAAAGACAACACACTCCTGCGGAATAAGACGCGTGAATAAGAGTGGAAGTCTCATCGAACGTTTTAAGAATGATGGAATCTTTAAAAAGATTTAAAAAAAAAAAAGGAAAACTGCATATAAGGCGACCTTATGCTGGGTACCAGACATATAGATATCCCCAGGGATGTAAGGAAGGTCTGCTATGGGACTGTCCTGCCCTCGCCAAGATAGAAATGAGGACCATTGGTAGTACTTTCTTTATGGAGTTGAAGGACCTACACAACGTTGAGGTGGAAAATCGTATGAGATTTGTATTCAATCTTGGATATTTGATGGGTCAATTCGGAATGGAATCAAGGGATGGTCCAAGTCTGCAGTTGGGTACATGAGTAGCAGGAGATTTAAAAAACATTCAAAACTTACTTTTCTTACAAGGAGAGGCGAAAGTTGATATGCTTTGCTTAGCATTCTTTTTCATCTTAGTATTCCAAACAGCATTCCTAAAGCTGCTGGAAATTCGCTACCATTCCAATGTGAAAGTTCAATGTCTGACATCAATCCCTTCAAGATGCATATTTTCATCATAAAGTGCCTTTCGAATCACCTCACCACATGAACCTATAGGCACAACAATACGACGATGAAAACGGCAGTGGATTGGACATTCTCTCCGAAAGGGTGACAGATCCATAGCTAACCACGCGATGCAATGGAACCCGCTTACTCAAGATAGCAGGATACGCGGCGGTCCTAGGAGAACGTGGCGCAGAACAGTTGAGAAGGAAGCGCGGCAACTGGGAAAGAGTTGGGAAAAACTGAGACATATTTCCAGAAATCGCACACGATGACGCGTAGGCATTGCCTAGGCCTTAGGACCCACAAGGGGATACAGGACTTAACGGAACCCTAACTCTGGAGTAAAAAAGCCCATGCGTAAAAGCCCTACAGACATACCGATTGGTTTTTTTTTCGGTAGGGTCCATCGGTTCATTGATTTTTCTCAGTATTTCCGTTTTAAAGTTTCGGTCTAATTCGTTTTGTGTGTAAGGACAGTAGATTTAAGGGTACCGGGCCTAAACATTTCCAGCATTAACACGAAAATCCCACGAGCACTTCCCACTCCGGGCGGGAATTTAAGAGATTATTCCAAAATTTGCTTTGATTTCAACAACATTTCGTATTGAATTATACTTCAAAATGTTCCCTCACACACAATCGCCTATTGTGTACGAATTTAGGGGGGAAAACCCACCAAACATTCGATAAAACCACAATTGTCAAATCAGATACCAGAAAGGTTGCCCACCTAAAAATAGAATTCACAATAAGTACCCTTTCTGCCTTTCGAAATCACCCTCAAATCATAAGTCCTCATCTATTATGAGCACAGATAAGCTCAGATACAGATTGAAAAGCACTTAGATACTGACCCTTACCCTACTCATCACACCTCTTGGTTGGAAATAAAATGAATTTTCACACGAAAACCGAATCCAACTTCACCTGTCATGAGGCCTAATGACCCTCGTTATGCCTTTGCCTTCCAATTACGTCTCATTAATTCCCTGACAAACAAAAAAAACCCAAAAATTTATACGATTCACCGGCGCAGACCCTCGAAGAACAAGAATTCACCTGATAGCTACTGGAGAATTTTTTTTTTTTAAATATATGTAGATAATGACTTTAGGTTTATTAAATTCCGAATCGGGACTGGGGGCGGAGGGCGGAGGGCGGTTTGAACAACACAACTACGCAAGTACAAGTACCTACTACCCCTGGGGGAAACACCGTTGATTAAAGTTCTTCGAATACACTCGGATACACTGGCATACACGTAGATTACACACAAAATCGAGCACCAGACTGAATTATTTAAGCTCCAAAAGCGAAGCCTACATTTATCCAACGTTAACTACCCATCCGTTTTCTAGAAATTCCTTTCAACCGGCTGCCGCTGCCGCTGCCGCCCACACACACACACATATAAGGCTGGGAGGCTGAACAACAACGTGGCACGTACTTGGGCCAAAGAATTATGGCCTACATTAGGAGCAAAATGTCTATTCGCTAAGTTCTCGAAGGATTTTATTATTATTTTTTTTTTTTTCCTTTTTTCGTTTGGTACTCTGGGATATTTTGTTTTTCCGCCGCGCTGCGAATGTGTGTGCGTGCAGCATGGATGAAGTGGGCGTGCAAAAGCCCACCCGGGAACGGAAATGGAACGTGCTTCCATATTCACCACATTTCCAATTGATGGATGATGGGAGGACTACAAGTACGCCATGCACAACGGCGGGGACGAGGACGACAAACTTTTATTTGCCTTACTAACAATTTACATAATTGTAACCTTAAAGATGCCGGATTAGGGCCAAGAGATTAACTGGAATTATTTGGTAAATTCAGCGAGATATTAAATAACCCACGGGAAGGTGGTGAATTCTGCGGCTTATGGATTAAATTTTGGGCATAGGAGCATCGGCAGCAAGTTGTTGCGTTAAATTGATTTCGAGGAGGCTTACAGGGAAAAGTCCATCAAAGTGGGATTTGAGTTATATAGATGCTGTCATGGGTGAGGGGAGTTCTTAATGTGTTCCTGAAGTCGCAGTGAACTTGGTTATCTCTATGACTTTGGGGAAGTTCTTTGACCTTCGAAGGATGTACATGATTCTGCTTATAGCAGTGTGCATACCTCACTCAAAGGGCAAGTCTACCTATCTGATGACAAGTTTCTTCCTGGGGAAGTCAAAAAATCATCTGGTGGTGGATGTGTGAACATTTTGACTGACGACGTGGCAACTTGAGAACATGATTGAGTTTAATTAGGTCGATTAGCATCGTCAATCACATACAGACTGTTCCATTGCCGTTGCAAGACTGAGTAGATATGAGGACGCCTACTGACAGTTGTTGAAATCAGAGACATATTTAAGGCCACCCGACCTAGCTCCGGGCTCTTGTTAACATTTATTGTTAATTGATCTTCGAGTTAGGTAGAGAGGGTGCCCAGACCGTATACTCTTGTCTACACAACAGGGAAAGGCCGTTAGCACCTATTAAATAGATACGCAGTAGGTGGAAAAATATCAAGAAAACCAAAAGATTGAAGTGCGCTAAAAGGAAAAATCTGAGAAAGATAGGTGGTATCTGGTGGAAAGACATACCAAATGGCTTGATGGCCTTTTGGACAATTTGTATAAAAACTCTAGATACGAGCATGAGATACCTTGTGTGTATCTGTCCTCCCCTACCAGCTTTGAGAGACTTTTAGACGAATACTACTTCGAAGATCTTAACGATGTAGCCAGACTTTAGTATGAATTTGGCTTAAACGGCTAAACATGGGTTCACCTTGAAAACTGGTTGCCCAGGTCTTGGTGTATTCTTCCCAAGCAGACACAGTCACGAATCTTCCATATAAGAATGGAAAGTCAAGTTAACTAAATTTTATTGAATCAACTTGTAAGCGCCAACGCACATTATCTTAGAAAGTTGAAACCCAATCACGAGACATCCTCCCGTAACAAGTCAAGCATTCGTAGCCTAATTAATAAAGTTTGTACGATACCGGCAGAAGCAGTGAGCCAAATGATTCGCTGTCAAACGGAATTCTAATCTTCTAAGGTTTCACCATCAATCTTATCCTTTGAAGGGGTTTGTCTCCATTTTACATTACAATGCCAGCCAGCTTCCAATAATTTGGATTATGCTTCCCACTAAATACAACTACTCACATCCTTGCACAGCCAAAATTCACTCAAGTTCCTCGAAATTCCCAAAGATAAACAGTCTTTGGCTCGACTCCCAATCCAATTCCAGGCGAACAATTCCCTCGTGGAGTTCCTATTACTCTGTCGCACGTCACTATGCTGTATCCTTCTCATTTAACAAAAATTCACTCGAGTTCCTCGTCTTTTTCGAGCAATAACCATAAATCTTAGTATAGGGTGTCACCCAACTGATATCCAATACAAATCCTTGAGATTCACTTCAAAAAAAAAAAAAAATAAAAAATAAAAAAATTCTAGTGTAATTCAAAACCACAGCAATTTTCTGTTCGCTTTCATCCCCCCCAGGAGTTCCCCCTCCTTCAATCGACATGGAAAACTAATCCAACTGCATGTGTGGGGGAACGAACATCGCACACATACACATTATCCCAAGGAAACCTATCAATTACCCAAAAAAAAAAAATACCTCCAACCGCACATAATCTATTCGATACATTATTTCTGAAAACGCACAAGCACACAACACCTACATACTACAATTGCCGATGCCGATCTTTATTGATTTCTATGTACTGCGCGCGAAGGAGGACAACCAAAACAACTTTAAGTCCTTCGTCCCTCGCGGAATTGGAATTGTTTTGTGCTTTTCGCGATTCTGACGATTCTTTGATGATTGCGCGGGTAAACAGGAAAAACGTTTTCCAAATAGATTTGAAATATTGACAAGGATTTTTCCTTCTTCCTTCTTTTTTTTTTTTCTCACATTTTAAAAGGATTTCCCTTTGGAGAGGCGCCTGATGGTGGTTACCGAGGTACCCCGTGTCGATTATCAAATCATGAATTCGCATGCGGTACACGGTTCCATCGCGTGCGAAATTCATTGAGCATAAATGTAAACAGAGATACAGGAAACGAGGAAGCCATCGTGCAGAGTGTAAATAGAACAGCGAAGCGGAACTTTACCACCTTGTGGGGTAGGGAGGGGAAAAGCACACTCCTTTGACACTACAGGGATGGCAAAGACAAGAAATGGTTTCATAATTTTTTGGGTAGTTTTAGTCCGCCAAGATGATGAGGAAGACTTATGGGCTTATGGCGTTCCCATCATCCAGGCAGGCAAGCGGAAAATCTGGAATTTATGGAATCGCTTAATACAGATGTTAAATGGTCTGCACTTGACACAAGTTGATACTTTCAAGTGAGTTGGTTGACAGATTGACAGATTGATTTTCAATGTGATGTGCCCCAAGGTGGTGTGTTTCCATCGCTATTCTTTCTAGTACTGGTTAGCTATGTTTTTCCCAACACATTGCCTTGCGAAAAGCATAGCAGTGTTCAGGTTCCTCCATAAGATGCTACTGTGCAGCTCAGTGTTACTATATGAGTAATGCACTTGAAGTGTAACTGCCAATGCCAGACAACCAGCTTCAAACAAAGACGATTCAACAAAATCCTCCAAACGAAGGACAGTTTGTAAGAATTAATAACAGCCTATGTACAGTTTCGTAGTTTCGGAGTTGTTTTGGGCGATTTGAACTCGAAGCTAGTAATTTTTGGTAAAAACTTAGGCTAATCGACTTTTTAGTACGAGAGTTCCACCGTCCATAATCAAAAGGAATCACGACGGTTTCCAATATGAAATGTAAACTGATCACTACGATAGGCTAAGGCGCTCCTCTAGTATGAAGGGTGACTGAACGTTTCTACAAACTTCCGAATGCTTAGAATACTTGGACCACTCTTCTCTTCTCTTACAAGATCAGGAAAGTCCAGTGCTGGACCAAATTTTCAACTACGGCTGAATGTTTGCGACAGCATTTGTAGGGATGACTTTACCAGTAGTGTCTAGTTCTTCTATAAATCGATGTAGTATGCATCTATCAGAAGGATTTTCAAAAATTCGGAAGTAAGCCGACCACACTGGCATAATTGAAAGACCACAGCTTAATGTCAGTCATGTTTTGCGGGTACACAGTCAGAAGTGGCTGAAATGGGTTTGAGACGAAGAAAGGCAGAACGTGGTGGTTTCGATTATTTGTATAACTTGGAGGTAGCTGAGGACTATATACTGCCTTTCAGCTTTATTATGATATCGGTAGCAGGAATCACATGAAGAATAACTCTTTCCAATCGCTGTTCTTTTAAGATGCCTCAAACAAGTGAAGTAGGATTTACATTCAGAAAAATGTACGCATGGACCTTAATCAGAAGAATCTTCAAAGACCTACAGCATGGACCTTGCCGAAGGCGTATGAAAGTGGTCATTTCTTTGCAGGATATACTGACTGAACGGAGAAATACAAGGCACTGGTGATTTGAGAAGGCTCGGATGTGTAGAACGACTGCATACCATCATTCCAACTTAGAGAATTTTGCAATGTAATCCGCAAGACAACTGTGCCTTAGGTGGCGGATTGGCAGAGTATCTGGTGTATTTTTTCTAGAATTACAATTACAATTTAAAATTGCTTTTTCTTCTTTCCACCAAATCTGAGAAAGTTTCCGGAAAACGAGTCTACTTCCTATCCTGCATGGTCGCAGAACCAGCCCATTTGTTGTGTTTTATTTAAAAACCACCACTCTTCCCGACTGTTTTCGCGTTTCCCCAATTTCTGTTTCTTAATTAAAAATTAATGACTGGTATTACAAAAAAAAAACAGAATGTAAGGACAACTATGTGAAGTCACGAAAGGTTGGGGGAGTTCTTCTCAAAAAGTCATCAACATGATTAGAAATCCCTTAAACTTCAGAAAAAGAAAAAAAAAACAGAAATTCCTTCAGCAAGTCATTCTCAAATTAATCAATCAGTTTGCCCTGATTTCCTGCGGAAGGGAAACAAAAATTCAATTTTAATTTAATTAAACCCCAAGCCCTAGTCCTCAAGATCAATACCACGTCAAAAAGGAAAACACACACAAAAATCCAAAAATCAACAAGGATTGGAAAAGTTGAGCCATTAAAATTGACATATGACCTAACGTGTCTGTGCCACCTGCTATTTCACGGCTGTCTTCTCTCCGGGCTTAGGTGTCCTTAATGGCCAATTTGTACCATATCGCCACCACCACCGCACCCCATAATATCCTCCAACTTAGCACTTTTGCCTAATTGCAGTGGGCTTTGTATCGCTTTTGGTTCTGTTTTTTTTTTTTTTTGTATCTTATTCGTTTCGGATGAACATAGTGTGTGGATGTGTGTCATTAATCACACATCGACTCTGATGGCCGTGGTGGAGTCATCACCACCTCCGCCACCATCGCCGTCGTCGTCGTCGTCGTCGACCTCATCATTATCAGGCAGAGCCAGAAGTGAACCAAACTGCCATGACAAATGGAAGTTCGTCCAGAATGAGATTTGTGTGACAAGATTATGAGGAGTAGTGTAGTAGTCCAATACGCTGTCCTGATTTCTTGGCCCGTCTCGGGTGTCGCATCGACGTTTTTCTTCTTTGGGTGCTCTGGGCTGAGAGGGTGTGAATAATTGGCGGATACTTCATTCTGATTAATGGAATCGGGTTTGGTGTTGTGCCATATGGAAGTCAATGTCTGTGTGGAGTGGAGGTGATGTGCTTATAGTTGGACAAATGCCAAAGTTTGGGGCAAAACTGCTTGAAAGCTGTTAATTGCGTTAATTGATTGAGTTGAGTTGTAGTGGAAGTGTTTAAATGGCGATGAGGAGTGTGCTCATGACATGAAAGCACCGCTTGTTATGTGGACTTGGGTGGGAAAGTGCGCCACTGATTTGAACGATTCACATACTGGTACGGAGTCGGAGTCTGATATTGGTAGATTCGAGGATTTATTGTTGGCCACTAGGCCAAGGCAGATTGTACCAAAGAGGTCACACAATGGGACGAAATTAAGGCAAAAGAAGAATCTCTGTCAGGTCTTCAGAGTTCACCAATCTAGGCAATGGATGCAAACTTTTTCCCCAGACGCTTATTTTCACAAAATTCTATAAAGATATGGTAACAGCATACGCGGATGACGTGGCAGCCTTAGAGTAGGCTATGATTTCTTCTCTCTAGGTGGTCATCACTAAGATACACACATGTGTAACTGCTGTAGACTCAGTGTTAACTGATGCAGTCACGGCTAGACAGACAACCACCTCATATCTACAAGCTCAGAGAACCAGTATTTTGGCCATCAATGCCTAATGATTACTGAAACTTTTTCGATGGGATTGTCAATATTTCGAAAAGAGTTATCGAAGGATATTAGTACCCAGTTCCGTGACGGTATCAAAAAAAATATTCAACAAGCCTGAGGGCAGAGAAACGTTTAAAGAGCTCCTGACTACCTGCAACAGAAAATGATGAACTGCTGAACGACAGCAATAATGAAACAATATCACAAGCAGCGTTCCTCAAGGTTTCGTACTAGGTCCGCTACTGTGGAACTTGATATAGAATGACATGCTTAGATTGAGAATGGCAATGTTATCAAAAATGTTTGGTTTTTCTGACTTTGTTGGAGCATGACTGTTTCGAAGACATGAGCATGAGACTGACTGAAATGCATTAGGCTACAATGCTAGCAGACTGAGATCATAGGTGAAACAGACGAAGATCATGTCAACCACTTGGAGGTCAAAATAGGAGGACACTGGTCTTAAGTAGAGTTTCAGCATAAAAAACCTAACTTGCTGGTAGAATAGCACGAAATGTAGGATGTTAGCTAGAATGATAGCAAAGATGGAAGCATGACAGGCTAAAGATGCATTTGACTCAAGACATACAACTTGTAGGGCTTGGACATGACGAATGCACTCAAAGATCCAGTATAGTTCATTTTCTATTGATAGCAGGAACCTATACAAAGAATAATGGGAATATGCGGTCTGACGACCTTTGAGTTCTCCCCTTTGATAGCTGTCACACTTTCTATTGAACCCCAATAGCAGTTCCAGAGTTCTCTCATATCCTTGATTTGTTCACACTACATATGGGGCAGAGCATAGAGTTTTCAAAAAGTAGGTAGGTAGATAGTATAGCGATCAGCAGAGGACTTATTTAATGAAGTAAGCTGTCTTCTACTCATCACGTCAGGGATTTTTGTCTTGAACTCAACTGGGTGGGTCTACTTCCTTCGTTCACTCCTTTCCTAGGATTTGTAATGTACTGAATGTACCCAGGTTGTATCCAAATGTCAAATCATCCAACAATTGGTTTAAGGAAAATAGTCTTGTCCTTCCAACATGAGTATCAATTCGGAGCTCTTAAATGAAGGGACTATGGGATCATTTTGGGCGAAACAAATCCAACGTATGTCGAAGCTCTTAATAGCAAATTAGTTAGTAACTACAGTTTCGAGCCAGTTAACCAGTTTCCATACAAAAAATTATGAAAAATTAATGTTTTCTTCTCATTCTCATGACAGAAGAGCCACTCAGTGTTGCCATAACTAAAAGTGCAAAGTTTTCCTATCCCAAAGTACCTACTCAGTACGCCAATAGAAAACAAAGAAAATCTTGACCTACATCCCACCGGCACTTGTTGTACCAGGTCCACCAAATAGTTAAAATATTCGTAACCGACCTCGTAAAAGCAATATTCTGAGCAAACCTCATCGGTCTCCAATCTTAACACTTCTTCGAATCCATCACACATCCACAACACATCTGAATCCATTCAATAGATTTTCATTACCCAATCACTTACAAATTAACTACCCCATTCAAATTTATCTACGAAAATCGATCGCAAGTCAGCAAAGCCCTCGTAAAATTTATAATTCTCCCCATAAATGTCACCTAAAGAAATATGAGAGCGCACAGCTTTGAACACCCCACCGATTGGCCTATGTGGCTGCGTGTTTGCTCTCTCTCTCTCTCTCTCTCTCTCGTCTAGTGAACAACAGCACAATTTACGACACTCAAAAGGGCTTTCATCTACCTATCCCCCCACGCCGAAGAGGAGAAAAATCAACATATTTCCAAGGCAGCCCTCCGCCCTACCATTCCGATTCGTCCTCATTATTCCACTAGAGACGAAGTCATAAAGTATTAAACTTAATCTTCTGTTTGCCGTCTTCTCTGTTACGTACATAAGACAGAGACCGAGAGAGAGAGAGTGGTGCAAAGGAGAGAAGAAAAAAAAAACAACAACCGAATACAAAAAGGATAATGCCCGGCCATAGTGTACGCCTCTCCATCTATGGCAAGTATCCAAAAACAGGAATAAAAGCATCCAGGAAAAAACAGCATCCTCCGGACAAACCGAACAGAGAAGAACACTCTGAAAAGGACCCAACAGCGGGCAGCATGAATTAACTCAAAACTTCCTTGTCAGCTTAAGGACAACACATATTTCCACAAAAGACACGACACAACCGAACCGAGACAGATAGATGGAGTGACAAAGATCGAGAAACACCACAGGGATGTGCTCTGCACTGGCAAAGAATAAAACGGAAAAGAATTAATGTACACGAAATCCGAAAGTGAATTATTAAGAGATATGAAAAGCAAGGAAAATTATCTGCACACACACACATGGAGAATGGGTTAGTAACCTCTGAAGGCGCTGCGATAGCTGGGGAATAGAAAACGACAGCCACTAGGACAGTCAACTACATGAATTGCAGAATAAGAAGCTTTAACGCCTTAGCATCATCCATGGAGCGTCATGAATAATTTAAACGCAAGTAGTTGACTATCAGTTGACTGTCACTCGCTGTCCCCCCATCTTTCCCACCAGTGGGTACGTGGCAGTGTGGTAAGTGTGAACTATGACAAACGGATGCGGTGGCCATCATCATAATCATTATCCGCACCATCATCACTATTATGATGATTGTTGTTGGGGTTTGCGCGCGCGGCACCGGATGCTTAGCGACGGACCGAGGAAGGAAGACGGGTCTTAAGGATGACATCCAAGAAATGTATACAAATTTGAAACAGTGTATTTGGTTTGCACTGTCGACTGGCTTTTGTTCGAACGGAGAGACTGATGTACCCGGAAATGTTCAGCATTTGTGACCGCCGCTGCTGCTGACACGAGTGTTGTCCTTAAAGGCATCAAGGGATGTAGCCACAGTTGTTGTGTTGGTACTACTCCTTCCATGACCCAACTATCTACAATGAAAGTTAAAGAAATTTTCTTCTGCACACCGTAGAGTTACGGTGGTCCCTTGATTAATCTGTCATTAATCCGACCTTGATATTCCCTATATGAGTAGACATGAAGGTGTTATGCATAAAAATGGTCGCAGAAGTAATTTTTCCTTCGAAAATCTAAGTTTAGTGACACAAAATTGCTTAGTTGAACTGAAAAGATGCGAAGTACACAGTGTTCCTCCTCCGATAACCCTTTCACAAGTCAAAAAGTTAGTGCTCACGTTGTGTGTTCGTAAATGAAAAAAAAAACTCAGTGGAACATGACTACTTCAATGGGTAAGTTTCCATACTCGCGTGCCCATCATACAATATTCTCTGCAAAGTTTCAACTCTCTTAACTGAGAAGAAAAACTTAGCGACAACTTAGGACGCCATACGTTCTTGCTCCCTATACGATACACGTGGACAAAGTATTTATTATTCCAGAAGGGAGAGTAGGAAACTAGAACCTTCTTTGCATGCATAGAACTCATAAAGTGGGCGTGGCACAATTTTTTTAAAATACATCACCCATACGCCATAGAGTCCCCGAATATTAATTTAAAGCCTGATTGGGAGAGATATAGCCAATTTACACTGCAGTCGAGTATACTTAGGGGAAAGTAACTCTAAGTTTTTCTTATTGTAGCCCTCTGAGCACAGTATACCACAACCCAAGCCTACATATCAAGAAAAGCTAGGGTTTTGCCCATTTAACGTTTGAGAATAGGTTCAAGTCGAATAATGAAAAGGCGAGGGGCACGGCTTCGTAAATTTAGTTGGACGATGTTAACTAAAACTGCCTTGACAACCATTGAAGGCAAAATGTAAGATTTTCTATACTTCAGGACATTTGGTTCAAATAAATATGTTTTCGTAGCTAGGGAATGTGATAGAAGGTACACTTAAAGCCAGAAATAAAAATACCAGCAATGAAAGCAACTTTTTTGCAGTTTCTGGCTGGTGAAGGTTACCAATCAGTCCTGAAAGACTAGACAGATGCATACTCACTAACTCCGTCACTAAGTTTCTAAGCCTTAATTACATCAAAATTTCTGAAAATCAGGTGAAGGACTAGCTCCTACAAAAGACTAAATTGAAGAAGCTACATTCTCTTTCATAAAGTGGCTCAAGTGGTTAGAACGTTGGACTACAAAGTAAGTGTTGCCAGGTACAATCCTTAGACAACACCTTCAAAACCGGCATTAAACTGACAGAAGGGCCCTTCTATTCGTGTAAGGAATATAATACGCATAACACGAATGGTTGTGAGAAGCAAGGCCCTGGTTCTTTATATCTGAAGAATTCCATTTACATTTTTTTTTTGGAGCTTGTGTTACAGCCTTGTCAGACAGCTATTACTTGGACCATTCGTCCTTGTTAGAAAAACAGAATTGGAATGAATTTACATACGTGGTTAAGAAGCAGACTATCTCTAGACACAGATGTACAAAAACCAACTAAGGTGATGAACTATCTAAAGGACGATTTACCATCTAATGCTTAGCAAAAGTGAGTTAATCTAGTTAACTCGTAAAAAAGACTATAGACGTTATACAATCGGCACATGAAACAAAAGGAGTTTCTCCATGTTCCATGGACAATGAATTTGATTCCAGTTTGTTGGTCTCTCCTTTAAAATCTGATTTACCTTTTCTCGATTCGGGCTGGGTTTCCAAATCGTGTATTTCTAGAATCTCAGGTCTTGAAAACTAGCAACCTCCAATCGGTCTTTCAAGAGTGGAACCCGGTCGTTTCTTTTTGTACATCGCACAAGGCTTTTGGTTTGTTTCTCTTTACTCCATCCGCAGTGTCACCGAAGACTCAGTTTCTTAAGGTCGACAAGGGCAATTGTTAAAAAAGCCTCATTAAAGTAAAGAGAAAACAAAACAATTCCTTAGCAATCTGTAAAGAGTCGATGACTGCACGATATACCGAATTGAACCGACACCTGTCGAAAATCGAAATATTTTTGTTTTGAACTTTTGAGTACAGACCTTGTCATTCAAAATTTTGCATCATCTTGACCCTACATACCGATAAAAGTAGCTTACTTTACGAGTACTCTAAGTATTTTTCTCTTTTCTCTTAATAGACTAGCCACGCCCATTTCGAAAATATGACATGTGTTGGTTTGAGCAGTTTCTGTATTGAAATCCACTCCGATGTTAAGAAGAGAGAAGTTGAAGGAGTAAGAAACCAATACTTTAATATATTGATGTATGCAACGTGTGCGTCAGAAAAAGCTTTTACGCAAGTTACAGAAGCTGCAAAGCTTAAAAAAAGATCTATAGAACGAGCCCCTGTTACAGCTCATGATCGCCTGTTAGTCTCGTGTTTCATTCCGCAGTGTTCCTAGTAGAAAACGTCAACATTTGTCATAGTATTTTCATTTCGATGGCTGTCCCGTCTTTACTTAATGTCTCTACAATGCTTGAAGGAGGAATGCTTGCTACAATTCATGGGTGCCTATTCGACTCCCAGTCTTTATAAAAACACTTTTTGGCGGACCAAACACACACGCGCGCAACATAAGTTTCAATGACAATAAAACAAAAACAAGAAAGATCTGTAGAATGAGTCCCTGCTAAAGGTTCTGATTCCCTATTGCTCTCGTATTGTATGTAAAGCTTGGGAATAACAAATACAAAGCAGAAACAAAACAAAAAATAAGATAAGAGGCTAGTACTCAGGTTCAATGCTGAGTTTACTCTCTGAGCCTCTGTCAAGGGGGACGGTAAGAGATTGCCTTGGTAAGAGCTCTTTCATTCAGCGTTTGACACCACTTTAAAAATCCGTTTGGTGGTGTCCTCTCTCTCTATCTCGTCTTACCCTCTAAACTATCTCGTCTTACGTCTAATCAGGCTTAAAGGCAAGCGGGACTTTAACGTATTGTATAGCTAGTGCTAGTTGCTCTGGAAAAATGTGGTCAGTTGGACTTAACTAATATTAGCAAGAAGGGGAAAGGGTTCATAAGGAACGCATACACATACAACTGAAAGGTAGGAGCTAAAGTTTTGATTAAAAGGGACTAGTAACTGGTTAAAAATAAGAGCCATAGAGGTGCTTTAGAACATGTTCGACGGATATGATTAACTCTGCAAAAGCAAAGTACATACATATGTGCAGAAAAGGAGTGACGTCCTCTCATTTCCTAGAAGAACTCTAGAGGAAAAGATGTCTCTCAGCAGTGGCTATAAGTCTTCTATGAGTTAAAGTAGATCAAACGTCTTATTACACACATTCTTGGTATACTTGTTGATGTATCCACGAGTATGTGTCTTCAAAATCCCCTTCAGTTCAGTTGAAAAACACAATATTGACTAAATTCCTTATATTTAAGCCAAATGCCTATGAAATTCCCTCTCAAGTTAATCTATTTTCATAAAATGTAGGCGACCCTTAATTTGGTTTGTTTCATTCAAATGAACAAATGTACACAGTCCTTGGATAAAAAGAAACTATGTTTCGTTTGGCGTGTGTGTTCAAATTATGGCTGACAGGATTCAGTAGGATGCAGTGTAGGTTGGTAAATGTTTTTGCCCAACATTTTGTAATCCAATACTAATTAGATCCTTTAATTCTCCACAGATGTTATTACCTCAAGTTAATTCAAAATTCTACTGAACAACACCGCCAGGTAGCCACTTAAAGAGCGCAAAACAAAATCAAGTTACCCTCCCAAGGGCGCTCCTTGAAAACAGTTTGTCCTAACGATCATCAAGTACCCAATATCCGATGTCCGACTTTCAAATACCAGTATCTGTAGTGAATCTGATGAAAGTCGAATCAAGTATTTCCTGAAATTCGAAACCATCTGAAAATTAAGTTTCTCCATCTACAGGGTTTTCAGTGTTTTAGCGGCTTTAAAACGATGGTGTGTCGCATAAGAGAAAATAAAATGAAAAAAAACTTTACCTCCATCACGTCCTTTGCGCTTTTTTTTCGATGAACTACTGCTGCTGCTGGTGTTGCTCTGGTTTGATGAACTCTTATCCTTGCTCTTCCATCGAATCAACATTGTGACTACTGTGTGTCAGGTTTTCAAGTGGGGATGAGAGGAGCAGGACTTCGATGATGATGCTGATGTTTGTGCTTTTCTTTGCCACTCTAGATCACACTGTACGCGTTTCACTTCAAACGGAGACGGTCGAATGTAGAATTGCCAATGTATCTGCCATGTTATGTGTCCGGATGTTGTGTGTTTTGTTTTATTTTATTTTTTTTTCTACTTTTTCCAATTTCAAATAGATGTCCGGTTGGATGAGCAAAATCTTCTTCTTCCGAATGATTACGCGCGTCGAACTTTTAATTAACACTCCTTGCTTCGAGGGTTCAGCAATGTGCCTCAGTGAAGGGTAGTTGGACGCGAGACGGCGAATTCGATTTGGTTACTTTCGGATAATTAAATTTTTTCCGTCGACATTAAACTGATTATTTCAACTGGAAATGTATTTTTTTTTTCTTTTGCTCTAGAAAGGGTTGAATTTATGGGGAAAGGTTGTAGAAATTACATTTTAATTGGTCAGTTGGATGGTCGTATGGTCGGATGGTGGGCTTCGTCTTTCTCAGCGAGCCCCCTTGTGTTTTTTTTTTTTTTGAGTGCATACTTGGGTTGGGGTGTGTAATTGGACGCCGCCCGCCTATGACCCGAGGTTATTTTTGGCAGACAAATTGATTTACAGTTTAATGACTTTCCCATTCAAACAATATCGCGAAGGAGGACCTTGGAGGTAAGCGAGAGGGTAATGTAGATGAGGAAGTCGCTTTTCATGAGAGTGGAGGATTTGTAGTAGTAATCAACGCTGAGTTGGATTTAAATTCAATGAAAGTTCAAGGTAGTGCGTTACCCTTTTAAAATCGACGCTGTATGCCCAAGTTTCTTTAGAATACATTGAACTGTGATCGTAATAAAGGTGATGGGACAATGCACATGTATGTATGTAGGTATAAAAAGGAAGAAAGAAACAGATTAAGACTGTTGAATCATTCGATTTTTCAGAATACAAAGATTGTAATGCATTACACTGAGGAGTCCCGCACTTGATTTGGGTTTCCAAATAGAAAAAAGAAAAATATACATCCTTTTCCTTATGCACCTCATTACTACGACATTACATTGCTGAACAGAGCCAAAAGCAAGCCCTCTCAAATCATCACTACAAGAGCTGGCAATCCTTAGAAAATGTATGTAGGTAATGCATTACCATACTATGGAACGTTCATATTATCATGTACTGCGGGCAGGTACCAAATCTTATAGTCACAACAACATCCTGTATCTGTTACCACGGGATCTGATAACCAATCTAACCGTCTAATAACTCCTAGAGTGAACTTCAGCAATGACGTCATAGTCAGATTCCCAAAATGGGCAGTCAGAAACAGGCAAAACAACAAATGAACTTGAAGCACGGTTCGACCGTGGACTAGGAGCGAGGACCTTTTCTGATTCCATTAACATTTCCATGTCTTACCGGCTTCCGGACTCATACAGCGTCTTCCAGAAGAAAATTCTCGCTATACGGGAAGTTTGCCAAATACGTAAGCAAATCATTACACTCATTACATTACTCATAGAAGAACAGTGCAAAGAAGAACTTCCCTTCTTGGTCATCTATTTAGAATCAATTTCCCTTTAGTAATATCGAGACAAATGAGCGAGCAGGCAACTACCTTGCTGAGACCATGAACGTTTCCTTGGGGACCCTTAAAGGTTTGGGCACTATCTAGTAGATAGCAGGAGATGCGCAATCCAGGTAGCTGTGACCCAAACACTACTAAAATAGAATACAAGAACTAGCGAACAGAAGCCGGACAAACTTTGCTAGAGTTTTGGCAATTAGTACTAGCCACTGGCTCATCGGAGTCCATGGTTTTAGAAGAGATTCTCTGTCCAGCATACTGTCCTTAAATCACAAAACATTCAATCTATTTCAAAAGTCACTTAGGAATCCTCGCTCTGAATAGTTTTCAGTACAATATGTGTCCCTAACTGGGAACCCTGAGGTACTTTGGGAACTAGGACTAAAGGTGTTCCACTGCACCAGACTGGAAACATTCTCTGTGCACTAATTTGAGAAATTTAGATTCTGGTTCCTTATGTTCGGATGAGTGCAGAGGATGGATAGATAGAGTTGATTTGAGAGTTTAACTTGACTTGAGTCAAACTCTTAAGAGAGGCTATAGAACATGTGCCTTCCACAGAAATCCATACTATGATTCAGATGAAGCAGTAGTTGTGAGAAGAAATGAAGCGACACTCAGACTTTGGAACAGATTTTGGTTAATGAATGAGCATTTGACTGGAATTCAATGGAAGAGATCATCAACAACACAGATTTTAATGGATGAAAACGTATTCATAGAATATAGATGCATACCCTTGAACAAAAAGGTAGAAATAGAAAATATTTTCAAAATACTATTAAAGGGATCAAAACTTGTAAAGAAACCAAACAACGCCCTGCAGTAAAGCCCACTTTAATGACACACATTGAACCTACAGAGCAGCTAGTTGAGGTCCGGATTAATATGCACTCAACAGCCTTCAGCAGTCCCAACTTTTTTTTTCCTTTTTAATGTCAATTAAATCAGCGAAATTATGTTTGCAAACGACTACAGAAAAAATATTAAAATTCTCCGCTCGTAATTAAGATAAAAAGCCTCACAAACAAAAAAAAAAAAGCTTAAAAAAAATACCAACCTCCACACTTATCACCATTAAGCGGCGTCATCATTAATTTCATAATTTTCCTCCCCGAAAACATCACCCAAACAATTTCGGGACACAAAAAGGAGGAAAACAACTTTAATTGGTGTTCATTTTACGCATGAATTGCATTCTGTTTCTCTGATTCCCATCCACCGCAGCCGTGCAGTTTGTTTATCAACCCCTACAGCGATTTACATTTGTATGATGGTTAACCACGAGAATGTCCCTTCAATAAAACAAAAGGAGAATGAAAAATTCAAACTAATCGACGGACAGACAAGTTTTTCTTTCCCGAAATGACGCCAGTGCCAGAGGCACAACCAAAACCACAAAACCACAAAATCGAATCAGACAAAACACAAAACACTATCTATGTATCTAGTACACCCCAAAAGCTCAATGAACTAAAGGGCCATATATACAAAAAAAAATGCAATAGAAAAAATAAAATAAAAAAAGAAAAACCCGAGCACTATCAATTCCTAGAGGTTATTGTCCTTTTCCACCAATGCATGCGAACACCCCCTGCACACATAAAAAAAAACAGAAAAAACAGAAAAAACAAACAGCAAGAGCGTAACGATGAATAAAAAGGAAAATATCCCTTCGCACCACAACACTAGATGTTGCACCAATGCACCCCTAATGCATTTCAATCGAAGCGAACGACTAAGGGGATGCATGCAAGCCAGGGCAACAGGAGCTGCGCTACCTAATTCAGTTCCGTGTCATCCTGTCTGAAAAATCAACAAAAATTCACAAAATAACAACACTACACCCCACGACACGACTAGTGGACGAGGTGTTAGGATTAAAATTCGCCACCCTCTGCAAAGAGAAAATTTCCCTGCCTCTCTGAAAATATCAAAAAAAAAAAAAAAAACAGAAAAATTCCTCCCTCTCTTGGGAAATTCACAAGAAAACTAGAGAGAACAGAAAATCTCTGTTGACAGAGAAAAATTCCCCCAAAGAAAACAAATCTTCCGAAAGAAAATTTCAAAAGGATATTCAAGGGGAAATTTGATTCTCTATCTCGAAAGAAAAGAAAGCGACATTTTGTACAATGAATTTTTTTTTTCTTTCCCAAATATGAACAATTTTCCAACAACGAAACGGAATCGAAAAAAAAAATCCAAAATTTCCCTCGATTTTCACAACTCTTTCGGGAACATTTGCAACCACTTCCACCCAAAACTACACACTTCCGAGAAAAGACGCAGTTTTCGGAAATTTTCTGCAGCATACTTTGCGGCATTAACACCTCTCCCAAATATCTACACAGACATCCCCCAAATGAGAAAAATATAAAAAAAGGATACTTTTGCCGACCATCCGACCAGAAATTTTTCGTTTTTATTTGTCTTGGCTTTTCTTTTCACGATTTTCACTGAAAATTTCACAGGAAATTGCGAATTTTCGCCAGCCCCTAGAAGTTAGCACTTGAAAACGAACTTTCTTGCCTATTTTCAGGATCGGTTTGCTAACCTTTTCACTCCATTCGCACGTCACTGAATCGAATTTTTCAGAATCTTACTACCTCGAACTTATTCGCTTGCAGAAAACTGCATTTGTTCGCCTAATTCCGGTCTAGAATGCAACTTTTCTTGTAAAAACCAAAAAAAAAAACTTTCCAACGCGTTGTTAAGCGCCTGTCACACGAAGGCATCCGTTTGTGTTAGCCGCCCGACTCGAATTGTGATGGAGATATTCGGTGTGCTGCGCTCCGTGGAAAAAGAAAATTCGTGTTTCCGCCCAAAAAGAGTGTTTTGGCATTTGGCCCTCGACGGCTGAAGGAAAATTTCCCTCGGAAAAATGTGCGCGCTCTTTCGGGCTCTGTGCACCGGCATTCGCTGCGCAGAACCAAAAATTCCCTCGAACTTAGTTGGGACACAAACTCCCGTGCAGGGCGCATGTTGGGCATTGTAATCTTTACCCCGGAACGTCATCAAAATTTCGAGTCCTGCAATGGGGGGTGGTTGGATGGGAGGGCGAAAGGGCAAAAGGGAATGGAATTCATAAAAAATTCACCTTATGGTTCTACCTTTATGGGCATCCTTTTGCTAACATCGCTCACCATCCCTCTTGCAGAGGGCCTCCTCAAGGATATAGGGAATTTATTTTACAGGCAACGACTGTCGGGTTTCCTTAAGGAGTTTGATTATAGCAGCGACCTCTGTAAACATAATAACGGTGTGGCATTAGAAATTCATGAAATTCACCCCCGATGGTGATTTTTCATTATTTTTCTGTGCCCTCCACCACACACTATCCCCCTTCGTGACGTGTCTAACCCGCTTCATTCCGGGCTTGGTGCATACGTAAGCAAATTTCCGTTCACACACACACACAGTCATATACAGGATCTGTCTTTCCACCATTCCGATGCGCTGCTTCGAGTATGACGTAATGAATGCCATGGGTCGGTAAACATTTGGGAGGACCTGGGAAGATACTTGAAGGACTTACATTACATACCACCAGCACCAGCACCAGCACCATCACCACCACCAGCGCCAGCATTCCTTCAAGTGAGTGAGTGTGTGCGTGTATTTACATCGCAAGGGCTGAAGTGCATCAAATCCTTCCATTCAAACCCACCTTGACAATTAGTTGTCCTTTCATGTAAAAAGTTTTGCTTCCATGTTTGTTCGGTTGTTTTGTGTTTTGTTTGCTTGTGTTTGCTCAACGGCTTGATGCAGTTTTCAAGTGGGCTTCGGCAGGGAGGACATGTGAGACATGTTTTCTTAGCGTTCTTCCTCCTTTTTTTATTTTTCTGGTGATGATGGGAAATTTATTGACAACGACAGCAGCACATGGAAATAATGAGGATATGTGTTCTTCAGGGGGTGGTGGGTGGGTGGGTGTTGTTTGATTTATTGACCCGAATTGAATATTCATGTTTTGAACGCTGAGGGGGGGAGTAGGACGCGATGGAATAATAACGTTGTCGGATGATTTAGTTGTTCAAGTTTTGAACTTTTCAATGAGTTAAGTGATAAGGTTTGTGCATCGACTACGGATTTATGGATTAGATGCTCGAAAGTTTCACTTCATCTGACGATGTAGGAGCCATAGACAAATGTAATAAATTCTCCCAGCTAAAGAGCAAGTTTCAGAATATTGCCGTTTCCCTGAAATCTGATTTCAAAATAATAGAGTATAAGCCCACCTTCCACCCTGATTTTCAGTAGCAGAAGGATATGGCTGTGAATGGACTACCTGATCAATCTATAAACAAGTTTCGGAACGCCCAAGCGTGCAAATTGGATTCAAACTTCATAGAGAACAGCAACGTCTCTAGGAGTCAACAAAAATGATGAACGGGTCTACGTAACATCACCTTCGAACGATTGAAATCTGTTGCCAGCTATGGTGTGCGGGAACTTGCATGAGGAGTATTGTTTAGGTCCCTCATTGTAAACTCTGAATAGGGCTCTGGAAGGATGTGCATTTTAGAGTTAGCTTCGGTAAGATTCATTTCAATCCAATGACTTCAACATAAAAAATCGAAGCAAAGTCAAGTCCTTTGTATTCAATTAAATCTTTTTGAAGTCATTAGCATTCTTTGCCTTCACTTGAAGCCGTCTGAAGTCATTGAAATCTTTGAATGAAAATCCAATTCTTATTTTTGTTAACAGCACCAAGTGTAAATGCTTTAAGAGTTCAATGACTTAAAGTGAATTCATTAAATGCTAGTGACTTCAAAGTGACTTCCTTGAATGCAAGACAATCAAAATGATTGGATTCTTTTGACTTTAAATTTATGAGTACAAAATGTATGCTGAGTTACTTATTGAAGTTGAGAACAAATCTCCGTGAAAGGGATGCATTTCACAATAATTGAATTCTTTCACAGCGCTTCTACGTACGATGAAGCTGTGAATGCCACTTGTAACGAAAAAACTAGGTTCGTTGTGATTAGACATTTTGTCATTTACTGTGTTCGAAGAAATACAAAACAATTTTGAACTTCACTGCGGTTGCGGATCAAGTATAGAGTAACGGTTCGAAATATTGAATAATAATTTTCAGAAATTGGTAAGATCAGTTGACCTCCATGATCGATTGATCAGGAAATGGATTATTTTGGAACATATTCCATGAGAGGGTACTATGTATAGCAAATGCCTTTCTTCGGAGGACTTAAACTTTCAGAAAGGATATTCCACTTATAAGGTGGTAAACGTTTGTCAAGAACGTGATCGATCCATGGCAGTGCACTTCAAACCCACGACCTTTGAAATGATTTTGAGGTCGCCGATGAGAAAACTAGTAGAGACGAGGCATACAAAGGGATATCTAGGTTCAGTATCCTAGCATATCTATATCCATATCTAGCCTAGTATCCAGTAACAACCTAACTGAGGACTGCAATATCAAAGCTCAGTTAACACCAGAAAAACACTAACTCCGGTACGTAGGCGATTATTGGCATATCGCTGGAAATCATGCAAATGCTAGCTTCTTAACAAACTTAACAAAAAAAAAAATAGAAGAGTTCAAATCTTGAGACTAAAATGGTTGAAGTGTTCCCCAAAACCCTAGAATTTACCCCCGAGGGATGGGACAAAAGATGAGGATCGCATGGATGAAGCTAGGTTTATTTAGTGACGCCTCAGCTCTTAAATACAATAGAGTATGACACCCAAAAGTGAATGTCTCCAGAGCTGGCTCCCCCAATATCAATAAACATTTTCGAACAAACTCAAGCTGTATCCTACCAACAATAAAAGTTTTCTTTTCCAATTATAAACCACCGCAGCGTGATAAATAAAAATAAATAAAACAATATTTCTTGGCAACACTACTAGCAGCACAGTTCCTCAAACTTCAAATGGGTTAATACACTCGCTAAACAAGCAGAATATCCCATTCCCTGACTTCAACCCAACTGTTATACACTTATGTTTCCGTGCGTCTTAACTAAATGAAACTGTACTACTGCCCATAGGTTCCCCAACTTGGAAATACGTATCTAGATACAAAACAAAAAATAATAATTTTCAAATCTACTCACGTATCCGTTGTCTTTCCATGATGCGCTGCACTTCTCCCGCTTCGGAGCCACTTTCACTCTCGTACATCTGCGGATGGATAGTGACCGGCGGTGGTGGCTGCTGGTGCTGCTGCTGTATCGGTTGCATCATTGCTGCTTGTGGCGGCATCTTGTAACCACGCTGCTGCATTGCCGGCAATGTGCTATGTGGCCGCATAATCGGTCGATAGAGTTGGTCCTGTACCTTGACGTACACTACGTTTCCATTCTGAACTGCCTGTTGTTGTTGTGGCTGGGGTTGCGATACAAATGCACCCATGCCCTGTTGTCGGTTTAGGTGCTGCTGCGCCTGGGGAGCATACCGTGGACTCAATTGAACCGGCAGCCTCGGGCTGTGCTGCAGTGCTCTCGTTGGACTCCAATAGATCTGAGAACCGACCTGGTTGCCGCGCTCTAAGATCAATGGAGTTGCCCGTCCATCCATTCTGGGCCGTCCTTGCTGCTGTGGCTGGATCTGGATGTAGCCATAGGGACTGGGCATCTGAACCTGGCCGTACTGACCGTACTTCATTAGATGAGCCGGAGTCACCTTCTCGCTGTCCATGACGACAAACCGCGCTGGTGATGCTGTGTCCGGGCGGCCGAACACCCCGGAGTCCGTTTCACTAGACTGAGCGACCAACCGCCTCGGCTGGTGG
Organism: Xylota segnis; assembly: GCA_963583995.1. Lineage (NCBI taxonomy): Eukaryota > Metazoa > Arthropoda > Insecta > Diptera > Syrphidae > Xylota > Xylota segnis. The sequence goes on along the minus strand of OY757237.1, from coordinate 55,265,273 downwards.
TGGTAGTAGTCGGCCGAGGATGATGCCCTCCTCTGTGGGCTGTCGAACTGGTCGGAGACATTCGATTGAATACTGTTTCGCTTGATCACGTGGGCGTAGATCGGTGATGTGGTAGGGGTGGCGGGCTGGGCTTGAATTATTGTCGACGGTGCCACCTGCTGCGGTGGCAGGCTCTGCATCCGTTGGGGAACTTGTGGTGCTGCCAGCCGGGATGATGGGCGATTGTGAGTCTCCACTGAGACATAGGAAACTGGCGAGAGATCATTTGACACCTTTCCGTTCATGTCCTTGTGACTGATTTGGCCTGAACTGCCGAGCTTGGTTGGGGTTTTGTTCATGGATTTACGACAGAATTCCTTTACCTTTTGAAGGATCTCTTCCCGAGTTAGGGTGCCACTGCGGGACGCACTGTGATCCTTTCTCCTCAGTACCACCGGTGCCTCGGAATCACTCCGATAGCCCTTGTCTCGCTGATTCGGCGTCATCATTTCATCGAGAACACTCTGACACCGCGGTGGTTGACCGGCTTCTACCTGCACTTGCGACTGGATCGGCTGCAGCTGATGGTTAACCTGTCGATCATCTGGGACCAGGACTGCGTTGCCATCGATTATTTTTGTATTTCTATTGCGGTACACGCCGGAGAAGGTATTGCGCTGAGGTGATCCTCGAACAAAATTCTGCACATTGCCCTCGGGAACCAGCTGTGCGTAGACCGGCTGATAAGGCGGCGACATTGATTGCCCGACCTGGATCTGGTAGGCCGGTAGACGTTCATAGATGTTCTCTGGGTTGTGAGGCTGCCCCATAATGGCGGCCGGTTGAGGATGAGCTCCTCCGCTCTGTAGGATAACTCTGTTGTAAAGTTCACGATCGGTGCGCTCCTTGATCTCCCTCAGCTTGACCCATTCTTGCTGGCCCACCTGGATTGTCGTAGATGCTTGTGGCGGTGTGGCAGTGATCGGGGAAACCGATGGTTTGGCGACCTGTGATGATAGATTCTGCGCCTCAACGCCTTCCCTAATGGGGGTTGATGTTACCTTTGGACCTCCGTCGAGCAGGTTCTCTTTGGAGTTCTTAGGGGTTAGGGCCCCCTTGGGTGTCGAAGAGGCACTCTTTGATTTTGGCAGCGAGTTGTTCAGCCGGGAACTGCTCCTCTTGGATATCTCATGACGATCCATCGACGACGATCGTCCGAAGATCACTCGCTTGTCGGCTGCCTGAGGTGTCGATCGCTTCGGAACTAGAGACTGCCGCTCGGCCACCGATCGTCGCAGCTGAACTTGCTGTGGTTGCTGCACCTGTTGTTGCTTCTCTACTGCGTTCCTCTCAAGGCTCTTGTTGGGCATTGGGCGTAGCGAACTAATGGGGATCTGTGCCCGCTGTACACGAGCCCTCAGCAATCCATCTCTAGATTGGGAGGTGTGTAGTCGCTCCTTCGATGACGATCGACTCCGGTTCCCCTTGGTCAGGGTGCCTTCGCTCGCCGATCGTGATCGTTCATCCTTCTTCACCTTGCCGCCACCGTCATCGTCTTGAAGCGAAAAGTCCTCGGCGTTTGTTAAGGCACTTGATATCGAACTGGAACGATCATCACCGGCGGCGTAACTCTTCCTCGATCGCTCCATTTGCTTCTTAAGTTCACTTGCGTTGCTAAGGAGTCCATTGCCCGGGCTTCCATGGAAACTCTGTCGCTCCAAAACAACTCTCTTGATCGCTGACGAGGTCTTAATGCCTCCATTCTCAGTGGGTGTGGTGCCACTGCCGTACACACTCTGCGGTATAGGAACTTGCTCTTTTGGTGTCGTCTTCCGCTTCGACGAAAATATTCCGTTCGGCAACAGCCGCTGGAATACCGAAGGCTTCTTGGCTTTCTTTGGCGTCTCCATTACGGGCGCGGGATCTGAGTAAATCTGCTCCGTTGGGGTTGATCTTTCAATAACAATCTGCACTCGGGGAGGCTCCGAATACACTCCGTTTGACCTCGTACCGTTGGCTTTCACTGGTTCCTTCTTGGGGGTCAACGACAAACCCTTCTTCGTGAGGAATTCCTGGAATTCTCTAGAGTTCACCGTATTCGTAAAGGACTTCACTTCACCATTCACTGGCAGTGCCGTGCTATCGACTTGGTCTGCGCCGGCTGTCCCGTTTTTTAACTTAACTTCTTCGCTAGAATCACTTTTCGTTAACGGCTCGTCAATATCTTCCAAATCGTCATCGGAGCTTATGTGCAACTTCTTGACACGCTCGTCGAACTTCTTCGCGTTTTTGGTCACTTCCTCGGGATTGAAGAGAGAATCTTCGAGATCGGTACCGACCTTCACTTTAATGTCGGACAGATCTGGATAGTTCGGCTTGGAAACCTTCTTGAAATTTGGAATTCTCGAAGCCTTTGCTGGCGGCGTGCATTTCTTTTTCAGGTCCTTCAGACGCTCCTGCGTTTGCTGCGAAAGTTTCACCTTCTTCGCAGGCTTAGTCCCGCTTATCTCTTTCAGTTCCTCGAACTTTATCCGAGCCAACACAGTTGGGTCGTATTCGAAGTACTTGTCCGGATTCTTGATGTACGTCTTGACGTACTTCGACTGATTAAGGACTTCCTCAGTGGTTATGAAGTCTGAATCGTGCTTTGCTTCCTTTGTCTTGGGGTTTGTTCGCACCGTGCTCAGGGTAGACCTCTTGATGGGCACCGGTGGAGGAGTTTTCTTCTGCTTCGACGACGCTACACCGTTGGTCTTTTTGAACGGATTCTTCTGATCGATTATAACCTCACCCGAGGTGAATTTCTTGACAATTTCATCGTCCGGATCGAAGGAAACCGATTTTTTAAGGATCGTCTTGGGCGGCAGTCCAGTGCCGTTTGTTAGAATCGACTTTGTATTGCTTGCTGGTGTGGTGATGCTTACGGTCTCCGCGGGACCGACTACTTCGGTATTTGGTTTATCACAGATTTTCGATTCGTTTTCATCAACAGATGGCTGTACTGTCGCAGTGGTTGGAGCCTTCGCTGGAATGGATTCACGTGGTGCTGGTACCGGCTGTTTCGGCTGTTCGTGTGGTAGTTTCTCGATTTCTAGTGCATGCTTGGACTCCGGGGAGGGTTCTGTTGTTTCGGACATTGTTTTTGCAAAATGGTGATGTGGTGTGGTCTCGTGGTGGTTGTGGTAGTGGTGGTGGTGCTTGTAGTTGCATTAAGGTGAATGGATGGAGTGTGTAGTGTAAAAGAATTTCTGTTGAGTTTCATTGAATCCGAATTCACTTCGAAAACGTTCCGTAGGAAGGCCTGCATTGGAGAAGGAAAGGAGAAAGAAAAACAAACAAAAAAAAAACTTGTTAGATCCTTGAAAGCAATTTAACTGGAATATCCTGTTATTTGAGACTATTCAGCGAGTCCCAAGCAACAGAGCTTTGATGATGCATTAACCGGTTCTTCAACTGCAAGAGTACTTGACCCGTTTTCTCATCGCCACTGCGTTGAGCTGTCTGTTAGTAACTTTGTCTGCACATTTTATCCCTAAAAAGGATGTTCATCGTTTGTGTGTACGGTTGGGTGGTGCGAAAATGAACTCCTTGCTTGACTGGATATTGTTACTTTTGCGCGTTTTTTCTTTTTGCTTGCAGGGAATAAAAGTTTTTGTCTTCGTTTTGTGATGGTGTTTGGGAGAATATACGCTTAGAATGCAAAATTAGCGACGAGCTACCACTTTGAAAAGGATACGAGTGTCTCTCGCGTGAATGGGAATTTTGTAAAGGAACTACTTTTCCCGTCAGTAACTACTGCAAAGTTTGTTTGAGGGGAGTTTTGGCTTAGAATTTTGTAATAATGTTTGGAAGATGATTTAGGGGGAGTTCTAGGGACGTCGCCGTTAGATAAGGACTTTGTTCGAAATGCAGTTTGATGTGTGAAGCATATGGGGGAACTTGTCCTTCTTTAGCTGTCATGGGGACGCATCAGAAGTCCTAAGCGATTTTTGAACGCCCTTCACACCGGGAATATGAAAACCAAATTTCACTTCAAAGACGTTTCAGATGGATTGTCTTAGTATTCCCAACGCACAGTTGGTGGGGAGTGATCAGGCGCAAGCCATCCATAGGATTTACATGTCCATAAGCCTAATATAATGTCCTATCGCACTTATAAGCAATTTGAAAGGCTGGAGTGCTGCAATACTGGTCTGTTGCTGATACCCCATAACTAGATTCTCCGTTCCTCGGACGAAGACGAAAGCCTGTGTCTTAGATGACAGTTGTACACGTTTAAAAGTTGAAATAAAAAACCAGTCGAAGTAGCTTCCAAGAAAGGGATTTGGGTGAATACATATTCAATGATCCCAGCACCGTCTGCATGGCTAAGATAAGCTGTACATGGTTCCCTCAGCAAGAAGGTGATCCACCCACCTTACATATGGAGTGCTCTCTATGGCACTTCTCCAATCTAAGTGCATCCTCACCGAGGGCCGGTCTAAACCAACTAACAATGACTAATGAACCATCCAACTTGGAACTCGCATTTCAAGAATGGCTTCGGGTTGGAGGCTTTGCTGGATTCGAAGAGAATGGCTCTGTTACAGATGTCTCAAGGCTTATCCATCACCGAAATACAGGTTCTACAGAACAAATGGCTGCCGTTAGCAAAAGTGTTGACGAAGATTCAAATCTATCGATTTCACGGCAAGCACAGCATTTGGGCCGTAAGACAAGGCACATTATGGCGTATTTTGTATCTGGATCTGGATCTGCATCTACAGAGATAAAGTTCAACTCACTTAAGAATTCAAGCCACCTGACCACGGAATGTGTAGAGCATACGGCGGTTGTATGCTTGAACTTCAGCGTTTGGATGATCAATTTCCGCACAACATGTTCTTCAGCTCATTTTTCACTCAATTTGGTCTGGTGGTGTCTTTGGTCCTTACTTCTTCAAAAATAAGGAAGGTGCGATCGTCACCGTCAATTCTCATCGCCATAGCCAAATGTTAACCGAATTTTTTTTAGCCTCAAATCGAAGATATGCATCTGGAAGACATGTGGTTTCAACAAAACGGTTCCACACTTCACACAAGACAACCCGTTTGGGCTACATTCCCATTTTCTTGACGAGTTGTTTCGGGTTTTGATAATGTGAACTGGCCACCAAGATCATGTTTCTGTTAAGATCGTGTTTATGCACACAATCCGCAAAGTCCGTCAAGTTATGGTCGAGTTATTGCCCGCAATGTCTCGAAAAGTATTTGAAAATGATCTTGGCAGAACCAAGTCCTCCAAGAACTCCCCTGGAGGACATTTGTATTCTATTCATCAAGATTCACAAGATCAGAAAGATCGCAATAAAAATTTGATCGAAACTGTATGCTTTCCTAACCCTCGTTCACATTAGGACTCTGTTTGTTTGTTCACCAATTGTCGTCCATTTAAACCGGTAAAGTCCCAGTTTCTGGACAAGTTTGGTCAAGATTCCGAGTTCAACTAATTCTCCTTAAACCTCAAGGCAGGTCTTGACTTGAAATTAAAAAGCCAGAACCGTTTCAGTATGAATATCTGCTGTTTGCTGATCAGTGACTTAAAGAAAGGCTTAGACGCTCACACCGAAGCGACATGTACATATGCCTTCTTAGTTCGATAGAACATGTGAAGATGATACTCTCTGGGAGGAATACTTGGTCAGATTAAGCTTGAGTATGTTGGTACTCAGAAGAACATGATTTTGGCAGGAAATACCGACAACTGGTCGAATAAGCATTTTTAGGATTATTCTTGAACTGCCATTCACTGTGACACAAATGCCATTTCCGATGGCGATTAATGGTCTCTATCGAATGAGGCCAAATGCTCGTCCCATTTGCATACTCGCCCAAATAGATAGATCCAACTACATCGTCTAATTCCAAGAAATTCAGTCCGAAAACAGGTCTGCACTCCATAGCCAAACTTCCACATCACTATCACCTCCAATGAAATCCACATTCGGTTGCGCAATCCCACATTTATTGTTCTGCCATTCATAAAATGTCAACGGGGTTACGTACTAGAAACGCTAATAGAACGAATAAAAGTATCTCACTTCGACAAAGGGGGAAAAAATGCCTACTTTGTCCCGTTGACCATTGTCTAAGCTCGCTGTAATTAGATACAAACAAACACATACAACTTGGCCGTGTCAAATGCAGTTAATTCCGCAATTCGGCGGGCACCAGCTCGCGAATCTAGAACACTGCCAAAGGCAGTGCAATTTTTCGCTTTCACAGTACCTCAGCCCCGTTTGAATGGCGAAAAGCTTTTGTGGTTTTTTTTTTTTTTTTAATTTTTTATGTAATTAACGTGGCTTACTGGAGGAGGAGGAGTAGGAAAACAAAAGTCCCTCTCTCCGAAGGCCGGATAGTGTCTGTTGTCGTCCGCTCGTGTGTTGCTGTATTCTGCTTAATTCGCGCGTTTATTTGCGAATGCAAATGGAAATCGCAAATTGCAGCGACAAAAGGCTCCGCTGACAGCAGCAATGTCGGCCAATTGTTTAATTGGTGTGATGAGACGACCGACCGACCGACCGACCGACGGGGGCCGCCGCGAGTGGATATGGAATTTCGTTAAAATTCATAAAATCTGCTTGACTTTGTATTAGCATAATGGAATTCATGACTTTAAGTTGATTTAACACTTAAAGCTGTTGATGGGAATTGATTATGTTGAGCAGCATAATGAGATGATTTGCATAAACATCAGCCATCTGTTGGTTTGCTGGTGTAGTACCATTCGGAGACAAGTGGATAGGTCAGTAAATACGAGTAGGTTCTCGTTTTGAACAGCTTTTACAGCAGGGAAGGGTTTCCACAGCCAAGGAGATTTTGAAAACAAACCTTGTCACGCTGCCACTTTGGTTGTGGAGTGTTCCGACGAAAAATTCAAGATATACTCTACATACTCTACATAAGCCAAGAGCTCAATGGGTTCACTAACATACGCAGGTTAGCGGTCTACAGAGGAGACAGATTTTCACCAGCACCATGATGGACATCGGAAAAGGTTACAAGATCAGGACTTTCAAACCGGCTCTAGGAAAACAACGGAAAGGATTGTGAGAATAGAGAGATGTAGCGACCCAACTTTAGATCGTCCTTGGAGGGGCTTCCACTAATTTATCGGCCAAATCTGAGAGGGAAAGACATACTCAATCATTGCAACACCAACTCCAAAGGCCTCATCTAGAAAACGTGTTTACCAAAATAGTACTGAGTAGGTACTCCCTTTGGAGATACTCGTACTTTAAGCTAAAGCGAACTCTTGAAGCTTCCAGCCGAAATACAAGGCCAATGCATCAGCTTTACAGAAGCCTATGATACTATAGATAGTTGTTTAAGCTGATGACCTCTCCCGAGGCTGTGGAGACACGGTTGGAGTAAAGTACACAAAGCCGCCCTCGGTGAATACCAATTCGAAGACCTGGTGTGCTCCAGTGAAGTCAAATATCTCGGAGTCATCCTTGATAAAAGACTCAACTGGAATACTCATATCAAGTCCGCCATAGAACGCGCCACCAGGGCCATGTGGGCCTGTAGACGCCTCTATGGTAGAACTTGGGGTCTCAATCCTAAAATGATTCATTGGATATACACAATGATAGTGAGGCCCATATCACGTACGCAGCCATCGTATGGTGGCCAAAAGTACTTGAGCGGACAACGGCTGCAAAGCTTCAGAAGCTACAAAGAATAGCCTGTCTCGGTATCTCAGGTGCCATGCGTACCTGCCCTACGGCAGCTATAGAAGCCATCGTTGGGCTCACGCCTCTACAAATCTTTATTAGGAAGACGGCTGCTAGATGCGCTATCAAGTTGCAACTAGAATACAAGTTTAAGGCAGGTGACCACGTGGGACACCTGAAAATTCTTGACTCAATCCCACAAAGAGACATGCTCTGCACTGTACCCGACGTTATGGTCAGTGAATACTGTTTCGGTAGGTTATTTGAGGTTAATATATTAGACCGTGCAGACTGGTCTAATGGTGTTCCTACACTGGACCCTAGAGGTCTGATATGGTTCACAGATGGATCAAAGATGGACTCCGGAGTGGGTGCTGGTGTCTTTGGACCCAATACCAAAGTCACAATACCTATGGGAACGTGTCCCACGGTCTTCCAGGCTGAACTCCATGCCATTGAGATCTGCGCCAGAATAAACCTTAGTAAGAGAATCAAGGGCGCAAAAATTTACATCTTCTCAGATAGCCAGGCAGCTCTCAAAGCTCTGTCGTCCAACTTAATGGGCTCCTTAACGGTTAAATGCTGTTACGATGCACTACAATCTCTTGCTAGACATAATAGTGTGGTACTCGGATGGGTTCCAGGTCATCAGGGGATTGCAGGCAACGAATCTGCAGATGAACTAGCTAGGGCTGGCTCAGGATCTGCGTTCATTGGACCTGAACCTTACTGTGGCGTCAATTGGGCTTATGCCACAGCGCTGATTAACGCATGGGAGCATAATCTTCGCCTAACCCACTGGGAAAATGTCCCAGGGTTACGTCAATCCAAGAGGTTAATCAAGCCATATTCCTATAAGGAAATTCTAAACTTAGACAAAGAAAATATTAGGAAGCTATTGAGCTTTCTAACAGGTCATTGCGGCCTGAGATATCACCTCAACAAACTCAATCTATGCCCAGACATAGAATGCAGGTTCTGCTCAGAAGATGACGAATCATCCGAGCACATTCTCTGTGAATGTCCAGCTCTGCATTGGTTGAGGTGGCGCATCTTCCGCAAGGTAACATGCTCGCCGGCAGATATTAAAACCTCTGCAACTAAGGACGTGCTTTCCTTCATCAGGGAGGTGGGACGTCTCTTAGAGTAAAAATACACCCTAAGATACAATAGATCTTTTAGGTCGCAGTATCAGCCATATGGGCTAGGGTCCTGATTTAAAAAAAAAAAAAAAAAAAAAATCACCTCTGGAGTGACAGTGAAAGTTCAAGAGTCTTCGAATCGAATCTCTACGGGGATAACGCAGTAGAGGAAGACCTCGCCTCAACCCACTTGGACTGCACAACTGGAGGCAGTTAGCTAAGAAAGAGGCTACATGAAAAGGGTTGTATGTTAGATCCAGGTTCGCGTCGAACTGTAGTGGCACGCAGTTTGTAACAAACTTCGATTTTCCAGCTGACAGTTGAAGAAGTCAAAAATTAGGATTTGACATTGAAGGAATATTTTACTCAGAATCCACAATCCAGAAGTACATGCGTTAAGAGTGGCGTCAGGACATCGTAGATGCGGATCGCATAATACATTTCCATCCCAAACCTTAGCGAGCAATACCAAGGTGCGCTGAAGAAAGACCCAAGACAACATAACAAACAAAATGTGACCCTGCATGGTCCATCATCCAGATTTTATTGGCGCATTCCCCATCTGAGAAGAAGGCCAAGGAAAGAGAACCAAGATGTAATCCATTCCTTCCTACACCGATATGTAGATCAAAGATAGATGCATCACATCAGGTATACTTTCCGAACAGCCTGACTAATACAAATCATATCGCCTACTGAACCAGAGCAGTGTTTTCCAAGCGGAGGTCCTAGCTGTAACAAAACCCGCCTATGAAACTACTCCGAAGGCAATACCACATTTTTTTCTTCAACAACCAGGCACCAATAGAGCCGATTTCTGCTATCATGATACAATCCAACCTGGTGAAGTACTCTCGAGAATGGCTGAAGGTCGGAGCACCACTGTGCTGGGGTCTCTCGACAAGAAGATGTAACAGATAATAAGAAGGGTATCGCATTATCTGGAATACGTTCTGAAATACAAGATCAGAGTAAGACCCTAAAGGAGGCAAATAACAGATGGTGTTCCCTGTACATTTTTGGATAAAGCCTAGCCTTGCTGCGACAAGCCAAGGGCCGAGAGGCTTATGCAAAAGTAGGATGTCTCTTTGAAACCACCGACGGAAGAAGAGAATGTAGAGATGAGGAAGTCAACGACTGTCACTGTCCAGATTTCGTGGGGACATCTTCCAGGACCTAGACGAAAGATCCAGTCGGCCAGCGAACTACATCTTTGACTAAATATATCAACTCAACTGAATGGTATGCAAATGCATGACAAGTAGTGATAGAACAAGGCAAAGGATATCTCCCACTTTTGGGTATAACCATGCATTCTGCCACGCCCCCTCATATACTTGACAATCAACGAAATTGGTCATAGGACTTTAGTTTTCTGGGAGTTTCTGAAAGCAATTTCAAAGGAAGAGCTGAACTTATTGCCATTTCCGTCGAAGCACACCCAAAGACGTGTCACTTCCCCAACCACTCAATGTTTAGCCTATCATTTCCGGCGATAACTTCTTTCACGATCTATTCAACACCAAGGGACCCGTCCTTACTAGTTCCAACAGCAGCTGCAAACTCAAGTACTCATAGCTTCTGTTCAACGAAATTTCAACTAAACAGGAAGCTATTCCAGGAACCCTAGCTACCCTAGCGCTTAGGGCTAGAACAAAACTAGCACGCAAAAAAAAACTCCACTCCTCCTAATCACAATTTCGAGAAATCCCCATCAGCTCGAACCATAGATACATCCACAAATAAATCAGAGTGCCAACGTGTCTACAAACGAATAAGCCAACAAAACAATCTGCGTCAGTGTCACACACTCCTATAATTAGCCGCCCAGTTTATCTTATCTAAAATACACTCAGATACTTGGTGCAAAAAAAAAAAAAACCATGCAGGTATGCGCATTCATTTGAATTCTTTGGATAAATGTTGACACTGAGTACGCGAAGACTTATCTTCAAAGCGGAGTCCGATAACACAAAACCCTCTGCATGCAGGGCGCACTCAGTCAGTCACCTAGATACACATATACTCGTGCATTCTGGCTTATCAAGGTTTTTTTTCTTTTAAGTGTGCGTTGCCCCCTTTTTCCGCGGAATAAACAAATTAAGTTGCACTCACAGGGTATACTGCTGCCAACAGATGTTCCAGAACACCTTTGTTCAGACAGTAGACCATGGGGTGTGCACGGAGTTTTATTGGAAAACCTAGATGAATGGATGCGTCATGGCTTTTGTAGAAGCCTTTGTTGTTTGTATTGCATTGTTGAAAACGCCCGATAAGGTATCATGGGATGCACACACATGAAGTTATTGAATTCACTTCGACTGTGGTAAGGTGAAGGACTCTTCTCAAGGGGTTTGCTTGAATCCCTCCCTGATGCATCTACTTGAGATTAATTGAAAGGATTTCATTCCAGATTAGAAAGTGTACGTAAGTGGGTCGATTAGGCTAAGAAGGGTACACCGCTAATGCAAATTGGTGGTTTGTGTCCAGATTTAGCGAAGTCACAGTGCGGAAGGAAAGTGTCCGAAGTGGGCAAAGATGTAACAAGAAACCACAATGAATGCTTTTGGGAATCTCACACGGATAGCAGAATCCACAAACTGCAGGACAATGGATGGCCACAAAGGTACATAGTGTACGAAGTGGATGATAACAGACACTGTTGTATCTAGAGTATCTATAGCATCATTCAGTGGCATATCGCAAAGAACACTTGTGTCTCTCGTATTCGCATCTATTTAGCTTTCGCAGAATCTTTAATTTGTTGATGAGTTTCCACTTTAATCCCCGCCAGGACTAGAGCCTCATAATTCTGCAGTAATTCGGAGAAGAACTTTCAAGGTCCGACGCCTTTGTATTCATGTTTTCCGTCTCAAATGGAATGATTTCATGTCTAAGAACAGATAACAAACAAAACAACAAAACTTTTTCCTTATACATCCCACAACAAGGATCTCATGCACGGAAACTATCCTCCAGACAATCGGAGGACAGCCACAATAAAAAGTCTCATTAAGATGAATTTTTGTCTTCGCCGTAGACATTCAGACAGACAGACATACAGACAGGATACTTTTTTTCTTCTTTTTCAAATGGAAATTGATAAGGAGTCAGTGAACGCCTTCTTGGCTATGATCCCAAAAATCCCCCCAAAGAATGCATATCCTCTCCCTTCCGGAGGAAGAAAAATCGAAATTGTAGGATGTTGGATGAACATGAGACATCTGCATGCGGCAAGTGGAAAGTAAAAATCTATCGCCATTTTCCGGATTCAATTTACCAACAACAACATAGTACGACAAGGACCACTGCAAGTGCGCTGTTATTTCTGCTCGATATGTCAAATAAATTCGAGGATATTTTTCTCTTCTATCCCAGCGATTTGTTATGGATGTGTGTCTGACGTATGACATCGTTAGAATGTTGTAAGGGACGATGGAACATGAATTAAGTGGGGGTTTATACCGAATGTGACAGGTGCAATAGTTCACTGTTGACGGGAAATGTCAAACATGGTATTGTGGACGATACAGATTTATTGTCATCTTGCATTTCTGTTGCAGGACGCCAGTGGATGGCAATATCCCAGGAGTGAATGTCCTGCATTTTTTGCTGATCATGAAAGGGTGAAAGATGTTACTTAGGAGGATATGTGGCGGCCAAACGGAGCGAAAGAGATTTGTGGAACTCCATTTGAATGCATTTTCCTGATAGAAAATGCAAGGTGTACGAAGTGTAGGTCAAGGAGTGTCCATCGATAAGCGACAATGGAAAAGTTGATACGATTCAGAAAATTAAACCGAGCATGGAGTATGCACAGTGAATAACTCAAGAAGTGTACGAAGTGGGAAAGCGTTATGGTAGATTCTCCTGCTTATCCGGCACTACTTGGACTGTATGCAACCATCATACGATGGAAATGCTTTGTAGTGGCATTGACATGCGGAGGACTACGGTCAGAGATGGAAAAAGCCCCTCGATCCAACTCATAAGCAATGCGAGGGACCACAGTGAGAGATGGTCAAAGTCGATTGGTCCACCTCAAATACAATTTCGTCTCATATCTCCTCTTCCTTAGCTTTTTGGGTCCAATAAGCGAAATTCAGCAAACAAACAAACGCAAATCGGATGACTTAGACTTTGGTATACTCAGTTGGCCGCTATAAGGCATTTGAAAGGAAAAAGGCCCTCGATCCAACCCATAAGAAATGTGGAAGACTGTGATGGTTAGGAGATGACCAACAGATTCAAATTCCTCTTCATCCGCATTCATGAAGATCAACCCAACCAAAGGCATACATCTTTCGCGGATGTGCATGTTTCTTGAGGACCTTGCACCTACATTTGATTAAGCTCATCCCAGCGAATTAAGTGTCGATGTGTCGTTTTCACAGTTTGACTAGATGGGACCGAACTTGATTTCAAAACCTCTATTGTTTGAGCTACAAATGCATCATCCTGGCCTAACTGCCCCTTTCAGCCTCATTAAACTAGCCACGGCCCTCGATTGGTTCTCCAATACCACAGAGCGTTTCAAAGTGAAACAAAAAGAAAAAGTAAATTCACGTTTATGCTAATCATTCACATATCACTTATGACCATCATAACAAAGCATCCACCGGAGCAGTATTTCTGCAAGAATATGCTAATGCCGGGTGTAATAGTCGCACAGATGCCACATCTCGCACACAGCGAGCCCCCTTGCATAATAGAAGCGACTTAGTACGACAAAGATACATAAACTCTCACTTTTTCCCCGCGCGCCGCCGCCACCGTGTCGGTCAGATACTTTTTTTGTTTTTTACACAGAATGGACAACCATTCGAATAGATGGATGGATACCACCTCGTCCTCGCATAAATTTACCCCACCACCACCACCGCTGATGATGATGATAGAAAGTTGATAGAGTGCCATGACGAGGAAGCCTACTGCCAAGACGACAGTTACTGTTACTTGCATTCACGTAATAGTGTCACGATTCTGGCGTCCACTGTCGTTGGCTCAGGTATGAAACAGTGTCAGTGGTGAATTTTTTCTTTTGTTGACAATGCCAACTGCGAATGCAATCACAGTCGAACCAACCCTCCCCTGGTTGCAGGGAATCACAGTCTGGAACCAAAGGAGCCTGCTGCAATAAATCTTCAATTTATGTCACTTATCGATTCGCATCGAACCCCAAAAGAAAAGAAGAGAGAATGCGAACATTCGACTGCATAACAACATTTTCCAGAATTAACTTCCCAGTTTCAAGGACTCAAGCCAAGCAGAGTACCCCATTGTCGTCATAGCAATGCTGCTGTAGGCAGGCAGATTGCCAGTGGGCAACTTCACATAAGAGAGATGCCGCCGCCGCCACCGGAGTGTCACCACCCCAACCAGACCTGTCAAACACCGACACTAGTTTACCCTCTGCGAGATGAATTGCGCTTGAATTGAGTCTGAATGCGCCTGGGGGGAAACTTATTGCCTGCTCCTTGTAAATTCGATTTTTTCTTCCAAGAACATGTGGCATTTGGCACGTACATACAGCATAGTGTCATGGGTTTCGATACGAATCTATCGGACGAGACCCCTTTCCGTTCGGTTTTGCGAAAAGGAAAAGTCAATCAAAGGGAAAAATGGCGGCGGAAAATACTATCTTCGCAGATAGTAACTGTACGTGATGGGGCTTAGATACAGAAGGACTGCTATTAATAGAGCTTAGTCAGATGGACGAGTTGTTGTTGTCCTTAGGCAGCGTGCCTAATGTGTTTCATGGTCATGTTTGCCTGTTTGGTAGTTCTGGAGTGAAAAGTCCGTCATATCGACACCTACAGTCAGTCGGTGATTTAATCTTGTCCAACCTATTGATGAAGTCACCGACGACGACTGCAGTGCCAATAACACCCTGACATCAGAATGCCATTAGGCATCGTGAATTACCTCAGATATTCACAAAGGCGCTATGGTAATTGAATGACATCATGAAACAGAATATTGCTTTGCCATTTATGGCCGCAATCGTGACCAATATCTGTCGAATGCCAGGCAGTCTGTCAATTCGCATTACATTCGCACACATTCAGCAATTCAATTCGATTAACTTGGCTACAAGTGAGGTTCCTTCGAACTTAATTAACGAAGTCTTTTGTAAAGTTCTACTTGCGGTGTAGTTGTAATGTAATCATTACCTTGAGTAATTGATTCTAGTCTCATTAGTTATTGGCACAATAACGTCAAACATTACAAGTGGGCGCTGTCTTAACTCAAAATTGGGTTGAGAACCGACGTTAGACGTTCAGCTTTCCTTAGCTAAGCTAAGATCGAGTCTGAGGCTGGGAGTGCTGCGGTTCAACTCGAACTGGGTGAAGTTTGACTTAACCTTTCACACCATATGGACGGCTGGCTTATTAGACCCATATACGGTGCGGTGGGTCGGAAGATGGAACCCGCGAGGGCACACAAGGCTTGAAAAAAATTATGTTGTTAAGGGAGGCGGAATCAAGAGATCCTAAGAATAGTCGATGAATGAAAGAAAGAACGGAAACACCTTTACGTTTAACAAGCGGAATCCAGGTTGATGAGGTTGGGGCCATCTTATTAGGGAGGCAAGATAAGTATATCTTGTAACGAAGTTGAAGGTTCTCGATTCTTGACACATGGGCTTGCTGATATGGACAACAAGCTTAACTGGCCTATTCAAGTAGGAGACGAACAAAGGTAATGTATAGCGATATAGTAACGCAGAAGTCAGGGAATATTTTGGACCACCGAACGGCAAGGTCAAACGAAGAGTTATCTTTTAGAATTAACTCATCAATATGAGAACAAAAGTCTAGATCTCTATCATTCAATATTCTAAAGGCACAAACAGATTGAACGATAGAAGCAGACTCAAGGACCGGTGGACCGGTCGTGGACTGCCAATGCAGAAGTATTCCAGAGGTGCAGAGATGGTTTTGAGAAATTTGGTATCGTCAGGGTAAAGAATGAGGAAGGAGTGTTTCATAACCCTATGGGGATAGTTTGCAGTCAGAGTAACAAAACCAATGAGGACCAAATTTGATCCCTTGCGGAACACCAGATGTGGTCGAGAAAGAAGCCTGTACCACGGATCTGAAACGAACCCTATAAGAACATTTTTCAGGTAAGAAGATATCTCTTTCTGGAACTCTTCCTGGACAGACATTTGTTTGAGAAAAATGACAGGGAGACCAACAGGACCGGTCTAGAACAAAGTAGAATCATAATGTTGAGACTGAAAGGGACCAACAGAGAAGGAGTCATCAGGGAAAAATTGTGCGCAGACAACCGATGCATGGTGCACTAGGAGGGGAATGGTGAATCCTCTAAGAACTGAGACTGTTCTCTATACAAGAAGGAGAAATGGGGACTATCTAGATCTCCGACGAAGCCTTCGAGGGATCCTGAATAAAAAAAACTATTTTTGGGCAAAGGTTAGGTTCTTGGGTCAAATGAGCGAAAGATCAAAGGAAATACAAGTGAAAATTATCTGAATGATGGCAGAAAATACCTAGGAGGTCGAAAAGATGGCAAACCTCCCATTATAAGGAGGGACTAGCAGCAACCAGATTATGGTTAGTTTACATCAAAAAGACAGACATCCTAGACAGCTAATTCCGTAGTCCATCTGATATGATGCCTCTGAATGACAGGAACATCTCTGTTACTTCTGGTTAAAGGCTGAAATGAGAAAGAAGACCAGATGTGGAAGAAGACCAGGTGTGGAAGAAGACCAGATGTGGAAGTAGACCAGATGTGGAAGGAGACCAGATGTGGCAAAAGACCAGATGTGAAAGAAGACCAGATGAGGAAGAATACCCGATATGGAAGAAGACCAGATGTGGAAGAAGACCAGATGAGGAAGAATACCCGATATGGAAGAAGACCAGATGTGGAAGAAGACCAGATGTGGAAGAAGGCCAGATGTGGAAGAAGATCAGATGTGAAAGAAGACCAGAAGTGAAAGAAGACCAGATGTGGAAGAAGACCAGATGTGGAAGAAGACCAGATGTGAAAGAAAACCAGATGTGGATGAAGACCAGATGCAAATGGAGAACTGCAGAGTTTATCAATGTCTTAAATGTTTGGCTGTCTATCTAGTGGGCTACTTATTAGCCTTATGAGACCGATTCCCTTCCTTCCATTTCCTTTCCTTCTTCTGTTCAACCAAATACCTATGACAGATACAATTAGAAAAATAAGCCCTATGTTGATTCGATTCGGACCCTAGTCTCCTGAGACTCAATTCAATATTTCCTCCCAACACCAGGTCTTCGCATTTCTTTGAACTTTTATCTCTTCCTCCCAAAGGATCCCTCTCATCACAAGCAACCGCATTTGTTGTGCTCCCACAAATAAACTTCTATATCAATCTTCAATACCTAAACTCAATCCCGTAATCTACATCCATGGAGAATTTTTGATTGAATTAAAAAAGTTCTAACCAACACACCTGGTGCCATTCTAAAACAACAACCAACCACACACTCTGGCCCAAGCGCTCATGATTGATAAATTGGTGGATGATTTCAAAGTCAATGTGTTGGAAGGAGGCCACCATCACCACCATCACCACCATCAGCAGCATCCTGCGTCCCCAGGAATCGAAACTCAGAATCGCCGCATCTATTATTGAAATTCTTTTCGATATAAATGATGATTACATTGTTGCCGAAACATAAGAACCCTCGATTTGGTTCTAAACATCGTAAACGTGACCGTAATTCTATATCCTTCTCGACTCTGAAGTGTAAATATTTGATTAGGAGTTTTTTTTCCTCTGCTTTTTTGTTCCACCCTCTGCTGTACCCTTTTGTAAAGATTTCGAAGCGATTATGTGCCAAGGAGACCGACAAATAAAGCTTATTCGGCGCACAGATAGGATCGTCATGGAATCCAAAGGAGAGGTGATATTTATGGCGGCCTCCTGACCTGATACAGGATGGATTTGAAATTCAGATACGAATCACACTTCCGTGCACCTTCATCAAAACAAGGAGCATTTCTCAAGTATCTGTAATTACTCCGTCGTCGGTAAGCATGCAGGAATCCCATGACAATCGTGACGAATTACCACTCAACACCTCTACTACTCCATCGGTTCTGGAATTTGCATGATGCAACAGCTCCGCTCCGAGTTAATGCACCATCATCTGCTGCAGGTATGCGTGAAACGGGAAGCATACACAGTAGTAGATGGAAGGAACATTAATTGTTTTTCACTTCAGCACGTGTAACGAGCTCTGGAAAAACTTGAGAGAAACAGATCAAGCATTTCAATTGCCAACCGCGGTCTGGGCCTCAGTGCACTGCCATTGCACTTCGAAACGTGACTCGAAATAATTCGTTTTCTCGAAATCTACAGACTTTAGCTGTGGCTTATGGCTTATACGACGCGACGTATTGGTATTTCGGCGCGCGGATTAAAACAAAGAAGATGTCGATCTGTTTCGTGAATGCAGAGTTCTACGACATTGTTGGCACTTGCGGTTGGATTTCAACCAGCAGCGGAACGGTTGTTTTATTGCCAATTAATTGGTTTTACGTGGCGGGAATAGGCGTGCATCTATACCAAACCAACAAATGGCTTCGGCTAAGCCTTTGTGCAGACTTTGGCTGGAAGACAGTATAGGGCTTCATATTTTAATGAGCGCTGTAAACATAAAAATTATTGGAAATGCTTTTCCTTTCTTCTTTTTTAATTGATCACGATATGTTTTTTTTTTTTTTTTCTGTTTCTGGTTTCCGTTGGGGCTTAGCTGCTAACGGTGGAGAGTGGTGGGGGGCCTTTTGACCTTTTCCATGTCGGATTCCGTGGGAAAATCGAAGTGGAAATTTATCGGTGTGGGTGGGTGGTAATTTGTGTTTTTATTGGTAATTGGTTAGAGTTGGATTTGGACAGGTCTAATGGGAATCTGACTGGTTAATGTCTCTGTTAGAGTTTCGTACAATCACTGACGGGGTACTGACTATCAGCAGATGGATATGCTGCCTTGGAACACTTGTAGATACAACTTCAAGACTTTGTGAGCCTTTCATTGTTATTCTCTTAACTATAGATACCAACGCTTGTCGAAAGGACAAAAATCGAGTCAGGAGTCATACCAAAATGAGGTCTAAAATGATGGTGGTGGTCATGATCGTATCAAATTGTCAGCTCCTTACGAGGTCTACATGCGAAAAAGGCGATTGAAGTCAGGCAAGCGAGAGTGAATATTTCCATTCTCCTGGCTAAAATAAATTGGCCAACAACTCTGCTAGACCAGACCGTTTAGCAATTCAAAGCAGTTGGAGGTGACCTTGTAGAGATCCTATGAAACGCCTTTTACTACTAAACTTCGAGGTTATCCCATGGTCCCATCTCGTGCAAGCGTCTGATAAACAAAAATTGGATCTTGAACATGCTATTCATTCGAGTGAAGAATATATCAGGAATGGTTGAGAGAAGCTTGATCCTAGATAACGTTAGAACCTGTCGTGCCAAATATTTGTAAAGGGTCTCTCAAAAGTCACGCCTAGATGTCAGTAGTGGACACTTTCTGAGTAGTGGACACTTTCTGACATCTTTGACATTTGTACAGCAGGCACATGTGCCAAACTTTTGAAGCGCTAGGTGCCTTTCATTCCTCATAAGATGTCCAGCAGGCTTGGTTACCATCTATGAAATAAATTCGAAAATCGAATACAAGTCACACGTTTGGGTGGGAACTACAGCAACTTGTTTGAGGGTTTTTCAATAGGGACATTACAGTTTTGTATATTTATACAAACGCATCCTTAAATTTCTTTTACGTTCTGTAAATGTCAAAACTTTAGTCAATTTTTACCATTTTTACCATGCTGAAGTTCACGAATGAGCAACATTTGAAAATTACTAAAAATTACTACCAAAGTTCCGAGTCACTGATAACAATTTTAACAGCGTTTACTTCAATTTTCAGTCATAATTATCGTCTCACGAGAATGACAGTGCTATAGTGGATACATTCGAGTCAACATGTCTACTAATTAATGTTCCTGTGACACTGACAGAACGCACCGGTAGCCAGGCAGCCAAATTAGTCGATTCCACGCCGTTCACAGGAGTCTCTCAGTCTACATTGTGGCAAATTTTGCGTAAAGATCTTGGCCAACACCCTTACAAGATCAAATGAATTCAGGAACTGTAGCCTACTGATCATTTGAAGTGCCGAAGTTTCTCCGAAAAAGGTTGGAGAACATCCTGAGTTCAAGAGACTCCATGGCATCCGCAAAAAGTGAATGCAATGTAGCCAGTCAATGGAGTTCGCTCTGGTGCCATGTTGAAGGACCATTTTTGGCACCAATTGGATTGACTCGACATCAGTGATATGTGGTCCCAACAAGATGGTGGCACAAGCCATACAGTTGTTCAAACAATTGATCTATCGAAGGGAAAATTCAGTATTCTCGGTATGTGTTGCAGAGTGAAGCAAAATTAACTGCAAAGCTCACTGCAAACGTATTCGCGGTGATCATATGAACAAGATCGAGTAGATCATACTTAAATGTGAGCATTTGTACTATGGCTGCAATAAATTTCAACCGAATATCTCAATTATTCTTTGTTTTATTTAAATCCAAAATTGTTATGTCCTTATTGAAAAACCATCTACAATTTGAATCATGGATAGTTACATACAGAAATTTCGTCAATCGGTTGTTGGAACATGATGCTGGTTTTTCTGGACATTGGATCAATTCGTCAACAAACAAAATTGTCGCACCTGGGCAGAAGAAAATCTTCGAAAATTTTCAAAAAGTCATTACATCCAAAAAAATGTATCATTTTGTGTATTTTTTCGGGCTAAAGGAACCGCTGATACATTTTTTTTCGAAACAGCAAAGGAAAGAGTGGAGAGCTCTATAGAAAAATGATTAAAACCTTTTCGTGACCTCAAATTGTGAATATATACAGAGACGATCTTTATTTTCAACAGAAAGGAGCTAAACGTCACACAACACGTGATCACATTGAGGTATTGCGCTCTAAGTTTCAAGTAGATGGCCACAACAGCATGTAGAATCAGGGCTGCTGAATTCAAGGCAAGAGTATAGTGTTCGTTGCTCCATAAAGGTGGATAATGCCATCACCTAGTGCTGTGACATCAACTAACTCGCAGGCCAACACCTAAAGCTATTTCTGCACCCCGTGACATGATTTTCTAAATTAAACCAGAAACTGTCAATCAGAAATGCCCTACAACATCGGAGAATTGAGCAAAACGTTAAAGAACATCGCCCAGTTGAACAGTCTTTTCGATTTAAGATTTCCGAATATTTCACCCAATCCATCGAGCAATGACCACATTGTTAATTTGCCGGTCCAGTCCATTGTGTTGCAGATTCATATTAGTTGGAGTCCATATCCCGCAGGCAAAGGAAGCAATTCAAACAGTGACTGTAAATCCTGTAACATAGTCTTGAACGAAAAAAAACACGAACCACTCCTCATTACCACCCATTGTTCGTTGAATTAAAAATCGTGCCATTCATTACTTATATACGCGCGAGTATGTATCTCCATTGCCCGCAGTATCTTCAAATACCATTTTCAATTACCATAAATCTTCAAATAATTCTTCAGTCTTCATCTCA
This sequence comes from Xylota segnis, assembly GCA_963583995.1. Lineage (NCBI taxonomy): Eukaryota > Metazoa > Arthropoda > Insecta > Diptera > Syrphidae > Xylota > Xylota segnis. The sequence continues at coordinate 55,243,817 of OY757237.1, read as the reverse complement.
TTACCTTGGGCAACTTGAAACAAAGCCCTCCCCGAGGAAGATGCCCATTTAATGGGAAAGAAAAGCAAAAACAAAGAAAAAAAGATTCTTTTTCTCTCTGTACAAAGTAAAAGTATCTTTTTTATGTAATAAACGTTTTCCCAGAGCAGAATTCTTCGTATCTCTTTTTATTCTTCCTCGGAAAACAAAAACGAACAGAAAAAAACACCACGTAAACGTTGTTGTATCCAAAGCGGATGAATACTAATTACTTTTGCTTTGTCGTAGATTCGTTGGATAGGCGACCGAAGTTAGAACAACAAAACCCGCCTTCTAGCGAAACCCCTTCCGAGTAGCTTCACATATAATATTCGAAGGCGAATGACCATATACTGTGGTTTTTTTTCTTTTTCGGGTATCCAACTAAATTGACGCACAGAACCTCACAGGGAGGTGTAAAAAGCCAGCGCGCAAAGGAAGCGCATTTGTCTACTCGTATACGTATCTTAAGTATCTATTCATCATGCGAGCACTATAACCCCAGTTTAAACGTGTATCTGAGATACTATCAGGTAGGAATGGTGGCAGAGATGGAACCCCAAAGTCGGCAAAAGTTGGGGGAAATTCACGAAATGTAAAGCGATGGTGGTGGTGGTGGCCCCCTAACTACACGGCACGATCCGAGCGCGTTAGGAAAGTTCTGCTTAGATAAATTTCCAGTTTGCGGTTGGCAAACGGATCCAAAGATCACAAAAGAAAATTAAGTGAAAGGTCGGTTCGGTTGGCCGGCTAGTCGGTCGCTCCATGGATGTACCAATACACCATTGCACCACAACCGCTGTGTTGCGCTGCGCTGCGCTGGTTTGTTGAACTTCTTTGCTGCTTTGATGCTTTGTTGCACGCAGCGACGACGGCCGGCGACCGCATGATCTTATCGAAAGGTAAACCATGTATACACTTAGATCGCGATGGAGCTCCTCATAGCGTCATTAAGTCATGTGAAATCATGTAAAAATTTTCCGGTGCGGGCTTTTCCACATGATGACGATGATGACGATGATGTAGCTGTTCCATGTAATTATGGTTGGAGATTGTAAATTATTCGCTGTGTATGTGTCCCTGATCCAGTGAACCTGAAGACCTATTCTACTTATTTGATATGCAACCACCACACAAGAGTCCCGCAAGACCACAAGACAGCAAAAACTAAAACAAATGGAATCTCTTCTTAGCGAGCGTTCCACGGAAACGGATGGTTGTATGGTGGTGTATCTGTATCTATTGGCCTACAGTAACAGCTACTGCTGGTAATCCTTTGTTAGTTCATTTACAATGCATTTGCGGTTGATTACCGACCGAAGACGACGCTGATGGCTTGATGGATACCCACATTCTAAAGCCTATTCCAGTTGTTTCCGTATCTATTCTGCACACAAGTGGCTCTGTGGAAATTTATTTGCGCATCGACACTGGCTTCTGGCTTGGCACTGGCATTTGCATTATCAATTTGATTTTAATTAGCTACCGCGGTCATATCGATAATCTTGTGCGCGCGATAGGAAGGATGGAAATGGAAGATAAGCATTCGTTCGATTGATAGATTTGTAACTTCCGTGCAGCTGTTTGAAGTAGATGGGGGCAATAGCAGTAGGTTTCTGTACACAAATCTATAGAAACGCGTACATGGGGGGACATAATTCATTAGCAGCTTGTTGATACATTAATTGCGTTCCAATGCTGTTGATTATCTATGGGGTGACACTGGGAAGTGTACTTGAATCGTGCTGATAGCAATAGTCTGTCGAATGTCAAAGCGATTTGACACAGGTCCAGAGAAAAAGCAATATTCTGCGGAGGATCTTTCTAGAACACCTGAAGACTGACATATGTGAAGGTTAGTAGGGTTACACCAAAAACTTTTCATTCACCCGCTCTAAGTCATACTCATACGGTATGCTTAACCAAAGGCACTTCAGATTCCGCGTAGATGTGGATATATTCATACCTGGGTTATGTTAGGTTAGGTTTATGGTAAAGCACTGGACACCATAGCGATGTCTAGGGTACTATCACGGTCAGAGCCTGTAGAGATGAAGAAGGAAACCTCATAGTTGAGTCACAGTCGGTGCTGAGAATATGGAAAAACTTCTTCTACAGACTGTACAACGGCCACGAAGATCAACATTCCGCTGTCAGGCAGAATGAACCATTCAACCTCGACGATGACAGCAAAAACTTACGTCCACCTGACCAAAATGAAGTGAGGATAGCTATATCCAAACTTAAGTCTAACAAGGCTGCTAGATCTGACAGCTTACCAGCCGAAATGACATGGTAGCGAGCATACTCCAACTCATGATGAGTGTATGCCTGATAAATGGAATCCCAGCACCGCTGGCCCGATTCAAAAGAAAGAAGACTCCCTCATTGCCCCAACTACAGAGGTATCAGCCTCCTCAACATCGCGTATAAGATCTTATCAGCCATCCCGTGTGAACGTCTAAAACTCTTCGTCAGCAACTTGCCACTATCAGTGTGGTTTCACTCCAGGAGAGTCCACAATCGACCAAGCCTTTACACTTAGGCAGACCGCGGAGAAGACCCAAGCAATTCAAGTCGATACCCACTATCTGTTTATCGATTTTAAGGCCGCAAATGCAGCATTTACAGACACGAGCTATACAGAGCCATGTCTAGCTTTGGCATCCCTGTCAAACTAGTCAGTCCCCCTGCTCGATCAAGGTCGGTAAGCAACTCACCAATACCTTTGATGTCAAAAAAAGATTTAGACAAGGTGACGCGCCACAACAGAGACACAATCTTTCAAAAGTCTGTGCAGCTTCTGGAGCTTTCACTAGTATTGAGACGGAATCTGTCAAAGTGGGTTAAGCGCTAAGCGAGGGTAGGGGGACCTCAACCGACTTGCAGTGTGCAACTGGAGGCAGTTAGCTAAGGACCGGGCTAAGGTTTGTTGATTGAGACCCGAGCTGTAGCGTACCTAAATACGTGAGTACTTCGTTCCCTTTCCACGAAACCTTTGCAAAAAACACTTGGAACACCAAGTTGAGAATACGCGGAATATTTGAACTAACTTCCCAGGAACGTCAAGCAGCTCTTACCCCACAAATCTCCTTGACATTCATAGCTCAATTATCCTGATCAATCCAATGCACCAGAGGTTCATTAGCCCATTTCATGCGGTCTGTTTGCCGTCACCCACCTCCTTGAAGTTCTGTGAACAAAGACTGTACTGAACTGGTCCTCAAAATGTTCGCTCCTTATTCCACATTCTAACAACATTTCTCCACTTAAAATCCCCGCAACGACTTCCTTGCAAACGGTCCAAAATAAAAGCAAATTAAAAGCCCATTTGTGCTACCATTCAACTATTCCACTAGCGAACGCTGCTCCATTATCCTTCCTCGAAATAAGGTCACACATTCCGACAGATTGAAATGTATTCACACACAAAAGAATGCCATCGACAGTCGGCACAAAATTTCCATTTATCCCCCCAGGACCCCTGCTCCCAACTGCTATATATTTGCCAATAATACCCGCCATGGTTCAAATCCGTTGAAAGGATTCCCTCCTCGCCGATACGCTCTCGCCCAAAATTAAATTAAATTAAAACGAACAGAGAAGGAAAATAACAGAAAAGAAAATGGAAAAAACGAACTCGTCATCAGATAATTGAAATTAGGATTCTTTCGTCAACTCCTTTCACGGATCAATCTCGTCCTTTGGACGACGTGATTTTCTCCTCTCGATACTCGATGCGAGCGCAAAGAGGTCACTGGGATTTAAAATCGCACTCGCTTCTCGCAGGACCTTCTCCCAATAAACAGGAAAAAACATGGAACACACACAATTGACGATGGATTGTGTTGAGATAAATTATTAATTCTAAACCGAAGGACAGCGACTGCATTGGATTTATGGTTGAATAATGCTCTCGTCGTCCTGGTTACCTTCTTTTTTTTTTTTTGGTTTTGTCTTCTCTTCATGCAGAGGGGATCCGTTTCGTTTTTGGGAAGAGAAGTGCGGCGATTATCGATTTAGAGGAAGCACTGCTTGAAACAATTACTCATGGGTGTGGTGGGGTGGCTGCAGGATACACTATACTGTTAAAGCGGACCGAGATTGTTAATGATATTGACTTTGATTTTGGGCGAGCGGTGGCGGCTACGGCCGCAACGTCATACATATTGGGTGGCGGCTAGGTAAGCCGGTGGCGTTTTAATTCGATTTTTATGTTTGACCTGGATTACGCTGCGATGGGGATGATGATGATGGGAGCCGGAGCCGGAGCCGGAGCGGGAGTGGATTTTCTAAGAACTGTTTGTTCTTGGTTGGATAAATTTTTATGGAAACTGAAGGTAATTATTGGCTTAAAGTTTCGGAACCGTTAGAGATTATGTAAATTTGGGAGCAGTAGTCGAGAATAGAATGCAACACCAAAATGGATACTTGAGAGACGAGATAATGTGGAAGGGATTTAGATGGGACTTAGAGGTTAGAAGGGTAAACATATTGTGGACAGGGTAAGACGCGTTTAATTCCTCACGCAATGTCCACAAACTTAATGAGGTATTGGGCGTCTGGCTTGGTGGTGTCTAGGTACGTTTTTGATTGTCGTAAGTTTACTGAAGCGAAACCCAACTAGGGACGGTTTAATTGGTATTTGGGGTCTACGGTAGGTGTTCCCTCTTAGGATCTAGGAGCTATGTAACTTATAGTTATATTCTCATATGATTGTCAGAAATAAAGAAGAAAGATTTTCGGTGAAAAATGGTACCACTATCCACTGGATACCATCGTCAGTCCCATTCTTACTTACGGCTTCCTGGGCTGGTGGCTTGCTGCCGCAAAACTAACCTGAGCATCCTCACAAGATCCACTATGTGAGACAAAGAAGTGGGTACCTGGCTCGGTGGCGTATACGAAACCATTTTTTCATACCTTTCTCGGTTCAAAAATGTTCAGTCTCTTTTCTAACTGACGGCGCACCGGTAAAGCTGGTTTGTGCTTATGAGGCACAGAAACAGAATATTTGGCTGAATTTATGCCTCGAGAAGGTAGCACTAAGATATGGGTACCTGTACCTGGCGTGTACAGGGACTGCTCCCACAGCTGCCATTGAAACCTTGCTCAGGCTCTGTCCACTGGGCATTTTTACAGAAGAAATGGTAGCAAACAGCGCCCTTTGCTTACGACAAACCGGGATGCGGAGAAGGTACCACATCGGACACAAAACCATCATCAGGTGATTAAACGCGAATACGTTCCCCGATTACCTCCTCGCTTACTTCGATGTCAACCTCAACCTCAATTCCAAGCTTCCCTCCAGAGAAAGTTTGACATCAACTCCTTCATGAGGCCAAACAACGGACGAAGGCACTGGCTCATGAATCCTTTCAGAGAAACTGCCAATTGTTCGGTCCATAGAACTCAGTAACCACTCGAGTGTGTTCCAAGCGGGGCCTACATGACTCAATCCACTCTAAACAATAACAGCAATAGCCCAGCACCCATCAAAGCCACCACTTCCCTTCACAACCAAGTCAAAACGCTCTCTCAGTTCAAGGTGTGACAAATGGGATTCCACGGAAATAAAAGGGCCGATTAGCTAGCTGAAACAGTCTCGGAATCAAACGGTTCAACCGAGTGCCGCGACGCTAAGATGGACACTGAGTGACACAATCGATCCGTCGAGATCCGAGTGAGACACGATTTTCGTCTGAGAGCTTCAGCAGGACATACGATTTTTCGTTAAAGTGCGTTGAAGGGGGTACAGAGCTCTGTACTTCTAAAGCGGGATTTGTCCAGCTTATGAGTCTGCAGAACGCTTCAGAGTCTTTAGACTTTGATTGACCAGGCAGTCACCTTTTTTTGTGTCCAGTTAGACGAGGATTCGAATGAGGATTAGACTGAATTCCATGGTTTTCTGGTTTTGACGATGTCTGCACAGGTGAAGCAGCTGGTACCTTAGACTGGAGAGAACAACCACAAGGTGACTCTAATTATTGTGCATTCAAACACTACTAAGCCAATGCACCAGGACTGGGATGGCAAATTCGATACAGGAATCAGAAGTTGTTTCATTTGTATACAATGAGGCGGTACTCCAAAGGTACGGATTGAACGGAGTTTAATTTGAAAATCAAGCCCACCTACCAGCATAAGGACTATGACCGTCCAGCACATATTCAAATTCTCAACCTAAAGGTTCCGTTTGGGGCCATCGTCTGTTGGAAGGACTTTGAAACAAAAAAAACTGGTCTTCGACTGATCATACTGGCTTTTGGTAGAAAATTCACAGCCAGAAATGCGGATAGTAGGAACTGGATGAGCCGAAAAGTTCCTAGGAACAACAACTTAGTATTCAAAACATAAGGTTCTAAACTAGAAGCTTGGGAAGTTCCATCCACGATATAAGATAAAAACTAAGACAGAGGTTTGGTAAGGAGACTAGAGTAGACTCAATGGCCCAGCTAGACTCGATGGAGGCTTTGCCCGTCAGTTATGTCAAGGATTTTGCGAAAGGATCTTAAACTAGGAGAGAACAACATTCTAGTCCCAAATCAGCAGGAAGTGGAACGTTTTTTGTATCCCTAGAGTGTCTCCACCGACGAGGTAAGCCCAGAGGTTTACAAAATTCCCTTGCATCCTGGGAGCATTATCCCACGATGATCAGCGATAATTTGTTTTAAAATTTGCATGACACCGAACTGAAATTTTGAAATGGTGACCTAACACACCTCACTTCCGACCAAACTATGCAATCTGTTGACGGAACAGTTCGGTGTGAAACCGAACGATGCTTTGGATGCATCATCGTCCGCTTTGTTTGCCCGAAATATGCGAAAATGAGTTGAAAACAGGAGATACATACGTCATTCATCACGCTGAAGCCGTAAGCCTTTATCTACGATAGTTGAGCTCACAAAGACTTCCAAATTAGTTAAATTCCTTTAAAAAATAAGGCCAATGGCGTCCTTCATGGTGTCCACCCACTGCCAAAACAAAGAATAGGACTGTCGATTCACTGGGTCTGAAACGACTCTTAGGAATCTTTGCATTAAGGGTCACCCTTCCACGATGCAGAGTACAACAATAAGCGTCTTGGAATAGACTGGTCAAGTACATCTCAGCAGCCTCACTTCATAACACTGTCTGTCTGCCAGAACCTTCTCATAAAATTCCAGTCCCATCGCGTCTGAAGGAAGTCGTCAAATTCCCGCACAAATTCCAGAACATGCCTTCCCTCCACCCAACTCGAAATTCCCCAATCAATGTAATAAATCTCGTAATTATGACATAAAATTCTGGAAACCTCACCGCCTTATCGACTTCCTGATTCACATCCGTTGGGGATAAGCCAACCAGCCAGCGCCCGCCCAATAACCCAAGCACACTCCTGGGAAACAGCATTTAAAAACCAATATTTAACGCTGCCAGACCAGAGTGTCATAAATGATTCCCGAAAAAGGTACGACAAACGATCCCAAACTACCTACCTAATGTCATCTATTAATTTCACATTCAACGGACAATCACAGCAGTTCGATCTGCTCCGTGTTGTCTTCTTGTCGGTCTCCCCTCCAACTTGGCTAACTAGAAACCGTCGAAATGAAGACAAAACGATGTAACACGGAGCGGAGAATATTTCAGCTCACGTAGATATCTGGTCTCGAACGTGATCTAAGGTGAACAAACGCATTTCTTGTTTTGAAAAAAAAAAATTTTTAAATTAAATCAAAGCGCATATACCGCGACGCGACATCAGGACAGTAGATGGCTGATTGTTGAAAATTAGCTCGAAGACTGCCTTCATTAGAAGAGGTGTGTTCGGCGGTGCTGGCGATGGGAGAACGTCGACGTTAATCATGTTTTGTTGTAAATTGAATTTTATTACACGCCGCCGCTTCCACAGGGGGCCTCTGACCATAGAATGGATTCCATGAGTTTATAGCTACTCACTGGCAGGAGACAAAGTGCTAATGAGATTGACACTCCATTAAATTGACTATCGATGCAATCTATTGGTGGTTACGTACATGAAATGGGAAAAGATAAATCTTCAAGCATTCCCCAGGAGTGCCACTTGGAGCCTATGTCTTTTTTTTTAATTTACATGATTTGTTACAACAGAAACGTGGAGGGAAGTGTTTTAGAACATGTCGGACAGAACTGGATAATTTGTGCCGTGTCGCTGTCATCGACTTTGGAGTGGCTACAGGGCAATGATTTATGGATTTCAACCAATCAAGCTGTCTCACTTCAATTCGCAAACCATACTCGTGAAGTTTAGACGGACAGTATAAATCCAAGTCTTGATGTTGATCTGACAGTCACGACCTGTCGAGCTCGTACAAGGAGACCATGGCTTCGTAGTAACTTGGTGTTTGCCCATATAAAGCTCTAAGAATTGGTTTTGTTTAAGTCATTCATGTCGCACGCATGTTGGTTAAACATACATACGTAGATACGTGAACATCTGCATGACATAGCACCATCATTATATTTTGTTAAGAGAACGGGTCCTAAATGGTTGCCCTAAGGAACTCCTACTTTCCCAAATGACGTGGATATTGTTAAAAAATTCTTGCACACATTGAGGGACCACTGACAAGTCTTGAAAAATGGCTAAAAGGTTGTTAGAAAATGCGATCTTTTCGATACTATTCAGAACAAAAGCAGAGTCGCTCCACATCCCTGAAAGATTGGCAAGCAGTGGTTTGGAATTCTGTTTACATGAATGCTTGCATGACGCACAGGGAACAAGGTCTGGAATTTACTACCGAGCCTGTTTCATACAAAAGGTCTTACAGATACCTAAAGCTGAGGAATTATTTGAGATGAGTTCAAGATTTACCAAGAATCCTCCGATTTAAGAGCCATGTTCGGAGAGTTGGGACATTTTGTGGTTAAACGTGAAATAGTCAAGAACTTCGACACTATGGATGCAGAATTATGTTAGTTTGCTGTGGTTACGTGAATCGAATCGAATAAACTTGCCAACAATGTTGAGAGAAACAACTTCACTTTTGTGCATAGAAAACAGACGTATTTTAGAAAAGAGCCCGACAACGAAAGAATAAGGACTAAGACCACCTAGATTCGATGGCATCGCAACATTGTTTTGAAAACAGTAATCAGACAGCGCCTGCACGATGGAAGGGAACGACTATTTTGGGGTCAGTGGTAGAATGAAAGTCCAAAGGGGGTAGTCCTCTTGAGTGACAGAATGCGGACGAGAATCAATAGAGGAAGAGGCTTCGCAGATTCTCAGTATGGATTCCACAATAAAGTAAGGGATTCTTCACTTTTAATAAGTTGTCCCACTTTCTGCAGGAATATGATACAAATTTAAGAGCGGTATTCCCCAAGGCTCTATACTAGCTGCGCTATTATACCAATTGGTGTATAAAGACATTCGTAGATTGCGAGTCCTAAGCAGATCAAAGAGAATATCACTAACTACATAGAAATCACCGATCCAAGTTCCACGAATAGGAACATGACTTGAACGAAGTTCTCAGAATAGCTGTCTAGAACTGGTAAAGGATAATGCTTCTCAGCAGGCGGAAAATCATGGCAAACGCTTGCATTCATATCTCGGTTTTAAAGCCACTTTTAGACTACCATGGCATTATAGTAGAAGCATGACTAACTTTTTAAAAGCATCTCCACAGAGAGCATCAAACTTACCAGGATTTGCTGGTCTTATTTGTGAAGAAAGTACATCGTTAGAAGCGACAACGAAAGGTAGTACAGACGTCTATCTGGAGGCCAACAATTAGAACTGAAATTCACAGGAATGAGGCTTCACAGGAATCACTCAAGACTTTAATTTTAAAAAAAACCTTAATAGAGAAACCTTCATAAGCCATAAGGAGATTTCCCTGGGAATCTATTGTTCTGAGAGCGGGTTAAATTTAAGCCTTTTTAGGGACAACAAAGCTCTGTCAATCAAGTCTAGGCAGTGTGGGCTATTGCTCCATTCTAAGGGAATCACTTTCCGACATACTTGATGAATTGGATGACATTCTCGGTGGCCTGAACTTCAAAACACCATACGAAGTAATATATCTGGAAAGGGAGGATTGGCAGAAGAAGGCTTCTCTCTACAAAACAATATTGGAATACTCGTTTATACTGAAGACATAGACCTCCAAGTAGCCCTAAGACATCCAGTGACAGACAGTGTATTTCAATCAGAAGTTCTAGTTGTGCTCAAAGCTGCTTAATTACTAGAACAGGGATACATTCTTGAATATTGCTTCTATATTGACAGTCCACCTGCTCTTAAAGCCCTAGAATCCAACACCATTAAATCTGAAAGTCAGGATTGTCAGGTTATGCTGGGCACTTGGACGTTGCGATTTTCAGGAAAACAAAAAGGTCCACGAACTGACAAAAAGAAAATCAAAGTTTCCCTAAAACAACACAGAAAGAGGTGTACAACCAGCGATCTGAGTGACCAAAAGGATTATTCTAGAGACGTCTTGTGGTCATGTTAGATCGGAGGGAATCTGGGGTGGTTATGAAACTGACCATTGGTTTCTGAGGCGGCAGCCCATGAGACTAGCATTTTCAAATACTGCAGTGACCTTTACGTTTCGAAGAATATCACTCATCTGCTCTGTGAATCCGAGGGTGTTGCTCGAGGTAGACTTAACCAGCTGGGAAAGTGTTTTTTCTGACAATTTGGAGGAAGTTTCACGCATGAGATGGTTGGACCCACTATGGTGCCTAATGTTCTATGATAAACTCATAGCCCTACACTATGTACCTACCTCCTTACCATGGTAACCTAGTTTGGAATTACATGCATTGGAATGAGCTTGGAAAGTCACATATCAGAGACTTAAGAGCAAAGGTGGCCAGAGAAAGATGGGACTGACAAATTACTACTGTTAAGCCTGCTTCGAACTAAGCACGTTAGGAAGTCATTCACGTCCCTTTAGATGGATCAGCATTAGCTTCGTTTATTACCAAAAACTATGCCTGCTTCACCTTCGCTTGCATAACATTACCGGATCATTAGGCGCTCATTGTTTCCCTCTTCTCACTGACAAACCAGCTGCGAGAAATTTCCCCCTAAACCAGCACAAGCCCAGGATTATACCGTCATTTACAAGTCATCACAAAATAATCCCCAAATCCAGCGTAGCATTACATTTTCGTTTGAAACAATTGACCTCCTAACAGAGAACCTCAACGATTCGATGCCCAACTCAAAGTCTCACCGATTAAGCCTTCCACAGATCAAACATTAATGGACGGACAGTAAATTGAAAAAATCCATAAAAAAACACACGATCGGCAGGGCTGTACAATCTCAAATGAGAAATTAATTATCTTTCAAAAATCTCATCCCATCGGCTTCTCATTAAATTCTTTCTTTCTTTCGTTCGATTAAAGAAAAATCCACACAACAGAGAGGATAATGATGCAGTCAGCCCAGCCGGGCATAGAAAAAGTTCATCGGACATCGGTGAAAGCCTCTGCGCAGAGTCACGTCACGACGACCCATCGGGGCTAACAAAATAAATAAAACCAAGTCCCCCCCCCCCCAATATGTGTCCATTAACGACATCATTCACATCACATTTGGTACAAATTACACAGCATGTGATACCAACAAGACGATGAAGACGCTGAGGCTGGTGCTGGTGCTGGCGCTGATTCCATACCCACTCCACCCCTACGGAACTGGCGAAAGAGAGTGAGACTTCTTTATTTCAGCGCCAGCCTCGGGCCAGTATCAAGATCGGCAGTTAAAAGAATAACTTAATGAACCGCAACGAATTTATGTAGATTGCTGGCGCAGAGTCGCAGAGCGTGGGTCTGATTATTTGCACATCATCAGATGGCTTCAAAGGCAGGCTCCTTGTTACACAGCCACAGATGTGCCCGATTAGTGGCACTCCTTTGGAGAGCACAAGTTGTACATCAAATTTTATTGGTAAGTAATTGCGGGGCGGAAAATTGTTCCAACTATCATAAAATGGGGCTAAAGTACTCACTGGCAGTTGGAAGAGAAGAAGCTCTTCTGCGGTTTTGGGTCGTTTTTTCTCAGCTGATAGACGGTTTTGTAGAAAAGCAATGTTGTACTCACCTAGAAAGAAAAAAAAATACATTTTTTTATTACAAGTTGTTGACGATACATTATTTATCAACATAGACTGTGTTTATTCACTCAAAAACAATTGTACATTCTAGGACCTCTATGTGCACACGGTGGATGCATTGGAGGGCCACCAAGGAGGTTTGTAGGATCCACAACAAGTTTTGCCTTCTAGAGGTTCAAGGGCTGTCCTTGTTATGTTCCTCACACGATGGGAAGGGAATGCCGTATTCGGATTGAGAAAGATAAAGTCAAGCAGAGTTCAGGATGTACTCAAGGGTCACGACCGGGCAGACAAAAACGACAATGTTCTATAGACAAAGCCAACAGCCAAGCACAATGATCTGGGACAAGAATCAGATTAACAGTCAGACGTGCGACACTCTCATACGACCTTGCACTGACTGTCCCCATCACTAGCAATATGCCCACAGTACCTAAGAACCGGCGAAAACCTCTTGGTGGATGAGGACCATCTCTTCCACCAACCCAGAGCTCTACCAGATCAGGGAGAAAAATTGGTAGGACTCGAGGAAGAAAGAAGGATCTTAGTAGAGAATGACTACCAATCCTGCACGAGCTCCGACTGGGATTTTACAGCGATGCACGTCGGTACACCAGGAAGGGGAACTTGCAAAGAAGTAACCACCTTTATATACCCCGGAACGAAGGACAAGTCCTCAGGAAGTTTCAATTAGGGGCCCATAGCTAAACTACGTCCAGACCCATTGGCAACAAGGGCGATCAACCCTATGGTCTGTGAAGCAGACTTAAAGAAACCCGCCAGTTGTCAGAAAAGGAAAAAAGGCTAGAGGCAATCCATTCCCAGAATAAATAAGGCTGATCTAGCAAGTTTCAACTCTAAGGATCGACGTGCAAAAAGGGGGCGACACGACGACACCACGCGGTCCAAAGCCAAGGCCTTGGTCATGACCCGACCTTTGCATTCTAAAGAACAGCAGAGCTCTAAGAAATGACCTCGAAGTTCGTCTATAAGGACATTTACAGGATTTTTCCACAACGAAGACAGCATTGGATAGACCGTGCTCCCACAAATCTCTCGCAAACAACGACTTTTACGGCACATTTCTTACAAATAATGAAGTACCACAGGGTTCTGTTCTTTCAACACATCTCGTTCTTTCATCACTTAGAGCGATTAAACTGACGGACAACTAGGTGAACATATCAAAACTGATACGCATTCAGGACTTCCTTGGAGCCAATTTCTCACTACTCTTCCACACATATAGCTCGAAACGCTGCCACTCCACATGATTACCAAACTTCTCCATCAATAGACAAATCTTTGACCAACTGTGTGGGATGTGGCACCATCTTGATGAAAGCACATATCACTGATGTCAAGTCCATGCAATTCTGGCCGAAAAATGGTCTTCCAACATGACAGCAGAGCGAACTCTATTGACTGGCTACATTGCGTCCATTTCAATGAAACTCAGGATGTTCTAGAAACTTTTGCAATCAAATCGGCTACAAAAGGCTACAGTTCTTGATCATTCTAGGTGCCTAGTAGGTCCTAGACTGGAAGACTGCGGGTGCCAAATATTCAGAAACGCGTATGTCTTCTGAATGAACGGCTTAACCTTGTGACTTTGTGTCCGAGGTCTGAGGGATGTGACTGCTAAATGCCTAGAATTGATGATGATCTTGTGAGGGCCTAGGCTGGACTTGTGCATATACGAACTAGTTCAAAAAAGAGCTCCTACAAGTGAGATAAGTTAGCTAGTGCCGAATGTGTGTCAGGATCACACAAGGCCTGGGCAATGAACCAAAGGGAACTAATTGAACTAAAAGAACGAACTAGGTTAGCAAACAGATTTCAACTAAACTGAGGCCCCTCTGAACTGAGCTTAAATGCACAAGGCTAGGGTACGCCCAAATCTTTACGCAAAATTCGGCGCAATCTAGACTGAGAATCGACTAATTCGGGCCTTTTTAAACTGAAGCCCTTACGGCTGCGATATTTTTGGTACTTCGACCGGTGCGTTGTCTCACTGGAACAGGAACATTCAGTAGTGACTGTAGCCCGCACAGCCTGTCTGATGGAGGCATTATTACTACCGGAAATTAGAGTAACCTCTCTTAAGGTTGCGACAGCCTGCTCAGCAATTTTTAATAATTTTCAAACATGACTCACTCACATTGAAAGATCAGAAACAAAGAGTACGTCCCTTTCGAAAACATCCTTTACATGCCTGACGCTGGACATGATCTTATGAACTCAAACAAGTTCCAGGAGTTTCCACCCAATCGTGCGAATTGTATTCGAGTTTCGGACTATTATGAGCTTTATGTCATAGAAATTCAAGGCACCTAACGCCACTCTCGCAGCTTTATAAGTCTGATGATTCAAGCGAACGTTTGGGACACGTTGCAGAGCAAGCATTGACCAGCCATTAGATGGTAGTGTCCTACTTAATAGACTTTTGCTAGTCAATCCAGAGTCAGTTTACAGAAGCCTAGCTTCAAATGGATATAACCACACCAATCACCTTGTCATAGGACTAAGACTAAGGTCTAAGCTACCTATTTAGAAAAAAGCGTTTCTTCACATCCTTTGGAATCAGCTCTATTCGAAAATATTCTGGAGAGAAAATATTTGGACGCTCAACTAGACAGTCTGACAGAGCACACCATTTCCTCATGGTAAAGACTTTAGTGAGCATCTCTCTATGAAATCAAAGATCGAAACGGTTCTTACTTACTAGCCTCTGAGCCTCCAAGACCCATTTACCACTACTCTACGACTACAAGATTGCAGTGCTAGATTGCTATTACATGGCATGCTAGAGTCCGTTTGATATTTTCAAGTTTTCAGTCAAACGAGTCTGTATCAAGGCTAAGGGTCCACATGTCACGTATTGCACAGAGGAAGGCTGTCAGAGGAATTCAAAGTCCAAAGTGGGGTTCGGCAAGGCTGCATACTTTCACCAATACTATTTTTATTGGTGATTAGCGACGTGCTAAATGCGGCCTTATGGGGAGAGAGGCAGACGTCGTTGGGCTGAAAATGAACTAGGACCGAGCTCATCAGCTATGTATGCATTGCCGGACAAACGGTTGAGAGAGTTGAGAGTTTTCCATACCTTGGAAGTATTGTCTCAACCGATGGTGGAACCGAACTGGATGTAGCCTGCCGAATAGGCAAAGCAAAATCTGCGTTTGGGATGCTATCCACAGTTTGGCGTAGCAATGCAATTAGCTTAACCACCAAGCTACGACTGTTCCGTTCCAATGTTGAATCCGTGCTGCTATATGGATGTCGTACTTGGAGGGTGACCGCCACTATCACGAGCAAGCTGCAAGCGTTCGTCAATAGGTGCCTACGTTATATCTTTAGGATTTTCTGGCCAAACCGTATCTCTAACGAACAACTCCATCAGAGAACAGGCCATGAACCTATAGGCACAACAATTGTCATACTCTCCGAAAGGGTGACAGGTCCCTAGCTAACCACGCGATGCAATGGAACCCGCTTACTCAGGATGGCAGGATACGCGGCGGTCCTAGGAGTACGTGGCGCAGAACAGTTGAGAAGGAAGCACGGCAACTGGGAAAGAGTTGGGGAGAACTGAAACACATTTCCAGAAACCGCACACGATGGTGCGTGGGCATTGTCGAGGCCCTAGGACCCACAAGGGGATACAGGACTTAATCAAAACTCATCAGTCTGAGGAAATTTCCTCGAATTTTTAGTGTTTTATCCGAAAGTCTGTTGGACTGGACTCGCAGTATAAGGAATGCGGAACCACCGCACATTCTGTGCCGCAATGTCCCGTGCAATTTCGACAAGTCGATTCCATGACATCTGGCTTGAATCAAGCAACTTATCTGCCTGCGCTCCATAATGCATTACAGCCACAGCAAGTACATTCATCATTCCATTTGACCATGTCCATCCAATGTCAAGTCGGAGCCTACCATCAGACAGATTAGCAGTTTAAATACAAACAACAAATTAATATTCAAACCACATGGCAAGCAAAATCGTTCAACTCGTCAGGCGTACTCTCAAAAGCCTACACACTTCATGGCTTTTCGTTTCTCAATGACTTCTTTCCGTCGCTCGATGCCAAGAACACCGCACACTCTGGTGTGTTAACTTGACCGCCATGATTCGTCATCCACTCGGGACAGATAGACAGACAGCCAGACGCACTTCTGACAAATTACCAAACGCACTCGTAAATTAGAAACAAAAAAACAAATAAATCTCTGAAATTGTATCTTTTCACCGCCATAAAGTACCCACAGCCGATGTGGGGTTCTGTACAGACACTTCATTCAAATCTGGTGGTCACTACTTGTTGGGGATTGTTTTTTTTTTTCTTCTATTGTTCTGGTCTTGAACATACATGTATCGGAGAAGGAAAAGATACTCGTACTACCGGACCAATTAATTGTGATTTGGTTTTAAAATGACTGCGGCATGTTGGGTGTTGGCGACCATCCAGGGTCCCAGCGACGCGACAGTCACGTTCGGTGGCAATAAAGCAGAGTAATTGGATTTTTATGGGTTTTTCGGTTTCAGTTTCAGTTTCAGTTTCTCCAAAGAATACAGATCGGCTAAAGGATTTTCGAATGCACTTGATTGAGATACGACTGAGACAGAGTTGATGACTTCACTTAACCGCGCAAGTCGGGCGTTTGTTTCCTTGGATTTCACCATACCGTCGTCAGACAGTTCGAATTCATTGGTCAATTAAATTTTTTTTTGTTACTTTTTTCTTTTAATGTCATGATGCAAGGGAAAGGGCTATAAAAGGCGACCACTCATGTGGTGGCTTCGGGGGCTTTCCAGAACCATGACTCTTTGATGTGAAATGTTTCGTTTAAGAGCGGAAAAGTGCAGCTGGCTTTGTAGCAAATGTCATTCGCTAAGCTATGGCACTGGCTTTCGATTTCACTTTAAAGGGAAATTTCCGATTTGGAGTCTAAACCCCTTGCAGGCGGGCTCCAGGGCATTCCTAAGAGAGATTTAGCACACGAAAATCAATCATCGGATAGAGTGCCTTGTTCGAATCTCAGGGAAAAGCCGGAAGGCAGAAAGGTATGATTTGGCCAAAAACATGTGTTTCACAAGAGTGATAGTAGAAACCGAAGGAAAGTATCTAAAGTCCAAAAATTTCAAATAAAAGTCAGACCAGTACGTCTGTTTCCGATGACAGATGACAGATGACGAAGAGACTCGATGTCTTTCTTGTGCCCCTTCTGCAGTAGGTTGTGTGAGATATCCCAAAAGTAGTCAAGGAGTAGCGAAGGATCCTCGTAGATGCGATTGAGTAGATCTCGATGGACACTGGAGAAATTTATTCACTCAAAGAAAAATGTCTAGATAGGGCTATGAAATTCGGCATGAAAGGCATACTCATCTTGCTCGAAGGACCAAAACGATTTGAAGAGGGATTTTTTCTCGAGAACCAATGACGCTTCCAATCCATTGCAGTTGGATACAAATGGGAGTCATAGCCATTACAGTCATCGCATCAATAGATCTTAGGCGTATCCCTTTTGGTGGTTTGCATCTCTTAACTCGGGAAGACTGCCTTTAACTTTCCACAAGACTTTGGGACAATTAATTACCTTTTCTATTTCTTCCACAGGAACTTAATTGAAACTTATGTACATAGCTAGGTTACTGAAATGCTGATGAAGACGCCAAAGTTGACCCCTAGAGTGGGCAGTGTACTTCACCTTGGAATGTATGTTCATATACATGGACGAGTGTATGCTTGGTGAATGGAATCTCAGCATCGTTTGCCAGATCCACAAAAAAGGAGGCTTGAACATCGCACACAAGACCTTATCTATCAAACTGTGTCAATCCCTGAAACCATTCGTCAACACTCGGATCGGCCCTATTTGTGTAGTTCCAAGCTAGGAAAGTCCTGTTCGTACTGCCACAGATCCCAGAAAAAAGCCAAAACTTCAGATCAACATTTCAAGGCATCATATGACAGCATCTATAGAGACGAGCTATACAAAGCCACGTCTAGCTTTGCCAACCCTGGCAAACTCGATCGCCTATTCAGGCTGACGATGAAGAACACTCACTGCTCCAACAAGTTCGGTAACGAACTCACTGAGATTTTTGATGTCAAGAAAGGACATTCAGCACCGTACTTGAAAAGATTGTGCAAAACTCACAAGTCAATACTAAAGGCAGAATCTTTCAAAAGTCAAGAAGAAGCTACACACAACATCAGCAAATTGGATAGAACGTTACAGTCGACAGTTCTACCTTTGAAAACGTAAGGAACCTTGTCTACCTCGGGGCTAATGTAAAATCTGACAATGACATCTCAATTGAGTAGTAGAACCCGCTGGTAATCCTAGGGTTATGAGGCTAAAGCGAATGAAGACATCCTCTATCGCTACGAGAAAAAGGTTCTTCGCAAAATGTCCATAGGGACAACGCAGTAGAGGAAACCCTCGTCTTGGGTGCGCGCACAGTAAAGACAGGGATTACTGAAAAAGTTTGTTAATGTAGGCCCAGGTTCACCCCGAACTGTACCGCCTCCTATGTAAGTAAGTAAGAATCCTAGTTTCTGGAGAATTGAGCCTTGGTAACAAACTCGACCTAAGTCGGGACTGAAAATGTACCCGGATTGTACAAATTATGAGGAGGCTTTGGACGAGCCGATTGACTGTTGCGGTGACTTAAGACGGAAGCCGATGGACGTCTGGAATTAATGTCGTGAACAGGCTTAATCTATCAACTCATCAAGTGAAGTGAAGTTTTCGGACCAATATGTGTCAGGGAGGACCCAAGGGATCATCTTCAGTATCGCTTCACATGGAATCGGCAGCACTGGGCACTATAAAGACTGCGATGATCCTACAGCGCACACCGTTCGAAGGAGAAGAGCTAGCAGCCAAACTTTAGTCAAACTAACTTCAAAGCCTGATATGCTGTACTGATTACCTCTGAAACCGTTTCATCGTACTGGTATTACTGGAGCGATGTAACTCTATGACGTTGACCTGGGCACACTGATATTCAAGTTAATGAAGGAACTGACAATATTGCTACGAATGGCTCGATAGTCGTCTTTGTTGGCGGGGTAAGTCCCTTTATTAGGCAGTTACTCCCCAGGTTACGTAGTTCTACTATTCCGTCAGGACTACTGCAAGTATTAAGATATCCTTAGCTTCTGTGGAAATTCGACCCATCAGATGGAGAAACTTAAAACTACAAATAGAGGTATTTAGCACAGCATTTCCATGAGGGTAGCTTCTCAAAGATTTTAACTTCTAAATGAGTCGAGTGAATAAAATACCTGGCAGGACCTGGTGTACATGGTTTGAAAACCATCAAAAACATCTGAAAACCACAGGAAGGTACAAGAGTCTTGCGCTTTCTTGAAACTAATGAAACAAACACAGATTTCCCTCAGTAAGACGAGTACTGAGTACTGACTACCAATGCAACTAAAAGTATCGCAAGTTCAGGACAAGATACAGCTGAACAACTCTACATCCATCGCCCAGGCAGCATCCTTCAATGATTGCACGTGCCTATTAGCACCCCCTTCCAATCACATTTCCACCACTTTGGGTTGGTCATCAGGAGAAAAGAAAAAAAAAAGAAAATTCCTTCCCATAAAGGCGTCAAAACCGTGCCAACATGCTTTCTCTTCCTTTCAACCGAATCGAAACGCTTCGCATTACGTCCCCCCTCCCAGTTCAGCAGTCAAGCGAACTTAATTTCATTTTCCCTACAATAAAACACTCATCCAGCTCATTTGGCCGGCTTCACGGCTAAAAGCATTTGCGACTTCTTCGGCGTTGGCCTCATCAAAATTGCATGTCAAAATCAATTTCCCCCCTCGTGTACCGGAAAAGTCCGTCCAGCACTTTGGCTATAATTGAAACCCCGATGCTCTGTGTTGACCTCTATCGGCGGCTCACGTCAATGGTGTCACTAATTATGTTTCTCCCCACTTTCCTGCGCTTTCCCAGCTGGCATGTCGACCTGGTCGGCTTCTTGTTTTTTTTTTTGTTTTTGGGAATCAAAATTTCGACCAAGCTCTCATATTAGTGTAATTACATCCGGGTTTATCCACTCTCTGTGTGTGTGTGTGGGGGTATAGCAATCCTAGTCATGTTCTACCTCAATTAGAAATCTCTGTGCGCCATTTAATGCGTCCGATCCATGTTAACCACCAGGCACAGACAATGCAAACACAGGCAGGCACAGAACAGAGCAAGAAGTGAAAGGCGCACAGCACTCCTGTCTCTAATGGCGCATCGAAGTGGCCATCTAATCGGGAGTTCACATGGAAATCTCTTGCATCCTCGCAAGCAGACATAATGCCGCGTCTGGGGCTGGGCGGGGTAGCGGTGAGCTAGCGGTAATTTAGAGTGGAACAACATGTAACATTGTCTCGCTTTCTGGTCGCAATAATTTTTGTGCTTTTAATGCGCCATTAAGCCTCTCGTTGAAGATGATTGCGTGCTAAGTACAGTTGTTTTATTTTGTTTGTGGAATTTTTTCCGGTATCTAGAGTCGGCCATCTATGTATCTGTTGCACCTGAAATGTGAAGGTGGTTGGGTATTATTTGTTTTTTTGGTTTTATTGGAGTTGAGCATGTCAGGCTGACATGCCGCTGCACAGCCATTTGGGGGACGTCTAGCGTGTGTGGTATGATGGAATGTTTCGTGCCTGATGGTGAAGTGGTTAATTGATTGCTGTAATGAACCAGGGGGGGAATTATCGAATTTGTGCTGCAATTTGAGGCGGATTGGAATGTTAGCGAAGTAATTAAACACTTTGGCGGGTATTTGTTGCATTTGTTTGGAAGAGGAGTGGGTGGATGTACGAGAATTTCCGCGGAGAACACATAATTAATCACGCGATTCAATGTTTCGACGACAACCCAGGATTTCGAAAAGCTATCATATCATCAGCAGGTGGGCAAACGTCAATACGCCTTCCAGCGACCTCACCTCCTACACAGACTTCAACCTCAAGCACGACTCCAAATTTCCCTCTGGAGAGAGTTGGACAAATGGTGAGGAACGGAACCACCCCTCCATATCCATTCTCATGGACGGCTTCTAAATGGACGAAGGTACGGACTCAGGTATCACCAAGGCCTGCTGGAACTTATCCACTCTGAACCCCAACAACCATATAGATATCTGCATAGACCGTCAACTAACCATCAACGCCGACACTTGTCAAGCGATTCTAAGAGGCATCACACTCTGTTTTCTGGGACCCATCTAACAAGGAAATGAAATGGCCGACGAGCTAGCTAGAAAAGGCTCACCCAGTTCTAACGATCATCAGTCCCCTCTTGTCCAAAATTCGCTTTGGATTTCTACAACATACCCAAGCCATGGTGAAGTGCCCTCTCCTCGTGCAGTCTCCGAGATTATTTTGGGATCACTACAACAAAGGACCAAAGAACTACCTGCACTTACAAGGTGAGAACCTAATGATGGCCAACCTTATAAGAATGGGAGTCAGCACCACAAAGGTAGAGCCGAATGCTCAACCCTCACCAGAACTAGACGCTTAAAACTTGGAAAAGTATCTTTCAATGAAGACGCCAACGAAAAGTTCATCACGAAAACGAAGCGGATTCAGGAGAACCACTCCTTCCGTGGACTCCTTTTCCTTTTCTCTCTCTCAGTACCCCACTCGTTGAGGAGTGAGGACCCAGGAAGAGAGTGGGTGCAATCCCATCTGCCTAAGGTTAGCAGCGTCTATGATGGACCTGTCCGTCTTTTTCTTGGCATCAGTATCGATGTTGGGCTACTTCTCTTCACGGGCATGGCAGACCCTAGACCAAGTCAATTACAAACCGTAATTTCAAATGAAGTACTCTCTCCTTTAACCCCGACCGACAGTGAGGACTGTGAGTCAATCCACAAAGTCCCTCCCTAGTGCATTTCGTGCGTCGAAAACTCCATTCCAAGACGTAATAATCGTAAAAATTTTACCATAATCCCATTAATTATTTCAGGGCACGCCGCGACATTCAACAATGCGCAACAAACCTTTACAACAAAACAGAAAGGGGAAACAATTTCACGCGACCTTCTCCCCCAAAACGCCCACTATCTCGGCGAACAATCTAATCCGCGCTCACCATCAAAGTTTAACGTCTTTTCGCCATCGATTCGAACCTTTTACATGCAGGTGTTTCCTTCCCCATATCCGTGTAGCAGCAACACCCATCGACTCGAAAAAGATGCAAATTTACCCCAAAAAAAAACCGACAGAGGCACGGTTGTAGGTTGTAGGTTGCTGGTCGGTTAATGGCCAATGCCCGGTCATTCGTGAAACGAATTTCGTGGCCACCACCACCAGCACCACCACCTGACTGACTGCCGGACTGAGTCAGCGCGCAAGGAAAATACGCACCCGCAGCAGGAAATTTACAATTTTCAATTAAAAATTCGAAAAAAAATGTATCTATGTACGTACAGCAGCGTACCGGGAAATTTGGAAAACTTCAATTCAACTTCAATTCGTGCAGCGAAAGGAAATTGTAATCAGCGAACGGTGGCTATTGGCGCTCGCGTTCCGTTCGACTCGTGCCACCATGGTTCGTCATAGAAGCGCGGTGGCGATGACCTTAACATTTCCCCCCTCCCGTTCGTCGAGAGTGCAATTGACCGTCATTACGTAACGTAATTTATTTACCATGCGTGGGTAATTTAGCAGCGGCCATCAGCCATCATCATCGGTGCTCCGCGCTGGGCACACATGACCACCATGCACTATGCAGTTTGGCTCGCCGCTCTCTATTGTGTGCGAGTGCTGGTGATTATTGCATATTGTATCTCTCGTGCAACATTGTTTATTAGATACTTTACGGCCTTTGTGGGAGTTATTAATTTTTGCACTTGAATGGCGTTTAGTTGGGCGCCCGGCGCGAGGCCTGTAATCAGGTTTTGGCATCACCAAAGGATATGAGGTGGAACGCAATTTGCACTTAATAAATTCAGGCGAAAATTAATTGTTTAATATTGTCGTCCCAGAGTGAGAGGCTGATTAAAATGATTTGCGCTTCACACGCACAGAGAGGATATATGACTTTAGTTTTCGGATAAATGGGTCTCGAACTTTGAAGTTGTCTATCGCTTTTTGGGTAAATTTCAAGTGCATTCTGTGGTGCTATAGTGCGACGGAAAATATAGGGCAAATGGCTTCTATGAGTCCAAAAAGATACGCACTCTGAGGTGAGGTATCTGAGGTGAAATCTCTCTCTAAATCTCTCTGACAAATCCTGGGAATGTGTTCATATGACCGGGTGTACCAAGCACCTACAGCCACGTGTTAGAGGCTATTTGAGCCTGTTAAGTGTCTTGAAGAAAAAACTCAAGGTTAACCTTCACTCTATCACTTCCTGCCGACGAATGAGACCTCTAGTCATGTAAAACCGTTGTTCAGGTTTCTAAGGAGAGCCTGCCAATTACTATCCACCAAATGATTTGAAAAACGGATATAGGACCAAATTTCATTGGATATCTTAGAGGAAGAAAGGAAGAGCAACCATCGTCATTCTGTTCAGATCCTCGAACTTGTATCGCAAAGCACCATCAGACGGAATATGATTTTCAACAGTACACGCTGTAAAAAGGGAAACCGAAACGTTAAAGAGGCTGATGGCCTTCGATTTCGGTGGTACTTTTCTGGTATCCAATAAGACTGGGCTGATGTTTTACTTCCAGGAAAGGGTGCTACTGCTACAGCTTATAGCATCTGCAATTGTACAGACATTGGTTGCCCCTACAGCAGCAGAAAGACACAAAATGTTAAGCAATGTTCAGATGATCATCAGCCCTATATATGTGCTGGTAACTCCTAAGTACAACATGTAAGTGTCAGTTCACACGGCTGTTGGATTTTGCCCCAATTCCTGACAATTTATTGTCCGATAGATAGACTGGAATTTATCTAACAATAGTCTGACAATGTTTTTCCCTACAATCTTGTCATTCTACACGTTCGATACAAATGTTCACGAATAGTCCACGAATATGTTGTCAGACTCATATGTACTTTTTCACAGTCATATGTGCCTCCCTAGTTACCCCGGTCCTTAGCTAACTGCCTCGGGTTACCCACTCCAAGTCCACTTGTGTGCGCCATCTAAGGCGAGGTCTTTCATTTTTTAGCCCCGCTTCGCAGATTTGCATATTTTCAATGAGTCTGCAAATGTCCCAAATGACTGACAATGTCCTGACTATGATACAAAAGAGTGTTCACACGATTATCAGATATTTGTGACAAATTTTTCATTTGCCGACCTCACTGAACATTTCTGTGACGAAGCCTCTTAAAATAAGCTCGGCGCTATCAACAACAGTCACAAACAGGACCACAAAGGACTCAAAAACCTAGTCTCTCTCATAAAATGTGATGTATTCTATTCCTCCGTATGGCCTGAGCTCCACCAAGATCCAGCAAACTCCAAGGCCAGTGTCCTTTCAGAAACAGACACTCTTCCACAAGTCTGAAGTGTGAGCAGTCTACAGAAGACGTACAATGGCAATGAACTGACATGAACTGTCTGTCCTTCGTACCATGGCAAGTATCAGTCTGGCTAGGTGGCTAGGCGTGATAGATTGACAACAACTCAAAGCACACTACACGTATGGCAGTGCAGATGTCAAACTGCGAGGGTTCGCATTAAGTTGTAGCATTTATAGCTAAGACTTTCAATGTTTCCATCTAATAGCTGATTATATTCCACTTTGGCCACACTGAGTCTCAACACGGATCACACCAGCGTTGACTAAAACGAAAGAATGGCTATCGTGATGGGCTACCAGATTTGTCCTCCATATTCAAGGACTGGTCTAACAAAGAGATATTTCCTGGATAAACGTCCCTCAAATTGAAGTGTGTAGTCGACTCTGCAACAAAATGTTCTTCAAAGAACAGTGAACCTGAACCTTTAGTTCTCTGTCAAATCACGTCATAAGGAGACGAAGAGGCCAGGGCCAGTTTATTGGTTTTCGCTGTCAAGTCAAAATTTTGTCAAAGTGGGCGTAAAGGTTGCAAACTTGGTACGCCATCACCTTTGACTGTACTTCTACAGAAAAATGTGGTACGCCATCTGTTAGCATATGTCCAAACTAACCCAAATATCAAATTTTATCAAAATCGTTACATCAGCCCTAGTTGAAGTACCCCTAACATTGGGATTAGAAAGAAAATTCCGATTTCGCCGTGAATTGTGACCCCACAGACTCCAAAAGTTTGAAGCAAATACGTCCACCCGTTTAGGCTCCAGTCCTAGTCACAGACAGAGAGCCATGGTTAGAACTTGACTATTGTCGACGTGAAGGTCAAGAAATTTTTTTAGAACCGAGTTGAGTAGTTGTTCAAATTACCCGGACAGATACAGTCAAAGTCATTACAAGACATGCAGTGAAAATCAGAGGGCCAAGATCGCTACCTTGAAGGACCCCGGAAATGACAATGATAGGGTTGGATGAAGACGGTTCACCAACACAGTGAATCCGTTGAGATCCAAGTGGGACTGCATTCCTTTGGCTGCAGTCACTCTTTCCACCTACCTATGCACTGGGAGGACATTGTATCATAAACGATGGTTTCAAAGATCCTCAGTATGCAAGAGAGTCTAGCGAGTGGCCAATGATTGGAAATTTCTGTTTTAGGATCTGTTGTGTGCAAGAGGATCTTGTAAGCAGAGGATGATCCCAAAGCAAAGAAATGGTCCAATGTGTTACTTGGCGAAACGATACACTTGTAAGTAGCTATCGGAGTCTGATGAGAAAATCCAATAAATATGTGGAGCTAGAAGCGCATCCTCCACTGGATTAGGGTGATACGAGTGCGAAAGAATTTATGAAGGTAAACACGAACTATACGAAGGTGGATCTCCGTTCAAAGATGATGTCAGATGCGTGAAACGAGAGAACGTTTGATATATTGCAGATCTCCGATCCTTCGGGGAATAAAGACCTTCAAGAAGGTTTCAAGGTTTCTCCCTGATACAGATCAGAAGTCAGCTTTCTTGCAACCAGGCTAGATTTACCAAGCATTTTGCAAAGAGTCTCATCGATTGCAGATCCCAGGAACTCATGGAGTACATATATTTGGGCTCCAAGGTAGTATCTGTTTTTATTTTT
Organism: Xylota segnis; assembly: GCA_963583995.1. Taxonomy (NCBI): domain Eukaryota; kingdom Metazoa; phylum Arthropoda; class Insecta; order Diptera; family Syrphidae; genus Xylota; species Xylota segnis. Next base: position 55,217,559 of record OY757237.1, on the reverse strand, counting down.
CACCATCGCCGGGTATATTCCATACTAACAGTTGATCTCCCTGAATTTCTGCTGAAGATCCGAACTCCAGAAGCACATACCAGAATGCCACGACTCCTAGTATGTACTACAGATTGAGAAAGTCTCACACACGAACTTGTACAGGTAGGTCTATACCACACTATAACGATTGAAAGTAAGTATGATTTGGAAATGTAGATGCAAATGTGATCCATTTAACTTAAGGAAGGCAGGACACCTCATGTATTGAACAATCAAACGAAGTAAACCCAACTAAACAAACAGCAACTTCACAATGCCACTTGGAGCTCTCGGCCTTAGTCCAAAAGCCGAAATATGTCACCGGAAAAACGTACCACGCCCTCTACCCTGGTTATTGTTGTCTCAACTGCTCATTACATCCGGCAAGGTCGCCTGACACTGAGCCGTGTTTGTTTTAATTTCCAAATTCCGTGACTGTATCCAGTGCTTCACCCCATAACCCTACAATTTTCTACTTGACTGCAGTTCGGTACTAAAATCGAAAGACTAACTGCTGGTTAAACGTCTGCAACGGCCATGACTGTCAAAATTAAACAAAATACTAATTTGTATAAAAGCCTCTGTATACAGTCGTTCAATCATCAGTTGATTCGGTGTACTATTCCCTTACAGATACTTCTTCCAACAATTCCTACCAAAATGAGATTCTTCGCAGTTGTTGTAGTGCTGTGCACTTTCGCAGTCGCAATTAAGGTTTGATCACAAGCACCCTACCTGTCAACATTCTGAGTTCAAAATTTTCCAACAGGCCGGCATTACGAAGGAAGAAATGATGCAAGCCATCCGTCCTCTGATTGCGGGATGCTTGGAAGAAACCGGAGCTACAGACGGTACTATACGAGTGCGGAGTTCAAATTCTAGTTTAATGAGTATTCTTGTATCCTTTAGCTGATGTTGACGTCATGGTCAGGCATGCGCCAGCTCTGAACAGGGAGACCAAGTGCCTCCGCTCATGCATGATGAAGAAAATGGAATTGGTAAGTGCTGGGGGGTTTCGAAATAGAAATGATTTATGGACCGATTTTCGTTAGTTGAATGCTGACGGTAAATTCGTCAAGGAAAATGCATTGAAGATCGCTGAACTGCATTCTCATGGAGATCCTGCGAAGATGAAAATCGCCGAGGAAGTTACAACCGTTTGCAGGGACATCGCCGTTCCTGATGATCAGTAAATACGTTTACAAGTCCCAATGAGCACCTTTTACAAAACTTCTCCTTTTATAGCTGCGAAGCTGCAGAAGCTTACAAAATGTGCATAACATCGGAGGCCAAGAAGCACGGAGTGAACATGATTGACTAAATCCTTGCACTCACTACGATGTCCACGAAGGGAGGTACCTACTCAAAAGCCATCGGAATCAACTGGAGAATCTGTTTCTTAAATATTCAAATTTCGGGACACGGTTTATTGTTCTTAAACAAATTTATTAAATTAAAAAAAAAAAAAAAAAAATTAGCAGCACACACAAGGCTCCTAGCCTTAAGAACTCTTTTTACACAATTTTCTAATCCTCAAAGCTTATGGTTCTCGAACATGCACTTTTGACGTGCAGTGTATGCATGCTGCACTGCGTTAAAAATTGCATTAAAACATTCAAAACCTTCTGATGACCCTCGAGGCCATCCCTGTACTTGTGCGACCTTTTTCCGGTTCGTATAGCAGTCTCCTTCCAAAAGAAATTGCAACTTGTTCTCGAAAATGTCATTTACTTTGACAGCGCGTACAGTTGCTTCTAAGAGTATGTCACCGGTTATCTCGCCGAGTCACAACACAACCCTGACAAGTGCTGCGAATAAGCAGCAAAGTGAGCCTGTCAGAGTACCTAAGTTTTGTACTCAAAAAACCAGGGTCTAGCTTCTAACAGCTATATTCCATTCGTGTGAAGAGTATAACCTACTCAACACGAATGGAAATGTTAAATGCCATTACTGGAGGACTTTTATATTCGTTCGGAAAACCTTTTACGATAGTTATACTCTTGAATGTTTGTCAGACGTTTACGAGAGGTGGGTGGGTGAAGGTCGAAATGAACAGAAATTCCGAGAATGGAAAGCATTTGGTTGGACACCGATTTTAAAGGCTTTTTCAACAGGGACATAACAATTTCGTATTTTAAAACAAACGCACCCTTAGACCTTTTTTCACTTAAGTCGATGTCCGAAGGTCCGTCACGATTTACATTTTTATAATGGTGAAGTCCATGAACAAGCAACGTTTAAAAACTACTAAAAGATACTACCTTTTTAAAGATACTACTGATGGTCACAACTCTAAGAGGCCTTACTACAATTTTTGGTCGTAATGACCGTGCTACGAGACTGAGAAATGGTAGAATGGTATCTACATAATCCTACTGGCAGTCAGAATTGGGTGAGAGCATTGATTTCGCTTAAGTTCACCTTACAGGTTTCGTTAGCACTCAGATTCCAATTTAAGAAACACTCGACTCTGCTCCTTGACACATTCTTTGTTTCTCTGCTGATTCAACAGGTTCTTTCAACTGAATCTGATATGGTTTTGAAATCATGAAGCTTTCCCATTTTGATTGCACCTACGAATGACGATTCACATCGTCACAGACACCACAGGATCCCTGCAGAGAAAAACAACACCCAGTGACTCACACGAACGTTCACATCGAACTCTTCAGATAAATAACTAGGTACGGATCCAATTACCAGTCTTACCTTCTACGTGAGCACCCACACTTAACCTTGCCGTACAGCACAAAGCCCACTCACGACAAGGCGCGCTCATTAATCAAAGCCCCACGAACCACGTGGAGGAAATGTAATCCTTCGCATTACCCTAACGCACACCTAACCCATCTGGCAAATAGTAGGAAACAAAGCAGACTGTCAAATTCTGGCCAACTTCCCCACAAGTCCCTTTTTCAAAACAAATCCAATTTCTTTCACATCAGTACCGCCATGCCGCCCACACACGCCACCAGCCTCCCACCCGCCCAATGGCATCTCTAGCCTAACATCACATGACAGTTAATTCGAAATGAAGTTTCTACCAAAAAGTAGCACAGGAACGGGCCCGCTGGTCCATAATTAATTCCTCGTTCCTACAACTCGCCACCAGTAGTCGTCGTATCTTGCAGCAGCTTATCAATTTAACTACTGGATTCCTTTTGCGACATTCGCGCTGCATGTCTGCATGTATGGCGCCTCGGCCTTTCACCATTCGACGACGACGACAACGACGATGGCTTACACACAAATAGTTGACATGATGCCATGACCAAATGGCAGAAAATAGAAAGAAACAAGAAAGACACGAGAAGAGATAGTCAAACGAAATTGATATCGTCAAGTCAAGCGGACAAAATGTCACATGACATTAAGGTGCATGACACCAAGGCTCATGGCTACACGCTGGGGACTGAGGATGGGGAAAGGAGGCTATTACATGGTAGTTAGGTATTTTAATCTCGCCCTAGGTTAATTGTTAAGTGATTGTCACATGGATTTCGGGCCAAAAGGAGGCGGGTAAGTGGCTTGTGATGACGTTCCCAGGTATTTGGGGAATTGGCCATTCGATGTGGAATGAATTGTGTTCTTAGTGCTTTGGCTTACAAAGGGAATCCGTGTATCCATTACTTGATTGTCTGGGAACTTGTGTTGTTTTCAATACTCTATGGCATCGGTGAGAAACAAGAAAACAGAATCAAGGTTATGGATACAAGGTGCGAGGAGTGAAATCTGTCGAAATATATTTCAACAACCAAGCAGATGCCTGCTGTTGTTATTGCAAAAAAAAAGGAGCAAATATTTGGAGCGACAGGTCCTAGCTTCCTACAACCATTGGTGTTGGGCGTGTAATATCCTTTACACGAATGGAAGAGGTCTACTGTTTTATTTGAGAATTATTTTCTCGGCTATTATACTCTTGAATGTTTGTCAGACGTTCGCGAGTGAAGGAGGCGTGAAAGAAATTTTTGGTATTATCTGGAGATCGAACTGTTCCGTAGTTCAACTAACTCCGTGTTCCACCAGGCTAAAACAAATAACTTCGGAAGGGAACCCTGTATGGACTCTATCTCTGGTTTTGGAATGCGCTGTAAGTAATCCCGTATATTAGAAAGAAACCACGAAGCTTCTCGAAAGTATCTTGCCACTCGTTCATACTAAGTGGTTTCAAGGCCCCAGTTAAACAATTCAATGCTGTACACTGCAAGGCAGTACCATTAACATCTTCCCGGACAGTTCAACAGTCTTAGAAACATTAGCTAACCAATGAACCAACTTGACGTTGTTGAAGAAATCCAAGCAAAAATTTGCAAACTTCGCAACCTCCAGGTAGGTCAACCTGATTTGGGTACCAAGTCACAGCAATTTAACAGAGAACGAAGCCACGTATAAACTGACCATATAGGGTGAACTGACCACTTGGATACGACCACTGTCATAGCCGTATAGGTCGTTAGGACTTGAAGCAGTTCCATGTTCCCAAAATTCTACGTTAATATGTGGAAAGGGCTGCAAACCTGCATGGGTTGCCAAGGACATGACTCAACGCCCTTGTGCCCGTCAGGCAAAGAAGGCACTCGATCTAGAATACAGATGATTGGTGTATACACCGGACACAAGAACACCTTTATACTAGGACTGGTGACATCCAGCACTCACCTGGGATACGAGGAAGAGGAAGAAAGCCTCGACCACTTCATCTCGGAACGCCCTTTATTAGAGACGTTATGTTGCAAACACCTGGCAAGAGATATCCTATCCAGAAGGTCCTCCGAAATGCGACGAAGAATATTTGTATCCCGATCCCTCTGAACAAACCCAGGTGTATAGTCTTTATTCGAATATTCAACTCTGATTACCATCATTGTCGACAGTCAAGTGCTTGTTTCCAAAGGTTAACTTGAATAAGAAATAATTCCTGTAGAATTGTAGAAGCGTTCAGAATCCACTCTAGCTCCGTTGGGGTACCTCAAGGCTGTATCCTTTGACCAACGCTATTTATGGTAGTCAACAGCTACGTATGTTATCCGTACCACAACGATGGAGGAAAGCGAAACTCAGGGGAACCTAGCAGTCAATGATATCTGTTTGCTGCCAGCTAAACATTGGCGAAGAGCTGGTCGAGAAATTTGCGCGTCAGACGTTTAATATGACTGCGACATGTAGAGCGGATGGGTACGAATTCTTCGGCTCGCTGAGTCTTCGAGTCCCGCCCAGAGGGACAAGGCAATATGTACAGACGCGGTTGAGACCTCCCTTTAGGTGGCAGGAATAAGCAGAAGGGAACTTACAAAGTCCAACTGGAAGCATCGGTTAATAAGGTCGAGACAATTCAAAGCTTAGAGAGAATGTTTTCTGGCCACCGTTGCGTTGGTGAATGAATGTGGTCCAGAATCTTCAAATACTCCAACTTAAAAGAGAATCGCTTAGAAATCCATTAACATCACCGACAGATGAAGAACATCGGTCATGTTCTGGAACACGAAGAGGAATTTGTGACCCAATCCAATCCGACAGGAAATCAGTTAGAGTTTGGAATGAAAAACTGAGGGCTGAATGTTACAGTCTCCGAAATAAAAGTTTATCCAGGAGCAAAGCATAAACTCTTTGAAGGGCAATCCAAGTTAACTCGGAAAAGACTTATTAGACTGAAACTTCACCTAACATTGTGTCGCAACTTCTACTCATTCAATCATCGATTAACATGAGTTTCTATGACTTTTAAGTCAGAAACTTAGGACTGCCTGTGGCAATATCTCTCATTGTATCTCTCACCAAAGTCTGTACTGTGCCCAAATGGAGAAGCCCTTCTTCAAACATCTCCTAATCACCAGTCAGCTTTAGAAAATTACATGTCTACTTGTCCCGAATCCAGAGATCCAATAAATCTCAAAAAAAAAAGAAAACAGAGAACAGAAAACCAAACATTAACATTCGAGAACAAATACTTTCGAGACCAAATGAATATCTGCAATAAATCAAATTTATTACAACCCTTCCCGCCTCCCATTAATAATCTCCATTTGATTAAATTAACTTGCCTCGCTCTGTGCCCCTCTATGTAAATACACCGCCGCCCGATAGAATAGGAAGCAGAGAAACTTTGGAAGAACATTTCGAAACCTCGCCCATTAAATCAAACCTAATAGCCGCTGTATCTGTGGTAAGCATCAAGCTTCCCAATCGCATGGAGATTCGATTTGTTCCATTAGTACTAGTATATACCCTCAATCGAGATGTAAACCGTATTCCCCGTCCCGTAATTACACTACAATGACCCTATTCCTCTGCACTGTCGGTCCTTCACCGTCCATCTGTCCGTCCGTACGTCTTTCGATTTCAAAACAACGATTATGCTTCGAGCTTTTTTTTGTGTTCGAATCTCTTGTGTGGCTGGCTCTTGGATGGGGTTTATGGTTTTTAATAAAAAATTCCAAACACAATTGGGAATCAGAACAAACGCCGAGGAGAGAGAGAGGATATTGACAGGCGACAAGTCGACTTGTCGAGACGAGACTACAAAACGAGAGATTTGTTTTGATCGTGAAACTTGTGGCGCGCGGTTCTCTCCAAATTACGTTCAAGTTTTGTAGTTTTTTTGTGTTTTTTGTGTTTTTTTTGAAGGGTTGTCCGAAGTGACCTCATTCCGGGACTCCTCTACTTGATAATTCACTACGAATGTGGCGCGCAGAGTAATAAAACAAAAGCATTGTGAATCGAAATGAATAAAAGAAAGATTAGGACGCAGAGTGAGAGACGACAATTCGATTGTATTCTCATGAATTAGGTTTTTTTTTCTTTTTTTTTATTTTGTGTTTTGGAAAGAAATTCTTTCGGAAGTCATCCTAAGTGATTTGTGTTTATAGTTCAAAAATTACTTAGTTTGAGGGAATTTCAAATTTCGGAATCGATGTCAATGGGTGGTCCAAGTTGGACGAAGTTTGAACGATGCTCTCACGAACTGAACACCGTGGTGACTTCAAACAACTGGGTGACTCTATAAGAGTCAAAAATGCTGCTGTTGCACTTTGCTTTGTAGCAACAAATGTGGCTTGTTGCAACCTCGTATAGCTCACTGACATGTACGATGTGGTGCCTGGTGGACTTCCTTAGAAGCCTTTAGCCGAAATCATCTAACTAAAGTCCAACCATCAGCTTGAATGCACATAAGGTGTGAACTTCATATGACACGCTCTGCAGCACTGGACATTTTCTTTCACCTGGCACCGCTTTTTGGAAGTCCACTAGTGCAGCTGTCTGTCCCAAGCAATATCTCAAGTAATCGAGTGAGGACTTTGGTCATTTTGAATGATTTTGGCATAGCTTCCGAAAACAACCATCTCTTCTAGGACATCCTGGAGCGAAAAAGTGTTCCTGGAAGACGCGTCGATTCAGTTTTGTACTGAGACCTCCTTCCGTCTTCTTAGTCATTGTAACGTCTTGCAGACGGAATGAATGGCGATGACTGAAGTCCTATCTTGGCCCAGGAAATACGTGATATCCGCCACAGATATGGCCAAGCGGCAATGAAATTCTTAAAATCCTTCTGCAGTACGTTGCTCTAGACTGCCGTTCGTCTCTCAAGAGAGGTCAGATCAGCTTAATATTCACTTTTATTGGGTGTCAGGGTATAAAGAAATCTCAATGAATTGCAGAGTCGATCAACTCGCCAGACATAGAACTACTGTACCCATCTTACCAGGTAAACCTTAGGTATCTCACTCCTTACATAATAAGATACATCATATCTTAAGAGGACTATGCGATAATGTGTCTTGCGACAAAACAGATTCGACCTAAGCTGGATAAAAGATTGCAAGACATTCCCTAATAGGACTGGTCTTGGTGTACATTCAAAGGATTTTGGAGAAATTGCAGAGATGAAGAGGAGGAGGAATCTATTCTCCAAATTCTCTGCAGCTCCCATGGACTGTTTCTGAAAACAAGTTTCACTTGGCACCCTTCTACTACAATAAGGATGGTGTACTACGCTTTAGTAGTACATATGTATGTTCTAAGTGTAGTGGCAATAGCTGGCAGCTAACTTAGGTTAGTAAGGTTCAAAGTAACTAAAGTTCGCATCAAGTTGCATACACTGAAGGACAGCCTGCCAGAGCAAACAACAGGAAGCTGAGGTATAATACCGATGAAGGAGTAAAATACTACAACGTGACGGCGGGAGTCCCACAGGGATCGGTTTTAGGGCAGCTACTGTGGAACATCATGTACGACGGAGTCCTACGATTAGCGCTACCTGGCGGAGTAACGATAATTGATTCGCCTAATGTCGGTGGACCTGGATATGCCAGAAGGATTTTACTCTCAAGAGTTATCCGCCCCAGTCTGGGCGCAAGCACTAAGGACGAAGGAGACCAAAAGGAGACTATCGTCAACATACAGACTCTGTGCGCTACGGACAATCAGCGGCTTTCGAGCCATCTCAGACGAGGCCGCCTTTGTTATAGCTGGAATGGTCCCCATCTAAGCTGAGGATATACAATAAAAGAACGCTGAGCCACCACGACGTCAATGGCATCAAAATGATTACAGTGGAAGAAAAGCATCAGCAGCTATGTGGCAAGTTCGCTGGTCCAATACAACCAAAGGCAGATGGACATACAAACTGATACCGACAATCAAAGACTGGATAAGTCGAGAGCATGGGGACTGCAACTACCATCTTACGGCGGTCACGGCGGTAATCGCAAGTATCTCCACAGATTCGGACATGACAGCTCTCCATCCTACCCGGAATGTGCAGACGAAGACGAAGATACGGAGCACGCAGTATTTTACTGCAAACGTTTCACGGCATGGAGAATTACTCTGCCCCTTCATAACAGAGGCTCCAAAATGAGCTGCGGAGAATAGAGAGGCTAAGAAAAGCAACAGAAGCAGCAGAAGCAGCAGAAGCCTTAGAAGCAGGCGACACAAGACGAATAGCTTGATTTGCTAACCAACCCCGCGAAGTAATACCTAATGGCAGTCCCGCGGGGGGAATGGTTGAAGTCTGTGTATGTTGGTGAGGTTTAGTACGTAGGCATGTATCGGCTGATTTATGTCGGGACCAGGTATATTAATCGTGCATGCCACTAGCGCGGGCTATTGGCATCTTTAGAATATTCCCCACCTCCCTGCGCAACCAGACAAAAAAAAAGCCTCCCAAAGCAATTTGATTGGAAACTATTTGGCGCTGTTACTCCTGTCAAAGATCAATCGGTTTGTGAATCAAGCTGGTAAAAGGAAGGAAGGAAGGAAGGAAGAAGTACCTCAGGAACGGTGGGAACTAAGTTCGTCCATCGCAACAGATTCCCATTGACTGCTTATGCGAATTCGCCAACAATAGCTGTGATGGCGTTGAAGACTTTCGGGTCTACGAATGAATGAGGCATCCCGACTGAGAAGGATTATGGCCCATACCGCCAAGAGCTCTGGTTTCGTTAATATGACATCGAATGCTGCACAACCTTCAAGGTTGCTATCATCAAGAACGGATCACTGTCGGTGGCTTTCGATGCATCGCCCAAGAGCTGCAGTTTATATTCGCATGCTTTGTACTACGAGAATGCAAGAAGGAAATAGACCAGTTGGATCATGGTCTACATACATATAAGGTCTATCTACTGCGGTAATAACATTCTCAACCATGAAGCCAAATGGTAGCCCGAAGCCGTTCACGAAATCTCGTTATACCCGCATTTGGTGCTTCAATGATGCTGGCATTACAGCCACAGTCTATGGAGATTGACTAACTATTTTCGAGAGTAAGTTCGGTGATTTGCCGGCTCTTGACTGTTTTCTTTAGCCCCATGAACAACGCTTATATGCTTAAGACCCTAGACGCTCCTTGGGCGAAATGGAAAATTTATGGCATTCACTCGTGGAGACGTTTCTGTGAAGGGCATTTGAATGACGTTGTGTTCCATGAACAGTGGGTAATTTTTTTCTCATATTTTAAACACAACCTGCTTTATGTAGGGCGCTGGTAATGGAAAGCCCTTACGAATAGCAATGGAAGGTGCATGGACAAACATTTTCCGAAAATTACGGTAACACGAATGGTCTTTAAGTATCCCACTGTACCTATTTTTTCTTCAGCACATCTGTCGAGAAGGTCACCTCGAATCGGAAGGCCCTCAACCAGCTCTGAAGACAGAAGAGATCCAGCTTCCAGGACCTCCTAAGAACCAAATAAAGCCAAAAAACGATCCCGATTTGTAGGCCCTTCAATGAGGTCGCGAACGATCATCTGGTCTTTGGTATCATTGACGAGGGACGAATGTATAGAATCGGAGGCTTTTGAAGGCACAAGTGTTGCCAGGCATTCTCTACCACTGCTTGACTAGCCTCACGTTAGTGCCGCATCAGACTGGAGCCAACTTATTGATTTGCAGCGACGAGAATGCAGCTGACTATATCCGGTGGGCAATCTCGAAGCTATGACCTGGCCTCAAGCTCAAGACTGTATACAAAGCCGAAATCCGCACTCTACCAAGAGCCAGAGTTTGAGCGTCATTCTACGGCTTATAGGGATACAGAATCTTGATTTACAATTCGAGTGTCATATCCGAGAAGCTTAAACTCTGCCTTGTCCCGGCGTTGGGCGCCAGTTAAATTCGTAAATAACTTATCGGGAATGTAAAGAAGTCTTCAAAAGACAGAATGGATATAATAGACAGTGCCGGGTCTACTTCAGCCAGCAATCGCATTGAAAGTCCCTCTTGATGACACGACTGTTGGATGATTTTCCTTTTTTCTGCCAGTTGTTGTCTCCATTTACAGGAACGAAAGGTTGAAATCTGATGGAATCCAAAGCCTGCAGACTTATTGGTACGTGTTACTGCTTTACTGTCCCACGTGCCATTGCCTTATTGTGTTAAAGGCGGCCAAAACCCGCCAACTTGGAAGGCAAATTATTCTCACAAAAGCACGAGGTGGACGCAATCTATGCAGTCTATGACATCAAGTCATTCCATCATTCAGTCCAAACGACCATTTACTGGATCGAACTTGGAGCTTTTCGAAGCACGATTTCAGTTATAAAAAGTATATACAGATGCACATCACGTAAAAATGCAAAATCCACGTACTTGACGTAAACTCAAATCAGCTCCCAACACTGTCAGATACTTCAGATGTTATACTCCACACACCACTTGTTTTATTCAGCTTACACCCCTTCTCTTTTAGAATAAATACAAATGTACGTATGTACAGACTTGTGTACTGAACAGACTATGTAACTCAATACTTCATCCATTATTTTCCACTCTAAACAGAGGGATTACACCGACATGGCCTTAAACTAAAGCACTGGCAAACAATTACCATTTGAAACAAATTCATTCAATCATTAGCACCTTTGCTCTCCCATTTACGATCCCGATAAACATGCTAACGAGGTAAAAATAAATTAAACAACTTTCGTCTTGTTTTGATAGCGCGTTACAACCCCGCACTTCCTCCCCCAAGCAACCTTTTAATCTCAAAAAACCATCCCATCCCGAAGCCATCACAACATTTTTCGTTGGCCCTTCTGCCTTCTGTGGAACAAACATTGAATGTAAACAAAACAAAAAGATGAAAACCAAAAAAAAAAAAACACAAATTTTGATTTTGATTTTGACTAGGCATTGACAGGCTTAGACCAGACCATACCCACACACACACGTGAACGCTAATTGGAGCAGCTCCGCGCACCATTTCAATGTTTACAACTGGATTCGGATATGGATTGTGTGATGAAAATGGGAAAACTATTCCCTGGGGAATCATTTTACAATCCCGCTCTCGGTTTTTCTTTTTCCAATTTTTTTGGTAAAAATATGGCACTCGGCTTGGAGATATTAATTTCCGATTGCGGCAGCCATTCATAGCCAAACTGGCGGAAGCTGAATTTGGAAAATGAATTTTCGCCTCTGCGCGAGGAACCGAGAAATGCAAAGCGAAAGCGGATAATTGAAAATTTATTACGAAAATGACAATGTTTTCCAATTTCGACTTTCGAAATTCAATATACGACCGGAAATGGGGGTGCACGGGCACGGGGTGCTGAGAAAATCAATTTCCTAACATAATTAACGCTGGCTTATGTCAGGGATACTCTGCACTGCAGCAGGGAGCCGACGACGGCATGGTTAATTGGTATTTTAAGTGAGTGTGTGCCTGGGTGAGCGAGAGGTATGGGCGGACGTCTGAAGTGTAATTAGAGATCGATATTGTCCCAGGAATAGATAACACTCAGTGTAATCGAAGTGAGTGTATGGGTGGGGGGATGAGTGTAAGATGCGTTCAAGGATGGGCAAACCTTGGCCCAATAAAGGGTGACCAGATAGCAAAGATACTTCTTTCAGTTGCTATGTTTCAGCAGCTGTCAACGTTACCAATGACATCGAGGTGTCAAAATATTCAGCAAGCTTTGCCATTCCATCACGCATGCTTGCCGAACTGCCGCACATTATTAAAAATTATCGAAACTCCGGCTCAGTTTTAAATATGCAACGTGAGGTCGGTCGTCATCATGGCTTCAGTGTGCAGGCAATTTTCAGCGTAGGTACACTCATTCGGATCTTAAGCCACCAACCAGACAGAGATTCGTGCGAAATGAAGAAAACATAGCAGCCAGTATCGAAGAAGACCCAGAAAGGTCGATTCGCCGCCGATCAACTGAATAGGGCTATAGGCAGACAGTCAACCCGGCTTATTTTGCGGTTGGATTTGAAAAAAGAATAACAAGAATTGACAAAAGTCATACCATCCAAGAAGAGGTTTTCGGTATCGAGCTCTGTGCCAGAGGCTGCTTCAGAAGAAACCCCCGAAGATCATAAGGAAATATTTTGTCAGATAAAGACTTTGCGTCTAAGGTGTTTAAAAATAATCTGCAAATCCTCCTACAGCTAGCTGTAGACAGTAAAAGTCACAGAAATATGGGGCCAAGGACATATAGACATCCCTGGCAACGAGGCTGCTGACAAACTTCCTAGATCCGTTGAGGATTCTCCATAGATTGGCCCTGAAGCATTGGTGTCCATACAGCTAGCTGTAGACAATAAAAATCGCAGTAATATAGGGCCAAGGACATATAGGCATCCCTGGCAACGAGGCTGCTGACAAACTTCCTAGATCCGATGAGGAATCTCCATAGATTGGCCCTGAAGCATTGGTGTCCATACAGCTAGCTGTAGACAATAAAAATCGCAGTAATATAGGGCCAAGGACATATAGGCATCCCTGGCAACGAGGCTGCTGACAAACTTCCTAGATCCGTTGAGGAATCTCCATAGATTGGCCCTGAACCTCGAAAGGTTCTTCTACATTTCTTCGCAAATTGGCTTAAATTTATCGCTTTCGCTTACGGACCTACTATGCACTCACTGGTCTCTCAAATATCATTTGGTACAAGCCACCCGACTATGCCTTGATGACATTGAAACTCGGGCTCACTTGGTACAAGCCAACCGACTGTGCCTTGAAGACATTGAAACTCGGGCTCACCTGGTAAAGCCAACCGACTATGCCTTGAAGACATTGAAACTCGGAGTAGGCTCAAACACTTCCACAAAGCCCTCACTTCGCCTTCTGATGTCACATGCTCTTCAGCTCAAACAGTTCTAAGCTCCATTCATGGACTTGATTTCAGCTAGTCGGCTAACCTCCACACCGTCTTTCAAGGGATAACACACAAGGTCGCCAGATCATAGTGCATCTGGAGGCTATTTCAAAACGAAAAAAAAGTTTGGATCCTATGAACAGAGAACCTGAGCCAACCCTAGCTCGTGCATAGCTGATTTGTTGATACTAAGGCTTTACCTAGCGCAGATCTTAATGACATTCCCATAGGTATCGAGACTTTGGTTTCGTGTTTGAAAAACACGAAGTTCAACTTCAGATTCCACCTTCGATTCGTCTGTGAACCAAATCAGATCTGTAGCGTCCAGGCCGGAACACCATTAGACCAGTTGGTACAGTCCAATATTTCTACCTTAAATAACCTTTTGAAACTGTATGTCCTGACCGTGGTGCCGAATTGAGTCCAGAACTTTCAGATGTCCCAATGATTACCTGGTTTACTCTGCATCTTAATAGCTATTCTAGCCGCCATCTTCCTAATGAAGATTTCTGGAGGTGAAAGCTGAAGAACAGCTACTAATGTTGCCCCGAGTACCCATGACACCTCTGATACCGAGCAAGACAGACTCTTGAAGCTTAGTTGCCGTTGTCTGTCTGAGAACTTTCGGCCACTAATCGATAGCCTGACGTGGCACTAGGCCTCACCAACATTCAACACATCCAGAGTGTAATTCTTGGATTTAGACGCCAAGTCCTGCCGTAAAGGCGTCTACTGGCCCACTAGTGGCTCTAGTGGCATTGAACATGGCAGACTCGATATATACCAGGTAAGCCGTTTGTCAACCCTATCAAGCCGATGTAGTCAGCCTCCCGGGAATAAACTTAAGAGCTGCCTTCGATGCTGATAGGGCCTACATTGAACAGTGTTGTTCCAAGGATTGACAGATCAGGTCCTTCTCTGCTGACTCATTCCTAGACACGGTCGCGCTGTCCTTACCAGGAGTAAATAAAACCAACCATTGGCGATACAAGTACACTAGAAGATTCCGAACTACAGATGACCGCAGAGCGGGAGTAAGACATTTAGAACTGTGTACATAGCCTGAGAACTCGCAGTTTTAAGTGACTCAGCTCCGCCTAGGTCTAACTGCAATTTAAGTGTAATTTTTGTTTAACTTTTCGTCAGATGGCAAATAAATTGTTGAATTTCCTACGAACCTTACTCAGCAGAATTTTTTTCTATTTTCAGTTTTTCACTAGAAGACCCGGCCAAGTTGGTAAACACACTTCACTACTTGAACAACTCATAACCCTTGCTAGCTCTTCGAGTTCGTTTTTTTTTGTTTTTTTTTTTTGCAAAACATTTCTAAATTACTGCTCTGGCTTCTCCACAACACAATTACCTGCACGCACAGGGGAGAGGAGGAAAGACAAAAATAAAACATAAAACTAAAACTAATAAACCAGAGAAGCAGAGAAGCAGATAACAAAACAACACCGCGAACAGCCTTGAAATTTGCGTAATTTCCTCTCCACTGGTTCTAAAGGCTCACCAAGTTGCTGTCTAATTTTCAATGTCACTCATAAAAATTATGACAGCTGCTGTGAACCAACAACAACAACAGCAACAAGGTAAAGACCAACAGCAAAAAAAAAAAATGAACTCATTTGCTTGCTAAGCAATTTAGCCAGAGCTACAATGAGATTGTCTTTTCGGAGTAATTTGCGTGCCTCGGATTCGTTATCGAGCCACTTTAAGCAGACTTGTTTGCTTGTAACTTGGCTCGTAATTAATTGTATCTGGGTATCTGGTGTTGAAAACACTAGACAACGAACACGCAGTTGATTTATGCCACTTGACCGAGACCACAGAGTTTGCCACTTGGTGGTGGTTTGAAACAAAAAAAACAGAGTTTACAACGTTCAGGGTATTGGACGTGTCAGTTTGTTATTAACTTTTGTACACAAATCACAGGAGTCGTAAAAATTTGTACTTTGAGCCAATTGGCAGTGGAGAGCTGGAACTGATTGTATTCTATAGTCCTATTCCTAAGCAGGAAGCGACTATCTGTCGGGCCATAAAATCGCAACACGTGAATGTTTTACATCAAGCGATTCGCTACGCCACACTACAATCGAATTGGTTTTCAGATACAAACTCCTGTTGGCGATGCTGAGGTCAAGAACTGGTCGATTAGATTTATGAGCTTTCAAACATTACTTACGTACATATGTATACAATACTTAAGTTTAAGCCAGTTGTGTATGTGTCTTACCTGAAAGAAAAAAAAGAGAGAACATCGATTAGAAAGGAATTGTTAAAGATCGTACCCATGAGTACGTAATAAAGAATAACGAAGTGAGTGAGTGAATTTGAAATTGAATATGGGGTCCCACATGGTTGGCAGCTGACACCTGCACTGTTTAGACATCAGTGGGCAAGTGCACTGAGACGTATACCTAACAGGCAATCATTTCTGAAGAGTTAGACAGTCCAAAAATTACTGACGTCCACTTTGCCACTCAAAGAACTTCCCTGCCTTCAAAAAGGATCCTGCCAACAAGGTCTCACGGGCCATACTCGTAACTCAATCGAGCCATATGACATTCCTTTACAGAGTTGCAGCATGACCCTACTCTAACATAATGATCTAAAGGTCCTTCTGTTCCAATAGTTCTTAGGAAACATGTACATAGCGCTTATAACAGTGAAGCTGATGGTATTGTCCAAGGCAGAGCCCTATCCCGAAGAAGTAAGGAGACTCTATATAAGTCACTGATCATCCCAGTCCTGCTTTATTGCGCAGAAGCATGGACTCTGTCTAAAGCGGATGAAGAGATACTCAGTCGCTTCGAGAGAAAGATTCTTCGTGTAATTTTCGGTCCCATTTCCGTTGACAATCTTTGGAGGAGGAGATGCCACGACGAACTATACAGCAACATCGACCTAGTTAGAAAAATGCGCAACAGTCGTTCAAGATGGCTAGGACATGTAGATTGAATGAACACCAATGCTCTGGCCCGTAGAGTCTTCGAATCAAACCCGGAGGGACAATGCAGTAAGAAAAACTCCTCGCCTTAGGTGGCGCGCACAAGTGAAAGGAGACCTCAACTGACTTGGCTTTAGAGGCTTGTTGGTTGAAGCCCAAGTTCACCCCGAACTGTAACGCCACCTAAGTAAGTAAGTAAGTATGGTAAAGGTTGAGCTACGTGCCTCAGCTCAGCAGAAAAGCTACAATTCATCTGGAACGGATCGTATGATACACTATCCTCCTTGTTAAGTAGCCATCATGAAGTGGGCGTGGCCGCACAGCAGTATGTTGTTACGATATCAAGCAAAATTTAATGAAAATCAGTTCTTTCCATGAAAACGCCCACAAAAAGTGGGCGTGGTCAAAATGTTTGTTTTCCGTTTCATACAAAATAGACCAGACTCTTGAAGCAACATTCTATACATCCAGAGTGTAATTCTTGGATTTAGACGCAAAGTCCTGCCGTAAAGGCGTCTACTGCCCCACTAGTGGCTCTAGTGGCATTGAACATGGGAGACTAGATACGTATAAGAATACCAGCTAAGCCGTTTGTCAACCCAATCAAGCCGATGTAGTTAGCCTCACTGGGAATAAACTTAAGAGCTGCCTTCGATGCTTTACCAAATATGACGGGAATGATCAAGGTAAAGGGTGGACTATCTGTTGGTTTCTTTTTAAGAAGGGATTTACAAAAAGACTGATCAATATTTTCCAACGATTTTTGCTGAATCCCTTTACAATCCACCTCTCTTTGTTGACAAATACTTTGTGGTCACAATTGACTCCGTCGTTCATAGTAAGATTTGTAGAAAAATCTTTTTTAGCTCATCTTAGGCTTTCTGGAGGTATGTACACCGAAGCTGACTAGTTCTTAGCACCAAACAATGAAGAGACCATAGATACTTGTTGCCCCTTTTGTTGCTTTACACTACTTCCACACTGATTTTCTGACCTCTAAGATGCCAACATCCCAGAAAACGATTGGTAGCCATATTGTATTGAACATCTTGCACGCAAATATTCAGAATAGCCAAATATCGCCTTCTACTTCTTAGGACATCAGCTGGAAACATTTATCATTCTGTACCTCACTCTCTGAATTTTTGGGTACCACCATCTCCTTGTTTGCAGGGCGTTACACAGCAGATATCTTTTTAGTTCGACACTGCACCAGTGCTCCCAATATAGCATGTATACTAATCCCAAAGCTCAGGACTTTCAAACAATGCATATGAGAACCTACCACTCAAACTTCAAATATTTCATTGGTTCGAGCATCCACTAGGGCTGATATCTTTGGTCACAAGTACCAATTTTAAGACGACTAAGCGAAGGAAACCATATTTCGACACCTTCGGAGACTCTTACTTAAGTCTAGTTACATTGGAAGACTGGTGTCTGCATTACGCAAAGTCTTGAAGATCATCCAAGACAAGAGATAGTCTAAATCTGGTTAGTAGCTCGTCTAAGACCGAATTGTTTTTTGTATCACAATAGACTTTCTGAGAGGGGACAACCACCTAACCTACGCATGGACCATGTTAACGAACTCATTCTTAAGTAGGCTTGTTCAAGTAGAGTAGGTAAAGAGCACTGCCATAGTCCGGGGTATGATGAACACTGTTGTACTATACACAACAAACAATGGCCTAAGAGCTAATAACTGGTGAAGTGCCGCAGGGGTAGGTACTATTCCTGAACTTTTAAGGTATTATATAGAATCGCATTTTTAAGCTCACTATAGCGAGCCAAAAGTCATGTTAAAGTCCTTGGGATCGCGAATGGATATACCCTCAAAAGGATACTGCCTTGGACACGGTCAGTATTTTCTAGAATGTGTATCTTTCAAAGGATTATGTTGGCAATACCTCCTTTCGCCTAAATAATATATTCCCTCTGAACGAGGGATGATCCTGAGACTGGTTCCATACTATTCCGCCCAAGAGGAGAGAGAATAAAAAATGCAGCTGATGTCATCGACACAAATTAAAGGATAAAAAGGTTGGGTCGCCCTTGAACAATTTAGCCAAGAACACTTGTCCAAAAGTCTAAGATGTTGGGTAAACACAAATAAAACTGGAAGATGCTTCCACATCCCAAAAGGGGACACAAAAGATTTGATTAATGAAGTAAGTCACGTAGACCCTGGCCCCGAGTAAACCAAGTCCGTCCATAACCTTTCGCCTACAGCACCCAGTGTTTGCTCTTGACTTTGCTACGTCACAGTATTCTCAAAAAACAAGTAAAAAGAAGGAAAATAGAAAACCCAACTGAAAAATCACTGCAGTTCGGTTTTTAGCCTCCGGATACCCTGTCAAGTTCTGGGCTTTGTGTACGCAGCACAAAACACAACCATCGTCGTTCATTAAATCCCCAAGCCGACCATCATCATCGTCAACATCATCCAAAACTCAAGAGCGCCTCAAGAGCGGCGGTACGACTCGTTATTTGTTGCCACACTTTGACAAGGATTTTTTCTATTTTCTCTCTCTCTCTCTCTCTCTCTGTGGACTACTAAAGGGAAAGTCAAGGTGAAGGAGCATACCTACGTATGCATACCTACTCGTAGTACAGACTAGTTTCATTGGCACAACGCAACAAATTGTTTTAGTGACACAAGTTTGGCCATAAAAATCCGTCGATATCCTTAAAATACTGTTTGCCCCCTCCGCTCATACTTGTCCCGGGCGTAAACAAGGCTATTTATCATAAAAACCCATGTAAATGCGCGTCCTATTCAACATAAAATCCCCCGCATTTACATCTTTTTGTCATTTCAAGGAGACGCTGCCGCGCGCGGAGTAGGGATTTGGGATATAAAAATGTTTGTAGATTTATAAGAGATGTGTGCCAACAGGACACAGCCCGACTCGCTCCCAGAGCTCTCATAGTTGTCGTGTCGGCAGCTACCAGCTACCAGCTACACAGGAAGCGACAAAAATGAGAATAAACTTTTTTACGAGCTTTTCTCACCTACTTTAGCAGGACCACATGGAGTGGGGTACCTACTGTTTGCTGCTGCTGCTGCTGCTGCTCCTCCTGCTCGTGGTGGTGGTGATGGTGGTGGTGTTGGGGATATTATGTTGATGTTGAATTATTATCCTGGGAACGTACGACATACGGTAGGACAAGAGGCAGGGTGAAGGATTCAAGTTATTGTTCGCAATCTGCCCCTGGTGTTTGATGGGAAATGTTTTTTTTTTTGTTTTGTTTTTGTCATTTTGTTTTGCGCCAGGAGTTGAAAGTTGTTTCGTTCGTTCGTTGTTACTCTCCTTTTCCGCACCGATTCGCGCAGAGTTTTTAGTTAAATTGAAAAGTCCTGAGGATGCTGTTTGCGCGGCGAGGACAATTTGTAAAGCAATGAAAGCATTATCGTGTGAATGGAGTTTTTTTTTCAAATTGAAACAGTTTATGTAGGAAGTTCGCTGACCTAAGTGCATTTTTCTACTCGAAATCCTTTTGTCGGACGCATGACAATGGAGAAATTGTTTGCTTGCAGGATGTTAGGAACAGGATTCAGTGGCGCTGCACTTTTAATCAGGTGAATTTCCGGGAATAGAAATGGATTTGGAGTTCGTCGCAAACGGAAAGCATGCTTTCGCATCACTTTGTCGACGTGCAGTCCTTTCATGGGAGGATAACAGCGTTTGATTCGTTCGCTTGCACAAGACTACTTCAGTTGTTATGGACTTAATTCCATAAGTAAGGTACTTCTTCGTCAGACTTGTTTGACCCAAATGGTGTACCAAGATGCTGAATCTTCAACTAAAGTCTAGACCGCCAATGGAAGGTATTTCTGTTACCTAGGCTTAGAAACTTCGTAAGTCCCGATTGAGAAGAAGACTTCATGTAGTTGGGTGTGGTTCAACTAGCTTAGGCTAGAGAACAGAGAACATGGTTGAGATCTGTAGCAGTGATTGCATCCAACTAACGCTGGCTGCCCTTTCGTTCTTCGGTTCTTCGAAGACAGCTTTAGTCTAAGACTATGAGCTTAAGTCGGTTACTCCATGTCAAGTTTAAACTAGGTGTTCAGGTCTATGAAGCCGACTCTGCTCTAGATGCCTCCCCTTGATACATTCATCATAGGCTGTACTATCAAAGCAATCGACCGTATTAGACGGGATGGATGGTGGTATCATCCGCACTGGAATTTCGCGACCTTGCGCGACCTTCGTTCCATGGATCTGCCGTGTGATGCAATGACACCGGAACTTCGACTGTTGTCCTTATCTAGAGACCTGGTCTGTAGTCGATTTTTTCACGAATGACTCCAACATTAGTCAAACGTTCAGTGGCAATGTTTTAGTGAAGGCAGACAACGCTAAACTTCACTAATTGTTAGGCAAACATCTCTCAGTCTTTCTAGCCGAGATCTATGCTATCCGAATGGTCACCGACTACATTGTTAAGAATAGATGGATGAGTCGGAGTATCTGCGTCTACGCTTAGGGTCTGACTCAGCCCGAAACCCGTTCCAAGATACTTCGAGAACTCTTTGACTCATGGCTGTGCCCCAGCTCACACTGCGTTTCTGAGAAATGAAATTGCTAACCAAGGCTTGGAGGGCGATTTTTCAGGACCTGAACCTGCATTGTGACGTCCCTCGTCTTCATTTATTGCTCCCATTAACGTTTAGGTCTCTTACGAACACAATTGTGTGTGGCATGGCTGTACAGTTTGGAAGCAGACTATGCTCTCTCACGTCGGTAAGGAATCAGCGACATTCCTACTGTCTCTCAGTAGAAAGGACTTATTAGCCGCCCTAGACAATCAATTTATGGTATCTCCGGGCTGGGTTCCGAGTCACAGTAACGTTATTGGTAACGAACACGCCGATGAACTGGCCAGGCGAGTATCACCCTTCCACAGCTCACTTGCAGAACCAGTTCTAAACTGGCCCGGTCAGAACTAATAAGGCGAACATCTCCAAATCACATAAATCGCGGTATTAAAACAGCACAACTGTGCTAATTGGGTTCTTTTAAGAACCACTTCTACCTACAGTCGTTCTAGAATGAACTAGTTCCAAGAAGAGCATTCAGTTCTGTAGTTCACAAGCTGTATGCGCTTCACAGGCACAACTCAATTAAATTGAGCGCTTTTTGTGTTGTGTACACGCTCCCGCAAGACCGAATTTTCAAGAACAGTGAACTGAACTGAACTAAATGAACGAAAAGAACCAGTTCATCAAACGGACTTGAGCAAAACTGGGCGCTTTCTGAATTGAACTAAGATCCGCAAGCCGACTATCTACCATTTTGAACTCTTCTTCAGTCCTCCAGTCAGGACCTCCTTCGACATCACACAAAACTGACGAACTCTGACGAATATTCCAAAGAACCAAGGGTTTCCTGAGGAAAACAAGAAAATGTGAGCCAAAAACAAACTCGTAAGTCAAGAGAGTGAAGTTAGCTTTCAAATAGTTTTCGTGACAACATAGCCCGATCCATCTAACCCCATAGTCGGGGTAATGTGTAACAACTCTGAAATATTTCAAAATGCGGTCAGTTCCTTGAACTCGGAACACTTTCTCACAATCTTTTGAGTGAGGAACTCAGTTTTTTAGGTAAATCCAGGTTAAGCCTGTCTTAGGGTCACGTTTTGAGAAACATGACCACGCAGGCATATCATCGTCTTGTGTTGTCCTGCTTGTAAAGGACATGACCTCTCGATCGAGGGTTTATCAAGTTCACAGTCAACGACCCTCTCGCATAGCCACAATCCCAACATATATTTCATAGCATAGTGCGGTCAGGGTTGTGACTCACCCCTGACAAGTTGGACAAAAAAAACAGAGAAACCTGAAAAATTTCACTCATTAAAGGCAGGAAATCGACCTTTTGTTACCTGTCCACCTGAACAGAGTTATACCAATATTTTAACTGTTTTTAATGTCATTATCATAGCGCACCGGCAAAGGGAAAATAACATTTTAATTTGACAGTTTGAGGCGAATTAAAACATACATACAACCTACAGCCACATGTAGGCTGGCTCAGGCGGCAGGAATTTTCATTTTCCGCATGACAACGTCACATGATTGACACGCATTCAGTCGTTCAGATGAAGCCTCATTGTCTGGCGTTATTATTGTTTCAGCGGGTTTTTTTTTCTACGACTGCCGCTGTTGTAAATGCTTAATGAAGGGCTTTGCAACCTGTTACGTAGCGCCCTATTGTTCCTTGGGTTTAAAGCGGAAAGAATGGAGTATAGTACGCAGATGTGCAAACTGAATGAAAGTTGTTAGGTAAATACATATCTGGTAGATGGTTTTACTGCAACTAAGCGCGTTCCACTGGAGCGCTGGTAATGAATGATAAATGTTTCCATTTGCAGGCACTTTGTTTCTCATTGGTGTTATCAGAAACCAATTTGTGAAAACAGATTTTGAGTTAATCAACTCGCAAGTGCATGACATAAGTCTGTTTCGTTAAAGCCAGGCTAGTTGGAAATTGTGTATGCAAGTCACTCTATGGGCTCTCGTTCTGCTTAGCAGATGGGGCCTGAGGCAGACCTTAACAAACTCAAACTTGCTTTCTGCATGAGGAAATACAAAGTTCCCCAAGCACGCCTCTTAAAAATTAAAATGAGACCACATAAGGCCTGAGATTTCACTGCCATTTTCGAACGAACATCCCTACACAGAGGAAACAGGACAATCGCACATGTCACCTTAGATTACAGCTCAGTTCACTGACAAACAGAAGCCTCCAAGACCGAAAGTGGGTGGATTTGTGGTGCCTTCTCCGCAAAGGCCAATATGAGCATCTCTTTCGAATGGATCTACCCCGAACCAAAAGAAAACCCAAAATCTGGAGGCAATGGAGACCAATCCAGACAAGTCAGTCAGCTCAACATAAACAGGACTTCTGGAATCTGATCAACGCCGCAGAGACGTAAAGTCCATTATTCAGTGGAACATACATACTTATGCAAGTCCAGCATTGAGTTATAGACTTTTGTCCCACACCCCCGGATCCACAATTTTTGGGAAGATAGTTGGGCAAAATTATTGTACTGTTCGCCCCGCTACTGCTCCGCTTTGCTACTCCTTAACGATCGTTCGAACATAGATAGGTTAGGTCACCCCAAGGAAAGAAGTTTGGAGCGGTCAAACCGGATGATCTTTCCGGCCAGTGCAAATCGCCAAACAAGAGACATTAGGCGACCCGGAAATCCATCCTTCAGAATGTCCATGGACTATGTGTGGTGTTGCACCGTCTTGGTAGAACCACATGTCCTCCAGTCTAAATTCACTCACTTGCGACAGTAAAAACTCATTGATCATGGTTCTGAATCGCTCACCAGTCACAGTAGCCGTGTTATCTACGTCGACCAGTCACAGCGGACGCCTAGTCTGGTGGCCCGCAGCAGACATGACCAAGACATGACTAACATACATACTGCCAGTGCTACAACCACACCAATCGCAGGCCTTGAAACCATACTTGCACCAAGCCCGCTAGAGCTTCATCTAAAGGAAGCAGCTGCAAAGAGTGCCCTACAGTTGAAGCAATCCAATCGGTGGATGGCGACACAGGCCACCGTATGATCACATTTGGGCACAGAAATAGATTATATATCGCCATCTCACGACTTCAGCTCAAGCATTACACCAATCTTTCCCCCAAAAGAGGAGTGGATTAACGTTCGGGCCATCAATCCGATTAATATTTCGATCTTCACGGATGAACGGGTCAAAAACTGACCAAGGAGTAGGTTCTGGGCTATACTGATCTAAACCCGAAATTGCCGAACTTGAAATTGACTTCCAAACCACGACAGTGTGTTCCCAGTGTGTTGATCGGCACACAATTGACAATCATGCCGCCATGAAGCCCATCTTTTCCACAGTCGTCAAATGAAAATTAGTGAAACAATGCCGTGAAGAACTCACAGCAAACCATGATGTCGCACTCCTTTGGGTTCCAGGACACAGCGACAGCGGACGAATTAGCAAGAAAGGAGTCCGAACAGGATCTGCCAATGGTTGTTGGCTGTGCTCTATCGCCCCTAGCTCTTGTTAAATCCAATATAGAGCAAGCCTTCGCGAGATTAGCTAATGAGATATGAAGCACACTCCCATCTTTCCCTGTCTCTAGAAAACATGATATAGAATGATAATGCCATAACCAAACAGATCTTTACGGGGATCATTACCGCCCAAAACCTCATGGCGGAACACCATAGACAAATATGATCAGAAACTGATGAGCACTACCGAGGCTGTGACGATACGAACGGAGAAGGGAGCACATCTGACTTCCTATGCGAATGTCCAAGCCTATACTGAACTAGGAAAGCGCCACTCGGAGAATACCACTTTGAAGACCTCTTACAATTTATAACAACCACTCTGAGTGGTTCAGAGAGGTCTTGTAGCTATCTTTGTTTTCATGTGAAGCTATGACAAGAGCTCAAAATGGATCATGGTGGACATGCGGCCACCCTGTTCTACCTGCCTAAACTGACAGTTGCCGCCATTTGCAAAAGTTACACCATCTGTCAGTAGGATGACCCTATCCTGCAGCTAATGTGTCCTCGTCCTCGTTTAAATGCGATGCAATGTCAACGATAAGCCTTTGCGTTACTTATTCTGAGTTCGTTTCTTTGGACTGTCTTGCAGGAGACGTCACTTTCACAATCAGCATGAATCTTCTGTCTGTTGTCACATAGACAGCGCCCTCTCTATTGAAACTGTCAGTTCAGCGATAATCAAAATACGACTTGCGTGTAACATGCCACGATAAACGCAACTGACACTTCCAAACTACTGTTCCAATTCCAGTGCCAGTACCACAAATTGCCGAATTGTCACCTTCAGACAACAACAAACCCCTCGTACGTACATATGTCAACGCCAAACTAACACAACGAATCGCTTTCATCAATCAAAAACCGATTACTCTCAATTTACTTATTTTTATCACTACAAGTGCTGATGTGACACGAAACCGAAAAATTAAAAAAAAACACACGCAACACGTGTTAATTCGTCTTCGCCAAACGTCGAACGACACACCATCGAAGGAGGCGCGTGAGTGCGTGACTTTATCGCTAATTTCACTCGAAATTACTTTGAATGTACATATGTACGAGTATCTCTGGGACTTTTCGAGATTTTGGCAAGGTTAGCGGCGTTAAAAGTCATTCACTCGTTTCGACGGTTTTTTTTCTTTTTTTGCAAACAAAAATCATAAAATGTCGCCAAAATGAAAACGAAAAACCTCTGGCAACGTTTTCAAAAGTCCTGACAACTCCAAGGGAATATTTTATTTTCGGGCGACTTACACGCCACCACACACACTCACTTGGACTTGGGGAGCAAGTTCGTTCAAATCAAAGGCCAACATGGAGGAGAACCCAAAAAAAAAGGATAACATGGACGACCACCTTCTCCTCCTCATGCAGATACTCCTCGTGTGTTGATCTTCGTTTGGCGTCATCTCTCCCGCGGGAGTTTGGAACTCGCGTCGTGTCGGCTGCCAGTTGCCGCAGCCGTAGCCGTGGCCGGGATTAGTACATGGCCCGACCCTATGTAAAGGCAATTTATTTGACAATGGCAATACATATGATTACGAGTTGTGGAGTCGGGCACACACACAGTCGTAAAACTTCTGACAGGCGGTTGAATAAAAATCGCTTCTTATGGGAAGGGTATCCGTTTCTTTGGAAGGATGCTACGCGCGCTGAATTTGCGTGTGCAGCTCGCAGCGGTGCCCCGGGGAATGTGATTTATGGCGAGGTTTAGTGTGCATAATTAATGCTGAGAGGGCGGGAGATCTGCTTAGCTATTAAATATTTCGTGGGACCGTTTAAGGAAATGCTTGCATGAGGCTGGGCAAATGGGCTACCGTGGCTACCTATCGGTGGGCATTCGAGGTCTGAGTGCGATGACGGGGCAGGCATTTTTCAAGGCCTTTTCTTTAAAGCTCGTACATAGGTCCCTTAAGAGTTCTCCAAACTGTATTCTCGCAGTCCTTGTAGAGTAAGAGGAAGTATTACCCAGTTATTGTCGCAGCTAAATGTGAAGCAACTCGATATGATACCAATGAACATGGGACATCTAAACTTGGACATCATTTCCTCGACCTTGTGAGACAACCGCCTGGGAGCTGACCAGAACTACTCACGAGCTCTACGAGCAGAAGAGAAGGGATGAGCACCGGCTTCTCAGAAGGCATGAAAAGGGCGAGCATGAGAAGCGCTCGATCGAAGACGTGAGGTTCGGTAGTTTCATCAGAAGCTAAAACGAACATATCAAGGGTACAAGCGCCGAACCGAAACCTGCAGGGACGAACAAGGAAGCAATGTGATCGTTCCGTGTCAGTGTGGTTTTAGGCAAGAAAAGTCCACCATCTGGGAAAAAATCCAGGATCGAGACTCACCATCTGTTTATTGATTCTTAAGTGGACTTTGACTGCATCTATAGAGACAAGCTAAATAGAGAGTTTTGGCATTTTTGCATCTCTCATCCGGTTGTGGAATATGACTTCGGTCCAGGTCAGGAAAGACCTCTCCGAGACCTATGATGTCAACATAGGATTTGACATCGAATGACAGAGCTATTCGACAAGATCCACAGTGGCAATGCCAAAACTTCACTTGAGGATGGAGTTTTTCAGAGTGTATCTACCAAAAACGAACGAGTATCGGATGCTGTGCAGTTCTGCTACTCTATCGTCTATCAGAGTTTCATTTAGAGAGCCGGTTGGCTTACTGATACTACCTCTGACTTTCCCTGTCTATTAGTTTGTTCAGTCCATTCAGTTCCTTTCTTAGTGAACTACTTGGTCCGCTCTATCGGTTTGAGCATCTTTCCAATACATGCCAGTACTATGCTCCCTTTCATTTCATGTTAGGTGTGCCACAGGGGTCCCTGCTTACACCTGTACTTGTTCCTACACTGAATTATATTACACCTGCTTACGACTGTGTATGACAAATGTTTAGGTAAAACGTTCTCTAGAGGTTCTCTCTTATAGAGAAAACTGACGCTTTAGCAGGAAAGCTGTTAGACTTCGACGAATTTAATATGGCGGACGAAATCGTGCACTATCTCGATTTTAGACTGACAATTGTTCTTTAACACAGGAAGGTTCAGTGAATGGAAAGAATTAAGGTTTGTCTTGAACTGGATAGTCCGACCTCTTAGAGTTTTGCTGGACTGATGTGAAAACGGATACTGTGTAGCTTTAAATGATAAACAATGAGTGGACTGATGCCTGGACTAAAACTCACGAATTTGAAATGATAGTGTGTAGACTGGACTGATGGATTGTGGAACTGCCAGTCGCGGACTCATTGCCCAAAACGGATAGTGTGTACTCTACTTGGGTTGGGTTGGGTTGTGTCATCATCTCAGCTCAGCAAGGGAGGACTTAGACCAGACGAAGGTCCATTGTGACACCACTATGGGAAAAAAACCGTATTACCAGCAACGGAGTCCCCCATGTCCACGTGCGATAGAGGCAGAGCAAACGGATTCGGTGTGAACAGATGCCGGAGACGTATGGTTCGTTTGACCCGGTGACGAAGCTTATTATTTTGCTTAGGTTTAGGCCGGCTAGATCGTTGAGATCTGTCAAGAAGTTCTCGCCTCGGGTAGTCTCCCAAACACTATGGTAAAACGACGTACCTTTGAGAAAACTTAAAATACATGGTTCCCCTGCGAACCATGCCAAAAGGTGTGACCCCTTTCTTATCTTTTTCTCTCCTTCCATCACTGACTGTCTTACGTAAATCACATTCCATGTATCATGTGAATTACTTGGAAAAATTCGCGCAACTCAACAAGCTGAGAAACTGATCATCCGTTGAGTGAGCAAAAATGAAAAGTATCTGTGACTTATCAGTGACTATCTGTGCGCCGTTGAGAGTGTATTTTTTTCTTTTCTTTTCTGCCATGCAATTGTGTAAATATTGTGAAACCTAATCCACATGGGCATCAGCAGGCGATGGCAAAACCTGACAGCATTGTGCAACAAAAGGCAAACACACTTGTGTGCTGAATTGTTCACCAGACCCACTGAGTAATAAATAATAATTTTGAGATTGTTTGCTTATGGAAAATTTAATCAAAACATTGCATAAAGTTTGCGAGAATGATTCAAGATAGGCCAGATAGTCAGGTGGAGAGGGAGGAATACTTAATGAGTAACGTACATGTGTTTGCTGGGAGGAGGCTGATGTTTTGGCTGATAAGGCGGCGGCGAGGTGCTTCGGGTGATCTCAAATGTCATCGGTGTCCCATACCAATGAGAGTTCTTAGCAGTTCTGGGTATGACTTGCGTTTTATTTGTTTAGCAAGTAGAAACGGACCTTTTAAGGAAGTCCTGTAAGTCTGATTTATGGCGTAGAAGTTGGAGAATAAATTGCCTGTGACTGCAAACAGAATACTCAACTAAAGAGTACTTCCAAGGAGTCTTAGTCACGAGAACCCGGCATAAGTGAGTCAAGAGATTGTTACACCAGGAGGATGAAATCCTTGAAAAATGATACACACAATAACAACAGCTGAGCTTGGCTACTAAACACATTTGAAAGATAGAAGAGTATCAAGGGATCACAAGGAAGAAACCCAGAATAAGTAAGGAACATTTGAAGAATATGTACTCATGACTAAGACGTAACAGCAAATATTATTCTAAGAGGCAAATATGACGAACGAACAAAGATCAGTGCTACCAAAGAGTGATTCCCGAAGTTTCTCGAACAGACAAGCCTCTTTAGATGATTTGAATGCCAAAGTTGGAAAGGAGAACTACGTTTATAAGGCACCACTGTAGACCCTTCAAACATTGTAGATTACCGTAGCGTGCAGGCGGACAACATGGACTCGAAACACTACTAGTTGCATCTCATACGGCGCATCACTGCGAGGAGGTCTAACGACATCGCTCGCTTATGCCTCAACGTCTCACGAAGTCTTATGCAGTCGGCATCAAGTGCTGAAGGGCCAGTGCCTTTGATATCAAAAAGTAAGAAAAGTTAGAAAAGTAACAACTTATGTCCTGAGTTTCACTCTACCAAAATCCAAAGCCTTGGTCCACCTGACTACAGCGAGCAGTGTGAGGCAGCGAGGACTCGGTCATATCCCAACTTATTTTCAAGCTCTCTTCGGAGCAAAGTACAAGATCCTATCGCCAGAAACCAAACCAAGCCCTTATCAGTGCGATTTTAGGAACAAAAAGTCCACAATCGACGGGATTCTGACAGATCCTGAGAAGACGCAAGTAGTTCAAATCGATATTCACTATCTTCATGTACCAATGCCGAGACCCTTGATGTTAAAAAGACATCCAGACAAGGTGATGTGACTTTCTCGAAAGCCCACATTGATACCGTCGGCAGGATACAGCAGGCTGTCACTGATCCGTTTTCAATTATTAGAACAGAAGCGGCTAAAGTGAGTTCGGCTGTGAATGAGGGCAAAATCTTCTTGTTTCTTTGGTCTAAGAAGACAATTGAGTACCTAACCCTCTCTCCTTATATAAGACCCCCATCATTCCAGTCATCTTCTCTGGTCCAAGGAATGGACGAAGAAAATACATATGTAGCCTAAGGTCCTTCAACTATCAACATGGCAGGGAGTACGCTGGGATAATGAATAAAAAAATACAGCAGGCGCACGTATGAAGCCTTTTTTGACACAACATGTGCTGATGTTGCTAATATCGCATTGAAGTCGAGTCCGAACATTCTAATGTTTGATGTGTTACATCTGAAATTGTTCGTATCATCAGGATAAATGAGAATGTCGCTATGATCCACACTTAATGTGGCATCACTCATGGTAAGTATAAAGAGGATAGGCCCTAAGTTGCTTCCCTGCGGAACACCAGAATGGACTGTAAATAGGTTGAGAGCATGACATGCAAGAGCCTACCGATTGACTAAATTTATGAGGAAAACCCTAAACTTTTAGTTTGCTCTCCGTTGCCTTCGAGAAGTCTTGTCAACTTCTTGACCACTTAATCCATCCATATCCATAAAACATAACAAGTTCGTGACTGTCGAGCTATTTCCAATAAATCCATGGTGCGGTTTGCATACCACATGGCGACAGATGAAGGAGGAACCTAAGAAACCTTTCGAAGACAATTTGTTCAAATAGTTTTGGGAATCGGAATAGGTTTAGAAATAGGGCTGGTCTACCAGCAGAGCTTTTCAAACATGGTGGTGATGTTTTGGTAGGGTGCATGCACCAAATCATCAACCAAGTATGGGTGGATGAAGCCATGCCCGATGACTGGACTATCAGCTCTATATGGCCCATCTTCAAGAAAGGCGATCCTACGTCTGTCAAGAACTTCCGAGGCATATCCCTGCTAAATGTCGCGTATAAGTACCTATCCAATGTACTGTGTGAACGTCTGAAACCTTTCTGGAACACACTAATCGGCACGTACCAGTGTGGCTTCCGGCTCAAGTTTTCACGCTAACGCAAATCTTGGAAAAGACCAACGAATTTCAAGTCGAGACCCACCACCTCTTCATCGACTTTAAAGCCGCATACGACAGCATTCATCGTCTTGAGCTCTACACGGCGATGACCGAATTCGGGATCCCGGCAAAATTGATCCAGCTGTGCCGCGTGACGCTGGAAAACACGCGGTGCAATGTGCAATTTGGGAACAGGTCCTCTGAACTATTCCAAACTTGCACCGGATTTCGGCAAGGAACAGATAGTGCGCAGGGCATGTGTCAACACGGAAGGCACTATCTTCAATAAATCTGTCCAGCTGCTGGGATATGCAGACAACATCGAAATCATCGATCGTTCCCAGCGTGCCGTTATAGAAGCTTTCACGGCAATTGAAGAAGAGGCGAAACGAGTTGGCCTTGAAGTAAATGAGGACAAGACCAAGTACCTGTTGTCAACAAACAAAGAAGCATCGGTCCACCGCCTAGGACAAAACGTCACTGTTGGCAACAGTAACTTTGAGGTAGTTACGGAGTTTACCTACCTCGGAGTAAATATCAACTCCACGAACGACACCCTAGTGAAGATTCGACGAAGATTTACCCTAGGAAACCGCTGCTACTTCGGTTTGGCAAAACAAGAAACTCCTATCTCGGAAGACGCAATGTATGCTCTACAAAACTCTGATCCTGCCCGTTCTGCTATATGGAGCCGAGTGCTGGACGATAAGCAGGAAAGCAGAGCACATTTTGGGCACTTTCTTCGTCGAATTTTGCGAGGTGGGCGAATGGAGGAGAAGATACAACCGCGAACTCTATAAGCTGTACCAAGATGTGGATGTAGTCCAAAAAGCCAAAATACGTCGACTACACTGGCTCGGCCACGTCGAGCGAATGGACAACAATGCTCCAGCAAAGAGGATCTTCGACTCACAGCCCCCGGATTCGAGACGACAAGGAAGACCGAACCTCCGTTTTAAAGACCAAAGCTATCGCAGATGCGAGAGCGCTTGGAATGGACAACTGGAAGCAGCGTGCCCGGGATCGAAGAGAATGGAAGGCTACCGTGTCTCAGGCAGGGACTCTTCACGGGTCGGGAGCCCGTTAAGTAAGTAAGTAAGACAGGCTTTGCGCGCTATAGTGCATATATTCGAGTCGACATATTCACTAATGAGTGTTCCTGTGTCGCTGAGACAAAGCTTCAGTTCAAAATGAGCCAAATCAGTCGATTCAATCAGTGGTATATGGTCCCAACCAGACGGTTCCACATGCCACACAGCTGGTCAAACAATTGCTCTATTGGAGGGATATCGTGTAATCTTGTCGATGTCTTTTCATGAGGTTATGTTGAGTCGTTGGTTTATCCCAACAAACACACAACGTAGGAGGACCTCAGGTGCAATATAGGAGGAGATATTCCCAACGCTCCAAGCGATATGTAGGGAAAAGTAGTGCAAAATGGACTCCAAGTGATTGATCACTGGGAACGTCCCCACAGTGGTCAAATGAACGAAATTGAATTCTATACTTAAATGTAACATGTGTGCTACATCCTGGAATACATTTCACTCCGATACCTCACATACTCTGTGTTTCATTTAAGCACAAAATTGTTATGTCCTTATTGAAAAAAAAGATTCTTTTTGTTAGTTTGAACAGAATGCGACGAAACAAGTAGTTGCACTTCAAAGAAATATCTTCTTTCGAACAAATTTTAAGGTTTAGAGATTAGTAAACTCTCCGTGCGACTTCAAAGGTACAAACACACACAAAACCACAAATTGAATTTAACTACCTTCCATCCATCCATCCATCCATCCTTTGAAGGATAGAACTTTTCTTGTAGTCAACTGTGATACCTCCTCGCATTTAATACTCTTTGAGTTTTCTTGGCAACTAAAAGTTTGTCAGTCAAAAGCAATTTTCCTCAAAGCACTCGCAAGTCATCGTAATACCTACCCACATTCGCAAGTCTCAAGAGGTTTGCTGGGAGGTTCAATGCATTCTCTGCCCAACCACGCAAATGTTTCCAATCAATCCTCTGTCGGCAGTTGGGGAAATTTAGATCATAGCCACCCGCGAAATTACCATCAATGATTGCAATGCGAAAGCAATTATCCCGAAACTATGTTGAGTTTAAGCAACTATTGGGGTTAATCAAAAGCAAACACGTTCGCGTGGGACTCCATCCTCCAAAAACCTAGAATAACAACAACAGTACAAGCCAGTAGCATTGGTCGTGGCAGACTTTTAGTTTATCCGCATATTTGCGTTCAAAGTGCATCATCCTTTTGTTGTAGTACATGCACCAATTCGGGCCACAGGAATGGAGATAAAGCTGGAATGGAGGAGCAAGGAATACGTACAGATGAAATTCCATTCCACCAACTTACGCCTTCATGTCAGTTGGCCTACACCACAATTTAGTTGCCAACAATACTGCAGTGTGGCAGCTGCAATAGTAGCTGTGACGGGGCGACATACTTGTACTACAACCAACCAACCAACCAACCAACCAACAACCATTCAGAGAAAATCGTTTCACTTCGTTGGCACGTCTCCAAACAGTTTGGAGTATATGTTTGCCGCTGTTCCAGTTAATTGGAATATCCCTTAATTGCTTCTCGGGTTCCCCCAAAGGCAGCAAAATAGGTACGCATTCCGTTTCGGTTATGTGTATCTTATGCGGATAAACTCCGGTTAAATGCAAGTAAGCAAGTGACATTAAGTTTTAGGGTCCATAACCTAGTGATGAGTTGAGCTACATACATGTACATAGTTTGGAACAGAGGGTTTGTTGACCTATTTTGTTGGAATTTTTTTAAATTTTCTCTTCATCGTTGTCGTCACCAAAAAAGACCTTTCAACTCACATCTTTCTCCAACAAGAATTGCAGTCAACTAAGGCTGAAGATACGTATAAATTGGTGTACCACAAGGTTGCCATTTTTCACCCATACTCTTGCCCGCAAACGATAAGTGGTAGATTTCCTCAGAAATATGGAAGACTTTTCTTTTAAAGATGCCTCCGACCATAAATTCAAACAACAACACACGTCCGACAAATAACGACGTGGTTAAGGCCCTCACTTGTTTACCGAACGCCAGCGAACAGTTCATTAACACTTTACATCTGACCTTTCCGGTCTGCTGAAGCGGAATCGCTTACAGATTCATTGCCCATCGAATGGTGTAATAAACAACCCAACTGACCATTCACGCGGACCCAAAGTATGGATTGAAAAGTAATAACCAAAACAAACGAAACGAACGATCAAAACAAAAGCCGACAACGAAATGCAAATATTATTCTCGGCTCTGGCCGATGAATCGCGCGCGCACACCACAAATCCATTCCCAAATCCAATTAAGATTTTTCAATATTTATCTAAGCATCAATTGTATTAATAGTTGGATATATGTATGTACGAGTGGATGGATAGCACGAAATAAACAGAAAGTATTCTCTCGGTCTCCTTGGTCCAGAATGCACGTCCGTATCATTGCTGCATTCATGTACATGAAGTGCAATGAATTGAGATGGATTACAAGGAGGTGTGCAATGGAGGGAACGATTATTGTAATGAGGCGCACGATAGATGGATGCATGGATGGCTCGGCCTGGCAGGAGGTGGTGGTGGTAATGAACGGATGACTCTATTATTTAGAGGAAGAGATACTTATGGCTGTACGTGCTGCAGCTGGGGAGAAAGTTTAGAAAATCTCTCCTTCCCATTCCAGATGGAAGGGTGCCCACTTAAAGTAATCACAAGAGAAATCAACGAAAAAAACAAAAAAGGTTAAAGGATGTCTTGAGGTGAAAATCATTTCGTTTTTTGTGTTCATGTGGATTCTGGCTCGTATGCCCTCTATGCTGGCCAAAGAGAAATCGGAACATAGTACTACAGTACCCAGTGATCTTGGAAGTGTAAGGGTTTTACAATAAAACTTATAGAACTGATCTTTAAAAAAGCTGTTGAGGATCATTTCATATGATCACCTACATGTGTAGAAATTGGGATCGTCCACGAGAGGTGATCTTGAAAGACGCTCGAAGATCACTCTGTCTGATCCACGTATGCATGCAGAAATTATCTCAAACTGATCCTCTAGAAAGAAAATAGAGATCTTCAAAGTGTCCCCTCAACCTAGAGAGGTGATCTTGGAAGATTCGTAAAAGCCACTGCTTGAGATCGCCTTGGATGTACAAATTATGACAAACTGATGCAGTAGGAAGAAAGTACAGATTTTTAAAATGATCACCCGTCCAAGAGAGGTGATCTTGGAAGATTTTTCAAGATCACTGAACTGATCCTCTAGAAAGACAATACAGATCTCTGAAAAAACTTTAAGATCATTGCAACTTTGTATGTAGAAATTGTGAACTGATCCTCTGGGAGGAAAATGCAGATCTTCATAGTAATCACTCGTCCAAGGATGGTGATCTTTGGAGATTCTTGAAGATCATTTCTTCTGATTATTCATGCTACTAATAAATCAAGAAATGATCTGCTAAAAAGTACTTGGAATTAGATCTCTTTGTTTTAGGAAAGAAAAAATTATCCTCGCAGCGAACAAGCCCAATGACATTGAGTCAATCCTATAGTAGAAGGAACGCCTCCAAATGCAACTTATATGAACGCAGATCAATGATGATCCACTTCCTGATCCATGTACTACATGATCTTCGCAGCAAACTAATCTTTGTGAAAAGAGATATTCTACAAACCGATCCTCGCAGCAAATAAAATTTAAAAGATACACTTTAAGTGGAAAGTCTATTAAATGAATCTATATAGGACAGTGGTGTTCTATCATTGATAGAGATACAAATAGATACTCCCCAAACTGATCCTCGCAGAGATCAAAGTATTTAGACATAATCTAGGCCCAATTTTGCCTACCAAACGAATTAGTATCGAGCTGAAGCAAATGGCGATCCAGTGGCTGAGGCATATGTATAAAAACAGCGGATCTACAAACTGATCTTCACAACGAATAGATCAGTTCAGTTAATGAGATACTTCTTAAGTGGATTGGATCTGAGTGAAAACTGATCATACACTCTTTTTAAACAGAAATCCCTGTTGACCATCTCAATCTCCAGAAATCTAAGCACCTTAGTTAGGAATGATTTTATTCTTGAGGATCACTACAAACTTTTTAGGAACAACGACTTGGTGCAGATCCGAACACCACATCTTCCAGAAGGCAGCTGATCTTTTTGTCTTATAAAAGTATCATGTTTTGAACTGAAGTTCTAGGAATAGCCAACGATCTTTCACCGATCTTTTGAGCAACTACACTTCGACTTAATTGATTTCCCTCAGCTACTCATCAAAACGAACCACATTTTTGTGATCATCTGTGAGATAGTAGGAAGCAGAAGATCAGCTGCAACGCGAAAATACATGGTCTCAATACACTATGTTCATTTCCTACAACCGGCCTTTGTCATGGTCGGTCTTATAATTAAAGACACCCAACGCAACACTTTACAGATACTCCTCAACAGTTTCCAGCTCATTATTCCACCTTTCCACCATTAGCATCAAAATGCAAAGTACCCAACTTCAAACGGAACAAAACGCGAGAATCCTCACTTTACACCATCGGTGCATATCCTCCACTACTTAAGCGTATCTGTAACAAATTGCAGATACTTCTTGTTCTACATTTCCTCAACATCTACCCACCAGCAAGCAATTAATTAATTTTTTCTTCTTCCAAAGCCTGCCGGCTCGCATCCATTACATAATTGTGCATTCATTTCTCTGAAGATGCTCCTTAACGCCGCTGCTGCAGCTGTTACTGCTTCCAGACCATCTACAGCGTATAACCTTGAATAGCATAACCATACCATTTGCGCCACCTAAAGCACTACACTTCACTTCATTATTATACAACACCAAGTAGTCATCATCTTTTTTTTGCGTCAGGTGAGAATTTCCATTAGAACCCTAAATGGTTAGAAGGAATCTCACACCTCTGGCCCCCGCCGCTGCCGCTCCAATGGGCCTCCAAGCCCATGCAACAGCAGCAATATCAATCTCAGAGTAAAAGGTGTGGAAACCTCACGCTCATCGACGAGTGCCAAGTTGGAAAATGTGCTTTGAAATTTTAATAAAAAAAACTTGAGGGGAGAAAACGAAAAAAACGAAGAAAAAAAAAGACGTGTTTTCACAATTTCACTGAAAATGAATCCGTGATGTGAATTTTAATATCTTTCAGGAAGCATTTGTATTTTTATGACGGAGTTCTCTGTTTGACCAGATTCACTCCACTTCGGCTGCCCGAAAAAAATGCCCAAAATTTTATTCAGAATTTTTAATTTAATGTGCTGAAGCAGGCCTGCCGGGTGCTGCAAAAAAAAACAAATAAGAAAACACTGAATCGGAAGTTAATCATTGAGAGATACTTTCTGATGAATGCTAATGTCGGGGAAAATAAATTCAGAAATTCATTGAAATGCAAAGAATCTCCGCGAATGAACAAAGGTGCTTCGAATCACTTCATTTAGCTGAGGGTAGCTGCGTATCTTGGGCGCGTTTCAAGGTCAGCACAGGTAGGGAATATGGAACTCTGAACTAATTTGCATAGCTATGGGTCTGACAGGGAAGCAGAGCTGACACCTTGACTTGGTGGATGACCATTTCTTTGACGATGTAACCAACTAGACAGAAGAATTAGTGTGGTTCGGCGTGCTCACAATCGTGACAGTCAAGTTGCATTCGAAGGCGATCCTAGAATGCTGGGGTTTTGCAGTCGCGATAAGTCTCTTCCAACCAAGGGAAGACGAGGACTCATTGTACCCCACGTATACTACTCCTTTCCTAGGGCTTCCGTGAGATGTTATTGGAAGAATCAGGAACGGATTCGTGGTCACAAATTGGGTTTGGTCGAGTCTGAAGACTCTATGAATTTTCAGGAAGGATCCTGCAGAACCCGATGGAATGTCACAATTCTTCTGAGGGACTTTAAGGAAATAACGTCTTTAGAATGATCTTCGGAGTGTAAAATCTGTGTTACAAGACAACAGACCACAGATGTCGTACTACTGCACAATTTGGTGATTGCTAGATAGTGAAACTCAGTGCCAACCTCTTACGTGGAAATAAAATGTTAACGACAGGCAACGAATATGGACCAAGCGTGGCTATATTCTTCACAGAAACAGCCAAAACCACAATACAAATACGAATTTATCAGAAACGGCCGAAGGAGAACTGGCGGTGCATCCTTAGGTAGTGGTGTGTCACCCGTTGCACATAAGGCTGAAACTAAACCAACACCGTGCTGGCACTAGATTCGTTGTCTATCCGCACGTTAAGTGGACTTATCACAGGATACTGCTCCATTGGAGTCCTGCTTTGTAAATCTTGACTAGAGTTCAACGATTTATGCAGAAGAAGGTGTGGAACAAGTGAACTGAAACCATTATCTGCTTCCTGAGTCTTTTCAAGCACACCATAGAGGTAACAGATACCAGATATCGAATCTTCTCTACTTCACTAATTGTTCCATTTGTATTGTGTATTTAGGTCCAAAAAGCGAACGAGTTCATATCCTTTAGACACTCCTCCCAAACCATACCTAACCAAACCATTTACTGACTCTTGTCATCCAAGTCTACTCGTTACACCACCCTGTGCTCTACTTCAACTTTCAGATTTTTTTTCGATTTCTGGATCCTCTAGTATTTGATGCTAAATTCCCTACTCTTCCACGTCTAAAGCACTGGCTGACTGAGGAGAAAGGAACTCAGCTAAGTACGGACATCTCTGCTGTCATGTGTGGAAAATTGAAGTTTTTAAGCTGCAAACTAAGAAATAGCTGATCTGCATTGACTTAAATGCTGATAGAGAGAGGAAGGTACTCCCAGTTACAGCTGCAAAAGCTACCACCATAAGAACCATCAAGTGACCAAGTGATAGTTGCTACAGCAATAGCACGTCTACTAAACCTAGGAGGCTATGCTCCCTAGTTCATTGATCAGCTTACAAAACTCCTTCAAAAAAAGTTCAACTGCTCATCAAGCACATGTGCACGCGAATTTTGAAGAGAAAAGATCGCTTTTACTGCAAAAAACTTTGCTGAGATACAAGGTATACAGCGATGCCAAACTATTAAGGAAGGAAGTTGTCCAACCTACATAACGAATCTGATCTATCTACATAGCTAGTAGTTTCGATAGTTTAACCCATCGAGTCTCAAGTCTAATGAGGTTGAATGGACACCTAGCTTGCTCAGACCTTTTATTGTAAGATATCCGAAAACTATCACAAAAATGCCTAAATTTGAGAGTTCTCCCTCTTAGCCTTCTTGATTTTTGTAGAGGTTCATCTAGCTTGGATCATTATGAAGTTTTCAATGTAAACGCTTCGAAAACCTTTCACCAAAAGACGCAAAGTAAAGAATCTACAAAACTGGAACTTTTTCCAACAAACTCCAGACCTTGGTGTCGTTTCTGATGAGAGACTAAATTCGAGTTCTCATACTTAGCTCATGATAGAGCAGGCTTTTTGAACATTTCATGATGCCAAATCCGAAAGTACTCCAAAAGATTAGGGAAACGATCAAGCTTCTTTGGTTTTCGAGAAAATCTTTGTGTGGTTGAACGATGTGGAACCAGTATCTAGGTACCATTGAGAGGTTGTCTTAAAATTTTCGAATTGAGATCTGCTTCAGAATGGTTCGTGCTTGTAAGTGAATTCAAAAATGACCAAATCCTGCTTCCATATATCAGAAGACTAGCTGCTAGGATCCCAGCTATAACATTCCTTCTTAGACCCAGACCCGTCTTCTGTTAAAATAAGCTGTTGTCTATGAATTAAGTCTCGTGGCAAAGGCATTTTCAGTTCATCTTTGTACCTAAGTACTGGTCTTAGACTTCCATATACTGGGCTTATACTCGTACTAGATCCAAACACACTTAGACTAAGAGATGTCATTTGTTACCCATGTCACCCATCATTTTTAGTTATCCAAGGGAGTTTTTTCTGAAACAAGAGATACTCATGACGTATCTATTGGTTGTGCGTACTAAATTTTTGTATTTATTTATTTACTGACTGACTCGTCGTGGCTTACTCACACTGGATTCATGAGTTCTAGTTCTTACAATGCGTTACTCACTCAGGGCCTTCTCCAGTTACACATTCAGCCGAGTGAGTAATATGCCGAACGATTCGGTATCCGTTGTTCATCACTATTAAACCCCAATGGCTATGACTATGGTTAGGGTGACCTTTAAGTCACTAGTTGCGGTTTCAAGTCTTACGATGGGATTCCTCTTGTAGTGTTTATTAGAAGTCTAACTAGCAACGTTTCATAATAAGTCTCGCAGTAAGTATGGATGGATAGACACTATGTACTTCAATTAGTAATGAGAATGAGAAATTCATAGCGATCATGACCTACAAGTAGACATGGTGATGATAACGATGGAGCGACTGCAAGACCACATCAAATCCGAGATAGAAACCGTCTTAAATGTATGAGGTAATGTCCGGAGATTGAGAAGTCCCAAGCCTCGCCCAAGTCTGAAGGCTAAGAGAAAAAACTTAGACATATAGATTGGTCCTGACTAAGGAGCTGCTTGATATTTAGTGGCTTTATAGTCGCACACTACCAAGCCAAGCTACCAAGTGTCTCTCGTGGTTTTTTACCTTCGTTACAATTTCTTAAGAACACAGAACACAGAACGAGTGTAACTCAGGGTCACTACGATTGCTTGCCAGGCATAATAGGGTGATACTAGTATGGGTTCCTGGTCATCAAGCAATAGCGAGCAACGAATCTACAAATGATCCTAGGGCTGGCCTAGAATCTGCGTTCAAAGGAAATGAACCTTACTAAGGTATCAACTGAACTGCCCCCACAGCTCTGATTAATGCACTATCTTCGTTTGGCCCAAAGGAAAAATTTCCCCAAGTTAGGGCATTCCAAACGATAATCATGCCTTATTCCTACAAGGAAATCGTCAACTTAGGCAAGGATAGTCTTAGGAAACTCGTAAGCTTTCCTGCAGGTCACATTGACAAACTAACCTGCGCTCAGATACGCTCTGAGGATGATGAATCTTCGAGCACATTTTCTGTAACTGCCCAGCATTGCATTCGTTAAGCTGGGGCATTGTCCATGAAACTCGTCAGCGGAAATGAAAAACTCTACAGCTAAGGACGTACTCTTCCTTATTCGGGCGGTAATACGACTCTTACGACTAAAACACACCCTTCATACACAATAGGTCTTGTCAGGTCGCAGTGGTAGCCATATGGACAAGGGTCTTCAAAAAAAACCAAATAGCTCTGTTAATTAGCTTTTCCTTCAAGTCTCCTCTCGGGTTATTGTGCAATTTTTTTTCCATTAATTCCTTAAAAACAAGCCTTTGGGACTTGACTGTGAATTGCAGATGGAAGTCACAGAATTTAATGCATCAAGCAGGTCCCACCTATACGCTAAGTTAGGGACAATCTTGCAACAGTTTCCTGGCGAAGAGATGTCCTTTGATGTTCAAATTGGTACTTTTAGGATTGAAAGGATTCGGAATCCAATATCAGTATCGCATGCAGAGTTGAACAAGGAGTTACAGAATCAGAACTACATCCATTCCTAGACGACAGCCAGGTCACAGCTGAAGGAGCTTCCGAAAAAAGAGTTGGCTAAGTTGCTCTACTTCATGAATGTGCAAACGACAAGAAATCATGGACCAATTCGCCTACAATGGTGTCCCACAAGGTATAGTTCTCAGTCCAATCCTGTTCCTTCTGTACACAAGAGATATGGTGAAGTGACCATCGTAGCAACGTTCACAGACAATACGGGTATCCTCCCAACGGGTGAGTCAGTCGAATCATGAACGAGAAAACTGCAACTGGCTCTAAAAAAAAGTATTCACGTGAGGTTTAGCCCATAGACATGTACTGGGTAACAGGTCAGACCATTGGTTTCTTTTGAAGACTTCTACACGTCCAGCCTGCTCCTACACCTATTGTTGGAGGTGATCGTCCTCTATAAACACCTTTCGCATACATTGAGCAAAGATATGGTTCAAGCCTTTAGAGCACCTCGCACAGGAAAGCAGTTCTGCAGAAGTCATAAAAAATATCAAAAGTGGAGTACCACAGGGTTGACTACTATCACCAATACTATTCCCCGTACTTTTCAGTGATGTTCTTCTTTCAATATTGATGCCAATAAGGATCTACTTTTACACAAAATAACAGGCTTTCCCTTAAAGGTACACATTTGTGAAGACCGGTGTAAGTCAACTCAGAATATGCCTCCCGAAGTGTGAAACAAAAGAGGAAAGACATCGAAAAATATTGAAAATTTTGCGTTGGGTTAAGGTCGAGGGCTGACATTGGTTTTACTAGTAGATGTGGAGAAAGTAACATCACAACGAGCCTGTCATTGCTCTAAGTATGCTGCTGGCAGTCACTTTAAACCTTAAGGTCGAGGGCCTTTTGGTACTCTTTACAAAGCACTCTTTTAATGGACAGAACTGGCCAGAGAAGGTGGAGAAACGTTTCTTGATCTTACTCCAGCTTCTACCGATGAGGCAGCTAGAGCGCTTACAATCCGTTTTGATTGACTTTATGTGGTACGACACGTACTGTCGCCTGTCAATCGGGTGTTGGCAATGCTAATCAC
This sequence comes from Xylota segnis, assembly GCA_963583995.1. Lineage (NCBI taxonomy): Eukaryota > Metazoa > Arthropoda > Insecta > Diptera > Syrphidae > Xylota > Xylota segnis. The sequence continues at coordinate 55,174,859 of OY757237.1, read as the reverse complement.
ATTCAAATTACCTAACGTGCAGCGAAGTGCATACCAACAATCGAAAAAGTTGTCTAATGTCTGGCAAGCGTCGCGGCAACTAAATGAGGAGAGTTCCGATTTGCTTAGTCATGTACTAAGCGGCGATTGAAAGGAGGAGCCTAGGTATACATAAGTAGGTATCCTGGCCTCTGAAGAACCCCTCCATCCACCCAAACTGCCTTCATTTCTACAACCTTGCTGCACTCTAGGAGATGATGCTCCTCAACGTGACTGGAAGACGTAGCAGCTTGTAGTTGGTTTTATTTCAAAAGGAAGCCAAGGCTACGGCTTCTTTCAATTTATTTCAAATTAAAACCACATCCACCACCACTCTCAGCCAAAAGGAAAGTCATTTCCCAGAACCCCACCAACTTACAAGCCAACACGCCCCATTGACCTTCGTGCCACACAATCGAGTGCCTAATTGCCTCCACCGCCCCCACATCTCATCTCGAAATCATAATTTCTCGCCATAATCCACACATAAATGGAAAAAAATTTCCCACACGAGACGAGACGAGGGAAATCCCCTCTCCAAGGTGCGTGCGTGACTGCGTTCCACTCGTCCCTTGCTGAGGAGTGAGTCTGTGTACAGAAGAGTGACATCCGCAGTTATAGCGTGTCACATCATTCGTCACATCACGCACACGGCAAATACAAAAATTACACAGATACACGCCATAAGAAGAGAGAAAAATAAATAAACGAAAGGATAGCCTGGGACTGTGTACATGCACCAGTACGAGTACATGTCATGTGGATCTGGTTAGCTTCACCTAAATCATCCTCTCTGCGGCTGACTTGGTAACACCGCCGCCGCCGCCGCCGCCTTCATCACCATCAGAGGCAAACAATCAACATTGACATTCCTATTGAGTTGTGAGGTGCACGCTCTTATAAGAGAGCGACAACCCGATCCAAATTTGGGGGAAGCATCCATCCTCTCGCTGTGTAAAATCAATTTTCGCTCGATAAAAAGTTAATGAGTCAATTCAGTGACAGTGCTACTCGTGCAGGGGAAAGGGAGCGAAGCTAATAAATTTCTAGACTCTGACACTGCTGCACATGTGATCACCAGTGCTCCCTAAGGGGGCGTTACAGATAAACCAGAACCGAACCCGAACCCGAACCCGAACCAGTGGAACCGACATTAATCTCTGGGATTCTGAAAGATTAATGTCATTTCGATAACTCAAACGATGGCGACTGCTGATGTGGCTTTGAATAGACTCAGGATTGGTTGGGACTCGGTTCGAGGAGATGTGTCCGGTGAATTGGAGCGTAATTAGCACGCATGTGGCGTTGTTTAAAAATCAACAACATGTGGGACGGGATTGTGATTCAATTAAGATGACAATGCTGGGTATGCCCCAAGGAATCGTTTGCTGTTCGATTGACTCTGGCGGAATGAAAGGCATTTCGGACAGGCGTTGCGCAAGCCATGATTTATTGAAAATATCTGATCGGTGCGTGAATTGGAGAGCAAACTGCGCGTCACTGGTGCGTGATTGGTGACATAACGCCAAAGTCTTGTGATCTATTGAATGCGAGCGGCTTTTGCGTCGGAAAGTCTTAGAAAATCTGATGGCACCTCATAAGATACAGCGGCGTGCACAGTTGGTTTTCTTCAAGAATCTTGTGAATCAGTTCAAAACTCGTAAGAAACTTACGTAGGAAACGCGTCAGTTCGAGCTGAGCCTGGGCCTATAAACTCGTAAGAAAAGGATTTGGAAATTTTCGAGGAAAGGCTGTGCGGTTCTTAACCATTATTCGGTACATACCCATCCAAGTTTTACTATGAAACATTGTCTAGTCGTTGTCGAAACAGCATACTAAATGACAGACAAAAGGTAAGATGCTCAATGTACGATCGGCTTGGTCCAGGTCAAGTGTCGAGCGTTCTTAGGCAGTTTATCAGGACTTCATGACTAAGGGTTTAGCAGAGTCGTACTAAGGTCATCTGGAAACAACCCACAGAAGATATAGCCAGGGACCAGGACCACGCGGGCTCTAACGATTTGCTAGAGACTACATCCTTAGAAAGATGTATATTACTGGTTACATATGAAACGATTCCATGGACAAAAATGACCAATCTAGCCACAACGTAGGAAACACTCAAAAAAGTCCAAAGACTGCCACGTTTCTGTACAGCATGGGCCATGTTAACTTGCCCAACTGTAGTCGTATGGACGTACTATTGGACTTCTTTGTACCTTGTGGTTCAATCCTTGTCCTTTGCAACAAAAGAGTTCAACTAATGATTCCAAAACTAAACATTCGGACAGCTGTTGACGTCGTACCCGGACACTGCGAGATAGACAATCATGCAGCACAGCTAGGACTTCCCTAGATGCTACTTCTTTGCGGAACTAGTCGATCTCGGACACATCGAGCTGAATAAAGCCCAGAGATTCATACACTTATCCCACGTGGTTTAGTTTAAGCATCGAAAACTGAAATTAGGTTCTCAGGCTCATAGAATTGGGCACCATGGACTCATGGCTAACTGACACAATCACCTCCACCTACCCTTTGCTACTGAGTCAGACTGTTAAGGTATTTGTTTGGATTGGATAGCACGTCACAGTCGGCAGCTCTAACTTTGAGGTAGTAAGGGACTTTGCTATATAAAATGAAACGAAGAATACCTCTTGCCAATGGCTGTTTCTCTGGGCCATATCTGGAATAACTGTGGAGATCGTATAGAAGACTCTGAACGTCCCAGTCCTACTCTATGGGTCTGAGGCATGGGCTGTTGAGAGTCTTCGAATCCAACGCGCAGGGACCACACAGTAGTGAAGACCTCGCCTTAAGTGCCGCTTATATGTCAGCCGAAGTGCATGTCAACCGACTTGAGGTGGATAGCTGAGGACCGGGCTAACTGGAGAAACTTGTTAGTGGCCCAGATTCAGCAGAAGTGTTTCGACAGTGGTACTCATGCAGCCACGTTAATAGTCTGTCCGACAGCATTTGAAGAGCAAGTGTTGAAGGATAGTGGCAGTAACTGCGTTGAGTTCTCCTAAGATATACATACATACGTCCATTGGCACAGATAGAATCCTTTCGGATCGGCAGCCGTCAAATTGATGGACAAGTTGTGGATCAGGCTATGAGCAATAGAAATTCAAACGGAATCGTGGGGACGTTTTCACGATTTGCCATAGTGCATGACATGCCCTGGCAACCCTCTTAGACTCCTTCGTTCTAGAATGCAGAGAGACGACGAGGAATTGGTAGAATTCAAGAAGAAATACTTTCCCAGGTCTTTAAGTCTTCACTGAACTGGCATCCACATAGATATGTGATGTCCTCGCAGACGTGAAGGTCTCTGAATTTGATAATCCTAATCTCATGGCGTGTCTCCTCAGAAGCCAATTGCCAGAGAGAATCCCTACCCCCATACTCAACCATCACCTTATTCTCATAATTTCCCTAAATTCCCCCAGATTCCCCCATTTTAAGTCAGTCATGTCGATGAACCTCTCTAGAATAATCCTCTTAGCCTCACAGATCCATGGTTTGACTCCTCTAAGTGTCCTGCTTTGTGGAAGCTCTGTTCCTCTTCTCGCCAGTTCGTCGGCCCTTTCTTTCCCTTCAATATCCAAGTTCCTAGGTATCCAGCATAATCCGACACAGTTCTGCCGACATAATGTTCTGACCGTTGATGTCAATTCCTGACAGATTTCATGATGTTGGATACCAGCGACTTAAGCGCAGCCTGACGGCGATATTCCTGTCAGATATTGATCCCTTCCCTAGTAATTCCGCAGTTTTGAGCGCAACTAGGTCCTCTCCTTGGAATGGACTGCATGTATCCGGAAAAAACGATAATGTGAAACCGCAACACTTACTCGTTTTGTAGTTGAAATCCACTAACCAAATGGTTACTGAAAGTCCACCTCAGTCCGACACCAATGATTCAAGTGGAAGATGCTGAATCAACTTAAGTTGTTGCCTCAAAATCCTGACGCGAGCTACATCCTCTGCCAGTTCTGACATGAGCAGTCAAAAATCGCTGTCGAGATACTTGAGCACTTTTCGGGTCTAACCACTTTGAGCAACCACTTTTCACTCCAATTTAACTTTCCTCAGTAAATGCCCCAAACTGCCTGGATAATCGCAGTTCTCCGAGTTCATAGATATGTTGGGTTCTCCTAAACTCACTCCTAATCCGCCTCCCGCAACCTCCAGCACGTCTAAGACCCTTGTGGCCAGTGGATCAATTTTTTTTTCCTCACAATTCCTAGACAAACCATTACCGCAAAACCCCCTATAATGGGAGAATTAAAGTTCTCCTCCGCATGTAATAAATGCGATGTCCTTGGGAACCAAAAAATTACGCGACATTTTTTTCTATCCCCCTCGTCAATCGATGGCCAAACAGTCCATAAGAACGCGCCAACCCTCTTCCGCTACGCACTGTGTGTGCGACTCTCTAGATCTACTCAACCGAATGATAGGCGCATACTTTCCCTTGGTTCCTACTTTGCTTCTTATTTTTTCTGTTTAATCATTCCGCAAACAAAGGATGGCAGCACTGAATGGTTTCCTTGTTAACTCAGCCTACCCTACCCTACCCATCCTCGAATCGAAGATTGCGTTGATTGGGAAACGGAAAAGGAAAGATATTTTTCGAACCAAAAAAATGAACTCAAACATTTTAATGGCTTCAACGGGTTGTATTTGCACTGCGGGACAGCCCCCGCCCTCGGTCTGTACATAGTGTTTACCCTGACAGAGAGCGTTTTTTTTTTTCTTTCCGTTTTGGGTGCATCATCGAACATGAATTCCTCGTTCCTCCTTCGGGCGCTGCGTGAATAAACAAACTCTGGCCAAAGGGGTAAATAAAATTTAATCACTTTTGGGTGGATGGTGTAATGAGGACGATGACCATCGAAGTGAGAGAGAGGACGGGAAGTTTTTTTTTTTTCCAAACAGACGGACAGCAGGGTCGGGACGGGACAAGTGCGCAAATTAATGTCCGACTTGGTTGTGTGTGCATATGTTGGTGGCGAGAGCGATTGCTTAAAGGGTTGCGAGAGGGCTGTTGACGTGCGCCCCTATATGTCAACGTGGACACTGGCAAGGCGACCGACCGGGCCACTTTGGATAATTGAATATTGATTCGTGGCGTGGGAAAATTCCTTGCCAAACGGAGTTGTCCAGTGTCCAGTGACCAGTTAACTTTAAAGTGAAGCTATTAACAATGGATATGGGTAGCGACGGCTGGTTGCAAGGTCGCCACGGGGAAGGCGTTTGAGCATATGCTGAGCAAAGTTTCATTTCAGTTAGGCATAGCAGTTAGGCACTCCCAACTTGTTATACATTTGCTCGAAGGGTAGTACAGTGAGTTAGGCCGTTGAGCAGAGCTAATGACGTTCGACATAGTTTTCAGGATAGTAAACGCTGTCTAGAGAGTAGTAGATCATGTCTTTGGTTCTACCTACACCACCCTCCCTACTGGGTTTTCTGGTCTCCATCTGATCCTGAGGCTATATTAAGTCTGAAACATAGTGTGTAACATGGGGAAACTATCGAGATAGATCCTATTCCTGGTCAGTACAGCGAAGACGTGTGTATAAGCTATGACTCTCCGTTCATCTGTCAGTCGTTTCTTGAGCTAGAAGATGACATTTCATGTCTAAGCTTTCGAGAAGACGCAGTACTATGTAAACTTTGTTTAAATCCACCCTGTGCCACGCCTACTTTTGTAAAACTTCACTATTTTACTTCAAATCATCATTAAGATCGACATAAACCCATAAATTCTCTATAGCTACGCCCACTTATAAGAGGCGTTTTCACTGAATTTGTTTATATATTTCAGGTTTCAGAGAGAAATGTAGTGAAGCCACGCCCACTTTGGCGAGGCTGGTACAAAGGAATACAGGGTGTTATACCATGTGTTAAATTTTTTCTCGACTGCGATGCATTTAATTGATTTATCCACTGCGTCATGGTCGGATTTTCAAGGGATTCCAAGCTCTGTGGAACGTATACTAGAATATCTGTCAGTAGAGACACCCAGTAAGGTGATCTATGCCCTCTTTTGGAATTTGGTGGTGAAGGAACTATTGCAAATCCTGGAAAACGAGGGATGCATGGCGATCGCTATGTAGCTGATGTTGTTAGATGCTTCGGTGTGCTTTAGGTGTAAACTCTGGACTGTACTCTGTACTGGACTAGTACTCTTCTTAGTAGTCAACCTTCTCTGCCATTGAAAAACAATGATATCAGCTTAACTTTCTCTGATAAGCCAAAATATTTGGACCGAATCCTGAATAGGAAACTAACCCGAAGGCCTAACACTCAAGAGAGAGCCAAGAAAGCTATGGTAGCACTTTTCTTTCGCAAAAAAAGAAAGAAATGAAGTTTACTATCTCAAACAACTCACTGGCTGTACAGTCATTACTCTGTCTGGTGGCATTCCTTAGAAAAGGCCTTAATTCTAAGTCAGGTTCACCGTACAGCTTATCTGTCCACGAATGGAGCTGTAAACAAAACTAGCTCTGCGATACTGGACATCAAGTTTCATCTGATACCTCTTGGTATGTTTAGCAAAGTGAAATGCTAGTGTACAGCCGTCCTTCCGTCAGTGGCCAAGAAAATAATTTGCCAAGCCACGCCTAATTTTGGCCAAGAAACTCTTCGCCCTTGTAAAGTACTCAGGAACGCAGATGCATTTTTAGAAGATGAGCCGACTTACTTCTACCCTGATGGCTCCAAGGACTGTGTTGGTGGAGGTGTTTTCTCCGACAGGCTTAATCTTAAAGTCTCCTTCATAAAGGAGTCATACCTTGGCTTAAGAAAACCGTGATGTCCGTTGAGATATCCGCATCGTTTCAGACAGCCCAGCAGCAATCAAATCATTGGAATCGATCTCTACAAATTCTTCAATAGCTCTAAACAGCCGGTCCCCTCGTACAGAGATTGCTTAACAGTTCAACCTACGTTGGGTCCCAAGGCATGAAAACATTTAAAAAAACATAAAAGTGCGATGAAATCCCCAAAATTCAACTAAACGTATCCTATATACCAGACAGAGCTATCTTAGGTATACCTATCGCTACTTACAAACAAGAAGTCAAACTGGATGGTATCGAGAGTACAAAACTTTGGCGGACTAGTAGACCGACATGTCTAGAGCAAAACAAATTTGGCATAAACTGGATTTAAAACCCACTAGGCTCACCTATTAGACGGGTGAGCATCCAACAAGACTGAACCTTTTTGCAAACGACTTTTGTAGGATGCAGCACTCAGCAGCACTTTATAGGCAATATAGGGGAAGAAAGGAAACACCAGATGGAGCAAGAGAACACGGCATCAAAGGTGATGTTCCTCAAGCCTCGGTACTAGGTCCTATACTCTTAAACATAATGTACAGCGATAGCATCGAAACTATTAGAACTTGTCGAGCAAAGAAGTGCCAGGGTACAGAAAAGGCATTTTCCTGACAAAGGTGCTAGCAACTACAATCCTGACAATTCTGTAAAATGAAAATGGAGGCAGTTTACGACCAGAGCCTTAGAATAAAGCTCATGAGCTCTCTGTAGAGCAACATACTAAATACTATCGAGCTTCAACTGAAAGATGGGATTTCCCTGACAAACTCAGACATAGAAAACGATATCTCATCGAGGCGTGGATAACCAAATGATGTGACATGTTTCCAGGCCATGAGTATCTTCAGGGAGGATAGATGAGGCTATCTCCCAGGCAGAAGTCCCAGTAACTTAAGCATGAAAGAGCAGGCCAACTGCATGGCTGGAGTGACGAACTGATTAGTCACCAGAGAAGAATGTACATTTAGGAGGCGAATAGTCTGGACGAGCATACCTTTTGACCTCGCGAGGGACTCAATCGAACAGGGACTCTCTCTTAGGCCAACAGATACCTTCTGGACATACCTTCACCGGGATACAGCGCAGAGCTCAAGAAAACAAAAAGACTAGAAAAATCTTTAAAGCTTAAGCGGTACTTGGACATTTATAACAACAGACTATCCGAGTAGTATCGATCTCAGCTCTCCAAAGCACCGACACAGTCCACATAATTTGTAGATCAGTTATTCAATGGATCATTTCCAGTCAGCCTTCGAAACCATCCTATACTGCGAGGGGCTACATTGGGCTACTAACAACCTTATTGGTGATGGGTACCTTAATGGGTTCATGAAGAAGAGACTTAGCGTTGAAATGATAACATTCGAATCAAAAAGCGAAATCCATGGAGCTGGACTGCATGGAATGAGTTTAGTTTGCATGTATCTACAAAGCCCTAGCTTCCAAGACTGTGAAAGTTAGGGAATGTTCCTGGGAATGTTTCTTTTTTATTCTTTAATGAGGTCCACACTCCAGAAGTGTTTTTAGTCCGAAGTCATGGCAGTCATGGAATCTGCAGTACAGCCTCAACCATTGATGGGTACAATGAGCAGGTAGGATAAGTCCCTTCCATTAGTGTAAGGTACATGCGTGCCCAATACGAGTACAATACCAAGGCAGGTTCTGAAAATCTATTAAGTCGTCGTTTAGTCTGTTTGTATCTACAGGTATATTTCCGATCACCTAATCACCAAGCCCTGAAGGCACGGATATATACATATATTCTACCATCGCAACCGCAGGATAGAGCCAGATGAAATGAATCGTTAAAAGTATCTAGGCCGCACCTAGAGCATCGCCGGTCCTCTTTTATATGAAATCGTACTTAGCTTCATATCGATTTGCCATAAAACGCCAGTAACAAACGATAATTGCTCTGAGTCCATTTATCGGGGCGCGTTCGAGTATCTTTTGCATAAAAAGCCGTATCTGCAGGCAAAAAACAACACTTCATCTCGCGATAGCATAACTCAGAGTGCACACCATCCCCGGGAATACCGGAAAACGGGAGAGAAAAATCAATGAAATGACGACAACCAAGTCGAAAGGTCATCCTCTGTGTGTTGTTCCTCGGGGAAAAATTACAACACAAGAGGCCTCCATTCCTTGTGAATGAGTGAATCATTATAGTACAAGTGCCACCATGACGTAGATTTAGCGCACGCGGAACTCGTAGCAGTAGTCAACCCTTCAGCCATCAACAATGCTCTCAATCTGTGCAGCAGAATACCTCCAGTTGTTGGAGCGGTGAACCTATCAAAAGGTTAGTGGGTTAGCGCTTCACTTCACCTATTTCCCAGTCTCCGGCCGGGTGGGGGCGGCTTGGCGTATTAATTCAGTCAGTGCGTGCGTGAACCACACCACAATTAACTGCTGCTGAGTTGCCCGGAGAATGTGTGACAAAGATCAAAGGGGTCTCGCGAACGAATGTGTGCTGGTTGGAGCCCCTCTGACCGAAAGGTGAATTTAGATTCATAATGCCTGAAGCGGAGCTATTGAGCATTATATTCATCATCACGGGCACACTCACTGATGGATATGAGACAACGGCACAGAACGGGCAGAACGGCAGCGTGGCAGTTATGACTTCCGGGAAGGAGGCTCGTAGGCTCTCAAGTGTGCCAAGACGAATGGGACGACACCCCCGCATGGAGGTATATATGTAGATGTGTGGCGATGATTTAATTAGCATGAAGCATTGAGTGGGTGTCGCGTGTGTGCTGGCTGCTAGAGAATGAGTGAGATGCGAGTCGAAGTGGAACCGAAGAATTATGCAAATAGGTGAGGGGTTATGTAAGGATATGATGGAATGATGTAAGTCTTGTGCGCTGTGCGGATGATGGAGGAGGAGGTGGCTATTAAAGGGAATCGTTAGTTTTGTGAAATGCAGGATGAAATGCAGCATGGTGTGTAACTAACGACGAGTTGCAGTGGGTAGGTGCAGATGGATGCTAATGGTATTGCAAATTATGTAGCTTCTGGGAAGGCACATCATTATATGGATGTCTGGGGTCTACTGGTTTGTATGTAGGTTGATTGACTTCTGTAATGGCTTGAAGGAATGGCGACTGCCTGAGACCTAAGAGTCATTATGCAAAGGACCGTGGAGTATCTAAGTCGAATTATTGCTGGCACAATGACCCAGAGAGGCTTGGAATAACTTTATAGACACTCAGTGGTATGTGCTGACTCTGTGCAACAGGGGGTCGCGACCGAAACAGTGCTTTTAGACTGGGAAGCAAGTTTCATTCCGCATTCGATTGCGTAGACTTGGTTAGTTTGGAGAAACTTCCTCAAATTCTGCTTGAAAGTCATTAAAAGTGTAATGTTTCTGATATTGTAGAGGACTCCTGAACAGGAAGTGGATTGTGTTCACCTATTTCTCCTCTTCTCCATCGTAGAAGTCGTACAGTATCGCCTGGCTGACTGGAATCATTTGCCATCCCAGTCCTTTCCCCGATTCGTACGTAATCCAGGGTTAATTTCTCACAACCACTCGTATTGTTGGGGTCGTGACTCAAGTGTTTAGTGCGGTGGACCACAGAGCGAGGGGCCACCCGGACTACATCTTAACATTTTGTCATGCCCCCACCTCTCGCGATGATCTGACAAACATCCAGGGATAGGAATCCCCTCAAAGAAGATCGCTAATAGAGAGGAGCACTATAGTCTTTCGCCACAATTCCCACTCCATGAAAACGAGGGACCACAAGGTAGCATTATAAGTGCTATACTATTCATCATTTACTTGAACGACTCTACAAAGGACAAAAGTCACTGCAGAAAGACTAAAATCAGGGTTCTACTGAGGTTCCATTGCTCCTTAATCTTCGACAGGTTGTCAATAAAAAAAACAGACTCTCTAGGCATTCTACACATGACTGCAGGACTTTGAGTACCTCTTTCATTTGACTGTCACAACATTGCAACCTTGACATCTCAAGACAATACGTTGTAGTTTATCGCAGGTTGTTCTATTTTTAAAGACTGACGTTCATAGCGATATCATTAATCATAGCGATAGCGACTAAAGTATGCCAGCTGTGGTCACCGATAAAAATGGAGCTCTATCGCGAATATTTATATTGCATTTCCCTGGAACTGATATGCTAATTACGCAGAAAGTATTTGTTCATATGTATTTCACTGAAATATGTACGAGTTCACGCCTATGTTTACCGAACTGAATCAACACTTAACCTACTTGAACGTCTTGACTGGGAATAACCTTTCGAAAGCTACTCAGATTATTAAGAAAAAGTGAAATTCTACACTGGCGACACTGTTACACCATTACTAGGAAACCATAACAAAAGCATAGGTCCGAGGTGGCTACCCTGAGGAACCTTTACAGTTGCTTCATCTCGATCAGGTTGTGATGCTATTTAAACATCTAATCCGAGCAATACATTCGATACAAGATTTCATCAAAGACGTTCCTCATGTTGATGGTACACATTTCGAAATAAGGCAAACGCTGTTCTTCATACGACTCCCTGGACCGGGAGAATACGACAATACGACCATGCATGACCTGGAATACGAGCATGAAACCCGCAGAGGTTAAGGATACATGACTCGTAAAGAACTGACTTCAGATGAATCTGGACCGAGCCTACTGAAACCACCATAGAATCGACAATCGAAAAGAATTGCCCTTCTACACCGACACGGTTCTTAGATGGATATCAATACAGGGGATGGGGTCCTCTGCACAATTCTAATCTCCAGAGATAAAGGTGCCCCTTTGATGGATACCAGGGTGTGTGGATATCGTAGAAAACGAAAGGGTTAGTGATCTGGCAAGAGGGACGGCACTGAATTTGTCGTAGGCTCTTTAACTAGTTGGAATCCCAATCAAATCAAATGCCATGAAGCCAATGGTCCAGTAAAATGTGGAACGACCAAAGCGCTACGGCCAGGTCTAAACAAAGAAGAGATCAGTTTCTCTGATGAAATCCAGTCGTCAGAACACACGGGTACTCTCTGGCATAAATGTAAGGCTCTATGCCATTGGTATTCATGCGGAATGCAGAAGTAGCATTTATGAGCAATAAATTGTATCTGTTCGACACCAGCTGTCTGACTGTCCTGTCCTATCTGGCGGAAGAATGGAAAGTCTTGGCGATTTGGAGGATTTGGGTATGTTGAGCTGAGGGACCTCTTGCAATTCATAGGACCTTTCTGTCGAGCGTTTGCTGGATTAAACAAGTGAAAATAATGGAGTCAATTCTGTTGATCTACTCGTAAGTGACCAGCGATCACCTCTGGTCGCAAGGCACACATTAACCTAAGAGATTCGATCTCTAGTACTTTGAATACAGCTAGAACCTCTGCTTAGAATACACTGCATGTGTCCGAAAATCTCTAAGCCACAAGCAGGTTAATCTCTGAAGGGTATGAACCTGGGCTCATAGACACTGATCTTGGAACCATCACCATCTCTCCGGGTGGCTTTGACTCGGCCATTGTATGGTGATCAAAAGTTCTTGAACTGAAAACGATTGGCTTCGACTGTCATCAAGGAATTGAAGGTATCTGCAGAATGAGCTAGCTAGAGCTGTGTCAGAATCTACTTGCATAGGATCTAAACCCTGTCAACTGGACTGCCGCCACAACGCAGTTTAATGATTGGGAACACAGTCTGACACACTATCCCAGGGTTCCTTTATTCCAACAAGGAAATCGTCGACTTAGACAAGTACAGAACTGTGCCCTGAGGTATCGCCTTAACCAGCTTAATCTATCTCCAGGCACAGAATGTAGATTTTGCTCTTAAGATAACAAATCACTTCAGTGGTTTAGGTGGGACATTTTCCCTAAGGGAACGCAGCAGTTAAGGCAACACTTTCCCTCGTAAAGGTGGTGGTGCGACTCTTAGCATAAATCACACACTTAAGATGCAATAGATCTTTTCAAGTCGCAGTGTTAGCCATACCGGCACGGGTCTTAATAAAAAAGGATCGATCTGTAGTAAGTATATAGCCAGTGCATCATTGGTAGCCTCAAGCCCCACTTTTATCCACCGTTCTCTTGCAAATGAAGAGAGCTTTACAAGACTTCAGGAGTCTGTCCTGTAGGTCTATCTTCTTATCCAGAGCAACGCCAAGATGTCTTAAGCGCTCCGAAAGGGATAACTCCGTCTCATCTAGTATCGACATTCGAAGGGTGATGGTGTTTTATCCGGATTGACGTGAAATCTAGGCTATTTCCCAGATCTCTTAAAACCTGAGTCCATCAGCGAGGAATTCTCACTCAACTACCTCGTTCGCTGGCGCAGTGACACTTACTCCTGTGGTGGTTAGTTCTTACGTAAGGTATGACTATAACCCGGAGAAACGAAGATAGAGAGGTTCCTCGTATGACGCATTTGCTAACCGAACTATGTCCTATAAAATGGAACGACTTCCTTGTCCTTGCTGTTCAACAAGTACTTCGGACAGACAGACGACTTCTTGTCCACTCTCCGTCTATTTATGTCACATCTATGAATCCAACTGATAGCTAAGTTGTCGCCACTGCAGTGGCAAGAATTAGAACCCTAAACCAGTTTCCGTGTCAGCCAAGAGTCATGACCAGTTCTGAATGCACAACGATTAACTCGAATTGCGCTTCGCATAAACAATGTCACAAACAACTATTAAAGGAGAAAGCCACCCCCTGCTCACATCGCACAGATCAATCCAAGTTATGAATATGAATATGAATCGATTTAATTATCTACCCGACTGCATTCAAGCATTCGAATGAAGTCATCATAGTTCCAATCTCAAAGTATCTGGAGCCAGAATCGACATTTCATCATGTCACACATTCATCATAACACAGTCATCATCGACACAATCATGAAGCCATCTGTACTGCGCGCCTGGCGTATCTGGTGGTTTTCATAAAGTACACACGTGCCCTAGATATTTACGAGTATCTACCCCATCGTGTTCATAGTATAAAGAGTTCCTTTGTACCCAGCATAGGATTTTAGCTCCCTCGACGTGATCTCGAACTCGAATGTGCCGTCGTCGCGTGGTGCGTGTTCTATTTCAAGCCAATGCCAGGCCATAGATTTGTAGGCCTTTCCCTCCGTGTCGGTCGCCCGCCCTGCCTCTAGATACTTTAAGTACCAAATTGAGATTTCATCGCCCATTGTACGGATTGTACTCCACTCGATGCGTAGTACTCGTAGTAGTAGTAGTTTAAACAATTTAAAAGGTGAACATGAGTCTGTAGGAACGATGATGACGATAATGTATCTCAAGTGGCATCACATTGTATCTACTTGGGTTTTCTTTTTAAACTTAACTTTTTTTTTCTTCTTGTTTGTTCTAGAATCTGTGTGTTTAGGAATAAATGAAGTGCTAGGGACGACCGCGACGCCAGTATACACAGAGTCAAGGTTGCATCCGAGAGTAAGAACTGTTTGAAGTCGATGATCAAACACAACAGTGGCACTTGAGAGATTCAAATCTCTTTTGTTAGTCGAGGCCCAGACGAATGATAGAATCTTAAATCGAAGCTAAAAAAATGTTAAATTATGTGCATGAGTAATGCCACGAAGGAGGCACACAGCGCTGCGTATGCGGATTTGTCTGGCGGCTGCTGCTGTTGATATTTGCGTTTAAAATTTCACCCTCGTACAATTGGCTAAATGCGAAAAGTCCCAGTGTGTTGTGACAGATACGTCAGAACCGATTCGAACCCCACCAGCAGAGTGTCGTAAGTAATTTGTAAATATTTACATCGGAATGAATCTTAAGTATCTATCGAGGCCCCTTCTTCTCGAGTCAACGTCGACCAATTAGCGTACTTTGACTAAACTTGAGTCGCACAATCAAGCGTTGACAAGGTCAATGGGAGGGAAATTATGAGCGCAGTGCTGGAGGAAATTCCAATTCATCTTGCGAGTATGTTTTGTTGATCTTGAGAATCAGCGAGTTCCATCGGAGCGTCGTCGCAGGTCTAGATCTGATGTCGTTTGATTGATTGCAGTTCAATCGAATGTTGATTGTAATTGCATAAATGAATGACAACTTGAATGACGTTGGACGAAATAAATTTTATTTGTTGTTGGTCGACGGCTTTTTAAATTACTTTTTCCTGACGTCGTTGCTGCGATAAACAATTTGAATAATTGTTAGTAGGTTAGGTCACACATTATTCTACAATGCAATGTGGACAGAGGATGTTTGTGCCCATCTGACTGTTGTTTATTGCAATTTACCTCGTCGCAGTGGGGAGTGAACACGCTCAGTCGCACAAGATCATCCAGAATTGCACCGCTTTTGCCGATGATCCACTCTTTCTACGAATGCAGTACCTATTATGACCGCTTTCGACCGAAGGGTGAGGTATCTTCGAGTGATTTTGAGCAAATAATGTAGCTATCGACTCCATCCTAGGACTGAGCACGCACAACCGCACAAATTCATCCAGAATTGCACCGCTTTTGCCGATGATCCACTCTTTCTACGAATGCAGTACCTATTATGACCGCTTTCGACCGAAGGGTGAGGTATCTTCGAGTGATTTTGAGCAAATAATGTAGCTATCGACTCCATCCTAGGACTGAGCACAAATTCATCCGCACAAATTCATCCAGAATTGCACCGCTTTTGCCGATGATCCACTCTTTCTACGAATGCAGTACCTATTATGACCGGTTTCGACCAAAGGGTGAGGTATCTTCGAGTGATTTTGAGCAAATAATGTAGCTATCGACTCCATCCTAGGACTGAGCACGCACAACCACACAAATTCATCCAGAATTGCACCGCTTTTGCCGATGATCCACTCTTTCTACGAATGCAGTACCTATTATGACCGGTTTCGACCAAAGGGTGAGGTATCTTCGAGTGATTTTGAGCAAATAATGTAGCTATCGACTCCATCCTAGGACTGAGCACGCACAACCGCACAAACTCATCCAGAATTGCACCGCTTTTGACGATGATCCACTCTTTCTACGAATGTAGTACCTATTATGACCGCTTTCGACCGAAAGGGTGAGGTATCTTCGAGTGATTTTGAGAAAATAATGTAGCTATCGACTCCATCCTAGGACTGAGCACGCACAACCGCACAAATTCATCCAGAATTGCACCGCTTTTGCCGATGATCCACTCTTTCTACGAATGCAGTACCTATTATGACCGCTTTCGACCGAAGGGTGAGGTATCTTCGAGTGATTTTGAGCAAATAATGTAGCTATCGACTCCATCCTAGGACTGAGCACAAATTCATCCGCACAAATTCATCCAGAATTGCACCGCTTTTGCCGATGATCCACTCTTTCTACGAATGCAGTACCTATTATGACCGGTTTCGACCAAAGGGTGAGGTATCTTCGAGTGATTTTGAGCAAATAATGTAGCTATCGACTCCATCCTAGGACTGAGCACGCACAACCACACAAACTCATCCAGAATTGCACCGCTTTTGCCGATGATCCACTCTTTCTACGAATGCAGTACCTACTATGACCGCTTTCGACCAAAGGGTGAGGTATCTTCGAGTGATTTTGAGAAAATAATGTAGCTATCGACTCCATCCTAGGACTGAGCACGCAGAACCGCACAAACTCATCCACAACTGCACCGCTTTTGACGATGATCCACTCTTTCTACGAATGTAGTACCTATTATGACCGCTTTCGACCAAAAATCGTGAGGTATCGTCGAGTGAATTCAGGAAATCAATGTAACTATCGACGGCATCCCAAGAATCGAGGCTTTATAGGGAAGAGTCTAGGAAAAGGGCAAGGTTCTGTGAAGACAGGGCAAAGTACATATCCAGTATGAACAAAACAGGACCCAAGTAAGAGCCTTGCGGGACTCCACACCAAAATAGCTTTCATTAGCTTGTTTCATTCAATTTTTGAACTAATGTTCTCCTCACTCCAGTACGTGGTACATTTTCCATTAGCTTCAGACAGTCTGAAGCAGGAAGTGGACTCAAGAAAACCACCTAAAACTGTCCATTTCGACTCATAACATGAGTGCCATACACGTACAAGCAAATTGAACAAGAACAGATCCATAAAACCCAAATACTTTCTGTATGGCAAGACAGTGTGAAACCCAACTAATGGATGATGCTGGATCTACATAATGACTACATTTTGTCATGTCCACCACACATGACGTTCTCACGCAACTTCAGTAAACAAGAGAGTTTGATGAAAGATATCAACAAACAGCGGTGCATCGGTGAAAGAATGAATCTAATTAAAAATAGAATTCCCACCGGAAGACTCGCTGTGTGTTTGTGTGTATACTTGTAGATGTGATCCGGAAATTGTTAATTTTCTTTAGAGATACTCGTGTACACGTCTGTTGGTTACACTTTCTCGATTGTTTGTGCTCGTCGAGAAACCAATGTTAGTCCAATCGGTCTTGGATCTTTGAAATGCCTTCAAACTTGGATCTTTATCGCGTATTAAGTGGCAAAGCCTGTCTGACTTAAAGAAATTAAGCGACTGATGCTGGAATTCGTTCTACTTATGTCTGATGAAAGGTATGTACTGAGTCTAGGGCGTTTGTAATGCGATAGCTGTGGGAGAAGCAGATTTAACCTTTAAACCAATTAATAGGATGGCTCGTGCCTGTTATAGAGGATAGTGATAGAGTCACAGGCATGAGTCCGATAGTCGAAAAGTTCCCCTAGTAAGCGGCAAAAAAGACGAAGAATACACTCAAACTTAAGGTCGCATTCTTCAAGGAATCAGAAATTTTTTAGAAACAGAGTTCTACAACATAACACTGACAGTCTTTCTAGGCTAAAAAGTCATCAGTGGCCTTCCACAGGGTTCTGTTTTAGTTCCATTGCTATTCAGGATTATAAACGACGACTTCCAGGCATCGATGATTCGAAAAGAATATGCTTTTTTGGCAAACTGGTGGATGCGTAGAGGAAGTCAGCAATTAGTGCCTTGAACTCAGACACTTTTTATGAACAGGAGTCAGAAAATGAAGGCAATCTACCTTTTAATCGGAGATACAAGCTGTGCTGTTTTACACCTAATCAATCTGGACCGTAAGCAAGAAGATACAGCATCTACGTACCAGATAACAGTGCCGACAGTTGTGCTCCTTGGCGTGGTGTAGTCATACTGAAACAAACTCTAGAAGCAATCATGGTTTAAGACAGATTGACTCAAGTTATAGTCTGCTGGATGTCCGTCGATACTGCTGGAGTACCTCAGGGGTCTAATCACGTACCAACCCTGTTTCCAATTCTCTTATATTCTCTTATCTCTCGAATAATAACAATTTTACGGTTTTCAACATTCAATCACTGGCTACTTAAGCAAGCAATTGCTTGCTAACGTACCTATCGACTCAATGCTTCGTCACAGTGATCTAGCTATTCTGAAGGCCACTTCCCAAGCATTGATCTTCGAAATTTCTGTTTTTCACCGAAACTTCTGAACGATCATTGCTGACCCGCGTGAATGAGTCGCGGACGTCACCAAGGCTGTTGAGATGCGCTGTTTTCTCGGACACCCTCTCAGAGTATTGTAATGTTTTTTAGGTTCAAACCTTATCGATCAAAAAAGTCTTGTCCTGGCTAAAATGAAATGCAATATCAGTCAGGGATAATAGCATTTTCACTGACAGTCAAGCGGCATTCAAATCCTTGGAATCGTGCTCTGTCACTCTAAACTGCCGATTGTGTTTCTTGGAAGTGGGGCCATAGACTGGGTATGCCCTTCGCTACATGAAAACTCTTGATAAGGCTGAAGTACTACCAGCTTGTAAGAGAGGCTTAAACTGAAACGTAGTTCGAAACTGATTTTATTGAAATGATCACAGATCAGCCACGTTATCGGTGTACTCACTGGACAGTGTTTTTACATGACTTCTGCAGAAGCTGTAGGGCTGAGATGGAGGAATACATCATTCTCCACCTCGTATGTACTTTCCCAGATCTGACCCATAAGAGACTACTCGATCTAGGAGCTCTGTTCTTTGACAACCTAGGCGAACTTGCGTCACTAGGTCAAACCTTAACCTAAACCAACTCGAACCACATCAAGGGCTCCTTTGGACCAGATTTTAGCCCGCTTGTGGTAGCAGCTGTTAAATAGTCAGTTCGTCCTAGGCGATTCAGTTGAACCAGCACAAATCTCACTTAAAAAGCGACAGGCATTACTATATCTCTTCCTGATAGAAGCAGAAAGGACTTTGCTATCTTCAGTGCAATATCGACTTGTACCTCCAGCCGAAGATGACCCTATGGATGTGCAAAGTCGTTGTGCGCCTAGTTCTCGACCATGGCTTCATCGTATGGTGGCCTGGCTTAACTAAGAAGTATGACATCGATAAAGGCATCAACGGAGCTACAGATACTCTAAGTGTGATCCTGCAGCAGATCCTCCTCGAACTTCATATAAACGATTCAGCTACATGTAGCTATGTTCAGCTCAGAGAATATGAGTGCTGGATTGCTGTAGGATTCTGAAAACGATTCCAAGAGAATTGGCCTCGTCTTCTACTGACTACATGATACCAACCTTTAATTCTACGAAATCCATTCTAGTTGAACTAATTTCCACAAAAGAATGGGAGAATGAAAGCGGTATCAGCGACTATGATGTACGTTGTCGCAGGCATCTACCCTGACCAACTAATGCGTGAACGTCTCCGTCTCCCGGACTATGCAAGTGTTCAAGTGGAACTTCTTGCGATCTCCGATCTACATATGTACATTCAATCACAAAGTCCTTATCTTATCAGACAACCGAGCTCCTATCAAAGCCACTAATGCGGTGGTCGTCATATCCATTCACCTAGGTCCCAGGGCACAGGAAAGGTCCCTACACTACTTCCTTAACCAAACGTTAAGTCTTCGTCTCTGATATTAGCCTACGACCTGGATAAGACCTAGGAACAACTGCAAGCATCTCTTCTAGTTGAACGTTGCCCCCGTCTAATAGAATCTCACAGAGACTAGTCCCTTCAACGCCTGTGAAGACAGTTTGACAGTCTGACAGTGAAAAGAAAAAGTTCGACATTGGCCTTTGCCCTCACGTAGTAGGTACATATGTAAGTCTGCCCGACAGTGGCGTCATTTCAGTTCAGTCAATCAGAAAAGCAACTCTTAAGTGCGTCATTCACTTTCTCCTCAAAACCACATCTCCTCTGCTCGTATGTGCTGCTCCACCAGCGTTACTTGCTAAAAATACATCGCCCGCCCGACGAAACACATTGTTCACCACTCAAACTTGACATACAAAACCACACAACCAACCATACAAGCAGGAATCCATTTCCAAGAAACCCCAAAGGTTCACAAACTCTCGCACGAATTCTCCTCCAAAAAAAAACCAAAAATTTGTCGGTTGTCCGACTTGAGTGCCGAAAAAACAAAATCCCGACCAGAACAGGTATTTCAGTTTGTCAACTTTTTGTCTTTTTTGTTGTTAATGTCTGAGAATCAAATAGTGTGCTCCTCGCGGATTGCGTGTGACCGACCGGCAGACCGACCACACAATGGCTCGACCGCAACGAGTATCTGCAGCAGATACACGCCACAGGAACGCCGCAAAAAACTGCCGGCCCGTGCAGCATGCGTTAAATCTGATTTGTTTATCATCATCCCATCTGCGTGTGTGTGTTAAATTTAATTAACTATACTCTTAACAACCCTCTCTCCGCGAGTGCTGGTGTGCATGTTTTATCGTGCGGCAATTTTATATTCAAACTTAATTAAGCAATTAATAGTGAATCTCGTTATGGCGGGGGTGGGGGTGGGGGTGGATTGGGTTGTTACAGTTGATTATGATTTGATAAGAGATTGGATTTGAGTTACGAGTGTGAGGAGACGCATTAGTTTTTACGATCCTTTGATTAATGGGAGAGCTGGAGCAGGCAGGAGGCAGGAAGCCCGCCGATGCGATGATGGTGACGATGATGAGCCGGTTCTGGTTGTCATTGAAATTTTGGGGTAATTTCGGTTCGTTTCCGCCATTAAGTGGTGAGTGAGTCATATGGCTTGGACAGGTTTTCCTCTTTCTGGTGGGAGCTGTGAGAAATTCAGGTATCCGGTTGAAGCAGCGACTGTGTACTTAGGTCGCAGTCGCAGTCACCTTCACCACGCGGGGTTCTTACAATTATTGCTTTGTTTGAGGTATTCATGATTTTTATAAGTACAGAGGTTCAAAATATGAAGGAAGACCGACCTACTTACTCTCTACAGAGATCTGCGAGCTGTGAAGACGTTGGAGCTTCCACATGAAAGGATAGTCGAAGAGTACACTTCTATCCACAGAGCGCTTGCATAAACTTCTGCTTTAATCTTTCGTGGCACGATAAACATACAAAAAGCACCTTAACTTCAGAAAAAACGTGGCACACCACAAGGTTGTGTACTGTCAGCACAACTGTGACTCATCACCGTGAACGAGTTACACCGCGCATCGGAGAAATAATGATTCAAAGACATAGCTTATGCGGACGACATTGCTATATCAGTGAATGGGTAGCATCTAGAAACACTATGGGACTTCATGGATACAGACCTGGCGAGGATGGTCCAGTGGACAGATAAAGGTGCAGGCTTAAGTGTCAGGAATAAGTAGAATTCACTTAAGTTGGTCTGAACATGCCAAACACAACAGGGCTATATAGGAAACTGGGATGGAGGCACTATGGTACTACAGGCTTGCATGAGAACCATAGAACACAATTGAGGAGTCGGTCAGCAAAAAATACAATGGCTCTACTCGACAGCAGTAAGACAGCACTGACAAGATTCTCTCATAAGCAAGACTCCGTACAACTTCCACAACAGACCACTGGGAACGAGGTTGCATATCCCTTCCTCTAGATATGTATGGGAAAGGAGTCGCAATGAGAGAGTCATCGGTATGGTGCCCTAGGGAAACAGAGCACCCAACCACCCTCAATCGTATAAAAGACTTCTTTACCCATTCCTGGACTTCAATATTCAATAACAAATACCTACACCCAGTCGACACAGAACTGAGCAGAGAACATGACAATCAGTAATTCTGCATTGGAAATCCACACTGATGGGTCTAAGACAGCCGAAAGCGTAGGAGCTGGACTCGTTCAGTTTCTCCTACTGTCAGCATGTCCGTATTCGTGAAGCCGCTCTGACTGGCTGTCGATCAGATCGGTTTTGAGTGCGGACATCGTCATTTATACTGACAGTCAAGTAGCTATCAAAGCACTCGAATCACCAACAATGTCGCTTGAGTGCTGAGTTTCTGCCCCTCAGACCTCCAAGGCAATTGTAAGGCAGACGAACTAGCCAGAAGTGGGACAAAAAAGGAGCTGTCATCTGCCAAAGGAGGGCTTGATTAATGTATCCATTACAACCCCCAGATACACAAAGGTGCAATCGTGCATGAGACCTCGCTGAATATTGGGCAACTGGGCCGGTTGGGGAAGTAAGTTTGTTCCCAGGAATAAAACTGGCACCCACTCCTTCGACTTTCTGTACAATTTTTTTAGGCTTTATGTTAACCTAGCCTCAAGTTCCTCAAGTTTTCGAGAGTCGAGAGTCTACAGCACCTAAACAATGAAGTCCCGAAGTTTAACCAAAGCATGTAATCAGGACTGCCGAAGCATGTAGGGACGAACAAGGCAACCTAAACTCCGACGAAAAAGACCGAAATTCCTCAGAATGAACCATGAATTTGACAAACCATGATCAACACTACATTGAATGCAATAAGATTGCTAGCCCTTGCTAAGAAACTTACACTTGTACTCGCACTGTTCCATCGTCATCGAGGGCACTTTATGGCATCAAGAAAGGCTTTAGACAAGTTCACTCCAACTTTCATGCGATTTCTGAGAGAATTGATCATAACTTACACTTGGAGTCGGAAACAGAGGAGAGATCACTCACTGGGACTGGAAGCAGATAGGAAATATTCGAACTGACCACAGGGACTTTTTGGTTGAGGCCCAGATACACCAAGGACTGTAGCGCCACCTAGAGTATGGTGGCTGTCCCTGCTCAGCAGAGACACACTTAGACCAAAGAAGACATTTTGCCTCAACTCATAGGCGACTATCGATCTGGGGAACAAAAAAAAAGTACAACAGATCCATGTGACTCAGGAAGGGGCCAGCAGTTAAATTGAGTCTCCGAATGGCAACTTCTTATGACAGTCATACTCTCGGTTAGGTGGTGTCTGAGGTTCGCACCTAAGACCCCAAGCTCCGTAGTTCTGGGGAAGAGGTGCAAGAAATTACTTTGAAGTTTCGAGTGTATTCACAAGCCTCGAACGACATAGTCCCATTCCTAGGACCAAGAAGTGCCCAAAGGGTATTGATTCGAATATATGCGAATTCACGCCAGCTTCTCACTATCAACTTACACTCTACACCTCCACGTCGCAGGCTGCTGGATACCTACATTGTATCTCGACTGGAGGTTGGGTAACCAACCTCTTTAGAAGGTCGTTGGTGATAGCGAACGAGAGGAGGAGGAATGCTGTCTCAATAACGCACTTTCTCTAGTACCCAGACGGCAGCGGTCAAGTTCCCTAGATGGACTCACCGGTTGCGTCTACTAGTGCCAATATGATTCGCTTCGACTTATTGGAATCCCAGTTCTGTAAAGACCTCCCATACTGAGTCAGCGTGTTGGGGACAAAAGTTGGTGGCTTACTGATTGCGGAAAATCCGTCCCAGAGGTATGCGATGGAACTCCTCCTCCAGGTTGGGGGTTGTGCGTCGGAGTACCTTCCCTACCACGTTACGTGCCGACCAACGGCCTCGGAAAGGGAAAGATCGAACCGCCTGGAGAGGCTCCATAGTCGAGGCCCAGTTCCATCCAGGTAAGGCTTTTCAAGTCAAAGCTTTTCAAGGCTTCTACCAATGACAAAGGCTATTTCCAAACAACAAAGTGGCGTCTTAACACATAATTTACTGAAATACAGTTACAAGGACACATTTTGTACAGAAAATAAGATGAAACATACGTTTTATGGTATTCCTTTGAAGCGTTAATCCTTAATTAATCCATAAATACGACGTTCTCTGGCGTCAGGCGTTAGCACTCGATTTCCTTTCTTTTTTTTTTTTAAATTATTTTGTACACAATCTGTATATATGTTTACACTATTTACACTTGGCAACGTGTCGTCTGCGAATGCTTCATTAATCAGGCTGTACACACTATAACACACTATAGCGGCACTAGGTTAAGTGATTCGAGGGTGTTGTTGCAAAAGATTCTTTTTTTACTTCCTTTCTTCTAAATAATTTTACAAAATAGCACGCACACACAATACCTATAGCAAAACTGCAATTAGGCTCAAAGAGACGAAGAGAGGAGAAGAAAAAAAAAAGAATTTAGTTTCGTAAGACCACTTTGTACAAAAGGGCTATAATAGCACATACACGCCAACGAGATTAGACCTCTCGTTGCCGTGCAACTGATGAGGGTGTTAAATTCAACGCCCACTGGGTGGATACGAACGGAAAAAAAAGTAAATAACCACCCTGTACACGGGACAAACAAGCAAATGCTTTGCTTTTTGTTTTTGTTTTTTGCTAGTAAATTAGATTTGTTTGGCTTTTTTGGAACGCGCGCGCTAAAATGTTGCTGCTGGCTAGAACCTTGTGCGGGAGGCAGTCTGGGGTCGGGGTACCACTTACGCGGTTGGATGCATTTTTGGAATGTGCTCTGGGCTAGGGAGACGTGTCTGTAGTAAAATTTCATTTCCCACATGAAGGGGAGGCCAGTTGGCTAGCAGACTGGGTACCCTACTTTGCGAGGCACTTGTATCAAATTTGGGATAGAATGTAGGCCATTGATCACATACGCACGATCGTTCATGTCTGTCCAGAGTGTAGAAGGAAGGTAGGAGCTATAGTATAGCAAAGTAGCTTCAAGTAAGTTCCTATAACTGGTAGCCCAAGTCTAACGAGATGTCAGTCATGTCATCAAGTCATGGTAGCTCTCCGGAGTACATGTATCCACCTAACAGTACCTTCTCTACTCTACTAGTCTGACTTAGCAGTCCAGTTGGACTTGAAGTCGAAGTTAAAGCGTATAAGCAACCTGAAAGGTAAGGAGTAGCAGCCAGATCGTCCCCCAAAGCTCGAAAATAGTCGCCTAAATCCTAACAGGGTTATCCAATTCGTAGTCTGGATTTGACATCCCTGTTTCAGTGACATACGTCAAACAGCACTGTCATCCGAACAATCGCACGTTTGACAGTGTCATCCAATTCGTAGTCTGGATTTGACATCCCTGTTTCAGTGCCATACGTCAAACCGTACTGTCGTCATCCGAACAATCGCACGTTTGACAGTGTCATCCAATTCGTAGTCTGGATTGGACATCCCTGTTTCAGTGACATACGTCAAAGCGCACTGTCATCCGAGACTGATGTTTAGTTTAGGGTTTGACATTTTACAACATGGATCGTTCAACAATCGCTGAATGGCAGGCACGTTTCGATCATTACGAGCAGATTATAGTCGACATAATAGCCCATCTGAACCTACAATAGGCAGAACTGTTAAAAAATCACGAAGAGACTGACTGTTACAGACGTCTCAATGCCCATATGGCTGACGTTCGTAAAAGTGTTAAAGAAGATCCGAATCTATCAATTTCACGACATTTGGTCTTCTCTTATGGCAGACTTATAAAGTTCAACTCCTTCAAGAATTGAAGCCTGACCCCGGACCACGGAATGCCAAGAACAAACGCCGATTGGATGCTGAAACAATATCAGCGTTTGGATGATATGTTAATAAACAAAATCGTCGGATATGGGGAAATGAGAATCTACACCCAACTGGCGAAAGACCATTGCATCCACAACAAGTGTGCGGTGTCATTGGGTCATACCTCTTCAAAAATGAGGAAGATGTAACCATTAGCGGAAATTTTCAACGCTGTAGTCGAATGCTTACCAAGATGTGTCAGTGGAAGTGGAAGACATGTGGTTTCAACAAGACGATGCCATACCTCACACAAATCTCATTTCGCGTTTTTTGATGTGAACTGGTGATTTGTCGCCGTTGGATTTCTTTTGTAGTGGGGCTATGCAAACCATCGTCTATATGGATACAATCCGCTAACTCTTGACGCTTTGAAAACGAATATACGTCAAGTTATGGCCGAGTTATTGCGCGACATGTGTCGAAAAGTCATCGAAAATTAACTTCTCATAATCTAGTCCAGCAAGGACTACCGTGGAGGTAGTTGGAGGACTGGAGAACATATTATACATCCTACCTTCTATTAACCTGGGATTCAAAGCATTACAAACTGCCAACCTCACCCTGCTCCCGACTGTCAAGGATCTGGCAACAGAGTACGGTCGGTAGAACATCTACCCAACCAGGAGGAAAAATCAAAAAGGTAATGCCTTGACCGAGACCAGTGAGTTATACTGGAACAACAATTTAGAAATTGAGTCATGACGGCTACTGTAACATGAGTAGGCAAGAGTTAAACTTAGCTGAAATGGCTTTGAGGCCAATGCTACATGCGCCCCCGTTCCGATAAAACCATGGCAGGCCTCAAAGTACGTTCAATGCTTCGTCGCCATTAAGTTGGTGAGTGCAGGTAGAGATGTAAAATTCCTGTTCAGCACCGATCTGGCTCTGACATAAGACACCATAACAGCTTGTACTAACCATGCATGACCTCACTGCTTGTATAGACAACCATGGGATCCTAGAACGACATTCGAGCATTGATAGAGGCTTTGAGAGGGGGCTCACTATAATGAAAAGGCAGCACACCCTTTCCTAAGTTCAAAGTAGCCAAAGCCACCAGTTGGCAGCAGTTTCACCACAGAGAACCCTGCAGGGATGCGTGTCGCCGACAAGTAAGGAAAAGAAGACAATAAGCGAACCATCCTTACAGAAGTTGGGGCCCAAGGAGCCTCTAGACAAGGTAAACGGAGAAGGAGCCAACACATCAGGAGTCTCACGAAATATTTCAATCCTGATTGGAGGAACATGGGAATCTATCAGAAATGAAGAAGGCCCACACACCCTGGAGAGAATCGAATGAAATATCTTGGAATTGGAAGCCCAACGCCATATCAACCAGGCAATGAGGGGTCTTGTGCATGTCAGTACTTCACAGACATGTCCACGTGTCCAGAAATGCAGACAAAAGTAGAAACACCTATGGCTGAAAGCCCCCCTTATGCTGTGATGAAATGCTCGAACCGGAGGTAGTTTTAGTGGATTTAAGTCCCACATTCAGGTGTTCCATCACATATCGAAGTGAAACTTCAAGATTGACGAGGATCAGTGAAGGTACTTACAACTGCATGGTTTCTGTGACAATATTTCGGTCAAAGTGGATCCAAACAATACAATTTTCAAAACAAGAAAGCTCTGTACCGTCTGTCTTTCTGAACCTCAGCTCATACCTGTAACCACTTTCTTGGCTTTTTACTCGCCTCCATACCGCGCCCTAAGACCTCTCAGGCCTAAAATGACCTAAAACTCCTCAGCAAAAGGCATCCTTCCCACTTGTAACATTGAATCGAACCACACCTTGCGATTTTCTTCACAATTAAGCTTGAACTTGAAGCCAATGCAAAACTAAATAGAAACCCACACCTCCTACCGCTAAAAACCCATTTACGTGTCTTTAGCCCGTTCACACCAATCAACCGCGATGAGTTTTTCATTTTTCGTTCCACAAAAACTGGAAAAAAAAAAATGGTAACTCACACACCGCAGCGCAGCTATTCGAATCTACGCTCCGCACGTAACAAACAAGTTTTGTGGCTAAATTACACCTGTATCTCGAACTTAATTGATCGGTGTGTGCTTCGTTTTAGTTTTTTTTTTTTTTCAATTACACAGACGTCACACTGGCGCAATACACTACACGATTGCACGATACAACACAAAAACCCAGATAAAGATACAAGTACTCCACAGCACACGATTCATTGCAAATGTCGAGCGAAATGAACTGAAAATTGATTACGCCATCAAATTAAGTTACTGTGGCAATTGTATCTCTCTGCGAGTAGCTGCACACAGTGTATCTTATGGATTAAGTATAGTAATTGCTATTCACTATCCACTATCCACTCTGCGCTCTGTTATTAGTCAATTTTTGCAGTTGGCATAAGCAAATGAGTTATTAAGTCGTGGGGTTTAACCTAGAATTCTGTCGTCCGCATGGCACACACGGACGGTTGGGGGTGCGGGTGCGGTTTGATACAAGCAAGTACCTACAGTAACAATTCCTTCAATTGAGTTTATTTGTAGAGTAAAAATAGCGACGTATGTCATGGGGAACGGCTTTATCAAGCGGTTCTCAGCGACAAACAACAGCACAACGACGGCAATCAGTGTTATCGCATTGTGATATCTCCCCAGATACTTCAGGTAAGTACAAGCAAAGGTTGTAGACGAACGCGCAACAAAAAAATTGAGAACAAGACTTTCTGCGAAGCTCTTGTTTTACTGATTAGATAATTTCGAAGACTGATTTTGTCGTTGATGTACAGCAAATTAGTTGGGTTAAGGTCTTTGTCCAGGGGATGACAAACTTATGAGGCGCGGGACTTCAATTGAAATCTCAGATAGTGGAGTATCTGATGCACAAACCGTGAAGGAATTAAACCCAAGTCTCAAACCACATCACCAAAATGTGTGCATACCGTGAGGCGTAAGCTGAAACGGGGTTCTCTCCATATAAGATGCATAGATACTGCTTGTTCGACTGAAGTATTGTTCCTTATTTGCACGTACTTCTCAATCTTTAACCTCTTCTATGATAAAATCGAGATGCACCCCGCATTGGAACACCCTCAGTCACCCATAGATATCGTTCAAAGAATATCAGCTATTGAATGAAGTATTGCTGAGCTTAAGTAACCAGAACAACAGAGTAGACACCCGTTGATTGTTCCCACTCCTGACAGGTCACGTGCCGCTGTACATATTAACTAACAGGACGACAGACAACATATGAACAGTGGAAGTCGCTTATAACGACGATGAAGGGCCCGAGGAAATAAGGTCTTATAACCGACAACGGAGGAATAGCCAAAAATATAATGAAACCAAGCAAATGGAAGGAAACTAGACATTGTAAGCAACTGGTCGTAGAAAGCGAAGTCCTTATAGGCGCCATCCACTGGTAAACATAAAAAAGGGGAACAAAAGTGTTGTCTGTTAGCAGATACGTCAAGAATCTTAAGATTCAAACGCGTGTCCGAAACATAAACAAGAAAGAAGTTTCTCTCGAAGTTCCCTTTATTTGCCTTTTGAAGTGCAGGGACATTGGGAGAAACTATACGATGGCGGCAAACTCGATTCTACCGGAGAAGGGGTATGAGGGTTCACTCATAACGACTATTGTACTACTTGGTACATGTGTAGACAGAAAGATTTGATTTAAGCCGATTTATACAAGATCAAGTCACTAGCCAAAGCTGGAACCCACTTAGAAACAAAGAAGGTACATACATGCGACGCATTGTCAGAAAGCTGGGCACGAAGAAATGAGCGAAACCGACCACCTACAGTCCTTTCGACCGACCGGGACCCTATATGCTTAGATGGTTTCTTATGTTATTACGCGGACAAGTCTGTCACACCTATACTGCGATTGGTTCTGAATGCCGCCTAGACCCTTGTGCTATGAAAAGAGACCTTTGCTTGTCTAAAAGTGTACTTTGAACAGAATATACTCTCGAATGTTTGCCGGTTATTCACGAGAAAAGAGGGAAATATTTTCTCCAATTCGATGTTTAGAGTTTCTGCCAGTAGTTCAAGCTATGAGCACTTCCTGAGGTGTTCATCTACTCAAATCCACATCATAGATATAGTCGTAGGAGTGGGCGTGGTTGAGCTCCTACTTCTGCATCATCAAAGACCTTGGATGGTTTCCAGCACTAGCAAATCGATAAGTTTCATCAGGCTTTAGGTACTGTGCCAAGCTGTCTATCAAACTCACTATGATGCGCAGTGTGACGTAAGAGAATACCCACTCACAGGTTATACACATACGAACTCCTTCCATAGGAATTCAACTAAAGAATGTGTCTTAGCGATAATACTGGCATATAGCGTCGTGTGGATGCAGTTAGATACGCATTCTCTTCAGGCATATTGTGTCAAGGTCGAAGGACACTTGCGTATCTCAATGACTAGACAGAAAGCCTCCATAAAAAACTGGTGCAGAACCACGGATTTGTCGACTAAAGTCTGGTTTGGGCGAGCTTACTTGTAGGAGTTCGAGGTCAAATCGAGTTTGGAGCGGCTGGTGGCTTCAAAGCCAAGCCTAGCTATCACTCTATGAGCCGATCCGCGAGAAATTCAACATATTGCCTTGCCCTACGACATCTACGACAGCCAACAAGAAACAATTCAAGACTTTATCCTCCCTTTTCGGTGAGAAGGATCCACATGCCATTCAAGTTATACTCCATACAAACTGGCAACCAATGTGTGTTGAATGTTAATTAAAAGTAGCACTCAACTTGTCCCATTTAACTTCAAAAGTATATTACCCTTCCCGGACGCTCTCGTGAATTAGAAGAACAAAAGTGACAATCTTCTTTCGAAGCAATCACCAAAACAAAGCTGACAATAAAAGTATCTCAGAACTCCATCTCCTTAAGCATAGATCTCCCCAACTGACAACGGCGACGAAGTGTTGAAAAAAAATCTCAATAAAGCCTTTAAAACGATTCCCACCCATTTCCCATCAGGAAACACCCCACAATGCGTCCCCCTTTCCAGCCTCAATTTTCGGTATCTCACGCAACTCTGCCAAGACGACATCTCTTGGCTCGGCTGGCTAATGCTCCATCTTTGCCCAGCAATTAAATAATTACCGAGATTGCCTAGATACAGACGAGCAAAACGTACTTTGATTGATGAACCCAAGAGTGGAGACACACATCCAGCGAGGAACAAACGAAACTAGTGCGCAAAAAACAAGCAGAAAACAAAAACACCGAAGAATAGAAACAATCTACAAGCCGTGTTACAAGCACATTAAGTTGTTTATAGCACGACAGCCGACACTTGTGTGGCGGTATCTTGTTTTGATCTTCCTGCTGCGCGAGCTGCAGCTAGATAGATTGTCACATAGTTCCAAGGCGCGGTACTACTCTCTGTATTTCGTTCAAGTGCCGCAATCGATGGAGAACACCGGGAAAGACGGACTCAGGTTTGGGGTAGCCCCCCAATCATGACCTTATATGTACTCGTTGTTGGGTTTCCCTCCCGATTCCTCCCGCCCCACAGATATGGAGTTCGCGGAAATAATTGGCCGCCGCCGCGTGCAAAAGGCCTTCTATCGCCGTCAGAGGTGGTTATTTACTTTTTTTGATTTGTTGATGCTGTTTTCATGTATGCCACGTAATCCAATCAATCGGTTTCACAAATTTCATTCAAAACTCACTTTACCACAGAAAATAAAACACAGAATTGCACAGGTAACGACGGAACACAATTAAAGGAAAATAAATAAACAAAAGGGTGAACGAAAAAAAAAAAAAAACGAAAGGACACCCGAACAGAGGGACCAACTGACGATAGACCAATTCGTCGGTTTCCCAATCGGAAATTGTAACAAGAAGCGCGCTTAGATACTTTAGTTCGATTCGAAGTGTAACTGCGAGCTACATTCGTCGGTGAATGAGTTTCTTCGGATGAGATGCGTCACTACAGATACAACCGATGCCACTTCACGATTGCAACTGAAAAAGTATCTGAGTGGAAAGTGTCGGCATATGTACGAGTTTGTTTTGGTTGGTTGAGTTGAGTTCGCGGTGAACTGGAGTTGAGTGAGATGGGGTGGAGCTGTTGTTTGGTTTGATGGAGAGGTTTGAGTGGTTTCTGCGGTTTGATGAGGTGTTTGCAGGGCGTAGTTTGTGAAGGGGCTTTAGCTGGAGAAAAGTATATTTTCCCATACCTTTCACGGAAGGAAAAAACCTTGGAAGACTCACTCTTAAATTATACATACAACTGTCTAACCAAGTAAAGTATCGAAATGCGATATCATATCAGATTTGACGACATGATAACGACAAACACTAAGACCCGATTGCTACAAAGACTAGCCTTTGTTGACGTACAAGGTCGACTGTGGACAAATACGTAAGGGTTTGGGCTGTTTCCCAACAATGACGAGGCGAATAGTGGAGTTCCCCAAACACTATCTACTCTGTGCGTGTACCATGAACCACATCCCACCAATCAAACTGGTTGTACTGCACAAAGCATGCAGGAAGATAGACGACAACAGAACCCCCTGGACTCGATGGCATCCCAAACTGTGATCAAAGGGGTGATCCAGGATAGAAAAAAAGACTTTTAATAGCAACTGCTGATTTAAGGAGATTATACCCAAAGAAAACAAACCACGCGGAGAACCCTCGACATATCGTAGAACGTATCGTAGACTAATCGCACTAATCGCGGTGGAAAAGTTAGAGGAGCTTTACCTGACCACCATCAGGTTCCACCATCAATGCCATACTATCTGTAAACAGCCGCCTAGGCATCAGCCCTGGAATCTAGTCTGTGGCAATGTAGCGTAAGGTTCTACAATTAACTTTGTCACAAGGAGTTAAGGTAATCACCTTTGCGAATGGTATCGCTGTTGTCACCACGATGGATGAATCCAAGATAGAGTCCCCTAGGAATGAAACGATCGCCAGAATGAAAAAGAGTTTGCTGGCCTAAAGACTGTCTTAGAAATCAACCGAATGACTATGAAATACGGATGCTTCCGGTTTGGGTGTCAATCAATGAGGGCTATACTTGGGAGGCACACTCGACATGATACTGAGCTTTGAAACCTACGTCAAAATCTAGAGATTCCTCTGCCTAAAGCCTGTAGAAAGCTGCTAACATTTCTGAAGATAGAAGTGGACAGGGTGAGTTCAAATTCTGTTTTTCCTCTAAAGAAGGACTTTAGTCAAACGGGTTGCACAAACTACCCTCGTATAGGCTAGTTTTGAAAAAGCCATTCCACATCAAACTTGTCATGCTACTTTCAGTTCGTTGGCTAATCTGGAGTCGAGGAAAATTGAACCACCAAACACACTAAGCCACAACTGGGTAATGCCCTCCCGCACTAAAGCTAGATGGGTTTCAATTCAAGGAGAATCAAGAACAATGTACTCACAGGGTATTTGTTGATTGTAATAAGTCGCAAGTGTGTTGTACTCACCTGAAAAGAAAGGAAAGAACAATATTAGCAAAACATCAACACGATAGTTCAATGAGTTATATATTCGCAAAACTACTATGTGCTGCAGGTTAACAAAGTTAAGAAACGAAAGATCTGCCAGTGGTGTTGGAAATGGATACAAACTACAGAACTATTCATTATCGCTGAACATACCCTACGCAGCCGTCAGTACCTTGCTCTATTCTTTTGCCCGAAAGATAAGAGTACGGATCCAACAACTGCGCTTCGACTGGGCAGCTAAATTACTTACTTAACGGGCTCCCGACCCGTGAAGAGTCCCTGCCTGAGACACGGTAGCCTTCCATTCTCTTCGATCCCGGGCACGCTGCTTCCAGTTGTCCAGACCAAGTGCTCTGGCATCCGCCATAGCTTGGTCTTTAAAACGGAGGTTCGGTCTTCCTTGTCGTCTCGGACCCGGGGGCTGTGAGTCGAAGATCCTCTTTGCTGGAGCATTGTTGTCCATTCGCTCGACGTGGCCGAGCCAGTGTAGTCGACGTATTTTGGCTTTTTGGACTACATCCACATCTTGGTACAGCTCGTAGAGTTCGCTGTTGTATCTTCTCCTCCATTCGCCCTCCTCGCATATGGGACCGAAAATTCTCTGCTTTCCTGCTTATCGTCCAGCACTCGGCTCCATATAGCAGAACTAACAGGTTCAAAGCTGTGTAGAGCATACATTGCGTCTTCCGAGATAGGAGTTTTGAACCCATTTGTTTTGCCAAACCGAAGTAGCAGCGGTTTCCCAGGGTAAGTCTTCGTCGAATCTCCACTAGGGTGTCGTTCGTGGAGTTGATATTTACTCCGAGGTAGGTAAACTCCCTAACTACCTCAAAGTTACTGTTGCCAACAGTGACGTTTTGTCCTGGGCGGTGGACCGATAACAGAACATCCAACTATCACTCTTAATCTGGAAGAGCCACGTAACCTGCTAAAGTCCCGTAAATTACTAAATTTGCACTTTTTTGTCTATGGATGTTTTGACAGATGACTCGTGAATCATGTTGACCTATCATGGTATTATTGTTCACTGTCTACAAATATTCAGCTGTATTACGTTTCACGAGGAGTGTGGTTCGAGCACTTAAAGCAACTTATGGCCTTCGAGAAGCTTGAAAGCCGAGTTTCATTGACCACATAGACCAGATCCATCACGTAGTGAGCTGAAAACAAAATATTGGAGCTGAGTACACGTAATGACAGCGATGAATCGAATCGGAAACGTATCCTCCAGCTTGGCACGTCGCACCCAACAGCTTGGCGTGTTTTACATAAGGATCTTGGTTTAAGAAAATACAATATTCAACTCGTGCAAGAATAAGAGCAGACTACTGACCTACCGAATCGTCACTGTTTCAGTCTTTGGGCTTTTGAAAGGCTTGGAGAAAATCCACTGTTTTTGACAAAAATATTGTTTTGTTATGAGCCACATTTCTGACTTAGCGGGGACGTCAATAAGTAGAATTGTCGTAGTTCGACTAAAGAGCAGGTCGAAGAGATTGAAGAGCTGCCATTACAACAGGAATTGGAAGCCAACATTACTCGGCAAATTTAACTCGAATGGCTCGGACGCGTCATCGAAAATACGAACTTCAGAATGAACCTTATTAAATGCAGTTACTGCCAAGAATAATCTTTGAAAAATAAATCTGAAGAATGGTTCTTTTGTAAAGAACCTGATGAAATGTTTACTTTGGAGAAAAGTACCTCCAAATGAATCACCCTTTACAAAATAAAGAAAAGCACAATACACTCCCATGCACTTGAATAGGGACAAGATTCTTAAAGCATTTTATTCAGTTTTTCTCTTTCTCTTCAGTGACTATCGGCATTTACTTTCTGCTCTTTTTTAGTACATAGTAATAGACAACTTTTAGGAACAAAAGGAAGTTCAAACAAATTTACCGTTATGTGTTATCGTAGTTTTGCTTTGACCATACAAAAAATGAGTTTTTTTCTTGCAGCACTTGAATAGGGGCAAGGGGAATTGCTTAGTATGGATTAACTCATCGAAGCTAAAAGTAATTTTTTGTTATCTTCGGTGAATTTTAAACGTTTTTAAAACAAATGGGTCGGGGTAAAGTTTTGACAGCAGAAGAAAAAGGCAACATATGTACATGCCTATAAAGAGTGTAATCTTACCTACAGGGCTATTGTCGAAAAAATTGGAAGAAGCAAGTCGGTGATTTGTAGCTTTCTTAAAAATAAATCAAACTATAAAAACAACACGAAAGGGAGGTCCAAAAAAGCGACTACATGTACTGAAGACAGACAGATTGTCAGAGAAGCACCAAATTCTCACTGTTCTGGATCACAAATTCGATCAAATTTGGGAATCACTGCGAGTGTTCACACGGTTAGGCGAGTATTCTGAAGAGCTCAATATCTGAAACGATTGAAATTGAAAAAAAAAACCCCACTTGCCCCGGCTCGTAAGGAGGCTCGCCAGCATTTTGCTCGTAATTGTATGACAAGGAATAGCGAGTGGCATCGCATCGTTTTTTCGGGCGAAAAGCGATTTGATTTAGATGGCCCTGATGGTTACAATTACTATTTTCATGACATACGCAAAGAAAAACACTATTTGTCTCGTCACCATAGCCGTGAGGGTGGTGTAATGGTGTAGGGTGCAATACCTTATTATGGCCAATATGAATCGCAGTTCCTATCAGCAATAATGAATGCGAATCATTATAAGGGCGTGCTGGAGAAGGCTTTCCCCTACTAAAACAACATTTTTGGACCCGTGTCATGGACTTTCCAACACGATAACGCCCCAATTCATACTGCACGCGTGGTAAAAGAGTGGATTCATAACCAAAATGTGCCTGTACTGGAGTGGCCACCATATTCGCCTGATCTTAATATAATTGAGAATGTGTGGGGATGGTTGTCACGGAAAGTTTACGAGTCCGGTAGACAATTTTTAGACATTCACTCGTTAAAAGAAGCCATCAATGAAGCCTGGTGCGACATTTCTTTGAGCTACCTAACATCTCCTTATGATTCCCTTCCCAAGCGCGTTTATGAAATCATTTCTAACAAAGGCGGTTATACACATTATTAACTAAGCTTTAAAGAATATAGAGAAATGAAGTTAAACTAAGTTCTCGCAATATTTTGTTAATTATCCTTATTTTCAGTTGCTGTCCCTATTCAAGTGCAGCAAGAAAAATGTACATTTTTTTTTAACACTTACAAAATCATTTGTATAAAAATAACGGGAAAAGTTGGAAGTAAAATTTTGTTTTCTTTAATAAGAAATTGAATTCCAAATATTAAAAAAATATATTCCCGTACATGAGTTTTACTCTTTTATTGGGATACCGCAAAAATTAAACAAAATATTTTGTCCCTATTCAAGTGCATGGGAGTGTATATCCAAAGAACACCTTTCTCCGCGACATCTTTTACAAAAATACAAAAAAAAAATTGCTTTCTCTCATTAACCCTCAATTAAAAAACCTCTTCCAGGAAATAGTAACCCCACTGTGAAACCACTGCGCAGCCGGTACTCGGTTCGAGCAACCACCACAAACATACCGGCTGCACACATCCACTCAAAACAAACTCAATTTCCACCATTCGACTCACAACAAACCGACACAACTCCGACCGCAGCGACCATCACTCGACAAACCAAGAAAGCAACAAACACAACTTCCACTCAAACGATGACAGATGACAACGTGGTCACTTCTTCCACTTCTTGCAGCAGCACCACCACCACCACCACCACTCGAGTCGAAAACCTGTTTCCACTTTTTTTTTGCCGGCAAAATGATTTAACACTAGCAGCTCGAAACAAAAGCTCCCACTCGAGCTTTCGTTACCTCGGTTCGGTTGGTTTTGTTATTATTGCTCCTGCTGTTGTTGTTGTTGTGGTTTTGGCATTATTATTTTTATTAAGCAAATTTCACTAATCCACAGGTAAGCGGAGTGAGTGGGAGTAGCTTGTTTTTTCGTTCACATTTTTACGTTGTTTGGAGGCAAATATCTGCACTCATCCGTAAAAGGGTCTAAATTATTGTTTTATTTGTGGTTGAGTGTACATGACATGGGCGCACTGGCAGGAGTGGGGCCGCGTTGCCAAATTAATCCAAGGCATGGTACAATGAAGCGGTTCGCTCGGTCATAATGGTTATTTGTTTTAGTTGGGTTCCGCTGGCTCTTCTGGCTGTGTTTTGTTTCGCTGGTCCGGGATAAGTCAAAGCATCGATTAGGGGTGAATGGGATAGTGATAGCGGCGGCGGGTATGGTGCTGCGATGGGTTTTATTGAACTGAATGTGTCCCAAGTGGATGTTTTATATATGTATGTTCGCTGTTATCGTAATGGCATCGTGAAACAACGATTGAGAAGAGGATAAGCAGCGCAATATGCAGGCCAAATGACGCATTTAGAGAACTCTTTTCCCAGAGTGTGTTGTTCTACTTTTTTGTTCTTTGCCTGATGGTGGGGGTGGATTGGGGGAGGTGGCAAGGGTGGAAGAAACTAAACTTTTTTTGGGTTTAGGTTGGGACACACATAAACAGTCACAGGATATCCAGGGATATTCTTGCAAGAAAGAAGCAAACACATTTCTACGAGAATAACAGTGCACGGTGGCAGAGATACACACAAACAGATGACTGACAACAATGTTAGTTGATGCTGATACCCTTGGTCTAGTTTGAATTGTACAGTCAAGCTGAAAAGTATGTTGCCATACAACAATACGAGTATTTGACGGTAATGATGGCGTAAGAGAATGGATAAACTGCATAAACTGGGAATAAAGATAGAAACTTCCCAAAACTTTTGAATGAAAACGCGACTTGACATGCAAAAATGTCACATTCGGGAAATGTCATTACAAAAAGTTGCCTGCAATGTGCGGGCTATATTTCTTCTTTGATGATGCGGGCAACACTATCAATGGAGATCGTCCCAGGAGCATGTCGACCGATATCTTTTGGTTGAGTAGAAGAGAATGACATGAAGGACATGTGATTTCAATAGAATGACCCCACGCACCACACAACAGCTTAAATCAAAGCTTAAAGCTAGTCGGCTAGACGGCAGTACCAAGCAATGAGAGGCTCTCAGGCAAAGAAATTTGGGAGAGCTCGTGCAGGAACGTCATCATGATTCCGGATGAGGAGTACACACTTAGACTAGTAAAGGTCAATTGTGATGCAGTGGATAGCACCATTTGACCATCAGGGACTAATTAAACGAAGACTAGCTTCTTGTATTCGTTCACAGGACAGAGCTGGCCAAGTGCAAGGATGTGGGGAATAGTATGTTTCTGCTCATCATCTTTTGAAAATACGGCCAGCCTTTTGGCGTGCTGGCTGATCAAAGAGTGTCCAGTAAGAACACCAAAAACGTGGCCGATCTCTCATCGTTTCAATAGAATCAACTTCGGACTGCGTGTCAGATCAAAACTAAGCACAGTCTGTCTTGAAATGCTCCAAGTGGGGGCATTTTCCAATCTACAGATGGTACTTCTAAAAGCGTTCAGAATTTGCATGTAACGAGGGGCACACCGAAACTTCTCCATTTCGGCAGGATCCTGTGGGTCGTACCCAGTCAGTCTTACAATTACAACTTCCACTGCGGCAGAGAGGAGAAGGAGAGACAAACAGTGGGAGATCCCGATTCCAGGGATTTGATTGCCAGTTGACTCTCAGTGAAAATGAAAGTGAAAAGGTCAAGGCTGCCTTCATCGCCAAAATTTCCGCCCGAAAAACGCTACAATAATCTAGAAGACGGAAGGGGATGCTCAAGTTGAGCTTGTCGGACAAAGCACCGCATCCCACCCTATCATTCAGTCTAGGAGCCTGAAGTGGACTGAACTGTCTTCAGAGAGCAGAGAGCAGCGACTCATTCACTACAATTGTGCGACAGTTTCGATTAAATAACAGGGTCGGCGGTGTGCACTCAGTAGGTCCTGTCCTTAAGTATGAAATTGAGGAGATCATTGATCGTGACCTTCATGAAGTCGAACAGCCAATTGCTTCCCAAAAATATCTAAGAGGAGCATGTGGAGGATAATATCCAGCGCCGCTCAATGGTTCTCAATGCACCACTGATGCACATACAAGGAGACCCTTGCACCTTGGAAAGAAGATTCAAGATGAGTAGTCCTATTTAGAATCGGCCACACCATAGAGTAGTATAGACCCAATCACGAACACGTACCTACATATGACCTATGTACGACAATAAAAAGCCTATATAGACTCTCCAGTTTAGATTCCTGTCCAAAACCAGACCCAAGTATTCCAAACTATCTTTAAAGGAAACTGGTACCATTAGTCGTAGGAGGGTCCACAAGGTCCTCGTAAAGAGTATAAGTTCTGTTTTGAGAGGATTCACAAGTTGACGTCCTTCAGGTGAACTGAAGGAAGGCACATTGCAAGAATTCCTTGACAGTATTAGGGTGTTTTCCTGATAACTATGTTATCTGTATAATCAACCACTTTGCTACCAGTCCTTTCCATGTGCAATAGCAACAAGCCGGTGAGATGGGATCCCTGTCGGTCACGTCTTTTGAAGCCCAAAGTGGAGTTCCGCAAGGGTCCATACTCTCATCGCTCTTGTTCTTGGTTGATCATTGAGCAAAGTGAATGCCTCTACGACTTTCTGTTTGTTGTCACCTTCAGATCTAGAAGCTAGAAGCTGAGAATCCAGAAGCCGAGGCAAAAAGAGAAATTTATGAAAGGAGGCAGTTTTCTGTGTCTAGAAAGCGTAGTGATGACTAACCGCTGTGAATGTGTGCAATAGAATCAGAAAAACGAAGGAATGCTGCCCAAAGTTTGGAGAAGGCAAGAACCAGGCTGCCACAGCCCCTGTTGAATGTAAAGTCAGCTCGTGTCCAGAGATGTCCAGAGACCTAATTGTATCTCCAATGAGCAACTTTACCAGAGGGCGAACCAAGAATTGATTGAATACTTTCCACCATCAGTGTACGCAACCCTGCCGTCACATAGTATAGCTATACCAAGCTACCACCATCACCACCACCACAGAGACCCATAAAAGAAAGAAAACAAAAAAAAAACTCTAGATAGGGTGCAAAACGTTCCGAAAATTTCAACTTCCAACTTGAAAACAGCATTCATCCCAAAGAAGAACGATTCCACATCTGCTGCTGCCCCGTTCGTAAACGAAAGCCAGGGATATTTTCCAAAAAAAAAAAAATAAAAACCATCCAACGGCGACACCAGGAACACAGCACCCTTCCATCACCTTTCCACCCCTATACGCGCCCAAATGACAGCCAGCCAGCCAGCCAGCCAACCCAGCCAGAGACGGCTTTGAGTCTAGGCGACTATAAATAAGATTGTCATAGAGCAACGGGAGTAGCACTCTCCTTTTCACATACAAACCCGCTCCACGCACACACAGAGAGTTAGGACTGCCGGAAGAGGGGCAAAACAAAAACGAAAAACCTCGATTGTAGTCGAAAATATCTTCAAAAAAAAAAAAAAATAATAAAACTTAGGGTTGCTCAGGGTCAGGATTCTTTCAATGAGAGGGGGTGAGTATTTTTTCTTTCATTCCACTCTCTCCAGGACGACTAAATGGCATTAGAACAGACATTTTGTTTCACAGTCACATGCTTAGCACATTAAGGATGTTACACTCTGTACTGTGCTGTGCTGTGTGCTGTGTGCTGTGTGACTCTTGGATCTTTGTAGGACGTGTGTCCTACGGGACGAAAATTAAGGGATGCAATTAACGAGCACAAACTCTTTCCAAATTCGAAAAGGTCTACCCATCCACTGTGGTATACTGAAATGAGAGTCATAAATTCCAAAGTTCAACCAGGACCTAGGACGGGACGACGAAAAAAAAAGTCAAGTGCGCCACTGGAGTAGTAACAGTTTGCAGGGAAGGTGAGTAATGGCTGGGGATACTCCATACTCCATACTCCATACTCCACTCTGACTCCAGGCGAACAGCGAACGAAAAAAACCCCATGTAAGGGAGCACACATAAATCCTTGGCTTCGAATTTAGTGCAAGGATTCAGGATGATGATGACGATGACGCAACGAACACACGGTCACACGGAAAACCAAAGCTATTGGACTCTGACCCTCTTCTCCTTCGGGATATTGTTGAACAAAGCAAAATTATCCCACACACATGTGTAACTGTGCGTTGACAGAATGACAGCACACACAGGACACAGAATGAAGGACGAAACAAGCAAAAAAAAAACTCTCATTCCCTCAGGACTAAATTAGCAACGGTGACGGTCCCGTTTTGTTTTCATTTTCTTTGGTACACTTTCGGTTCGCTTCTGCTTGCATGTTACCTTCCACACCGGTGTGTGCAGCACGTGCTGTTTCATAGCTCCTGGCGTTAACAGGCGGCCGGCGGCGGCGGCATGTGTGCGGTTTGTTTTGAATTCACTTCGGTTCACCTTTTTCTTTTTTTCGTCGTTGTTGTTGTGCTCCTGTTGTTGTTGTTGGTGTATTTAAGGAATCACTTCTTGTAGTGCAATTGGAAAATGTTTGGTTTTTTTCGGTCTCTTCTTTATGAGTACTTAAAACCTATTTTACGGTCCTCGGAGGGATCAGGAGCTGCAGCTATCGCTGGGTGGGAGATTTCCAAACATTGTTTGGAGATTTCTTTTTATTGTTTGATTGAGTAGCAGGGAGGAAGCCCCTAACCACACACAAATTGGATCGTTAACGCGGCTAATTGATTCGATGCAAGGCCTGTTGTATATCATCTCGACTGGGAGGAGGTGGCATTTATAGACTTGAGGGAGCGTGCTGAAAGGAGCATTTCTGTCACCAGATGTGGCTGGGAGTAGTCACTTTTTTTTTTAAGACCGGATAAGTAGTACTGCTTGTACTAGACACGTTGACAGGAAAACGCAGCGCTAATGTGTGAATCTATAGCCTTGTTTACAGAGATAAACAAGTCGTCGACTTGGATATGTTTCTATATATAGCTTTGCGTCTGCATTTGTACGAAGTTTGTTTATAGAAACATCTTAGTTTTGTCTCCTTGCACCCTTGATGTTGGATGTTGTTGAAAAGACACGAGAGGAGCCCTTCAAATCAGTCTGTAATGCATAGTCTAGTCCCAGTCTGGTTTGGGTTGTTGTAGGTGAGTTCCTGCCCACTATCACTGAACCACTACAAACCGGATCCATATGCCTGGACACAGAGTCATTTCTTTTCAGTAACAATGGAACAATACCAGGAACCGGGCCCTTGAGGCTCAATGACTGACCACTCCAAATCTCGAATAGACAAGCGAGTCGTATTCTGAGCCAAAAGCCGCCCTTGAAAGGGTTCACGTTAGAAAGGCTAAAGAAGGCTTTGGCAGTCTTCTTTACTGGGAGCTGAGTTACATCCTTTGTATAAAAAAAAAGAGGGCTTAAGTGTGCCTCTGGATGTACACAGCTCTCATCAAACCCATCTAACTCTTGTGCTTTACAGCGCGTAATGTCTTGTACCTCAGGAAACTAACGAAGATCCAGGAATTACCCTACATTGGCACTACCTGGAACTGGAACTCTTAAAAATTAAGTCGCACTGATGGCATTAGACTTGGATCGAAGGCCAAGTGTCCTCTTACGAGATGGGCAGACCTAGGTGCCGACATAGCTTACTATACACCATCCCGTGACATTAGCCCAAACGTTAAAACAATCTCCTGCTCAAAATATAATCTTGATCTCTACAGACGAATCGAAAACCAATGAACTAGTGGGCTCTGGCACCTACTTGTTTGAACCAAAGTGCGACCACGCTTAAGTCTTAGCAATCACAGACGTGGCACAAGAGTTATCCGTGAAACTACACTCTAGCAAGGGAATCGATATCTATGCCGTCATCTCATATTGCCGTGTTTTCTGATAACTCTGGACAAACCAGGTTTAAATGAACACACTTAGCACTTACAGGGATCATTACCGATCACAACCTTTTGGCAGATGATCTATGCAGAAGCGCTGGTGATACTTCCTCAAAAGTTGCTCTTTCTCATGCGAATATCCGAGCCTTAGCAGAACCAGGAAGACGGGCTTCGGCGAATATTAATTTGGAAACCTAGGCGATCTGTAACAATTCCGGGATCACTCAGGAAGGCCGCACAGCCAACACTAACCTATTTAGGTTCCCTGTCGCGGAGACAGAGGTACACCATGGATCCGTGTGTAAACTATGAGTTAGCTGCATCACACCTCTTCCACGTCGTCGTAAAGAAGGTACTGACTGTCTGCCAAGACTGAGCGACCTGATCAAAAATAATAATGTAGCCCTCGCCTGACCTTATGGGATGCATTAGCAGAAAGGTGACAACAGAAATTTTCACGAGACTTGAGACTTCAGAAAAATGGTAAAGCAACACATGAACCTACACAAATGTTCACAGTCCGAGGTTAAAACAGTCCAGTTAAAAAAAACTCCTAAGGAACTACAACCCGTGTATCCTAACATGGTTACTGACAAGACACTGTAAATAGCAAAAGGTTCTGAATGCCAACAGCGATATTCCAGGACACAACTGTAGTACCGACAAAGAAAAGACAAGATCATGCCAAATAAGTACAATTGTAGGTTCCTCTGCTAAACTGAGCTAGAGAAGGTACTTTGGGCTGATGTGTCCTTGGTCAGATGAAAGAGAAAATAGGGAACAGGAAAAACTACCAATTGAACCAATTCGTTCATTCAGAAGAACCTCTCAGTAACTCTTAATGTGAAATCAGTTCTTAAGCCAAGAGATGAACATTCTTTCTTACCACCGAATGGCAGTGTTCGTTCATCAGGCTGTAATGCTACTGCATTTGAACTGATCCCCACACAAGGTTCCCAAGAAATTAAGCTTCTTTGACAATTTTCAAAAATCAACCTGGTCATTCAGGTACCAGTAGTACCTTCAAGTTCCAGAGTCTGTTGCGCGAAATTTTGGCTATAAATGCACAAGTTATCCCAAAACTGTGGAGTATCTTGGGCACCACATTCCAGAGATTCAAATCCAAGCACGACATTCAAACATTCAAGATGTTTTAACAACCTAAGACACTCTCGGATGATTCTACTTAAAAAAACCCTTCATAGATGACCTATAAGTACATAAAGGATGTAGCGAAGCTTCACCTTGAAAACTAGTCAAAAGAGAAAGCTTTCAATTGACTGATGTATTGCAGTGTATCCCATCGATACTGGAATCTACAACCTTAACTAGCCAAACCTAGAACTCAACACAACTAAAGCTCTGGGCCACCTAAACCAACGTATTATCAACCAGGCACTGTGTTATCCGTATACCTTCTCAGAGACTAAGCATCGTTTACTTTCCTTGCAGCTATGCTTACCTTGCTCTTGTAAGAAATATCAGACTAGTCTGG
This sequence comes from Xylota segnis, assembly GCA_963583995.1. Lineage (NCBI taxonomy): Eukaryota > Metazoa > Arthropoda > Insecta > Diptera > Syrphidae > Xylota > Xylota segnis. Next base: position 55,130,410 of record OY757237.1, on the reverse strand, counting down.
CGCTTAACGATCTAGACAAACCGTGTACCGCCAAAACAAAGCAAAAACCATTGATGTGTTCTTTTCAGTCAAATCTCTGAAAATGAAGCTCAAAAACAAGTCACACTATTAGGTTCTCCTAGTTTTAGTGAGGACACCACATGCAGCGAGCACAGGATAGCCACGCTTGACGTCCATTTAAAACGACTGACAGTGACTGAATCGAATGTGGAACATGCTTCAATCGCAAAAAGTACTTCTGGCTTGATAGTGGGCGTCTTGGCCTACGTTCTAAATTTAGATCATGTTATCTGTCAACTGTCTAACGAATATCATCCCCGGGGTAAACGAGAAGAGTCAAGAAATTTTGGATTCCCCTTAGGTACCAAATCTGCTCAACTAGCAACTCCTGCCAAAAGTAGTCACAACTTTCTGATGATCTCTGGACGAATAGATTCCGTTTGAACCAAAATGCGATTTTTTTTAGGCCCTCGATCACCATCGATGTTCCTTGTAGCTATGTTGAGGCAAGACACATAGGCATACTCGTTCGTGTCCTACCATTTAACCTTATCACAATTTTCGATGAGAAGGAAGCACGGCAACTGGGAAAGAGTTGGGGAGAACTGAAACACATTTCCAGAAACCGCACTCGATAGCGCGTAGGCATTGTCGAGGCCCTAGGACCCACAAGGGGATACAGGACTTAATCATAGAGGTTGATAACTTCTAACAATGGCCAGGAGTACAGATTTGGAAGAATAAAGAGGAAACATCCTACAAATCGATATAATCCTTCCTAGACCCTGAAGGCAGAAGGCAGAAGGCAGACCATGGCCAGCACTAAATCGAACAATATCCGTCACATACCATCCATGCTGACCACTGCACAGCAACTGTCCTATCGGTTGTTGACCCGGCAATAAACTTTGGAAACAACAAACCTTCTTGTTCTTCCTGGGAAACCCTCTCCTCTGCCCCTTCGTCGACGATAAGATTACATTAAGTCCACAACGAGAACCATCGCCCTACGCACTCGTTCCAATTAGTTGCTCTCTCTTATCGAGTGCAAACTTTCAGATAAAAATTTCCGAGATAAACTTTCAGCAAACTAACCAGCTGACCCGAGATCATCATGTCGATTGTGCCGAAGGGTGTTTCGAGTTGAAACCAATCTGGTCATAGACTCTATTCGTTTGCTGCAAATGCAACCTCTTAAGCACCCAAAGTAGGTGGCTAACAAGAACCATCAGTCTCAGCCAGCCAAGGAGTGCCATTTGATGGTTCGTCGATTCCATAAATTTAACCTAAAGACCCAACTACACTCTCTGCACACTCACCCTGGCAATTGAAGATATGGAATCGGTAACTGCCTTGGCCGGCACTCCTTTTCTCCTTGCACATTGCACATGAAGAGCTGCTCTATTGATTGAGGAGGGAGGCTCCCCTCGCCAATTGGCTTATTTCGTTCGTTAATTTTTAATGAACTTCTGCTTCCTCAAGCAGCGGAGACGGAAGCAGAGTGTGGCTCCCCGGAGAAAGGGAATGGAAAGAAACTCGGAAGTAGTTTTCTTTTGCAATTATCTGATAATTGTTGTGCATTGTTTGGATTGACAGTGGTTAGGGAGGGGTGGGCTGGAGAATGGCTTGTGAATGTCGTTTTGGTGTGATGTCGACTGGAGATAAGGTCGAACTTTTGGCACTGGTCAGACTGCGAGGACTTTTGCTACAAGAAACAAAAAAGGGTGGCGGTTCATTGAACTCTGGGAGGAAGGGCGACTCTGATAACCCATACCATAAGGTTTTAGGACCAAAAGAATGCCTTGCAAGGAGTTTTGTAACTTTATCCTCAGATGCGTTAGGTTTGAGGCTGTACTCCGTCTATGGACTTCTGCTCCTCCTGGTGGTCATTGATTCTAAAAGACTGGATAAATGTTGTAAGGCATATCTTAGACAGAAGATGGATCCCAGAAATAGTGTTGGCAAGTTATGAACGTCCTCAAGACTGTAGGGAAGGTTGTCGAATGAATTTAGAATCTGTGGTGGCATTCAGCAAGGTTGCATACTACCACCACAACTCTTTTTCGTGGTGATTAGTGATGTTGTGGCGATGGCACAAATAAGTACGTGAGGAGCGCCAAGATATGAAGAGCTAAGGTTACAGGAACAGTATTTGGAAGCTTTACCAAAATGTGAGATGAACACGTCAAGGCAACAAGACCCGGACAGAACCCTGTAGAGATGAAGAGGGAAGTCGCTGCTGAGAATATGGAAAAAACGGCGACGAAGAGGAACATCCTGCAATCGGCCAAAATAGACCATTCGACCTATAAACCAAAGCTGGAATACAAGTTTGAGTTCAACAAGGCTGCTGAGATACTCATAGTAGGGCAGAGAGAATAACCAATTGGCTTCTAGGATTTGGTTAGACTAGGAGATCCCCTCCAATGCAAGGGTCTCCTCGACATCGCACCCAGGATCTCATCTGTTATACCAGGCCAAGCAAATTTTCACACTTCGGCAGATCGATTTTAAGGTTGTGTATGGCAGTGTGCCATATACCAAGCCTTGCCTAGCTTTGGCATCTCTGATACAATGACAATGGACAACGCTCTCTTCTTCATCCAAGTCTGTGACGATGGCACCGAGACTTCTGATTTAGAAAAAAAAAGGTTTAGAGAAAGTGATGAGCTCTCAAGTGATCACATATCTTGAAGAATGGAATGTGAATGGCTGCTCCACCTTAGAGATAGTAAGGGACTTTATCTTCCTCGCCTTGGGTGGAGGGCACAAGTACCTATAACAACCGTCTTAGAGTGTGTAGCCATAAGTATTAGCTAACGACTAGGCTTCCTGAGATCAGCATAACTTAAGAAATCTCTGTGATTTCATAATCCTTCTTGAGACTTCTTCAAAGCCCATCGGCTTAGCGAACTTGTATCACTCGGGAGATCCCATGCGATGAAAAGAAGGAGACCGCATAGGATCACCTATCCCGTAATGTCTTGTCATTGCGATCGATTGAGAGACATATACAAGGGCATTCTGAAGATATCTAGAGAGCTAGAGTGCCCTCAGGATACAAGAAGGTGGCCACATATCAGTTGAGCTTCTATACACACTGGTTGAGCGAATTGCATCACTAGAGCACTTAGACGCATCTGGTCCATTGTGCAACCAGTAACCAAATCCAGTTTTTCCCATTTTACTAGACTAAGCATTCTAAGATGCTTAGAGCAAGGAAGTCTTTTCTGCAACTGATTGCTTACAAACGGGAGCAGTCTGCAGCCTGGAAAGCCACATCGCACACAATTGTGTCCGTAAGAGACCCAATCCAGGTTCAGGTCCTGTGAAATCATTCTCTAACTTGGGACCCAGACAAAAGCAAGGAGTTCGGCCTTGCGACCGAGGTTGAGCAAAACCAGAAGCTCTTGCTGTCACAATAGACCTTCCTCCGGTCTCAGCGAGAACAATCACCAAACCCCGCCATAGTGTTCAAAAGGAAGAAAGGGTTAAGAAATGGAATCAGCTCCTATTTTTAACTTCAAATGGGAAGTGGTCTTTACCAGCTGATGCCTGCGAAGGATCCAAAAAGATTTCGGGTCCAACCTTGTCAACAGTGAATCTCGTAATAGACATAACCATCAACATCGGCAGTAAATTGGTGATGCATTTCGAAAGGCGGGTTGAGTGTGTGCATCGAGGTTTTGAACAGTCGATCGAAAGTCACCTCAAAGTGGAAAGAGTTGGAGACGACAGTGAAAGTCTCCTCATTAAGAGACTACTTAGGACATCAGGGGTGCCACAGGGTTTTGTCATGAGACCTCTTGCTTTTGGAAGCCTTTCTCTAGTGAAGGGAAAGACTACCAAAACCAAAGTGGTACTCTCTACTTGAAGACATCATCGCGATAAGAAGGGTAGGTTTGAAGCTACTATGAAATATCACAGTTTAAGGCCAATTGAACCAACTGTGTGGCACATGGCACCATCTAATTGGAACCACATATCACTGATGTCCAGTCCATCCAATTGACAACAACATGGCGAACTCCATTGACCGTAATATGAGTTTGTTGCTGTCCAAGCCATTAAACCAAGAATGAGCTTCATTACTTCGAGTGATTTTACCATCATTTTTCCATGATTCTTCGAACCATGCTCCACTCGGCAAAAAAAACTGACTATCTGCTCATCCATTAGGCTGAAAAGTTCAGCACAGTGGAAGGAGCAACTCACTGGACATGCCAGTATACTATTGATGCATCTTCATCTGCCATAGATCACAGACCACCTGCCGAACACAACCGAACACAACTTCAATAGGAGCTGCAAATCCTCGATACCGGACACAACGTGATGTCATGGACCAAAAATCGCAATCAATTTTTACGGATGGATGCAAAACCGAGCATGGAGTAGGTGATGAAGTCTTCTGAGAAGACCTGGACATCCAGCTCTCCTTTAACCTCACACAGTACTGCAGCGTTTTTCAAATTTTGCGAAGTCAATGCCATTGGTTGGCGGCTAAATCAATATCAGCATTTGCATCCAGCACCTCGAGATTTAAAGCAGTGAAAGACTGTCGAGAAAGTTGGACAGTACAACCTCACCCTTTGGTACGAGGTATCAGGGCACCAGGTCACTGTAACATACCAGGGAGTGTGAGGCTGACGAACTGCCTAGAAGAGGCTCCTCTGGCTTAGACAGTTCAAAGGTCACCGACATCGACACACAAACGTCTTATGCATGCTAAATACTTTATCAACGCCGACGCGTTAAGGGATGTCACTCATGGATGACATCTACTTGACCAATGCAACACCGCCAGGATGCTCTTGTCGACCCTAAACGAAAACAGGTCCATCGGACTACTAAGACACAAGAGACGAACCCTCTCCAAGATACTCAACACCCTAGGTTCGTGGGTTTATGTCAGTACAGACCCATAACTCAACACCCTAGCCGGTCACTGTCACTACAGGAAGACATCCTCAAAGACTGGGTATTCCCTACAACGACTTTTGCAGAAGCGCTGTATGGTTCAAGAGAAAGAGGAGACGCTATATAGTCACCTTCTGTGCGCTCGCTAACATCAAGAAGGCTAACATCAAGAAGGCTATCTTAACGATCTCAGATCTCAGTACGGCCTAAGCGGCTAAGATTAGCTCCTTCATACGGTTCTGTATACATATATGGTTCACAGAGCAAGAAGGTGATCCACCCACCATACACAACGGCTGTGCAATGGACCTTTCTTTGGTATAAATCTACCCAACCAAGGCTCAGTGGTTATGGAGCAAGGGGTTCGAGTTTTTCACGCCCCACCTCTCGCGAGCGTCTGACAAACATCCGAGACTACAACTGTCCTGAAAAAGCTTCTGAAATAACAATCTGCCCTTCAGTCTGCACATGGTGGACTGAGGGATTCCCAATTCCTGTCACCGCCATGGAATCGACTGATTTGGTTACTTTTGAACGGCTGCGACATATTCGGTACTTCGACGAGGGTGTTGTGTCACTGGCTCTCGAAGTTATCGCCTACAGCGCGGACAGCCTGTCTGGTGGGACGATTATTACGCCCAGAGTGAGGTGCTCTTAAAGTTCTCACCACTGACTCAGGGCTTTGGTAGCAAATTTTCATAATTTCCAGACGTTGCTCGTTCCTGAACTTGACCATAGTTAAAATGTAAACCTTGACTCACGTTCTCACATTAACAGATCATACAAAAGAGTGTAAGGATGCGTTTTTATGAAAATACCAAATTGTTATGTCCCTATTGAAAACAGGGATCTCTGCTCGATGAACAGATGCTGGAGACCGTTGACCTGGTTATGAATTGAATACAAAACCACTACCAACGCTCAGAGTGACACTCAGTGTGATCATTAGTTAGTCAGGGAAATTGCAAAGAAAAAACAAGGATCTGCTCTGCCAAAACTCAATTCATTTGTATCTGTCCCTCGCGCTAATGGTTTCTAGCAAAAAATATTTAAATTTCGCATTTGTTTCCACTTCCATTCTACCATTCCCCGGCTGTGTGTGCCCACAAAGAATATTTTAGCAATTCTCTTAATTTAACTACTGCATTACGAATGCCGGTCGAAAGGGACTCAAAAAAAAAAAAAACATCTACATATGTACGAGTATCTGTGTGCTAACCCAGATTCGCATTTGACATGTTTATTAGATGGCAGACAAATTTCGGATTGTCGCACAGCACAACCAGAGAGAGAGCACCCACACCCGCCCGGAGATGGAGACGGACGGCGACAGAGTGCAACATTTTTGTCTGCATGTTTTCACTTTGTTGTCCTGGCGAATTTTCGGGAGAGGGACAAATTGACATTGTCGTCTGGAGCAATGCTAACACACAGTTTGAACTGAATTGCGTGTGTTTTGTGCTGTCGTTCGCTTCTGCCTTGTTGGCTACAAATCTCTTTTTTTGGGGGTTTTCTGCCCACAGAAGGGGACCCACTGAACTGGAAAGGAATGTTTGTCGATGGATTGGATGTGACTTTAAGAAGTATGTTGCGCAGCAAAAAATTATCGGGAATAACTGACGGAATTCGCTAGTAAGGCGACCGAGTTCCACTTAGCTGTGGCAATCCCTTCAATCAGGTTTAAAAATACATCCATTTGTCGCCTTTGTAAGCCCATCATGTGGGCGGGGAGGGGGGATGAGAGGGAAGGCAAAAAAGTAAAAATAACAAAAGTTTACCTTTTGCCCTTCGATTGGATGGTAAAGTTTGTGCACAGCCTACCTGGCCTTCTGGTGTTTACTGCTGCTGCTGCTGCCTGCCAGTAGTCATTAACCTGATTTTCCAATGACCTCATGCGAAACATTTCAATTACATCGCACAGCCGCCGCCCGGCCCCCCTCTGTGTGCTCTGATATGGCCCACACTTCACGGAAGCTTTTAGAGACCATTTCTCCGTCGTGTCGTGAAGTACAAAACTACCGGAGAACGGATGTATCGGAAGAGGAAGCGATGGGGTACATATGAATGTGTGTACAGCACATGTTCAGCATAGCAGCGTGAAAAGGATATGCTACGGTGGTGACGACACAAGCAAAGTAGTACAACCGGGCAGGCACTTAAACGCCTATCACGTTGCACAGAATTGCATCTGGAAACAAGAAAAACTAGAAATTCCCAGCGAAAAGGATATTTTTGAAGTCTCCTCTGATTTGACGCCACCCACCCATCGGTGCCCCTGATTAGAAGGATCCTCGAAGCATGGCAAACCCATCAAAGGACATACATACATATGCACGTAGTATGTGTGCAGTAATTTTGCAACGTTGCATGTGTCAGACTCTGTGTGACATCTGTGCTAAATGCACACTGTACGACGAGTGGAAGAGCTAAGGACTTACCGGATGTGTGGACAACACTCTGCTGCTGATGACGACAGTTAGATTTGCTTGTGCACTGTTTGCGAAATGCTTTCTTTTTCTCCCTTTTTTTTTTTTTTTTTTTGATTTTCCTTGCCTACACGGAAGTAGAGTCAGGGAAAACTTCATCAAAAAGAGAACCCAGACGACCGACGGACAATCCCAAGGATACATGCAAAACAGGAGGTAAATTCTAATTTCTTTGGCGTGACATAACGAGTCCTCATGACGACGAGCGACGTGTCGGAGTGAAGAGGTTCGAGTGTCAGGTGAATGCACGAGTGGTGGAATAACTTGGCCATTAGTTGGCATAAACGTCAGAAAAGGATAAGTGTGAGAGATAGGATGCATAAATTGTGATTTCCTGTTTCCAATATCTATCGTGTATGGTGGGGGGGGAGGGGGTTAAGTTTTTTGCATTCTCAAGGTCTGGTGATAGTCCGGATTTGCTCTCGATGGTTAATGGGAAGGGACGACGTTGTTTGTTTTAATCTCAACACCTCCTAAGCGCCGGATGACCCTGAAATGATGATTAAAAGTGCAAACCGTCGTCGTGGGGGAAACGGAGCACACGGGATTGTTTGCAAATTGAAAATGAGAAATCGGACGGATTATTGAGGTTTCATTCCAATTCTGGGTTGTGGGTAACGGAGAAGTAGTTTTGCTTATAATGCTTCCAACCTTGGTTCAGTGCCATGATGTTCTAGTTCCGGTTCAGGTAGATTGGGTCAATCCTTCACTGACAAAGGCTTCCCTTTTCATTAAGACGAGATCAATGCCCAGGGGAGGGGTTGGACGACACCTTTCAAAATCTGCTAGAATCCCCTGCGTTGTTTTGAATTCCAGAAGGAAATGTGGAAAGGGATACTCTGAAAGGATTTATGCCCTTCTGTGCATGCAAAAACGTCGAGCTTTCGTTACACATGTTCGGTGTTCTTGTTTTTAAGTCAAGATCGAGGGGAAAGCCTCGGCTTGAACAGCATCTACAGTGATGACAATGGAGGGCTTAGCAAGTTTCATTCCACTGAATCTCGACTGCAAGAGTATGGCTGCCTCTCACCCTAAGGGAAAATGCGATTGGGGCCATCAATTCAAAGGCGACCATCAGGCATCCTGATAGATATGACAGAACAGTCGACAAGTCACCAGCAAAGAGGAGTTGACATACTACAACGATGACTCTAAAGTGAAGGTCGGTACAGGAGCTGAAGTTTACTAACGCTTAAGACCAACTAAGGTCACGTAACGGCAGCATCTCTTGATAGGTGTTGTACCACTACTCTTGCGTACCCGTGGTGTCATTTGGAAATTCCTTCGGTAATGGCAACCAGGAGAAGACGAACTACGAGCCTAGTGGACCACAAATCAGGACAAGAGTCAGTTGGTCTATGGCCCAAGGATCATCATACAATGTTATGCTTCTGTCGAAGAAGCAACTGAAGACGGTTCTGATAGTTTCTATAGTCATTTAGGGTCGCTTTACACCCAAATGGATAATGGAGACATCGTAGTAGGACATCTGCAATACGAATTACCTAGGTATGCTGTTATGCTTGAATTGACAGACAGCGCACATCAGACCAAAACTAGTCGCAGCTTCAGAAATTGTCTCCTAAACATCCGAAACGGACGTAGAGCCGACATCGGCTTCTACAGATCATAGTAGTGCATCCGTCAACAGCAACCGTTCAATGTTGCTCAGCATTACACCAGCTGCACTACTGACAGGCGTTAGAAGCAGAATCAATCAGGAGCACAACACAGCATCACCAATGGAGTGCAATCATATATTGCTATCGGCAGACACCTGGAGACGACTCAATGAGCGTACAGCAACCAAGGCTCAAAATACAATGCCTTGGACACCAGAGACAACTGGCCCAGTAGTACAATATCACGTTTAAAAGAAGAAAGTCCACGGTAGCTCAAGAGCTGAAGAAGCTCTCAACCTCTATTGGGTCTTCTTAAGCAAATTTCGAATTCACTTCGATCCTCCTTGTAAAACCAAATTTCAAGAAGGCTCTCGATAGCTTGCGCCAAGAGGCGAGGGAATAGCTCTTGCGCAGGAGTGTCATCCATGAAAGATTCATAGCTATGATCAAGGCTAATGTAGTACGTGTCACGTCTTACACATCGTGGATAGTAGGGCCACACAATTTGGATGGTTCGTGGCTAACTGATTAATACTTCCACATGAATCATAACTGAGGGCAACAGGCCTAAAAATAGATCTATGGATACCACGGACTGAAAATGCCGTCCTAACTATAAACCTGCTTAGCTATATGACTCAGCCACTTAACAGTACAAACCTGGGTAGAGCTTAAGACCGAACCTCGGTTAGGATGTTCGTAGAACTGAGGAAGGTTCATTGTATTGCTAAGTACAGCTTACACCGGAATTATCTCAGAACTTGTCGATCAACTTCTATATACTAGAAGGACCTTAACCAAGAGGACTTGAGATTGAACTGGCTGGAGGGGTTGAGACCCAAGGATTCCCTACAAATTCTTCATGTAGTCCAGCTGGATCCCTTGATTTAGCTAACACATTCTCAAAACTGATGAACCAAAAGTTAGACGGAAGTAAGAAACCATTTAAGGCAAATCCGCGATCAGACAAGACGAATCAGGTAAGTGTCAAAGCCTAGTAGGTTCTCTGACAGAATGAGTCAATATTCTGCCAGGAGTCCTAGACTTTCTAGCTGTTCAACATTTGGAAAGCCATGACACAACTCCTAGGAAAATGAAGACCAGATATTCTCAAGATTGGAGCTTCATGACCATGCAGTCTAGCTTGGAGGAAGAAGGTTAATTACACTTTCTTTAGTTCCTTATGAACTCTCACCTAAGGCCTAGCTCACCTACTACTACTACTCGGGTACCTAGCATATGTGAGCTAGATTTGAACTAATCTGACGGCTCTCTGAATCAAACTGAAGTGCACAAGCCTATCTGATGAATATCTAATGAAACCGCAGCACAACATGACAGGCATGACAGGCTATGTCCATAGAAAACAAAAAGATCCTGCTGGGTCTTAACAGATGTAGAAACATACCTTCAGTTCCAGTGTCCCAGAAATGACTTCAGATTATGAGAATTACTTCTTGTATTATAGACCACAATCTCGGGTCTATTTTACTCTTCCTGGACGCAAATTTCCTGGTTGTCATTTGATTCAAACAAAACTGAAGGAGATTCTCATCACTCTGGGGTCTCTAAAGGTCTGTTACAGACGACCAACTTGGTTGTCAACACGAAACGTACAGACTCTGCAACCAAGAATTACACTTTTTCCCCGAATGGCACATTAAGGCTTCCAACTTCGGTGTCAGACCTGCTAGTCAATTGACATACACGAAATTTTGCCCACAAGATACACATTTGGTCAACCTAGACTAGTCAGAGGAATTCGAAGTCCAAACTGGGGTTCGGCAAGGCTGCCGAAGCTACCACCACCAAGCTACGACTGTTCCGTTTCAACCTTGAATCCGTGCTGCTATATGGATGTGGTACTTGGAGGGTGACTGCCACTATCACGAGAAAGCAGCAAACGTTCGTCAATAGGTGCCTACGTTACATCTTTAGGATTTTCTGGCCAAACCGTATCTCTAACGAACAACTCTATCAGAGAACGGGCCATGAACCTATAGGCACAACAATTGGACACACTCTCCGAAAGGGTGACAGCTCCCTAGCTAACCACGCGATGCAATGGAACCCGCTTACTCAGGATGGCAGGATACGCGGCGTTGAGAAGGAAGCCCGGCAACTGGGAAAGCGTTGGGGAGAACTGAAACACATTTCCAGAAACCGCACACGATGGCGCGTAGGCATTGTCTAGGCCCTAGGACCCACAAGGGGATACAGGACTTAAGTAACCTAATCAACGTCACTTCCATAAATCGAGCAAAATCTAGAACAGAGCTAGAATATGTTTTCAAAAGATAACAAGTAACCTTACCGAGGGATTTTCTTTCAAATCACCATCAGCTCTACTACCCGTAGAGTGTAGACTATGACACTCAGTTCAGCTTTTGACTGTTTTAAATCGCACTTAGAACATCTCTTCTCTTAAATGTGTATACCTTCCACCAACTTAATGAAAAAAATTCACAAACTTTTCTAAAAATTCCGCACGACGACCGCCTGTAGCGTCCCTCAATGCCACGACAGACTACGTATATTCAATGTTGTGGCTCATGGAAGAACATAAAAAGTCAAGTTGCTGCACTTGCCATCGCAGAAATAACCCCAAAGAACCGGAAATAGCGAATTCTTGTATGTGAAACCCCTTCTGGACATGCCACACCTGCCCCACCCTCCTTCGAATATTTCGCAAGCAACCCCCATCTCGAACGCACCACGCCCGTTCTCATCAAGAAGCGCATATTCTTTATACGATTTACCGTCGTCAACCTTGATCGATACCTAAACAGCTTTGGCAAGAGGCGCTCCTGATAATACGAGTATACCACCTGACCCGCAAGCCTAACCTACATTGGCTTGCTGGCGGCTTACAATGGCGTAATGCTTAATCGATGGCAATTATACCTGACGGTTGAAATATTTATTGGAACGTCAAACAAAGGCATGCTCATGCTAACAATCACGGGGTGGCAGAGGCCCGTCCAGAGGCCCGAAGAAGTCCGCACAGGTCTTGTACTTAAACATGTCGTCCATCAATTTTATTATCCATAATCTCTTTTCGAATGTAAAAAGCGTTTATGCGTCGGTTTGTCGTGCGTTCGCGGTGCGTGTGACTGGCATGTAATGAATTGTTGACCCCGAACTTGGAGTGGATGTGTTCAATATGATTTGTGTCAGTGTTACTTATCTAGAACTGTCAGGGGAGATATTTAATGGCGTGGCTGTGGCGGCGATATGCCCGGAGGAGAACACATACTCCCGTATGTCAGGAGGGATTTGTTTGGCTTTGGATTTCGGTTCCTAAGTCCGCAGTGGCGTGGCAGGAAGTCAACGCCCCCGAAAGAGGGGTAAACAAACAGAAAAACTCATTGACACTGACCTTTAGCAGATATGTAATTAAAATTTGTTTCTGGCGCAAGATATGTGCCTTTGGAGAGACAGTGAAAGTTATTTTCCTGTCATGGGACCTTGTTCGGTCGAAACTAATTGGGGCATAGACTGGTAACTTCGATGCATGACGTGGGAATGGGTGAGAACTGACGTTTATGATGGAAAGAAGAAGTGCAGCAAGTGTTGAGAGTCATTTACAAATAGGTGGCAGCAGTGGCCCTAATAATGTCACTAGTAGCGAGCCAAAATTGGTTTTCAACTTTTTAAAGGAATTTTTGGTTGCTACTAGCTAAGTTATGGGTTGGTTCTCCAGATGGAATCAATGGAGGTATGACATTCCAATCAGGTTGAAGTTTAAGTAGGACTCTGCAGAATTAAAGACTGGATGAGGGTTTGCAAGATGGGAGTCGAAACTGGATGCACTGTCGCAAGTGTAAAGGCAAGGAATCACGAATCGTCCACACATTGCTATGGGCGCTCGCCAGGAAAGAATATGATATTGGCTGTCCGCATGGTGGCCTTCTTTCTCCTGGTATGGTTCATAAGGTTCTCTATTTACTGTTTGCATACTTTTAGGCTCCGGTGCATGTAGATGGCGGTACAGGCAAGATGTTAAGCTTTCAAGCAGAGTCGGATGAGATGTAGAGTGAACAGTAAACGGTACGAGACTTAGAACCTTTTTACCCTTAAGTTTAGGAAGTCAAAGAATTTCTTGGCTGTGCGAAGATCTTGATCACAGTGATCATACTGGTTTCAACGAAAGTTAAAGCTTAATGTCACCCAAACTCAAGCGATTAGGATTGTAGGCTTAAGGAGTCTTAAGTCATCTACAGACCCAATGTCTTCAACTGCCTCTATCAATGATCCGGCCAAGACAATATATGTGATAACTACATATGTGGTTTGCAATGGTGAAGTGGTAATTTGTTCTGTGGCTGAGTAGTAGGTTAGTGGTCCACAGTAAAAACCACTCGATTTTGTTGGCAATCAGATTGTCTAAATAGTTCGTACACAACCCATGGAGTAAAAGAATGTAATGCACCCAAGTTCCAAACCACTATATACCAAATTTCTATATTCAAAAACAGTGCATAGTCTTAGGCAAAAGTGGGACATACATATGGAATAAGTACAACGAACGAATGAAAAACGTGGCCGCATCTGGTCAGTCCGATGATTGGTTTTCTAAGGACACCTTTGCCGGAATCAGGTTAAATGATCCTTCACTGTCTCCGTTTTCTGTCTAATTAAACAGTTGGCAGCGTTTCTGATCCAGTTTGGGATTGATTGCCTGTAAGGTTGTAGCCCGCTGGGTGAACTGGTTACCCAAATAGTTCAGCCATCTCGTTAAGAGACAGGCGACAATTTAGGCCACTTTTCGAATTTAAAATGAAATATTCTAAGGACTCGATATCATTGATATTATGCTTCAGCCACGACAAGGCCTCCTTGACTGTCGTGGTCCCCGCTTAGACGACTCTACAATGAGGAAGGAGATATTTTTTATAGATTCACCTACTCTTGGATCTTTTACTGATCCGTCCGTAGAGAAGCATACAAACCCGGTGTTTTGTAGTGCCAAGTCATACCCCCAATCGAGTCTTGAGAGGACACGTGAATCAAAATTCTTATCGAACAGAAGCTGATGAGCAACGTAGTCGGTATATTGCGGAAGAAATTTAAGATTGCTCAGAATAAAGGAGTGACCTGTCCTAAGACCCTCAACCGACCAAATCTTCACACTTAGGCAGATCTTGGAGAAACCCCAAGAAGTTCAAGTCGATCTTTTTATCGACTTTAAGGCAGCATATGACAGCATCTATAGAGACAAGCTCCATCAAGGTCGGTAACGATCTCCAAGACCTTTGATGTCAAAAAAGGATTTAGACAAGGTGACGCGCTGTCATGTGATTTCTTCAACATTATACTTGAAAAAATTGTGCGAAACTCACAAGCCAACACCAGAGGCACAATCTTTCAAAAGTCCGTGCAATTTCTAGAAAAATACGCATCAGTCGTTTAAGATGGCTAGGACATGTAGAGCGGGCTCCGGCCCGTAGAGTCTTCGAATCAAACCCAGAGGAACAACGCAGTAGAGGAAGACCTCGCCTTAGGTGACGCGCACAAGTAGAACGGGGTCCTAAACCGACTTGGAGTGCGCAGGTGGAGGCAGTTATCTAAGGACCGGGCTAACTGGAGAGGCTTGTTGGTTGAGGTCCAGGTTCACCCCAAACTGGAGCGCCACCTAAATAAGTAAGTCGTAAGACCAGACCACTGAGATGTAGCCTTCAAACAAGTGGCTATACCCTGATAAGTAGTTAGTTATGCCTAATGACGGATGCAAAGAACGTGGCTGTAGTGGCCTTCTTGACGCGTTCAAGGATATTGGGTTTCCAGCTAAATTTCTGTCAGACTATCTCCTCATTGTTTCGGAGCGTTGAACTCCGGAATTTCGTATTCCCTAGTGAAGTGGACATTGACTAACGATGCTTTGCTTACAATATTGTCAGATAAAAATTGGTTGTTCGGACGATTGTCAGATATTTGGGACAAATTTTTCATTTGTAGACCTGACAATCTTCTGAGTATGGCTAACGCCTTTCGAAGGTACATTCGAGAGTATAGCTACCAGGAAATAGAAGTTCCTCTCCTAAGGTTAGGCATTCCATCAACCCTTTATTCCCGTAAAATGGAGTCAAAACTTTGGACTCTGAAGTCTTGCTTTACATGCCTCCATATAAGGACAGCAAGTCACTCGAAGGATCTATTACCCGCGCAGGTCACAAGAAATAGTATCGGAGACAAAAGGAAACCTTGTGGAACCCCAACATGAATGAATGCAAATACAAAATCGTTTGCCATAACTTGAACTGAAGGCCCAGAAAGTTAAAATGACGCTGAGTCGACTTTTCTTGGATCGAGGATCGAACTCCGAAAGGGATCAAATGGATGAATGAAGTGTGAAATGCGATTGACCCCTTGCAACACTTAAGAACTGTCGTTCGTGTCTGAATAACTCTAGAAACAAAATCCAACAAAGTCAAGTCTTGACCCTGAACTACCAAATCGTGTTAACACTTATTGCCTGCTCATTGCAACACTTCCCTTTCGCACCAAGAAGTGGGTAATAAAAGATTTTTAAACACGGCACGTGTCTTCTCTCGAGTTCAGCATGTTACCTACTTCCTAATACCGATGCTCTTCCTGCACCACGCTGGCGCCTCATTGTGTTAGACAATGCACATGACGGCAAATATTCAATTTGTGACACCCCAACGCTGTCCCAATGCTGGGTTTTCATTGAAATCTATGCTACTAAATTTTGCAGTGACAACATCTTACAATCTCATTGGAATTGCCGGCAATAAAAAGAAGCAGAACAACAAAGCGGTCGTAAAAAACTTCATCCGTGTGCAACAAATGTATGTAACGCTGCTAATCCCTGTCATTGTAACTGAAGTGATGCTCTCTGTCTGTCGGTGTCGCCCTAAAGTCGAGAAAGCTCGTAAAAGTCCCTCTGCTGCTGCTTCCCGCTTTTATTTACTTAAGTTTCAACCGATGTCGCCGCATCATCAAACTTCGCCATAAACTCCCAACGATGGCGGTGTGGTATTGGTGGTGATGCTTGAGAGGCCAGTATTTATGGGATCATCTCTTATCGAACCGGTTTCGCGCTTCCCAAACTGCACAACCAAATGAGGCATCTTTTCGTGTCCCGCGTTCGTCTCCTCGTTCCTCGGTGTTTGCTTTTATGGCGTCACTAGTTGTTGGCGGAACGACGTTGAACCACCTCCACCTTCAATGCTCTCTGTGGCGAGATGCAGATTTTGGTTCTTCTTTCGTGTTTTTGAGTTTTTTGTTTTTGTTTTTGCGTTTACGTTTTGTTTCGTTCTTCGATGGTGTGGGATGAAGGTAAGATTTTTCGAAAATGATTTAATTATAACGGTATGTGGTTATGTGCTCTGGGCACCTTCGTCGGCGGAGACTTATCTGTATATCGATGGCGGTTGGATGTATTTATCAAAGTATCGGTTGGACCGATAAAAATCGAAGATTAATGGGCGCTCGCTTGGTTCTTTTCATCATTTTCTTCTTCGTTTTCCACGTTTACGATCCTCGACTTAGGTCCGATTTACTTGGCGGAGAGACTGCGGGTCCCAGGTGTGCTCTGTATGCTTTCGGGTTGGCAGAAGTAATTTTATTCACTTCGCATCTTGCTTGCATGTGTTGCGATTATTGTAAATTGCAATCGAAGGTACATGTCAGTGGGCTGTCATTACCCATGCCGGTCGGGTTTGATGTGATTGACCAATTGGGCTGTGTCCGATGATTGCGAAAGAGACGTATTGATGTCAAAATATTATTTGCTGCACAATGCACAGTAATGTCAAAACGCAATTCGGTGGAGGCCCATGACATCACTGACAGTTGGCAGTGTTTTGAAGTTTCGCTGACATAAATGATGTGTGTCAGCGGACTGAAGTTTACATCGTAAATGAGTGGTGTGACATGACTTTGACACCGACATCGTTTGGATGTAATTACGATTTAGTCGTGCTAATGTCAGTCGAAGAATGTTTAAGTGAACACATTATGTTGTGGGATAGGTGGTCATGTACTGAATGGCACTAGTGTTCCAAATCTCATCCTCCATTCCAACGCTCGTACACAATGACAGTTCAGCTGTCAGTTTCTTAGACAAGACCTCCTTGCTTTGCCTCCTCCTGTATTTGAGCGCGTTGAGTATTCTTGGGGAGTTCGTTACCGAACTTGATGGAGCAGCGAGCGTTCTCCATCGTCATCCTTGAAACGAACCAGTTTGACAGGGATGTCAAAGCTAGATATGGTTCTATGTAGTTCGTGACTCTGTAAATGCCATCATGTGCGCCTTGAAATCAATGAAAAGGCTATTTGTAGATGGCTTGACTGTCGAAGTATGAAGATTTGATCGACTGCGGACTTTCCTGACCTGAAACCGCACTCATAGGAGCCGATCAGAGGCTTGACGATAGGTCTCAGGCATCTACATAGTATGACAGATAAGACCGTGTGACGATGCTGAGATTCCATTCATCAGGCGTCTGACCAAACTTTAGAGATGAATTGATCTACGCTCTCTACCAAATCATCTCAAGCTACTTCTGACAACCCGGTCTGTAGGACATCAGATCCAGCAGCCCTGTTGGTTTTGAGATTACTATCCTTCATGACATTGAACAAATCTCCTAATATTGTGATACTTTGTACTCTAGACTAAGACTCCATCGCCTTTAAAAGTGTTGGAGTCTAGTGGTCTGCTAGAATTCGTTTAATAAAACGTTTGGGTCAAACGCCAGCACTTGCCATAGACTACGATGACATACCACTGGTTTGCTTAGCGATTGTATACTTAACGTACGTGTTCCAGTTTCACATTCCTATACTTTCCGATACTGTAATGAACTCCAAATCCCAGGACTTGAACCTACGTATCTTAGTACTTTGTTTCCATCACCAGTCCATCTTCCTTTTACGTCAAAAGTAAAAGCACACACAGAATCCTTTCCATTCACTACTGGTACTCGTACTCGTAGTCGTATCTGCCATTGAACCCAAGAACAAACTACATACGAAGAATCCCACAGAGAACATCACAAGAAAAGGAAGAAGACAAACCAAAGAGTCTCCTCCGAAACGGCAAACCAAACAAATATCAGAACCGGATTTCCCTTTATCAAGATGCAAACTTTACCTTCACCAACCACAGAGATTAACTCAGTCAAACGCATTACGAGTATGCGCATCCGACCCAGCACTCCGATTCCATCTCCATGGAGAATGCAAAACATAATCCGCAAAAGTTATTCCCCGCTCTAGATTCCAAGCGCGCATAAATCAAGTTCCCAGCTCCAGAACGATGGATGACAGTCGGTACAAAGTCTCCTTGCATACGAGTACCCGTATGAGGAGAATGTGCGTGGAGCGCGAGGAGTAATTGCCCAAGCGATTACGAAATCCTGAGCATATGCGTCCGGCATCTGATTAACTAATTACAAAAACAAGTTCATCTATTAGCCACCAGGACTCGGGGACAACAAAGAGTGACTTTTCCGGAATGACAACTAGAATATCAGTCGGGCTACTCCCGATCTATCAATGCACAGCTTGGTGCATGGGTGCATGCCCTTCTCTCTCAACAGGGTAGGGCACGTTCTCTCACATGGGGGCATACGATTCCGCATGTGCACGTTGATGTTCCGCTTCAACAGATGCGTGAGTAAGTACGTGCATCGGAGTGTGGACGGCAATGGTACACACACGCGTGCGCGCGCTTGCTTTTCGCCTGACGTTGACTCTGATGCGGATGGATGCCTGTCGGATGGTTGAACATCACGGCTGTGCATATGACAAAGCGCAGTGGGTTTACGCAAATTGATGATGCAATTGCTGCTTCTGTAGGTCGTTACACTTTCCGAGTGTAGATTGGAGGGAATACGAGCTCTCGGAAACCAATCGAATCGATCAGTTGCGTATGACTATCTGTCAGAGACGTTGGGAGACAACTCTGTGCCAACTGAGGTGAGTTGGAGGAAAACTGGGTAAACAAACGTCAAGACGATTTCCAAGATCATTTTCAGTCTTTGCCAACGAACTCTCTGCTTGCTGGAAGGTTGACAGGAATTAATCATTTGCAGTCGTACTCAGCACTAGGAAGTGGATTTATGATAGCACGTTGGACGAATGCAAAGTTGTGGTGGACGTGATGGACATCTTCTTCATCAACATCAACAAAATAAAACAAACATTTGCCGCAACGGACGAACAAGACCTGCGAAGGTGACCGAATGACAAATGTGCTCTGGAATGGTTGTCAAATGTTCGCGAAAGGTGAATCCGAGCCAAGGACTTAAGATGAGGAGCATTATCTGACATACTATGGAACTTATTGAGGTACACACTGCCAGTGGTCATTGAAGCTAAAGGCCACAAAGAGGCTTGTCAATCCAAATAACACATGAATCTACGCTGACTTTTCGAAAATGAAAGATTTAAGGATTGAAAGGATTCAGAACAAAGAGCCCATCATTCCCTGAAGTCAGACCAGGCTTTACAAAATTTCTGGGAGAAGATATCAACTTGAGTGTGCAAGACATCAATCCCATCTTCTCTGAAGTTTTCTAACCCATACGCACATACGGTTGGCTGGTCTGGTGCCCTGCTTGAGCACCCTTACAGAGGTTCAACGTCTAGCGTGTATAGAGACCACCAGCGCTATAAGGACAACACCCACCCTCGCTCTTAAAACCATGCTCGGTCCTTGCCCACTGGATCTCTTTACAAAAGAAATACCTGGACATGGAAAAGATATCAAATTGACTACCGACTACCTCACCGCCTATACAGCCTTAAACCTACACATCATCTCAAACCTTATCTCTAGAAAAAGGTGGACAAATGTTGAGGTCATCAACCCGATCTCCACATCCATCTTCACTGACAAGTCAAAAACGGACGAAGGTAATAGCTCAGGTATATTTTTTAGAGGAATCAATTGACCTACCAACAGGTCACTCAGTTTTAATGCCTACCCGTCTCCTAACGCCCGAAACGACTTTGAACTTCTACGACATGGCTAACACAAGGGGATGCACCCTCCTTCGCGTTGGACCCAGTATAGCAACAAAAAAAAAAGGCTCAGAGAACTCCTGCCGTCTTAGCCCACAACTCAATGCCAGGTCACCTTAAAAAAGTATGGGAATCAGCACCACTGACCCATGCAGAGCCTATGGCGACCTCGGAAAAGTATCTTTTAGCGAACTAGTTAAGACGCCACCTAAAATCACCCACAAATTCATAACGAAAACAGGCTGGTTTAGGACTAATCCCACACCGGGGAAGACGTTGGATCGGTTAACATGCAAGTGTCCTGTGACTGCAATTAACACGCCTACCTCCCGAGTTAAACATCAAATAATTACTTTCGAACTCGAAATGGTTAAGTCAGGCTAATACTGCGGTAAAGTCTTAATTGGATTGTCTGATCCACAATCCTTACCAGCTCCTCGGTATCTGGCCGTGTTCATGTAAACTAGGGGCTACCACAAGAGAGCGAATTAGGACCAATAATATTTATTTATTTTCAAAATTAAATGAGAAATTTCCGAAATTCCTGTGATTCCCACTATTTGCTAGCTTCCCTACTTGACGCCTTGAAACCTGTTTGTAGTACTCTCACTCCAACCACGTCCAAGGGAGTACTTTATGACCAGTTTCCCTAAAGATTACTACCTCGCTACAGACATTCCGGACCTCAGTTTGAGGATTACAACTGGAAACCTGGATTTAGGTCATTTAATTCATTTAAACGAAACCTCACAGAATCGAGATACATAGTACATATGTATGTTGGCATCACTAATTCGATTCTGACCTCGTTTGGAGCATTCTTATGTAAATTCCACTGCGTTTCATTAGCTGAAGATAAAAAACAAAGCTACACACTGTAAGTTGCAGCAGACCTGATAAACTTTATCTAATTAATGGATGACGAACGGAATGAGATCACATCTCAATGAGACCCATGACTCGATTTTGATAGAAATGCATAAAATGCATGACAGTAGTTCGTGCGAAAGAAACCAATTAGCACATGAGAACCGATAAATGAACTAATTTCCCGTCTACAGCCCAATTCCCCATCATCCCATCCGTTTGTTGATCAGTCAAAGACGTTAATTGCTTACAAAATACGAGGCGCAAGAGGTCTAATAAAAATTCCCCGCTCAGACAATCAGATCGGAAAATCAATTTGATAGCCCTAAAGCACTTAGATACCCGTTCAATTGCATTACCGACGACCAAACACTTATCTTTGCCTCCATTTCTCCACGGAATTCCCTTTCCTTTGAGCCAGAAAACCCCAAGAAAGTCTGTGTGCCATGCAGTCGTCGTCTGCGCCATCCCATCTATCCCTTTGGTGGATTCTTTCTTAATTAAAATCCTATTTAATTTATTGGCTCTTTACTGCAAGCAGCCAGCCAGATCGTGGTCATCACTCAAGCGTACCATTGATTCGGTGTCTTTCGGCGTTCCCTCCATGTGCATCCTCGACCTCCGGCGAACGGAATAGGGTCGCCCGGTCATGCAAAAATTCATAAATAAACATTTAGATGTGACGGCGAAATTTTGTGAATTTTGTTTTGTTTATAGTATCTGCGGGGTGATTGTGCGAATGTCAATCGGCTTACGACTCGCCGGCGAAGAAGAGGAGGATCATCGGGTAAATAAATTTGCGCCTAAATAAACTGACCTTGAATCTGAACTTGGCAACTGAACTTGATGACTTAGCATTGTTTGGACAGAGGAATGTGCCTCGGAGTTTGATTTATTTGATTGTTTTCGAGGGAATCTTGTTGTGAAGTTGGTTCAGGATGAGAAGGGTAAATACAGCAAACAATGGCAAGGTCCTTACGTGAACAGGGGATGAGGATGAGGATGAGGATGAGGATGGGGATGAGGATGAGGATGAGGATGAGGATGAGGATGAGGATGGGGATGAGGATGAGGATGGGGATGAGGATGGGGATGAGGATGGGGATGAGGATGAGGATGAGGATGAGGATGAGGATGAGGATGAGGATGAGGATGAGGATGAGGATGAGAATGAGGATGAGGATGAGGATGAGGATGAGGATGAGGATGAGGATGAGGATGAGGATGAGGATGAGGATGAGGATGAGGATGAGGATGAGGATGAGGATGAGGATGAGGATGAGGATGAGGATGAGGATGAGGATGAGGATGAGGATGAGGATGAGGATGAGGATGAGGATGAGGATGAGGATGGAAATAAACAATATGGAGATGGAGATGGAGATGGAGATGGAGATGGAGATGGAGATGGAGATGGAGATGGAGATGGAGATGGAGATGGAGATGGAGATGGAGATGGAGATGGAGATGGAGATGGAGATGGAGATGGAGATGGAGATGGAGATGGAGATGGAGATGGAGATGGAGATGGAGATGGAGATGGAGATGGAGATGGAGATGGAGATGGAGATGGAGATGGAGATGGAGATGGAGATGGAGATGGAGATGGAGATGGAGATGGAGATGGAGATGGAGATGGAGATGGAGATGGAGATGGAGATGGAGATGGAGATGGAGATGGAGATGGAGATGGAGATGGAGATGGAGATGGAGATGGAGATGGAGATGGAGATGGAGATGGAGATGGAGATGGAGATGGAGATGGAGATGGAGATGGAGATGGAGATGGAGATGGAGATGGAGATGGAGATGGAGATGGAGATGGAGATGGAGATGGAGATGGAGATGGAGATGGAGATGGAGATGGAGATGGAGATGGAGATGGAGATGGAGATGGAGATGGAGATGGAGATGGAGATGGAGATGGAGATGGAGATGGAGATGGAGATGGAGATGGAGATGGAGATGGAGATGGAGATGGAGATGGAGATGGAGATGGAGATGGAGATGGAGATGGAGATGGAGATGGAGATGGAGATGGAGATGGAGATGGAGATGGAGATGGAGATGGAGATGGAGATGGAGATGGAGATGGAGATGGAGATGGAGATGGAGATGGAGATGGAGATGGAGATGGAGATGGAGATGGAGATGGAGATGGAGATGGAGATGGAGATGGGAATATTTAAACATAATCGATCTACCATCTAAGTCCAAAAACCAACTCTTAGCTCCAGAGGAAGGCATTCAATACGTTCTCTATGTGACAATATGGCTGCAAAATGAATTAAATATTTCCAGAAGTTCCTTGAAGACATTTTGCATTCTGTTTGTTAGAAGAAAAGTTCATTTTTATTGAGAAAATTCTACCAAGGAGCTACTGCGTTAGCATCCAGCGACATAGACAAGGAAATTTACATTTCTCTCGCACAAATAGTGAACGCAGATGCAAATGACAAAAATACTCCGCAAACATTATTATTTACACCTTCTTTCCCAGGAAAACTAATTTTCCTAAAACTTTCAACCATAATTTCGTTATTTCCGTTCCTAATGCATTTCTCATATTCTTCGCAAGAAACCTCTCAAAAGTCACGCTTTACCTATCCCCTTTCAAAATTAATATACCAGTAGGTACCAACCTACCCCAACGCAATCCAAATCACCATAACCACTTGTTGCTCCTCGACGACGACGACGCGCACACATAACCCCCGAGATTAACCCTTGAAACACTTCCAGCGAAATCACGCACCTGCGCCATCTGCGAGCAATATGAATAAATTAGTGGCCTCTTGGCAGTAATGACCAAAAAAAAAAAGTATGAAATGTGCTTCCGTGCGGAAGGTACCAACCAAACTCCCTGTCTCCACCATGAATACCTATTAACGCTGACATTTGAAAAAAAGCGAACAAAAATCCTCGCCCTAGGTTTTTGGCGGTTACAGCGAGTGGATTCAAAATCCCTTTCACATTTTGCATCGCATTTTCGGTTTCGTTTTGAATTGTAAGCCCGTGGTAAACCAAATGGAATTGGAACAACAAAAGCAGGAGTTAACCTATGGACAAGCTTCAAACCAGTTTGAGAACGTACTCTTTACAAAAATAAAAGAAAAACTCAAAAAAACGTGAGAATAAACAAAGAATGAGAAGACAAACGAGAGAGAATAAAGCAAAAAACAAAAAACTTACCATCATGATTGCAACATAGAAAAACGCATACAGCTCAGGCAAGACGATGCAAACTGAATGCACTATTACAGATGAACCAGGCACAGCAGGAGAAGAATCTTGGTCGTCGCCAAGAAGTCACTAGTCCTTACAGTGTTCTTTACACACTCTTTCTACCTCAAAGCAATACTTTGGAGTTTGCACGTTGAGACCTCTTTTTGGTCGTGTCGTCGTGAACACTCGGAGTAAGTATGGTTAATGCACTTCACTTCTCTGTATGACACAGCACTACTAAGCACTCACGATGGGCAAAAGGACCAATAAATGGGTTTGAAAGGTTGCAGCAAGACTTTCTATTCAGTTTTGGTACAGTGCACGTTTGCATGGGCTTTTCACTGAGACGGTTTCTCGTTAAAATTTAGATGCACAGTGGTACTGGCATTTTAAAGGCTTCAACGAAGCCTACTTTATAAAAGGAAAACAGAAATTAGAAGGTCCAACAACAACTCAAACATTGAAGCCTTCTTTTGGTGACTACACTAGCAGAATCAGAATTAAAGAACACTCTTGATATACTAAGAGCTGTGGACCGTAATTAGCTTTGGAACGGACCTTCTGAAGGGCCTTTTAAACTCCAAGCTAAAGGTTAAAACTGTCTTACATTTTACAGGATGCTTAATGGGTAAAGTAGTAGTGACTACGACCTATTTTCAGAGCTATGCCCACATTTTAGTCCTCCGGTCTTACACAGCATAGGGCCTTTGAAATAAAAATCTAACTTTTTTGTCCATAGAAATCTAAAAATCATTTTACACTGCTCTAAGTCGGGCTTAAAGTCAAACTCAAAGTGGATTGAAACTACTTTATAGTGGCTCAAGGCGGACCCTAACTCTCTGACAGTTTTCATCGCAAGAACATCCTGAAACTCTTCGAAATTTCACTGTAAAAACAACAGCTTCCACAGAAAAAGACTATTAAAGACCCCTTCTTGGCTTTTGAACTCGGTTTTAGGTTAAAATTGGTCTTAAACCGGGTTTTGTGAACCACCTTATAGTACAGAATCTATAGTAATCGAAACCTAGAAAGACCTACATTTGAAAGTAATCCCGCTTCGGAACTCTATTTCTTGGAAAAGCTTATCTTTGAAGGATTTGGAGTTATAAGCCCCTCTTAGGAGTTCTGCATTTCGAAGCCTAACTTGTACACGTTACTGGAAATCATTTTAAAGATCCTGAGAACCTGCGACCATTTCTCGTTAAAAAGCACCAATCTGTTACAAAACAAGGTTACATAGCTGACAGGTCTAACTTTACTTCAGAAAGCTAAGCTTAGACAACTCAGACAAAACAAATATTTGGTGGAACAAGTCCAGTGGATCCACAGTTCAGCTTGTCAAAACCATTCGCATAGTGCGTGTCATATGCTTTACACGAATGAAGGGGACCTCCTGTTTTATGTCAATTATACTCTTGGATGTTGGTCAAACGTTCGCGAGAGACCAAGAAAAAAAACTTAAGGTGTTGTCTAGGTATCACTCCGTAGTCTAATGCACCAACATATTGAGCCACCCTTAGACGGATGAACTTTTGTGTGGAGTCAGAGCTTGATCTGCAAATAAATTTAAGACTGAGTCAGGTCTACGTCAGATTCTACGAAGTTGGTTTCCGGCATCAGACCAGTAGGTCTTCTTCAAGGTATCAGCCTGACCATGGAACAATAACAGACCCTGAATCAGGACGGCACTAGACTATTCACTTCTCACTATTTAAACGCCTCTTGAGCCTGTATATTCTACATCCCTAGAAGCCTTCACGGCTACAAACTAGACATCACTATCGCAATCGCTGTGCCTGCTGCAATGAAACCATGTTATAGCACTTCTAAGACCAGATTGTCGTAGTCCCTTCACAACCCTATTCTCTTAAACGTTCTCTCACCGATACCTTCGGTTGCTGGTAGTTTGTATATACTTTCGCTGACTTTTCCAAAATTTTGGTAAGATCATCACAATTTACTACTAATTTTGACCCAAATTTGTTGCATATCCAGCACGAAACCAACCCCCCATCTGAGAACCTTCTTTTCTACAAAACTAACTTCAACCAGAAGAATTGACTTGACTCCATGATTCTTTCGAAATTCTATACACCTTTCGAATCAAATTACACTGATTGCTGGAAGAATCGTCCTACTTCTAGTGGCATCCACTGTACCTTCACCTTTTGTAACTAGCCCCCTCCGGGAGCTTCAGTTCTGATGGATTCCGACGGGAACTAAGCCCTGCTCAGTCAATAAGAAAAGAGCCCACTTCAGATAACAATTCCACTAGTATCACTCATTTCAACACTTCATCGAGATAATCCCCGTCGAACACATTTTTTTCAAACTCCGCGCCTCTTAACGGGTTATTTTCCATTCGAAAACAAAAAAAAACACTGCGAAACGAAAAAAAGGAAAAAGAAAAGAAAACAACTCTGCTCCCGACAAGAACTTTTAGAACCAAAAATCACGATCGCTCTCAATCGCGGCGCTGTGGTAACTAAAATTTTTCGGTGCCGGTGTCGAGCGTCGTCGTCAGCATCGTCATCGTCATCGTCGTCACAATCGCCTCCACTCCACCAACGTTTCCACCAATTCGCTTACGGTCCCCTTTCTTTCTCGTTGGTTGTGTTAACCCTACGGCAGCGGCAGCACGAAGAAAAAGGCACAACGAAAAGAGAACCAGAAGCACTGGACGACACACACACATATGTAGCACATACTCCACCAAACCCCCATCTCGTGGTCTAACTCCACTCAATGTGTGCCGTGCCGCTGGCTGCAGTACTGCATCTTGTGTGTTCCCTCGGCGAGCAGTGCATCGTGCTGCAACCCCACCGCCTGTGATTCCTGAACTCCTCGTACTTTAGCTCCAAGCAGAGTGTCACCGCCACCTACGATAGCGAGCGGAGACCCGTGGTGGATACACGTCGTTCATATTGCTGCAGTTCGTGGCTTGGATGGAGGAGTGCTGTTCTGTGCTCTGCTGTGCTGCGCTAGGTAATCTCAGCATGCAATCCAAGCGAGTTGTTTCTTTTTTGTTCCTCTTCTTCGTTTTCTCTACTCCTCCACTCGTGATGTGTGTTTGTGTTTGTCTTTTATCGGGCTCGCCACACAAAGAGACCGTAAAAAGTGTTAAGAAAGAGAAGTGAAAGAGAAGAATCAAAAGGTGGGAAATGTAAACAAACCACAGTGTGAACGAGCTGCACAGAGAGATAGAGAATCGCAGCACAACGTGGTAGTGGCGATGACGATTGAGGGCAGCTGCAACAAGTTGTTGGCGTCGATGAGGGGGTGGGGTAGTGCCATTGGCTTGCTGTGTGTATGCTTTGAGTACATGTTGCTTGCTTACAGTGAAGGATCCAAAATTTGGACGAAAGAAACAGAGATTGCGATTGGAAAACGAAGACCGCCAACTTTATGCTGGTTAGGCCTGATGATGCGTGAAAATTCAAGAAATTCTAGAAAGGTGGGGGTTAGTACTGTAAGAGCGTTACAAACCGGTCAACAAAAGCTCAATAAGCCAGTTCAGCAGGAAGATAGTAATAGGATGCTCAAGGAGTTGGTTAATTGGAGGATAACGCATCAAAATGTTGACATTATTGTAAGAACCATCGACAAGAAAAGTTTCCCCAAAGAAACAACAAAATATCGAAAATATTTGATAGCAGTTCAAGAGGCGTGTGCATGATAACATTACCCGACACGTAATTCACCTTCAGAAGTCGGAGAAAACCATGAAAATGTGTATTGGGGGAAACCCGGTAGTATAAATGTTGATTTCGGGAAAACTAATAAAATTTGTTTGGTAAACCACCAGTGGTGGATAAGTGGTAGCCGTAGTTTTAAGTTTAAATTTTTTTGTATCAATAGGAATGCATTGTAGTGCATAAAAACAGATTTCCAATTGATTCTGGAAATTCCCTTATTCGGACTGACTTTCCCCCAAACCATTCCGAATTAAAAAGGTCGAAATCTGAGAAACCCTGACAAGAACATGAAATATTTGATCAAAAAGTCCTTGTCCCACCCACATCGCCTAAGCAACTCGTCATCGAGTCCTCATCCCGACGAACATTATATTTTATGAGGTTCATCTGGGAGGTACTTTTCTCCCCTCGGCTAAGAAGAAGGCGGTCACTTGCAATATGTGTTCCAGACCAGCAGAAACTTGGAAACCCATACCGAAAGCCGAAATCTTGACTGCAACTCTTCCGTGTTTTGCTGCAGAGGAACACGAACCTTAAGAATTGGTTAGAACTTTCCTATTCAAAAGTACTTAAGCCCGGCCACTTCCCAAGCCGACTCAACAAAAGCCTACTGTAAGTCGGAAAGCTAACAACCCTTTAGTTACTTAGATTTCTGCACAAACTGTTTGAGAAAATTCAATAGAATTTAAGAAATATCGACACAGGCTTCAGACCTACAAGGCCATCTTTCAATCTAATCTTAAAACTGAAGACTTCTTTCGGTGTTTGCATTCCACTCCTTTCGATCCCGGGAATGCTGCTTCCAGTTGTCGAGACCAAGAGCTATAGCATTCACGATAGCTTGGTCCTTAAAACGGAGATTCGGTCTTCCATGTCGTCTCGAATCTGGGGGCTGTGATTGGAACATCGTCTTGGCTGGAGCATTATTGCCCATTCCCTCGATGTGATCGAGCCAGTATGGTCGATTCATAACAGCCACTCAACATTATGTTCAACGACAGGTCAATACAGGTTTTTTTAAAGAACACGTACCTACTTAACAACTGGGCTATCCCAAGGTTCCGCTCAATACTTTATACCGCTTACATGTCTGACTACGCACGGAGCAGAGATCTGCACAGAGTCCGAACAGATTGAGACTCAATTATTGTACTCTACTCCGTCCTTAGGGAGTGATTACCCAACATATCTAACAAATAGGTACACCATACAACGTATGATAGGAAAGATTGCCGAAGGAAGGTAGTTTTCTTCCAAAATGAAGTTGCAGTGTACACAGATGGCTACTAAACCAGTTAAGATCGAAAATTAAAGAAGAAAACCCAATAAAAAAGCTGTAAATTAAAAAAAAAAAAAACAATAAACGTTAGCACTCACCTGCCACAAGCAGCAATTTGTTGACAACGTCGCAGGATACGCACAGCTGCACCAGCACGCACACATGCACACACTCGCGCAATAACTATTCAAACGATTCACCATTTTTTTGCTACTGCACCCGCACTGCACACTCGCGAACAAATGGCACTAACCCGACGTATAGCTATTTTCTTACCTCGGCCATAATGGCTGAAGCACTGATTTGAGTGTCCTGAAGCTCAAATACGCGCACTGTCGGACGGGGTTGCCATGGGACTGGGTCGGAATTGACACTCGCGTATACCGCACTAACTCTTCTTGGTAAGGACACTGATTCGAACTGCCCGAAGGCACACGCGGTCATTTCAGATCGGATTGCTCAGGCCATTAGACTGACAACTCCCTTTGCGTCAGGGACACTGAATCGAGCAAACTAGAGACTCACGCACGCGTCCGAACGGATTGCTCAGAGCACCCTTTGCGCAAGGCATGACACGAGCAAATGGTACCACGGACCATAAGACCGACACGGACCAGACCGCACGGCGAAGCAGCAAGTTAAAACAAGTACCGAACCGACACCCCACCACAGGACTTCGACCGAACCGTTCGCGTCACGAGCTGAGCAATTGAAAATGAGTTTTCTGGAAACTAAACCATATCGCGTTACAGAGGCTACACAAAGACCTTAAATTTAAATAAATCTCCACCAGGAGCTACACGAAGGATCATAGAAACCAAACTTACTAAAAATAAAATAAAAAAATTAAATGGATCTCTACTTTAGATAACAGTGTAGCCGGCCTTGTCCTTATAACCTGAATGTAAACTTAGTCAGACTCAATACCACAACCACTAACTCTCTACCTGTAAAAAGTATCATGGTTAATTTGATGACAAAACTGCGCTTAAGAGGCATGTAAAAACCATAACCTTGCAGGACGTACTATTACACTTTTAATTAACAGAAACAGAAAACTAGCTAGCTAAGGAGACCACTAAGTTGTATGTACATATACAACGATTCCGCGAAATATATTCAAAAATACAAAAGAACTCGAAACTATACGTCACACACTTCAAAAAATTCAAAGAGTTCCAAACCAGAAGCCCTGAACTTTAAACGCAATAATGAGTAAACTTCATCTCATGTAAAGGACAAGGAAAGATTCAAAGAAAATGCAAATGAGCTTACAAACCGGTGCCATGGTCAAGTACGCTTGGCTACGGAGCAAGGGGTTCCAGGTTCAATCCATAGACAACACCTAAATTATCTTTTACATCCTCACTTCTCACAAGCGTACATCCGAGAGTATAACTCTCAGGAGAAAGCTTCTCAAAACAGCAAGTTGGCCTTCGGATATGGCATTAAACAGTAGGCTCCTACCCGAATGGTTGGGAGAAATGATAGGCCTGGCTCCCTTAGACCTATCGCGCCAACAGGAACACCCTTTCAAGCCAAAACATTTTTTTTACTTCTCCAGAACGGAGTCGCCAGCTCACACCCTAATTAACCAACTAGGTACATAAACAGACAAGCAATTTCTTGTTGAATGTCCGGCCACAAAAAACAGAAGAATGCAAACGTTACCCATGCTTAAAGGGTTCACCCTAAAGATAATAACCAATCACCATTAAAAGCAAGAACCTGGAGAACAGAGTTCCTCAGAAAACAAAATCGAAAGATCTGAGATGGTAAACGTGCGAAAGGCAGAAAAAGGCAGAAAAATGTTGGGTTGAAGCAATATTTTTTGAAATGTATCGCCATCCAGGACTAAAGAAAGCAAAATTTCTAAAGTTTTATACTGTTTTCCAATGTCTGGAAGCGAAGGACTCCGCTAGACATCTGAACATAAATGCGAGAACCCAAGAAGTGGATTCAGCCATAGATCAAAACCATCTCTGCGTCACTCTCTTCTCCATGACCAGCCTAGTGTCTTATTGAATCCATCTTTTACAAATTCCTACAAGGACGGGACAGCATGCAAGCAAACGACTCCGCTAGACATCTGAAAATGAATGCGAGAACCTAAGAAGTGGATTCAGCCACAAATCAAAACGATCTCAACGTCATTCTCTTCTCCCTGACCAACCTAGTGCCTTATTGAATCCATCTTTTACAAATTCCTACAAGGACGGGACAGCATGCAAGCAAAGGACTCCGCTAGACATCTGAAAATGAATGCGAGAACCTAAGAAGTGGATTCAGCCACAAATCAAAACCATCTCAACGTCATTCTCTTCTCCCTGACCAACCTAGTGCCTTATTGAATCCATCTTTTACAAATTCCTACAAGGACGGGACAGCATGCAAGCAAAGGACTCCGCTAGACATCTGAAAATGAATGCGAGAACCTAAGAAGTGGATTCAGCCATAGATCAAAACCATCTCTGCGTCACTCTCTTCTGCCTGACCAACCTAGTGCCTCATTGAATCCATCTTTTACAAATTCCTACAAGGACGGGACAGCATGCAAGCAAAGGACTCCGCTAGACATCTGAAAATGAATGCGAGAACCTAAGAAGTGGATTCAGCCACAAATCAAAACCATCTCAACGTCATTCTCTTCTCCCTGACCAACCTAGTGCCTTATTGAATCCATCTTTTACAAATTCCTACAAGGACGGGACAGCATGCAAGCAAAGGACTCCGCTAGACATCTGAAAATGAATGCGAGAACCTAAGAAGTGGATTCAGCCATAGATCAAAACCAACTCTCCGTCACTCTCTTCTTCCTGACCAACCTAGTGCCTTATTGAATCCATCTCTTACAAATTCCTACAAGCACGGGACAGTATGCAAGCAATAGACTCCGCTAGACATCTGAACATAAATGCGAGAACCTAAGAAGTGGATTCAGCCATAGATCAAAACCAACTCTCCGTCACTCTCTTCTTCCTGACCAACCTAGTGCCTTATTAAATCCATCTCTTACAAATTCCTACAAGGACGGGACAGCTTCCAATCCAATGTCTGTCCTAACCTCTCGAAATCTTGCCCTGCAAATATTTGTGGAAAGTAAGACGCTGCTGCACTGGATTTATTTCAAATTCTTATCCTATTGAGACAAATCCAATAAAACAATTGAAATTCTACCCTAAGTGACTCATCCTTAAACCTCACGGTTTATTCGGCTCTTTAAATTCCTTGGAAACCCCATTTTCAAGCTGAAAATATAGCGCAGAGATTCTTACCCGAAATCGACCTCCAACGACAGGTTTTCCAGCAAATTTTATCGAAAAAATATTTTAAACACTCCCGTTTCAAATAAAACACCAAAAAAATAACATTTTTCGGCCGGAAAACCCATAAAAATTGAAAAATAAAATTTCCAATCGGAAAACGCAACGGACGCTGTTAAAGTCACAATTTGGCGGGGGAGTTTGACTAATGTCGGTAAGGTAGGTCGCTTTTCGTAGAAAAAATCGCTTCTAGATCAGTCAAGTGCAAGCAAATAGTGTTGCCACTTGTAAGGAAATATAGGCAAACACAGTTCGTTTTAATAAACAAATTTTATTCAACAAAAACTCTTATTAGCATTCAAATAATAATAGTTCTATAGATTAGGGAAAAATTTCAATCTAATGTTATGCTTACGAACTATAAATACATCAATTACATCAGTCCTTTCTTATTGCTCACGCAGGACGTTGTAAAAAAAATATCATATGCACACAAATAACAACAAATATAAAATGGGAAAACACATAAATATGAATGAATGAGAGAGATTAGCTGTTCAGGTGGAAAAAATGCCAGATTTATGGGCTAGAACTTGGTTTCGTAGGACAAAAGATCTGCTTGACCCTGTTTGTCGCGAGTAGCATGATAGGCTTCACGTTCACGGTCGGGGAATTTGGTTGGCAAGTTCGGAGAGTGTAGATTAACCTTTGCTTCGAAGCGTATTCCAGCCACTTCCACTTCGTAGTGACCAGAGAGGACGTAGTCATTGGTTACAGGCTGTTCGACACCATCCTCGTCAACATGCCGTACGAAACCGAGACAGACCTGCTTTTTAAAGGTGAATCCATAGCCGGTGGTGGTTGTCATTCCGCAATAGACATCATTACGATAGATGGGCTCACCGCCCCAGCACCAGAGATCTACCTCATGGTCGTGGTCGTTTAGCAGAAGTTGAACGTACATTCGCTTTACGCCTTCATCGCGTTGTTTAAGAAGGGCTTCGCGTCCGATGAATTCGATGGGTTTCTAAAAGGTTAGAGTTGTCACATCTTGACTGGGAATAAATAAATGATACTCACATTGAACTTAACACGCCAACTGCGTCCACATTCAAGAGGAGTGGTAAATGTATCCAAATCTTGACCCCAAAAGGCGTAGAACTTTTCAATTCGCAGTGTTCTTGTCGCATAGTAACCTATGGAATAGTTAAATCAATGGATTTTGTGACAGAGGACATGATTTTCAATCACTCACCCGCATGTTGAATACCATATCTTTGTCCAGCTTCCATTATTCTTCCATATACGTGCAACGCAAACTCATTGGGGATATAAAGCACATAACCAAGCTCACCGGTGTGAGTAAGGTTCATCGCTCGAACGCCGTTTGCTAGACCGACGTCTAGTTCCTAAAAACAAAGATAT
This sequence comes from Xylota segnis, assembly GCA_963583995.1. NCBI lineage: Eukaryota > Metazoa > Arthropoda > Insecta > Diptera > Syrphidae > Xylota > Xylota segnis. Next base: position 55,096,633 of record OY757237.1, on the reverse strand, counting down.
TAGATATATGGGTCAGATGATTTGTTGGAAGACAAACCTTGCAGGTAAAGAATGGAAAATTCTTTGGCGAGAGATCTGTGTCTGTTAACTCGGAAAGCAAGATTCGACTGAATGGTCCTAGGACTGAGATTGCAGTATACATTGATGTAACATCGGCAATATTAACACCTGCTCCTGGCTGCATATGTTTATGAATCCAGGCCATTGATCGTGTTTGCTGAACTGTCGGCGCAATCATCATGAAGCTGAGAAAATCAATTTTAAAAATGAATATTCCAAGAAGATATTGTCGTGCAGAGTTTAGAGTCACAGGATGGATGGGTTAATATGAAGGCAATAGAAGGCAATGTTATACTGAAGCCAGGATTAAGAGGAAAGAAGGGTTATGTAGAAAGTTGGGATAAAATCATGTAGCAGGCGTGATTGTAAAAATGACAGAGCGGTGTAGCGGCTAAAAGACTTAAGTTTACACGAAATCTGGGAACATATAGAAACTGACTGCTATAGCTGTTTATGTAGAAGCTATGTAGGAACAAATGACACGCTTAGGTTCGAGCAATATGAGTACATATGAGGGTGAAAGTCAGGTGAATGTCAAGAAGATACTGAAACTTACTGGTAATCGGATAGTCTCGCCAAAGAGCAATCATTCTCGTACCCTCCCAACTGATTCTGCATTCCTGTGTGAATAATCGACCCAACTGGTACATCCACATCGTTAGAGCACAGATACTGAAGCAAATCCACTACTTCTCGTCCCTTGGACCACAAATCGAATTTCGTAAAGGAACTGTAGTCAGCCAGACCGATTCTCTCCCTGCAGGCGTTGTACTCAGCCGAAACAAAATCAAACCACGGCGGCTTGCCGAAGGTACAGGTCTCTGCGATACGGAATCGAGGAATACCGAATTCATCTGCAAGACGAGAATAAAATTGAACTAAAAATCCCCCACCTCCTATGCAGTGCATTACTTACCCAACTTATCAGTCTGGTCAAAGTAATTCGGCCTCTCGTACCCCATTGTCTGGCCAAACACAGCCCCAGCCTCCTTCAGAGCAGGGAAGATCGGTGACATCCTCAAGTTTCTGCCCGTTAGAAACTCATTATATGGATAGTTGATCTTGAAATGCCTTCCAGGGACCTCAGTGGAGCGGTCCTTCAAGAATTTCCTATTGCTATGCAGACCGAGGAATCGCTTGATGTCTATATTGTGCAAATCCAGCCCGGTGTACCCCTTCGTAATCAAATCGGCTAGAGAGCGTCCAAGGCCCCCAGCAGCCGATACACCCATGGTCTTTGTGCCAGCCGACACGTAGTAGTTCTGAATTTCAGGAGCCTCGCCAAAAATCCATTTACAATCGGGGGAGAACCCTTCAGGAGTGTTGCAAAGTCGCTCGATAATGGCAGTTTTAAACAGAGGCACTCGTTTCAACAGCTCATCGAGCAATTGATGAAAATGATCCCAGTCTGGTGGAAGTTCGCGTTCATTCTGTGACAGTGGAACTCCCCCATCTTCATAGGCACACTTGGCTTCACGTTCATAACCTCCAGCTACAATGCCGCCATCCTTTCCGCGAAAATACACTCCTCCGTCGCAGTCTCGAACGAACGGTATGTCTGGATCCAAGCCTTCGATGGGCTTTGTATGAAGGAAATGATGTTCCACCGGTTGTAGAGGGATTTTCACAGCAGGCGCCGATAATGTTCCGACTTCCCGAGCCCAGAACCCAGTGCAATTGACAAAAAACTCACACTCCACGTTGCCAGAGGTGGTCTCAACACGACTCACCTTTCCCTCGTTCTGCCTGACTTTCTTCAGAGCACAGTGCTCGATGACAGTGACTCCCATGCGCTTAGCCTCCTCTATGAACGTGTCACACACCAAATGTGGGTCACACACTCCATCTGCCGAGATCCACAATCCTCCAGATAGGTCTCCAGTTTCAATTATCGGACATTTTTCCTTGCACTGTTCTGGCGTTAAAATCTCACACGGGATACCCCATGCCACACCTTGAGATTTCATTCGGTTGTACGAGGTCATCCGATCGAATGTTCTCGCCAAGTTCAGCGACCCCACTTGCTTCCATCCCGTCGAATGACCTTTCTCGGTCAAATCTTTCACAAGCTCCACAGAGTACTCAGCCAATTTCAACTCCGCTGCTGATGGCTCAAACCGCCCAGCTAATCCACTTTCACTCCATTTGCTACCTCCGCCAGTGGTCGCCTGTTCAATGAGTAGGGTATCCTGTCCCCAGCCACTCAGTGCCAAATGATAGGCGACGGAAGCTCCCATAATCCCACCACCGCAAATCACCACTCTCGCCTGATCGGGCACTCTCTGTGCAGCACTGGAGTCCGGCTCAATCGGCCGGAACTTACGTTTCCGCAGGACAGTGGACACACGATAAACACCATCGATGGAGATCGGTGCAAATGGTTGGATTTGCTTGCAGAATTCGAGGGCATTCCTGACGCTTTTTGTACGTCCAAGCGAGAGCATAACTACGTAAATTTAATAAAAAAAACTAATTGCACAGGAATTTAGAGTGCATAACGCGGGACAAACGGAAAAAATAAATAAATCTAGAAATGCGACTCGATTCCGTTGTTAATTAACTTTTTTTTGTCTTTGGAATCCAATTCAACAGCTGACTGGCGTTGACAAATGTGACCGCGATGGATGGTAAACAAAACAAAGAGGGATGATGTTGCCATACAAGATGGTGCTTTGGATTCCACTTGTTCTTATTGAAAAAGCTGATATTTCAGGCAACTGCTTCGAAGCGAAACAACCTAAACTATAGTTCTAAGACTTAACTGATATTGAACTTATCTTGGAACGGAGAGTAGTGACATGCTTTCAACTGTGAGTTCAGTTAGCACTCCCGATATTCCACCAGCATGATTTGTAGGACTTAAGCTACTGGAAATGGACAAAACGAGAATGTTGGGCAGAATTTTGTCATAAAAACGTGGACATTTGCCTTTTCTTCTCGTTAAATTGACTGAAATAGTCAATTGAACCTTAAGGTCCTCTAACTATTCTTTTTATTTGCGACCACGTTAATGATTTACGAAATGAATCTCGGAATATCTCTAAATTTCTACACCCTCCATCTATAGTCTTTTCGATAAAATCGATTTTAGCTATCCTAACCTCTTGCATATCCACCCTAAATCCTGTAAACTGCACCAAATGCGATCCACAAATATGCATTAACCGCCCACTTCAACTTTCACCCGACTAGACGGCGTTTGACAAACGAAACGTCATCAATTCTTGCGAAAAATTTCCTTTGCTGAGCTAACTTCTTGGACAACGAAAATAATTAAACAAGAAATTTCGAAAAAATCAGAACACAATATCCGCAACTTTTATCAAATATACTTTCATTACTTCGCCAGCAATCATTTAAGCGGAAAAACTCTCTCCTTAGTGCATCGAAAGACGAGTAATCTGTTTTCTTTGTGTCGTGTAGCCCAATCGAGTGTATTCCGAGTGAGGGGTGGTAAATTCTTCCATCAAAGTGGACAAGCTTCGAATGCTCTCGTCCGGGTCAACCGTGGGAATGAGCGCGATGCAACAATCGACGAATTTTTCCTACGGCGACCGACCGCAGATGGGTTTGGATGTGGAATTCGGTAGCGATCCGGCATCAGGTGGATTCTTTAATACTGACTACAAGAAGCACGATGACCTCAAGCATATGTTGGATAGTAACAAGGATGGTCTGAAGTTGGAGGCTATGAAAAGGATCATTGGGATGATAGCGAGAGGTCGGGATGCATCGGATCTGTTCCCAGCTGTTGTGAAGAATGTTGTGTCGAAGAATATTGAGGTCAAGAAGTTGGTGTATGTATACCTTGTGAGGTATGCTGAGGAGCAGCAGGACCTGGTGCTACTTTCAATCAGTACTTTTCAACGAGCATTGAAGGACCCAAATCAGCTGATTCGAGCAAGTGCGCTGCGGGTACTGTCCAGCATTCGGGTGTCAATGATTGTCCCAATTGTGATGTTGGCTATTAGAGACTCGGCATCGGACATGAGTCCCTATGTGAGGAAGACCGCAGCTCATGCAATACCCAAGCTGCATTCTCTGGATCCTGAACAGAAGGACGAGTTGGTGACAGTAATCGAGAAACTACTCTCAGATCGCACAACTTTAGTTGTTGGATCGGCCGTCATGGCATTTGAAGAGGTCTGTCCAGAGCGTGTAGATCTCATTCACAAGAATTACAGAAAACTGTGCAACCTTCTGGTGGACGTGGACGAGTGGGGGCAAGTCATCATCATCAACATGCTAACGAGGTACGCCCGAACTCAATTCGCTAATCCAAACGCAGAAGAACTTGAAGACGCTGAGGACGGTGTGGATGGGAATAAAAAATTCTACGACGACGATGAGGATGAAGATTTGTCCTCCTCCGACGATGAAAAGAAAAAGAAACAGCAGTCACCCAAGCGTACTACATACGTCATCGACTTAGATCATCGCACGCTGTTGCGTCAGACCAAACCATTGCTCCAAAGCCGCAATGCGTCAGTTGTCATGGCTGTGGCGCAACTTTACCATCATGTGGCTCCACGCGGAGAAGTGAATATCATAGCCAAGGCACTGATTCGTCTACTACGGTGTCACAAGGAAGTACAGAGCGTTGTCCTGACATGCATTGCTTCAATGTCGACAAAGAGGAAGTCAATCTTTGAGCCGCATATGAAGTCGTTCTTTGTAAGGACCAGCGATCCCACTCATATAAAGCTCCTTAAGCTGGAGATCCTAACAAATCTTGCCACGGCAACGAGTATTTCAGTTATTTTGAGGGAATTCCAGACATACATCAACAGCAGTGATCGTCCCTTCGTTGCTGCGACCATTCAGGCAATCGGGAGATGTGCTGCATCAATCAAGGAGGTCACCGAGACTTGCCTCAGCGGTCTAGTCCATTTGCTGTCAAACAGAGATGGTAAGACGACACGAATTGCAATCTTTACTTCTTCCAGCAGAGTTCTTCACATTCTTCTTCTGTTTTCCCCTAGAACACGTCGTCGCCGAAAGTGTGGTTGTCATCAAGAAGCTCTTGCAGACAAAAGCCGCCGAACACTTTGAAATAATCTCCCAAATGGCCAAGTTACTTGATTTTATCACAGTTCCAGCTGCACGTTCATCTATTCTCTGGCTAATCGGTGAATACAACGAGAAGGTACCGAAAATTGCTCCCGACGTCCTGCGGAAATTGGCCAAAACATTTATCGATGAGGTAAGTCGTACGTCCCTTCCACAGAATATCGAGAAAAACTGCTTTGTCTCCTTAGGAGGACGTTGTCAAACTGCAAGCCCTCAACTTGGGCCTCAAGCTGTACTTGACGAATCCCGAGCAAACATCTCTACTCTGTCAGTACGTTTTTACATTGGCCCGCTACGATCCAAATTATGATGTACGTGATCGTGCACGCTTCCTGCGTCAGTTTATCTTCCCTTCGAACGATGGAACCACAGTTCTTTCAAAGAACGCTCGCGACATCTTTCTAGCTCCGAAGCCTGCTCCAGCGCTTGAGAGTAAGTATCAAGGCAGAGATCACTTCCAACTGGGATCTTTGTCGCACTACTTGAATATGCGTGCGACTGGTTACAACGATCTGCCAGACTTTCCGGAAGTTCCGCCCGATTCGTCCGTCCGGAATATTGAACCTTACAAGGATGAACAACCACAGAAGGCTGCTTCACATAAAACGGTTAACCACGGCAAGGAACAGGATAAAAATTTCTTCTCCGAGTCGGAGAAAAGCTCGGAATACTCGAATTCCGATGAATCTAGTTCCAGTGACGATTCTTCCAGTGGAGACGAAGAAGAAGAAGAGGAGGATGCGTCAAAGAAAGTGGTATCTCCAGTGAAGAACAAGAAACCAGTAGATGGAGATTCTGGCACAGCAGACAGTGGCTCAAGTTCAACCAGTGATTCTGAGAGTGCATCTGACTCTGGAGAGTCTTCCTCTTCGGATGGAAGCAGTTCGGATTCAGAATCCGAGAGTGACAGTGAGAAGAAGAAAAAATTCGAAAGGGTCAAAGCAAAAGCCAACGAGGTGAAGCAACCAAGTCAAGCAGAAGCCAAAAGCAATTTAGATTTGCTCTTGGACTTGAGTGACATTCCGCCAGCGGGTCCGGTAATGACACCATCACTTGGTGGGTTCTTGACGCCAGGTAATATGAAATAACTACTCTCCGAATCTAAGTTTATATCTTTCCCTGCTTTTCAGGCACAACAATGGTAGGACTCATTCCCCAAAGCGCGGCCAATCGCATTGATCTTGTTGGTCCATCTTTCATCGATTTTAAGCATCAGGACCTGCTGAACAAGCTCTCAGGAAATGGACTAAGTATCAGCTTCCGTTTTACCCGTTCGCCACATCTATTCTCCTCCAACATGGTGTCCATTGAGTTGGTCTTCACGAATCATTCCAGCGACGAATTGACAACCATTCAAATGGGCAGCCAAAGGACTCTCCCATCTGGCATGAGTATCAACGAATTTGCCCCAATTCAGAGCCTCCAGCCGCAACTAAGCTCCACTGGGGTGCTTGGAGTCGATTTCAATGATTCCACTCACGCCATCGAGTTTGAGGTCCAGTCGAGTGGTGGGAAGTCGAAAATCTCTCTCAAGGCACCCATTGGAGAGCTAATTCGTTCCGTGCAAATCGGCGAAGAGTACTTCCGCGATGAACGCCAAAAGTTACGCGGCATGAACGAACATCAGAGCAAGGTTCAGCGGCCAACCACTCTCGACTTGAATCGCCTCAAGATGCGAGTTTTTGAAAAATTGAATGTGGCCAGCATTGCGTGTTCGAATCCAGACTTTGTGTACTTTGTCGGACAGACTATGTCGTCAAAGAGTTTGATTCTCATCTCACTGGAGCTTCTGGAGAATGAGATCTCTATCGTGGTCAACTGTGAAAAGATGGTTATCGGTTCGATGGTACTCAATGAAATTCGCAACGCACTGGCTGGAGAAGTATGAGAATGTCCCGCAGTCGTAGGTTAACACTTCGTTTGCACAGAATGCACACCTAGCACTATCGTCGTTGTCCTGCGTAATGTAGCTTTGTGTCAATTGCTGTCCGCTTGAATGGAATAATTTCCGTTTTTTAGTTTTGTTCTTTTGCTGTATTTTTGTATGCCAACCGTAAGGAGTGGGAAGCGCGCGCGATTTTTTTTTAATTAACACAACACACTTAGTTAACGTATGTAGTATGCAAATTATCGTTAGCTATACAGAAATAACTTTACTCGTAAGAATACACAAATAAATGTTATTTTTGCTTATTTCTGTGAATTTTATTGGATCCAACAGTATGGGAGTCTTTGTGTTTGGAAAACTTAAAAACAAGACAACTATCTGCGAAGGATTACATCCCTCTACAGGGAATAACATCTTATTACGGAGGATCACATCCCTCACCCTGCATAGGATTACAGCACTCACCCTACGGAGGATCACAGCACTAACCCTACGGAGGATCACAGCACTAACCCTACGGAGGATCACAGCGCTAACCCTACGAAGGATAACAGCACTAACCCTGCGGGGGATCACAGCACTAACCCTACGGAGGATCACAGCACTAACCCTACGGAGGATCACAACACTAACCCTACGGAGGATCACAGCGCTAACCCTACGAAGGATCACAGCACTAACCCTACGGAGGATCACAGCGCTAACCCTACGAAGGATCACAGCACTAACCCTACGGAGGATCACAGCACTAACCCTGAGGACCAAAGCACTGACCCTACGGAGGATCACAACTTTCCCTCTAAGGAGGATCACAGCACTCGCCTTACGAAGGATCATAGCATTCACCCTAGGAGGATCACAGCACTCACCTTACGAGGGATCCCAGCACTCACATCAAGTGCTTTTGTTGGTTATATTCTAAAAGTTTCCCTGCTGAATACCCTGTCTGAATACTCTTCATGTTTGAACGCATTCTGCATTGTAACTCTTGATGTCAGACCGATTTTAATAAACCTCTCGTAGAAGGTACGATTTCTAAAGGAATTATAAGCAGCACAACTAAAAATGTGCAGAAAAAGAAACTACACACATTCCTGCATCAGACTTGGCAGCACTTTTTGAAACGATGCAATCCACTAATCACAATCCACATTAATGAAAAAAACCAAACAAGAAAAAAAAAAAGCCATAAGCACCTGTCAAACTGCATTTGTTTGCTGTCCACCGATTTTTAATTTTTCTATTTTTACTATCTTAACGCCAACAAACAAACAGATCCGTGAAACGCAATAAAGAAAAACTCAATTTGTAATCAGCTAAACAATGAACTTTGAATTAACCAATCCAAACAAAGATTCCTCTCGGGCGGCATGCAAAAAATGCGGCTACGCTGGCCATCTCACCTACCAATGTCGTAATTTTCTCAAGGTAAGTCTAAACTTTTCATTAAATTTCCTTAAATCTAAAAAATATTTGAATTTCCCCTGTAGGTCGATCCGAATAAAGAAATCCTCCTCGATGTGGACAGCACTAGTAGTGATTCGGAAACCGAATACCTTACGCCCCTGACCGAATTGCGTAAAAACGAATTAAAGGAGAAAGAAAACGAGCTGCAAAAGAAACGGAAAAAGGAAGAAGAAAAGAAATCACTTAGAAAAATGAAAAAGAAAAGCGAACAAATGCTGAAGGATAAGAAAAAACGAAGGAAGCACTCGAGCACTAGTAGTTCCTCGTCGTCGTCGTCCTCCTCCTCGTCGGATTCGTCAAGTGAGGAGTCCTCATCGGATTCAAGTGATGACGAGTACTCGTCATCGCCATCGTCTTCATCGTCCAGTGGGAGTGACGAGCGAAAAAAGAAAAAGAAGAAGCACAGTGGTTCCTCATCGAAAAAGAAGGTCAAGACGAAACGAATCCGCAAGAAGTCTGGAAAATTGCGCCGAAAGAAGCGTAGACATTCCTCTTCTTCGTCGTCGTCCTCGAGCGATGATTTATCCAGTTCGCTTTGAGAATGAATACACACCCAACACACGCATTAGACTTGTGAATATGAAAATATCTTTTAATTCTTAAGAATAAATGACAAACTTAGAAAAATAACCCCCCCTACCGCTAGTTGTGTTCTTTGTTTCTTTTAATGGCGTCAATGGTTTCCTTTCGAATGGCACTGCCACATAGTCGGAGGATTGTTTCCTTGGTTAGGGGTTCATTCGTGTTGTCCAGGGACGTTGCAATACTGCCATAAAGGTTGTTCATTATTTGTTTGACGACTCCTTGCAGGTCGTCGCTGGAATTTGTTGGAATTTGGACGGCGGCGTCCAGCTTGTCTTTTAGTTCTTGATTCTCTTTGGAGAGGTTATCCACTTTCCTTTGGACATCCTCAGCATTCTTTACCGCTTTTGTGAGATCTGCATTCTCTGCTTTTAGCCTATCAGCCACCGCCCTGTTGTCTGCGATTTGCTTGTCCTTGGTTTGGGACTCATCGCGAAGTTCGCTCAACCGCCTTTGTGATTTCTCCAACAGTTCCATGGTCACGTCCTCCAGGTCCTTACAGTCTTCAAGGTGCACATCCAGATCTCCCATCACATCGTCGAATCCGGAAAACATCTCCACTCTTATTTTTGGCTCATTTTTCACTGGAACCGCCCTCTTCAGTTCGAGTTCCCTAACAGTCTGCCGCAGCGATCGGTTCTCCTTCCTTAATTCCAAGATTTTTTCCTCCAAACCCACAATTTCATCGTCCTTATCCCGCCCATTCGCCTGTGGAGTGCCAATTGAGTCCATTTTGTCCAAAACCCTTTCGATCTTCGTCTCCAGCTTCGACAGATTGATGCGGAGTTCGGTGTTCTGTGTTCGGTTCTCTGTAAGCAGCATGCTCATGTACTGATTCTCTTGCACCGGTGGACCGTAGGCGATAACACTAGTACTTTGGAGGGCATTTCCAACCGGGACAAGTTGCTTATGTACCTTTCTGGGTAAGATACTTGGCTTTGGAGGAATGTTTATCACTTCAGTGTCCGAGGAGTCACTCATGTCGGTTGCGGTTGTAGGTGCTGCTAATTTAGGAAGTGGTTGACCCATTCTTGCCATTCGGGACAGGAGTTTCGCCTTGCTAGTGTTGTCACTGTCATCGGTGGATACCTCTGGTTGAAGTTGGGGTTGTGGTTCTACAAGTCCTGCTTGGGGTTCATCTTTAGGTTCTTCAACTGTGGACAACAATTCAGACGGTAGATGCTCAAGAAATGACTTTTCGTCGTTTGTTTCCAGAAAGATGCTCCAGAACTCTTGGGTATCATCATGGAACTGAAGGTAAGACGATTTGAGTATTAGTTTTGTACCGGATTGCAGTGTCCTTGTTGCCAAAACATTGGTTTTGGTTCGGTACACGATTATTTTGAAGTCATTTTGTGAATTCTTGAGCAAGGCAAGTCCAACGCGACCCTGAGAGACGTTTTCTTGGTTAATCCTGAAAGCAAAAACAGTGGTGGAGAGTATATAGATGGCTTCTTGGTTATGAGATGAAATGAGATAATTTTAATGCCCGTGGCGACTAAATAATACACTCACTGCTGCTACGAAAGGCAATAATGAAAGTTGCAAGGCTGAGCACAAGGAGGCTGACACTATAATTATTGTTTCTATGACTATCAGGCATCTTTACAAAGTCTCTTTGGTTTACGAAGTAATTCATATGTACATATGCATATATTTTAAGTTATCAGGTTCCAGGGTTGCTCTAGGAGAAGGGTTGTGAGTGGGGCTGAAGCAATGTAACGACTTAGACTTAGATCCATGCTCAAACGAGTGAGTTTCTACTTTAAAGATAACAATCTGATCAAAGTCCAAAGAAAACTAAGAATCTTCTTAGGGAGCGCCAATGAGCAAAAGCCCCATAAAATCCCTGCCTTCGGGTTTTTCAAAACAAAAAATCACAAACAGTAGGCACATATGTAGCCGGCTAAAACGAGCACAAAGTGAATTTACCAAGTTAATACTCACAATTTAAATGCAGTGACAACTCTAGCAACTTGGACGTTCCAAGTCATAGCTAAAGCCTCATTTCCCCCACTATCCAAAGGTCTCTGTGTTGGTTTCGTGGGTTTATATTTCAGCGATTGATTCACATCATCCGCCTGCTGGTTTACGCCAAAAAGATTAGCCAAATTCGATCGACTAGTAGAAGAAAACATGGTTTAATCTGAGTTAATTTTCCACTTAATTTCCACGCACTACCCACCTTTCGAGAGTTCCAAAAAACTCATCGTCCGTTTCGTTAATCTTCAAACCAGTTATCGACATCCTTTTAATATCTTAACATCTAAGGAAACACAAAGAAAAATTAACACAAAACTTTCCAACCAAATATCATAACAAATCCACACCAGCTGAGTGTAGTTCCACTTCTTTTGCCCAGCTGTCAACAAATAAGTTTCCTTACCATCGAAGTTAAAACAACGTTAGACTATCAATCCAATGCAACTGCGCGGATTTTTGTAAACAAAAGCACCATCTAACCCCTGTTTCCATCTCTATTTGACCAGGAAGATTATAAATCTTGCATCTCCACTGTAAAACCGCCACTTTGCCAATAGAAAAAGAACCCAGCATCTTGGGCACCCTCTGACTTTTCCGTTTTTGTTTGCTGTCAAACAGAAATTCTCATTTCCCGACAAAAAACGATTTCACTTCAAAAAAAAATTTAGTTTCTTTCGAATAATTGTTCAAAAAATATTTAACCAATACAAAATTTTCAGTGAAAAAATATACGCACACAATTGAAAAGTTCAAGTTGGACCTCGTTTTACGCGGTTCTTAACCTAAATTCATTGGTTTTGTTTACTCTTTTTTTTTTATTATTATTTTGGACGGACAACGGCGGTGCTAGAATTTTTAAGAAATCTCATATCAGTATTATTTGTAAGGAAACGCGTCCAAAGTATGGAGAAACGCACCCGCAGGTCGTCAGAAAAATCAGCCAGTACGGCTAGGAGTAAAAGTCAAGGTGAGAGATTGGGATGGTCTTGTTTTATTTCCTCATGTGTGTCTTGAATTGGTTATGGTTTGTTTTTTTTGTTTCAGAGGCAATTTTGGATTTGAAAAACAAAATTCCGGAAATCGACAACATTTTTAATATTATCGGTCGAATTGGAAATGGAACCTTTAGTACGGTGTTGTTGGGAACGCTAAAGAAGGACCGGGATGTACCTGAGAAGTATCGGCGGAAGTTCGCGATTAAGCATCATGTGCCGACCAGCCATCCGGATAGGATAATAAAGGAACTGAAGTGCATGGTAGAGATTGGGTAAGTGTGGATGAGTCAGTTGGATTTAAGTGTAACCTTGACAGAGGATCGTTAGCCACCCACATAAGTAGTTCAATAGAAACTATCTCTTAGTTTGGCGAGTAAAAATAGCAATGGCATGTGGTAGCAGGTACATACGTCACATTTACTAGCTATCACGTCAGAAGAGGACGTTTGGCTGGTGGCGTTTTGTTTTTCGATTACGAGGGCAAGGGGTGACATTATTTTTTTCTTCTTTTTCTTAAAAATAGCTGAGACTTTCTATGATTCTGAACTCATGGACGGGTGTGTACATTCATCCTGAACGTAGTCACTTCGATTGGTTAGACTACGAGGGGATTATGCAATTCAGAGATCATGCAATTGCCTGAGGAAAATGATCTGCCAAGAGTATTAAAAACTATGAAGGCCACATACAGTCTTTACGGCAACGACCTGTCGAGCTATAACCTGCAAATTACCTTCAAAATCTTCCTTAAATGAATTAAAATACTAACAGTTGCACTTAGTGGGTTTCCTTGTTCGGTGTCCGGCGATATGTCTCAGCTATCGCCATCTATTACCCAGCTAACATGTCGCTTCAAGACAGTTTTCGAAATGCACGACCCAATCCACTGCCACTTCTATCGCTGATGATTGTCGCAATAGGTTTCTGTTACCTCTGGAAAAATATTTGTAATTTAGCCGGAAAACTATTAAGATTAAGAGTTGCACACTATGCACATGTGGTGCACCCATCACACAATCACACATCAATCTTTGAATTTTCTTCATTTCTGTCCCGGGATCCACCTCCTATCTATTTGTCTTTCATTTTTTATAATAAATTTTCGTTTTCTTGTTCATTCTTGCAGTGGAAAGGACAACGTGATTGGAATAAACTGCACCATTCGTAATAATGAATCGGTGGCATTCATCATGCCCTACCTTCCACATGATCGTTTCCATGATTTTTACAACAAAATGCGTCTCGAGGAGATCCAGTGTTTCATAAAGAACCTCCTAATCGCCCTGCGTCGTGTGCACAAATTCCATGTCATCCATCGAGATGTGAAGCCAAGCAATTTCCTTTATAATCGTCGAACTCGTCAGTTCCTGTTAGTCGACTTTGGTTTGGCGCAGCAAGTCTTACCAAAATCAGGAGATAATTCCACATCAAGTGAACTTAAACGACGAGATCATAATTGCGAAGGAGTATCATCAAATCAAGACGATGAGGGCGATGCGAAACGCATTCGGTGCTCTCACAACGATTCACGTTTCATATCGGTGCGTCCTCCAACAGAAACCGCCAGTACTCCCTTTAAGATGCCACTGAAGCAGCTAAACGCAATCTCAACGCCCTTAAAGAAGCTGAAAGAAGGCCATTTGGATTCACCGCTGAGTCGGCAGGTCAAATCGGCGATTCTAGGGGTTACCATGACAGATCGTTTGCAACAGAAAGTTCGTAACTCAGCGCTACGTAAAGCAGAGAATAAATTAAAGCAACAACCATCACCGGTTGGTGGTAGTGCCAAATCTCCACAGTACAACACAAATCGCAACCTAAATACGACCTCACCGCCAAAATGCTATTGCTATGGACATCCACAGGTGTGCAACATTTGCCTGATAAAAAAGGAAGTGCATGCATCACGTGCGGGTACACCCGGCTATCGACCGCCTGAGGTTCTGCTCAAGTATCCCGATCAAACAACTGCTGTGGACATCTGGGCGGTGGGAGTGATACTACTGTCCATACTCTCAGCCGTTTATCCGTTCTTTAAAGCACCTGATGACTACGTGGCTCTGGCCGAAATTGTAACCCTCTTCGGCGACAAGGCGATTCGGCGAACTGCCTTTGCTTTGGACCGACTTGTTACCTTAAGTCAACGAAGCAGGCCTCTGGATCTGCGAAAACTTTGCGTCCGGCTACGTAATCACAAAAAATTCAGCTCTCCCGAGTTGGTGAAGAAATATCAGCGCGCCGATGGCAGCTGTGAGGTATGCAAGAACTGTGAGCAGTACTTTTACAACTGTCTATGCGAAGATTCGCAATACGTGACTGAACCGCTGGGTGATGATCCCTTCCCTTTAAGTGCATACGACTTACTGCACAAACTGCTGGAACTCAATCCGCACAAACGAATCACTGCCGAAGAAGCTCTTAAGCATCCCTTTTTTGATGCTATCGACATTACAGCGTAGCTGTGATGAGAGAAATGGAACAACTTGTACATACATTTCTTTCTTTTTAAGTACGTATACATCAGACGCATGAAAATTTTTGTTTGTGCAATAAGACCAGAGTAGGAGGGGGAAATTCCATGAGACCGATATTATCTGTTTGCGATAACTTTTTTTTTTTGTTTTGTATTGTGTGTGAGTGATAAAAATATAATATACAAGCAGTGAGATTGATTGAGCGTGAAAAAATAGAATATAATTAATGTACAAAACAATGGTTTTCTTTATTTCGTCGAAATATAGTTTCCAATTGGTTTACATTAACGATCAGTTGGATGCATATTTCCGTGATCCGAGTTGAAAAGTATTTTCCTATCATGCGTATTTAAATCTAGACTATAGCGAGAAATTCGTCGTGAAAAAACAGTTCAATTTGTTGATTTAAAGTATCCAGGATTAGCTTCCGGAACGAAATAGAGAGTAGGGCCCCTGAATGAACCTAAGATACCTACCCCGAGGCCCTATAGCAGGTCATCCTAGAAGAACATATGCAATTGTAGTGGATTTACTTTGGGGCGTATCAAACCATTTATTTCTTTCCTGAAAGTCTTACGAGACTTATTCAGCACTGGATCAAGTAATGTTTGGCGGAGAAATTTGGCAGAAATCTTCTTGGTTAAAAACAGTGCAACTGTAATTGAAAGGAAGAGAAATCGCCCAGATTCCATCCGGGATTGTAACTAATGAAACGTTTTCAGCAACTCGTCATTTTGAATTTTTGTAAATAAGATCATTTCAGTATTTATTTAGAAGTTCTGTCAGGTGTTTTCGGTTTACCTCATTTACAGTGCCAAGTGCCAACCAATATGACTTCAGGCAATGTTTTCTGAATGCTATCCCAGACAAAGCATGAAGTTTGGAGTATGGTCAATTCGGGCTGCATTACTATGTCTTTCTGTAAGTTTTTTTGTGTAAACGTGATTGACTGGATAATGTTTTTAGAGAAAAAAAATACACGTACCTGTTAAATTGTAAGATTTTGTTCATTTTAAGGATCAAAAGTAGATTATCTTCGAGTTCAACTTTTCTAAAGGCCAAACTGTATTGGAGCCTACATTGCCATCGGTCGTTTTGAGCGAAAAAGTGTTTTGTAAGTTGTTCGGTCTCGTTTGTGTTGACTTGTTTTGGCCTTTTGGAGAACGATCTGTATACATAGGTACGTGTACCGACATCACTCAGTCAAAAAGGAATTAGTCATTTCAGATACGTACATAGTAGGTCTGTTCGCGTACTTTCTGCACCAAAATTCGTAGATTGTCAAAATTCGAAATTCTCTCAGAGTGATAGGGGCGGGTTTCCAATATAGGAAATTCGCTAAACAATTTTTTTTTTTTAGTGTAAAAAGGCATTAAAAGAATAAAACAAAAGAAAATTTTGAGAGGAAATTAATATTACTATAAAAAAAAATTCTAAATTTTGACTTTTTTCCTCTAATTTATGTTGCTATTTTGTTATAAACAATTTAAAAACTAGATAAATTAACTATAATGCAATGAGCAATAAAATAATAAGTGTTTTTTTCAAAATAAAACATTCGAACCAAAAGAATTTTCGCATCATCGAACCACACGCACGGCTTTTTTTTGATGAACGCCAGGATTTCATACACCTGAATTCACCGATTGTTTTATTGGGTATATTTTCATCGTTATTTTATGTCGAATTAATTTTGGATGATTTTTGGTGATTCATCGCGCGATTCATTTATTTAAACTCCGCTTTCCGGAGTGGTTTAGACGCTCACGCGACTACGTCGCTCGGCTAAGGGTATGTCAACAACTGTCAGGCAGGCGGCTTGTTTCAAGTATCTTTATGTTAAATTGGGTATAATTAGGACTATTAGTCGACTGAACACCCTTTAGTTGTATTAATAAGGAAGAAAACATGCATTTGCTAGTCAAAACCGAAAACTTAAAAACTATTTTAAAAATATAAAAACAAATTTCAAACAAAAATGTTTACATTTTACATTTATCTTAGAATTAACCATTTTAAGTCAAAAAAATAATTTTAAGTGCAAAGGCGATTTCCTATATAGGAAACCTCAGCCGATGACTTTTCGTAAAATTTCGTTGTTTTGGGAGAGTACGTGAACGGACCTAGTACGTAGGACTTATAAAGCATGTATGACATGTAATCAGAGTTTAGGGTCTTTGAATCGAATCCATAGGGACAACACAGTAGAGTTTACAAGTTCTCTTGGTTGCACACTCGTGTTCTTTTAATGGAATCTTCATGAAGAGATCACGCATTGGATTACGACCTGCATTTATGAAATTTTGAAATTCCATAGAAAGAGTCACGAAATGTATGACGTTAAACCATTAAATCGGACTATGGTACAGACAAACTATTATGCCTCATCTATGCTGAGTGAAACCCTTTTTCGTTTTCCTTCTTCTTTTGAAAATTACTTCATGAGAATACTACTGTACCTGGTGCAGCAGGTTCCTATATTATAGCCAAACTTTTAGTCAAGTTTTGAACACATTTTTCATAGACATATGATACTACTTTCATTAAAATAATACGCTGTCATTAGCTAAATGGCCATTTTGGTTCACTCATTAAAATAATTTTATAAGATGCATATTAAAGCGAACCAAAAACTCGCATTGTACATTTACTCGTATGTGTTATCAATGTCAGAATTAAAATTGCATGTACACTGTGCATACAATCACATTTTACTTTCCTTGTTGCCTGAATGATCACAATCAATAAAAAGCACACCACACTACGGCAACTCTCATTTCCGCCATTTCGGACAAAAGTCACTTTGACAACCATCAAAAGTGACTTTCACGTCAAGCTTGCACAAGGGGGTTTTTCTCCTCACAACGGTAAAATCAGCAGTTCGCTTTGACAGTTGAACGATTCGAGTTGGTTTGTCGGTCGTGTCTCGTGGATTTATGGAAAATTTATACAAAAAAAAAAGAAATACATATATTTAATGGCATTGGACCGAAATTAAATCTCTAAAATTTGCTAAAAGAAAATCCCCTTCTCCAATCTTCCATCAATCCAAATGAAGTGAACCAACCCGACAAGTGTAAGAAAAGTGTACTGCAGTGCATTTATTTTTCCCGTTTTTATTTCCACCGAAGAAGAAAATATATAAATTGTACACAAAGTGCATCCTGTTTCAAGATAAACCTACCAACACGGAGAGTTCCTCAAGAAGACGTATTTATTTTGGATATCAACCATCTCTGATTGGGTAAGTGCGTGCTATACCTAAAAAAAAAATTGATTTTCACACTTTCTTGTTTTGTAATCGAAGAAAAAGCGGCATTAGTATCGCGAGAGATGATGTAACTTCATAATGATCTGAGAAATGGGAGCTGGTTGAGGTTTTTTCCTTTCTTTCTTAGAAAAACTGGCAATAATTGCAGTAAAGAGCCTTCCAGTTACTGCTACGGCTTATGCCTCGCAGCTGGTGGAGATGGAAATCTACTCGTACTTCACGTTCACCGATCAAATGTTTTTGATAACTAAATTTCTTGGCTGTGCACACGATGCTCTCTGTTCAATTAAAAGTTTCCCGTACTCCGTTCTCCGACTGAGAGTTCGTAGACCACGTTTCTGTTGCAAATCGTGCTGTGACAAACTCTGGGAATGAAAGCTTACCTGTACAGTTGAGGACAAGAAACTGGTTCGATTATTTGCCAGCTAGGTACCTACTTCATGATTTTTTTCTTGTATTCCAAGGGAGAGACTTCCTAGTTTTTGTTGAGGCATTTCGGGTATCTAACTAGTAATCTTTACAAGCGTCACCCGGAGATTGCGATATAAGTGAATGTTTGTCCAACAATTGGAGAGCTACTATGTATATTCCGTGTAGTGGAATGCAAGGTCAGCAACAACTTCGGTTTATAATGATTTTTTCGTGATTTCGTTCTCCTTCTCGCTTCCAGCTGACTTGAACTCCGCGCTCATTGATGAAATTCGGTTTTATTGTTCCAATTGAACTGTGAAACGTATTTATAAGTATAAGCTGCTGACTGATTGTGTAGCAGTTGCCTGTGGATATTAATACTCAAGTTTGCGTAATCAATTATCGCAAATCACGTGTAGTTATGCATACAGAGGAGTTGTGAGTGTTCATTTTTTTTTTCGGAATATGGGGTTCGTGCCAACAGTAATTATCAATAATCATGCTTCTACACCTTATTTCTGGATGCTTAGTTTATACATATATTCATGTGTGTATGCCGATATGTATGGGCAACATTTTTGGTATGCATAACGTGTGACCTATTTAATTTGATTTCCTTGCCCAAAACTGTGTCATTAATCTGGATATTGTCAATCGATTGGCTGGCTGCTCACGACCATATCTGTCGACCATTCGTAGTCACTTGAGAGGTCGATTGTCTATCAGCAGTCAGGTCCTCGTCCACACCTCCTGGACTCGTTCCGCCTGTCGTGTTTCTTGATGTAATTTACTGCGCATCCTGGGGTCGTTTGCTCTTTACTTACTTTCGCTTTGAATTTATTTTCAGATGGTGATTGTGGGATTGATCCTTATTGTACATGCAAACGCACATACATATATACATACATATGTATGAATGTATGTATATTTGGGAAATTAAGTCCCTGACGAACATTAAGATCCTTTGACATCGGAGGGCGTTGACCTAGTCGCACTTTAGAGGAATCAGTGAGCAGGGAATATAATCACGTTAATCTAATCTTTATCTTTGACGTTGGGGTGAGGAGCTTCCATGTTGCTTTTCAAGACGAGGGTATAAATAGTAGACAACAAGTTTTCCATTAGCAGATTGGATTTGTTGGGTTGACCAATGTTTTTGGGTTCAATATGGATTGTGGCTTTATTACTACGTACATACATATGTAGGTGCAAAGCCAAGTAGATGGCAACAGGTCTTGAACTTGAAAATCACAGGTGGTTGTGGTATCTTTCATGCACGTGGGGGACAATAGTAGCAATTTGTCAGTGTTATCATGTGGGGACAATTTTGTTAAACATGTATGTACGTGTTCGCAGGAATTCTTTAAAGTTGTCCTTGAATATTTTTGGTGATAACTTATGGCTTTCAACGATTTAAATGTATTCAGCATCTCATGTCTTTGCTTAGAGAATTCGGCCACTAAAACCTTAAAGTTAAAAGTTTTTCTTACGAAAAGCAAAGTTTAAATCAAAAAAGGAACCAGCATAACAAAAACATC
Source organism: Xylota segnis (assembly GCA_963583995.1). Classification (NCBI taxonomy): domain Eukaryota; kingdom Metazoa; phylum Arthropoda; class Insecta; order Diptera; family Syrphidae; genus Xylota; species Xylota segnis. The sequence goes on along the minus strand of OY757237.1, from coordinate 55,076,894 downwards.
AACAAATTCACAAATTAGTTATTTTTTTCGAGCATAAACATCCATCAAAACAACACACAAAACATCGGGTGCATGCTTCTTTATTTTTTACTCAAAATTTGTAGATATTATCATCATTTTCTTGTTGCAACATCTATCGAAGAGGCTTATTGCCTTCGGTGTAGGATATCGTAGTGGTATTTAAGATGTTGACGTAGAACTCTCCTGTGATACTGACCTCAATTAGATAAAAGAGACCGACAGGCATACCAGGATGCATCATGTTTCACCGTCTTTATGGTGTATTTATTGCCATGTGTCGTACTGGGCTATCTCAACATTTTCATCGGATGAAAGGTTACTGCGCCATAGCAATTCAGGCTAGCTGCAATCTTTCTCGGCAACCTGGTGTTGTCTTGTGTTGCACTTTTTGGTTTTCTATACAGTGTCCATGTCCAGCTTTAGCTCATATTTCAATGTGCTGGATGCTGCAAAGGTTCTTTTTGTATATAGCGGAGTACCCATTTATAAGAAAACTAGGGGTTTTCTTTTACGGCAAAAAGCCTTAGTTCATCACTTGATTGGATTTTCAACCTTATTTTGAACCATCAGACTTAACTCTTTTTAGGTCTTGAATTTCGAGCTAGGAGGATACAATTTGGCTAAAAGCGATAACGCTTTTAAAAAAGAGAAGAAGTACATGTGTAAATATTTTTTTCTTTTTCATAACTTCACTATTTTACTCGAACTTGAATATTTTTGTAAAGACCATGTATTTAGCAATTCAAACTATGTACCACCCATACATCATATATAGCCACGCCCACTTTTTGGAAGTGTTTTTATGAAAAAAACGATTTTGAAGATAATATTGTATGAAACATCCACAAACATTCATAGATATCAAAATTCAAAAAAAGTCCAGGACGGTCACACCCACTTTATGAGAAGGATAGTCCGTTTGACTAAAGTTTTTGACTGAAAATCCAGCCCAAAATCTGTCTTGTTTTTTAGTCAAATCTGGATCTTTTAATCAATAACAGACGTATGAATACGTATTCATTACTTTGAGCTTTGATTCAAACTTGACATTTGTGAAAAAACCTTTCTGTCACCGTTTTTTGTGATATATTTGTCGCAATCCGATTAAAAAGTTAGTAAAATGAAATGAATGAAACTCCGTGACAGCAAATTGTCTTTCAATTGTGACCTTTATATTAATTTCTAAAGTTATGCTCAGACGATTGTCACAGACAATATACAAATATTGCCAGGTATACAAATGTGCTGGCAATTGCTGCAAATTAACTGACAATGACACATTCATTTCCAACATTAAATTGACAGTTCACACGGTTGTTAGAATTTGTCTCCACTCTTGAAAATTTCTTTTCAGATGGCTGGTCTGGCAATACTTTGCTTATAATGCTGTCAAACAAAATTCAATACTTCCCCCAATTTTTCATTTGTCAAGCTGACAGCTTAAGAATCTTCCCCGGATAGATTGATAATATTTCCGAACACATCGTCCATTAGGCTCAGGTTTCTATTAGAGTAAATGTGTCAGATGACTGATAGAGAAAAAAATTTTTAACTTAAGTAATTGCGATCAAGGTCTCCGCATCTTCTGCCAAAATCAGAGTCATTCAAGGTAATCAAACAAAAAAAAAAAAATACAGGGTGACCATATAAGAATGCTAAGAAAAAATTGAAATAAAGCAAAATCGGTGTGCGATATAAAATTGATGCTGATTTTCTTTTGAAGGTACCTTTATGCCGTGTGTGTAGAATAGCATATTATTCAAATGACCGGTTTGGCTTCACTGGCGATGCTTCAATAGGGCGATATAATGTTTGATGACTCGATTCAATATGTGCGGCGTTATTACGGCAATAGCGTTTTAAATGTTACCCTCGAGCTCGTTTAATAGATGACCCAGTCGCCAAATTTCTCTTTCATAACTTCGAGCGTTGCGTCGCTTGTTGAAACCATAACTCGAATATATCGATATTGTCGAGCTCTGGCCATAGAAAGTCGGTTACCATCTCCCTATTCCGGAGGCGGGTTGACTTTTTGCCGATCCCCAATTCAGCTGATCGGCGCCAAATCGACATTTCTGGGTCTTCTTCGATACGGCGACTATGTTTTGTTCATTTCGAATCTCTGTCTGATTGATGACATAGGCTCCAAAAGAGTGTACTCACGCTCAAACTTTTTAACGGTGCAACGAATCGCCTGCAGACTGAAGCCATGATGACGACCGATTCACGTGAAACGATACATGATGGAATGCGAAACCTCATTGAATATTTTGACAGCTGAATGTCATGGGTAACTTTGACAGGCGTTGAAACATAAAAATTAGAAAAAGTATCTGATCACCCTTTACTCATCCTAATTTAATATAATATGAATATCTGAACAAACTACGAGTAGGAAGAAAAATATCCACCAAGCCAACAATCATGCCGAATGAAACCAATTTCGAAAATAAAACCACAAACCTAATCGTGACACCTTTCTTCTATTCTCAGAACAAAAACCTTAAACACAACCGATTGATGTCAGGATATTTCAAGGAAATTCGTTTTAACTCGATATGGTCCTCCATCAATAAATTAATCAAGACACAAAAATCATTTAGCACACAGCATGAAATCTGTATGTATGCAAGCCTTACCGGGGAAATTGTGTTGCAAAATCTAATTAAAAGTTTTGACGGAGTAGAAAATGGCTTTTCACTCTGTACAGCTTGTGTGCAACGAGTGTCTATAGCTCTGTTAAATCGATTACCTCTAGTTATGGTGGGAGATTGTTTGCATATTCATTTCAGGAGAAATCATTTCAAATTCGAACTTTTTCAAGTTCAATGGCAGGAAAAGTTTTAATATCCCACACACCTTCCTAAGGTTATCGGATAAGTTTTCACAAAAAAAGAAACGAAAATGAATGGATTAGTTTAAACGGTTTATTGTTTTATTCAAAGTATTCTCCTTCAAGCTTTATGCACTTTTCCATTTGACAGGACCAGTGTTCGAAAGATTTATTCGAATCTGGAACCTACACCTCAGAAACATGTTCTTTGAACGCATCTGCGGCGTTCAGAAATGTTGGTGATGAAGGGGATGTCAACATTGTAAAAATTTATCGGCCAACCTCGTACACTATTTGTATGAGTGGGCAGGCGTCTCAGCCTTCCTATTAAGGTTAGATCCTACGAAAGTACTTTCTTGTTACGTCAGTCGAACAATTTCAATTAGAAATCATAGTCATTCTATGGTTCCGTGGGAGTAAATTATGTTAATTTTGTGTTTCGATAATGTCATCGGCTCATGAGATAAATTATACGAATTGATTGATTTAAGACAGCAGTAGATACCCGTTAAATCTTTTAACAAGTTTCTGCTGTTTTCAGAACCAAAATGCAAATGTAAGCGTGTTAGGGCAACCGGTCTGAAACTTTGCATAACTCTGTTGATTTGAATAAAAAAAGGTGAAGGAGCGCTTTTTTTTAAGTACAAGCATGAGGAACTCCATTTGCGTAATACTTTTGTGTCGTCTTGTGGATGTAAGCACGAATCCGACAAACGAATTTCCGGTTTTCAGCTGCTAAATGTTTATTACACTGAAAGCTATACATGTGTACGTGAACCAGTCATTTTCTGGAAAACTTTTAACTCACCCTTCAACCTCTAAAGTTCTCCATTTCAGGTTCGTAAGAGTTTTAGCCGTGGTTTAAAAATTGGAAGCCACAGCATTGTCGCTGCACTTAAGTGCAATTATTTTTTTTCTTTGCTTCAAGTTCCAGGACCATTCTAGACGCCTGCGATAATATGTTTCTGAAGTGGTGTTAGAACTTTCCAAAGTTCTTATGCCGTTCGCATGACAAGGCCTTTAAGACTAATGTCAAACTAAGGAAGGGTGTTTCATGGCATACGCATTGTTAACGTTTTCATGGTTTCGGGTGATTTTTCGAACTTGAACGTACTTCCTGTTTCTCTTTTTCCTTTCGGTGTCCTTGGAGTGTAGGTGTCACTCTTAAAAAAATTAAGACTGTTGTGTATATCTTTCAGATTGATTTGCCGTCCAAGGAATGGCACTGTGTCCGTTGATGGTTGTGGCCAGCAAGCGAATATAAAAGTACAAACTTCTCTGTTACGAACAAAATTACGAAGGCTATCCCAACTGAAAGAAAATCGCAGGCTAGGTTCGAGAAACTCACCATTAGTCACTCCCTATGAACGTGGCCTGGAGTCGCTTCAGTCAACTTCAGGAAAGCTACACTAAGTGAATGCTCTACCTCGTCACCGCCTGCATTGCTAAGATTAGCTTTTCATACAAAAGAGTAAGAGTGTGATCCACTCAGCTTACACATCGACAGTACAATGAACCTTCCTCTGGTCTAAGTGCATCCTTACCGAGAGCCAGTCTTAACCAACCAACTTATATTTTATTGAGAAAGGACAATAATTAAGGTCTAAGGTCTTGCTGGAATTTGTCATTGTCAGAATTTACACCAGAACCGAGGTAGTCCCTTACTGTCCAATTCGCCGATGTTCTGGGTCCCTTCTTGTTGACAGTGTAGATATACTTGGTTTTGCCCTCATTTTCAGACCCATTTTTCTGGCTTTTATTTCGAGAGTTTCGAACGCATCAGTGACAGTCTGCTGTTTTCTGCCAACAAAATCAATATCGTCTGCAGTTTACAGACTTTTGAACGATTCTGCCTTCGGTGTTGACATCTGAGTTTCGCACTTTCGACCATGATATTGAAAAAAATCTAGTGACAACGGGTCTAAGTCATTTTAACCATCAAAGGTCTCGACGAGTTCTCCATCTTCGTTCTGCACACGAACATCGATCAGAGTGTTGACGAAGGACTTCATACAGTATGACTAATCCTCTTTCTTGGAACATTATAGTCCGTTTGCACGATGTTATCGTGCATGTCTGTGCGTTGATCTTATCCAGGATTTGCTTTAGTCTGAGAATTTACGTGTCTATTAGTGCACTTCCGAAAGGTTTCACCCAGGATCAGTGATATGCCTCGATAGTTCTTACAAGACATAGGATTGCCTTTCTTAAAGAGGAGATATACGGAGCTGATAGTCCAGTCATATGGGCATGACTTCATCCACTCATACTTGGTTCATGATTTGGTGCATGCTTCCAGCCAAAACTTTGATATCATGTTTGAAAAAGTCCACTGGAAGGCCATCAGTGTCGGCGGCATTGTTGCTCTTCAGCTTTTTAATAGCAGAGCCAATCTCTTTAAAACCGGGAGGGGGAATCGGATTCTTCATTGACTGGATGCGGGTTCTCTTCCTGCCCTATCACTCACTTTACCTGATGGCACCAGGGTGAACAAAATTGTTTGTTGTGGTTAAAGTTCGTGAACCAGGTTGTGGTCCTTATATACATATTGGATCCATTCTTTGTTTCTCGTTCGTTATTCCAAAAAAATCTTACTTTTGACGAGCTTCTGACTACAATTCTCCTGTTGTATCACATTTAACTTTCGAGCTTGGAAATATAATCCGTTTTGTTTCTCTTGAGACCCTAGTAGAGGCTACATATGTTGTCTGATGTTTCCTTTCATCTATAACTAAACGATGAACAAGTCCCAGCATCATCATATTGCTTCCTGCTTGCAGTGTACCTGTTAGACTACATCTTTCTAGTTTAATACTGCTTTCAATAATATATCGTTTTACATTTTGTCTCAAAGCAAGCTTGATGTCTAAAACGAGCTAACAACCATGAACTCTATGATGAAAACCGATTCTTATCCAAAATCATGAAACTATTTAAACTTGTCGCTTCACGAACAGTGTTGAATCTGTGATCGCAGCGTACTGCATACTTACAAATCGAATAAAATCGAGTGCTCTACATGGCATTTTTCTTGACCTCCATCAAACAGACTGCTTTACTGCCTGAAGTTGCACTGACTATCCAATAGGCAATTAGACTCAACCCGTGACAACATGATTCACGTTTCACGAATGTGGTATTTTTATACTATTTTTTGGAAAATATTGTTTTATTTTTATTTGCCTTCAACGCTTATCATGCAGATCAACCATTGCACAAGTAATTTTCATGATATAAGTCTCTTTATCTATCTACGCCATTGAACATGAAATAGCTATTTCCAGAGAATGTGTACCCTCTGGAAAAAAACTGCAAAGAATTAGCAGATAACAAAAAATTAAAAAAACAGTGCGAGTATGTACATATATCACACATTGCCTTACACTCCCCTCAATTAGTAAATCTAATCAAAATGGTTATAACTAATGCAGTACACCTACTCTACACTCAATAAATCGATATCGTCAATAATAACTTTTTATTTACATTTCCTTCTTTTTTTTTTGATATCGTGAACTCTGTTTACATTCTTGTGTAAGTGTAACCCCTTGCCAGCCGTATCATGTTGCCAGATACTCGTATAGCAATCGTGTATATCGTTCTGTCTTTTGTGCGGTGTGGCGCTTCAACTTTAAAGCAAAGTATCTTTAATGTATTATAGGGTAGAGCCAATACTGGCACTTGAAAGTCATAAATAGTAAATCGCACTTGATAGTGTAACTGATCTCTTTAATCGGCGACGGGGCAGATAGAAGAGGATATCTCTTCGCTGAAGTTTTCTACTACCTGATTAGGTTTATTAACTCAGTCCATATCTTATCTAGATGAATACATCCATGTGTATACAAAAACATGGTGATCCGTGGAGGTACTTACCCACCGCCACCTACCTTCCATTGATGCTTGATTTGATTTTCTCTTTTCACACACGAGCGAGCAGGTAAGCATAAATTGACTCTCGAGAGAGAGAATAAAAATGCGAATAAAAGCGAGCGGCGGCGCGGTACAGCCTTGGAGGGTTGGCGTTGTTTGCTGTCAATGTACTCATGCTGAACTTATTACACTTTGTGAACATAAAACGATTTTAAGTAGTTCACCATAATTTATTTTTTTTCTTTAATGAGTTGTACATGTGTTTCTTATGCTAGCTGTTGTGAAAGTATTGCTCAAGTTTAACAGCTTTAAAATGGGGGGAAGGGGGAGATTATGAAATTGTTTAAGAACAGGATAAACTTTTGATGGAAGAGATTATGTTGGAGCAAGAATGTCTTTAATTATCTGTTTGTGTGGACATGCTGTGGAATGTCTTGGCTTTTATTGTATTTTGAAGTGTTGACGCCATTGACATTATACTTATCGTTTTCCTCATGTGTGTGTTCTTTAAAGCAAATTTGAATAAAATCTGCATGTTTTTACATACAGTACATCGATATAAATTGCTTTTCAACAGGGACATACCAATTTTGTATTTTTATACAAACACACCCTTAAATATTTTTTATGATCTGTCAATGTCAAAAAGTCAGTCATGGTTTACATTTTTATCATCTTCGAGTTTATGAATTTTCAATGCTTGGAAATTATTAAATATCACTACTGAAGTTCTGAGCGCTTACTCCATTTTTCCGTCGTAATAATTGTCCCATTAAACAGGTTGTGCGGTCTATAGTGAACAAATTCGAGTCAACATATTCACTATTGAATGTTCCCGTGCCATTAAGGCAACGCACCGGTCGGTCGAAGGACCAAAAATGTCGCAGTCGTAAGTGCTTCAGTTCAAAATCAGTCGATTCCATGCAGTTTATTAAACTGTTCTTCCATTTCTAAGAGGAACGAATGGCTATCTAGAGCAACTTTTAAGTTATTCAAGAAGAATTGTCTTGATAGCTGCTTGGGTATCAAAAAAGATGCGGATATCTGTAGTGGACATTACATTTTTCTTGTGCTAAAATAGGGTTCCTTTAATCGCCATGAATTCTGCCTGCAATACGCTGCAACAATTATTAGGAAGACGAAAGGAGAGACTAAAATGAAGTCTATCAGAGAAAACACCTCCACCTACTCTGCTGTTAGTTTTTGATGCGTCTGTATAGAAGTGAATCGACTTGTCTTCCAGAACACCTCTTTCTCCCATAATGTTTTAGCTCAGAGCCGTAAGGGCTGACCATAATAGTCGAATGGAATTTATGTTCTACAACCACAATAGCTTTTTGTTCAGATTCATCAAGTTTTCATTCACTTTTGCTCACTTCCGAAACGAGCGAATCCATTTGCTTTTACGTCCGAAAATCTGACATTTGATTTTGAAAGTATTTGTCATATGAGTGCATTTGCAATTAATAAAATCATCATTTGAAAGAATACTTTCACATAAGTCTGGGTTAAGAAAAAAATACACAAATGACAGGTAAAACGAATTAATTGTCACTCTTTTCTTCGTCCACATACATACGTCTATTGTGGAGCATGTTCACACGGGACTGACAGACTTGCTTTGCGTTGACATTCGCGTGTTCAGATTGATAATCCTGTCAGGAAAACATTCGCGATTTTTTTTTGGCAAACAGTAGTTGGCGCCAAATGAGGTTAGTTTTTCAACAACAAATGCTTTTCACAGCAATTAAATTGCTTTGATGTTGTATTTCTTTTGTTAACTATGTGAATTTCTCGATTTTTAAATTCCCCTTCTACCCTTTTATCGAGGGTGACATTTTGACATTTTTAATGTCACCTCGCGTGTAAACAAAATCCAGTCCGAGAATCCTGTGTACAGGCCAACTGAGTAATTGACGGCACTGATGAAAATTTAACGTATCATGACATTGACATTAGCTTACGTTTGCTTTCAACTATAACAGGTGAGCCTTTGGGTTGATAAGGACTACCATCCCTCGGCCTTTTCTGGTTTATACAAATTTATTGAAACCAAACTAAAATAACATTGGTTTTTCGATGTCGGTACCATAAACTTTAAGACATTTTCGCTTGTCAGTCTGACACATTGGTACATACGGACACGTAACGTGAAATTACCATTCGCTTGTCTATTTAAACATCTTCTTTTCTGAATGGACAAATCCAGGTTCGTTCCGCACTAAAACTGAAGGTTAAGGAGACCAGATACTTGCATAATACATAAAACTCAGTCCCCACCTGTTAGAAGAAATGTTGACAGATTACCTAGCATCCGATTTCCATTATTTAACTTTGACCTTAGCTGGGGGGGTTGCAACCTTTCTCCATTCGTAGGAAAAAATGAAGAAAAAAACCACACATTTGTATGTGTATGTACATGTAAGAGTAACTAATGTCCTTCCAGTTTTTTTTAACCAACCCAATGTTTCAATGGCAAGATAAATGACACATAATGACAGTCAATCTGTCATGAGTGTAGCTTATGTTATGATGTATGCTTACAACTACCCACACGTCCTAACAAGGTTTATATTTTCTTACAACATAATATTTCAATTCACTCCCACAGAGGCCACATTCATGAGAATGTGAGGAATAACCTCCGGCAAAATTCATTCATTCCTCAAGGAGAATTGTTTTCCTTTCATCTGGCTACTACACATAGCAGCATCCATTTGGATGCATTTAGCCAAAAGTCGACGCAACTATGCATAATTATTCGAATGAAAGCATCAAATTCTAACAATGCCACAGTAAGTGCTCTATTCAGATAGAAATGTATCTACATACGAGTACATGAGGATACTATCTATTATTATTCATTTTCTGAATAAAATTAAACTCATGTACTCACCTAATTTCAATTGAAATCATGCAACCTACGGGCGTTGAAGTTCATTCATCTTTTAAAAATAAAAAATAAATAACAAATCGGCACAATTCAATCCGTAAAGTGGGGCAAGCATTTAGCAATCACAAAAAGTTATTTTATTGATCGGTCACATTGTGTTGGCGGTTTTTGTTTGCCAGCTCATCTTTTTTTTTTCCTTGTGTGTCTCAATGGAGAGGTACTTGTCCTCCTCAGACCCGGTTTCGAGGGCTTGTGTTTGGCCACTCTGTGTATTCGGAATTAATGTTGTTCATGTACGAGTAGTAGCGAATACGTTTGCGCCAAGCGTTGGAGTTGTTTTCCAATTAGGGCTTTTTAATGTTCTTGTTATTGTCTAGACGTCTTAAGGCGCAACGGAACAACAGGGAGGCGGGCAGTAGTCATTCAAAAGGATAACACTTGCCCGAATTATGCTATCCACATACAGTATGCACTCTATGTTGCAAAACAGAGAGATATTTCAAGTCAGAGGAAGAATTCTTTTGCATTTCTCGAGATCTCCAAGTATGACATTGTTCCTGTCAAATACAATGTCCTTGTTGTAGTAGTTAAAATGAAGATGTGATCGAACGTCTTCTAAAACTTAACTGCAACATCATGGTAATGTAGAACGCCCTACCAACTCTCTCCATCTCTATCTACTACGGACTACTGAGCTGGAGATCGAAGTTCAATTCCTCGAAAAAGTCAAAGTTTTTTTTTCGGGTCCACCTCTTAGTGAGACCCAATGCTTAACTTCTCACAGCGAATGTATTCTTCACAACGAACCAACTCAACCTTCCCCTCAGTCAATCAATTGTTTGACCAGCAGTCTGGCATGTGTCACCATCTTGTTGAAACCACACTTTACTGATGTCAAGTTCATCCAATTCTGATCAAAAATAGTGTTCTAACATGGCACGGTAGTGAACTCTATTGACCGTAACACGGTGATCGTTTTCATCGATGAAGATGTCCAATCATACCTTCGGAATGAAATGGGTCATTTTTTGTGTCTTTTGAACCATTTTGTGGGTTTGTTGCTGTTCAATATTGCATAAACATACATAATTTTTGCAGAGCCCAATCGGAAAAGCTCCGACGCTTCAAATGATCAAGAGCCAAGGTCAAGATCGTTACTCGAAATTGGCCACAATAATGTAGACTGAGATATTCCCAATTGTTGTGGACGGCGTGGAATCGATTGATTTGGCTTCTCTTGAACTGTTATTCTCGAAGAAATGTCTTACTAGTTACTCAAGTGAAATAGGCTTAAGCAGTGACGTGTAGGTAGTGAGGGGTATCCTCGTGAACCACTTCATCGCCCCAACCGCTCCATGAATTGTTAAGGTTAAGTTTTATTGTGTTGTTCGTTACAAGATTAATGCCTACCAACCATCAGCATCTAATGTTCGAATCACTCCCTGAGGCTAGAGGGTAGAGGCATAGTCCTTTATTTTCATCCATTGTAGACCTTTTATGACAAGTTTGTCAGTCAAAATATTTGATGATATCATCTCTTCAAATTGTCATCATTGATAGGAGACTGGCGGCCTCTGATACTCCCAGTACCTTCGCTTGCAAGTCACTACTAAAGTCAGGAAATCTGATTAACCTGTGTACTATACATATTTAGTGTCTCGGAGTATGTCCTTTATCCATATTTCATCCATCTGTGTAGATAGATAAAGACTTGTGTCTTGCTGAGCTATTGGCTTCAATTTTTTTTTTTTTTACTTGGAAATGGTTATTCCAATGTTGAGGTGTGGTGACGAACATACACTTGCTGTTTACGTTTTCATCTACCATATTCTTTAGAACCTCTGTAGGGCAGGTTTCAGTTGAAGTAAGTGACAGTATTCGTTAGTGTCCTGGAGCGATAGTACTTTTTTATAGACAGTCAATGGAATAGCAATAGAAACAAAACCAAAGCTTTTCAGAAAATATTATTAATTCGTGGTTCGCAGCACAATGCAAAGTACTAATAGGTTTCTCCTCTCCAGGGCTATACCGTGTAATGAAATGAATGATGAAGGTCTCAGCAAAGGTCCCAGATTTAACTGACATTTCAATTGAAGTCACTTCAAGTGGATAATAAAATGACAGCAACGCCTTGGGGAGTGTATACCCATATTAACAAACACGCTCTAGAAATACTCAGTGAAACAAACGCTCATATAGACAAATGATGAGGAGATTGTAGACCATAATGATGATGTAGAACAGTTATATTAAAATAGTGCTTATACTAATAAGCATTCAATTCAGACAAACTGTTTTTCCAGATCTTCATCTCTTATGAATCTCTGATTAACAATTCAAGCTATTTTAGATTTTTTTTTGTAAAATTGAAATCACGCAAAACCCTATCCTATTACACGTTTCTTTGCAACGGTGTTGAATGCGTCAGTGGTTTTTTACCTTTTATGCTAATGAAGATTATAGTCAAGATTAAGATTGAAAACACATCATTTTCACTATGCAAATTAAATATCGTCAGTGATGTCAGAATACCTACTGGCTGACGTTTTTGTTTTACGAGTATGAATAGAAAATTCATAATGCAGCCAAAAGTTTGTTCAACTAAAAACGGATTAAACTGTACATCCATCTCAAAACTTCCAATAATAGATTTATATTACATATGTATGTATCTTTGGGACAGCTCAATCGGTATCTTTGTAGCTGGGTATATTTTTCAATACCAAATTGGTACTTAATCTTTCTTAACTCTGCGCCACCTGCAGGCTGGATTCGAATACTTTTCAGCCTAGGGCTTCTATTCCACTCATGGACTATGCAAACGAATCCAAATATACCACAAACTATATTTCCTTCAAAACAGCTTATGTAAACCTTATCGAATCTTGAAAAGGTCCTGGCCCCTATCTATGACATATGATATGTGAGTTGATCTCAGTCGTGGTCTGAATTGATAACTGACCCTAAGTAGACAAAAGTCATTACCTACCTAAAAGTTACATCAATCTCTCACTCTGGATGTAGAGTGACATGTTGGATATCCTTTCACCTTCATACGAAGAAAGGCATTAATGATATCCGATGGCTTTTGAAAAATGAGGTCTTGTTTTTGGCATATGAATTCTGGACAAGACTAATGTCAACGAAATCTCATGACACCTCTTAGGTAACCCTTACTCCTGAAAAGAATGTCGAACTTCACATTACTACAATGGGACTGTTAAAAAAAGAGTCCGTCAATTTTGTCTGTCACTAAGATTAGTACTGTGGGCGCCATGGGTCAGCCGAATGGCTGTCAGAAGCTAGGCCCTGAGTTCCATCGGCCGAGTATTTACATATTTTAAGATTGGACCCTGAAAATGGAGGGCGGATTTCATTCAAACTTGACATCTGGTGACTATGGGGTCACGTTCAGGACGAAATCTAAATTTTTATTCTAACCTTAAAACTAAGAGTAGATTTCAACACAAGTGGATATTCGCGAAAAAAGCTTTAACGTTTTTCTGTAAAAAATATGTTCACAAAAATACTTTTGAAATAAGCTATTTATCAGGTATTTTTTTTAGAGATTGCACTTAACATTGGGTTATAAGACAAATCAGACAAATTAATGACGTATTAAAATTTAAAACTGCCAAACCACTTTAAAAAAATAAACTTATTTTAAAAATGTTTGCTAGGAATCGAAAAATAATGTCAAAGTAAAATATATAGACTTTCAAATTCTATATAATTTGCCTGAAGACCATGTATGGTCACGCCCACGGTACAATGTTATGATTATGAAGCAGACTGACACGCCACTTTACTGACCCTGATTTGTAATCTTCTCTTCAACTACTCGTTCTATTTACCTTATTACACGGCATCATAAAAATCACTACGCAAAATAGATATTTTTGATTTTTCCTTAATGACAACTAAATAAAGTGTCATCCGTCAAGAGGTGTCATATTAAATATCGCACCATTGTTGATGACGTTTGATTAGTAAAGCTAGAAGGTTATTAAATAGGGATCGATACATAAATAATACGGATCGCACAGCCAGCGTGTTGAAATAGTAAACACTTTCTCGCAGATACAGTGAATTTATTTGATAAATTTGGACAGCTCGGACAAGTTGGTGAAGACTAGAGAACTTACATATATAGCAAGGTCAGCTGACAATACTAACACCGCTGTGACTGAGAGTGAAAACGCAAGAATTTAACCCTATTGTGAATTGGGACCTTCATGGTTAAAAGCTCCAATTTATTTCCCTGATTGGGTGCTGAAAATGAATAAACAAAAAAATTCTTTTTTAAACAAATTCTTAGTGAAGAGGGTCATTTTAATTTTTTGTTGCATCTCTGTCGTAGAAAACCCAAGGGAAATAGTGAAGAATGACTTCTACATCCACAACGAGTGACAGATTTTTGAGTTGGTCGTGTCATTGGGCCTTATTTCGTAATCAGTTGGCAAAGATATGCGAAAAGTGATGAGAAATTTCATCAAAATCAGTGTCAGACCAGGGTCGGTGATTAGGCTTTAAAATGACACCTCTTGTTTGATCATCCTATATTGACGTCGGCACCAAAGATGAATAAAGCTTTCAGAAAACCTGTGCCATAGCTTTATCAAGTAAATATCGAAACTAATAAGCTTGTCGGGATAAAATAAAACTAAATGGTTTGTCTTAAGACAGATTTTTATAGAATACTTGTTCAGACATCCATTAAATGTCATCAAGACCAAACTGGAAGGTCTGGAAAGAACTGTCATTAATTAATGAAGATAATTCTGTACATTGTAGTCGCAAACTAAAAATAATTTCCCCAAGGATGACATTTCTATGAACTTGTGGTTCGCTGTGGTAAAACAAATAAAACAAATGATGCACCCAAATACAATTATTTAATCAAAAAAAAAAAAAAACCATTGCACTGTGTGTAAATGTAAAACCATTTAAATTTCAATGTCAACGTTATTATTAAAATGTCACCCATGTTATGTTATGTTTCTAAATTACTTCGCCATTCTGCGTGCCTGTCAAGCCCGCAAACAAAAGTTTACATTTCCATAATCCTCGTACACATGAATTTGTAACACTCAGGTTAAACCATAAAACTATGCAAATAATTTTATTCATGAACTCTCACCATTTTTTGAAATCAAAAATGGCCCTCTTCTGTCAAGGGCAACCACTCTAACAAAATATTCATGCAATTTTATCTGCACTTTTGTTCAGGCATCCAGCAGACATGCTTATTCAATTAAATTTGGTTGGTTGTTAGTTCGAAACTGTAGCTGCCACCACAAATTGGATAATAACTGGCTTTTATAAGGACATCATCAAGTTGTCAACATTTGGTCAATTTTTTCGGTTATCGGTGTGTCCCAGCCACACAATGAACTGGTGCCAAGGTTCTGTCAAAAATTTTAAACCAAATTCAAATGCCATTGTTCGGAATGCATTTGAATGGATCTTTTTATCGGATTATCCGAATCAATTTAAAAATGGAGCGACAAAAAGAAAAAAAAAAAATCTAATTTCGTCTTCTCATATGTGGATGTCCTTGGTTCTTCTTTAATACATCCTATTCAGCTTTTCAAGGAAATGGCAATCAGTGACAGTCACAGGCGCAGGCTATAGACCATAGAGAGAACGAGAGGGAGAGAGAGACAGTGACTTGGTTATAGTTTTCCTTTTATGGAAATGAACTTTTCAAATGTTTGTGTGTGTATTTTCTGGGACTGGATAAGGTGCAGAAAATGCATTTTACCATTGTACGTGCCTTCTGTTGATGTTCCAGCTCGGGAGGAGTGTTTTTATTAAATTTGTATGCTAATGTTAAAGACACACACAGTATACTATATATGTATGTATGTACATTGGCGGGAGTATGACATTGAATACTTAATTTGGACCGTTGCTCTAGGCCGTTTGGGACACGAACTTTGTTGTATAAAAATTGAATGAACTTACAAAGTGACACAAAAATAAAATAGTTTCGTATGCCGTAGTTTACTTTTAGTTTAAAACGAACAAAAAAAAAATCTCACCAAAGGAAAGAGGATATTTCATTACCGGGATTCGTTTCCAGCTAATATAATGGAGTTGCCATGGGCTATGCACATTGTATAGGTAGACTGTCTGCAATAAATGTGCACCTGGCGATGCTCCAAAGGAAATGCTCATCTGAGAGTGTACAAATAATGGTATTTTTATTTCATTTGCAACTTGTCAAACTAACTTGTAGACATATTTGTCTATGGTTATTCGAATTCTATGCAGCCTACATTTTAATTGTTGGGGTTAGGATCTCTGAAGCGGAAGACATAACTAATTTGGTATGGAAATTATCTTAGATATCAGGATGTGTTTCATCTTCGAATAAAGTGAATTTTCTTCATACTTTTCAAGAGGCCAAAGGCTGAAATAGTGACGAATTGGTAAGGCTGACTTACTTCTATTCTTCTTAGAGTTGAATTTCGTATGCTTTCACACGTGCTTTCTTACGTAAAATACGCCAAGTTCTTGCATACGACCAAGCTGTTAAGGACGTCAAATTGTTGAGTGCCAAATCGAATTATCGCGATCACTGTCACCTACCGCTCCAATATTATCTTCAATACGTACTGAATGTGGTCTATTTGGTCGTGTACTGTCGGCCTGGTAGACCGATGATGTAGACGATAAGTTGCTCTAAGTGCTCGAAACACATTTCTCGGTTTTCGTAATACAGCTGTATAATTTGAAAACGCTGTGCTGATATAAGTTTTTTTTATGATGAAATGTCAAACAACACTCACAAAAATACCATGACTTACCATAACACGACTACGCATCATCTGTCAAAAAATTCATTAACGAAAAGCACCTGTAAATGAATCACCCTTTAGTAGCATTTGGTTAAAACTATGGTTTGATGGGCTGGAGGTTGAAATGCTAAGAGCTATAGCAGACTTCATGCTTCCACATGTTTACGCTGCTAAAACGCACTTCAGTAGTAGGTGTTCGACGTTTTGCATCTTTCCTTTACAATGACAACAGAATGAGGCTTCTATATCGTACTTTTAAAAGAATTCCCGGAAGCTTCCATTGGAGTTTACTTCTCCGTAATTTCTTGTTGTCTACTCTTATGAATATGTTCGTTAGCAGTTAGTATGTCCACCGGGCGTTTTCAGACGTGTCACATCGCCGTTGGCATTCTATTGCAGTAGTTGCTCTGATGACCCTTCTCTCTGGGATTCGTCATTGTATATTGATGCTGTTACTTCTACATTCGCCCACTGCCCGATTAGCACTTATGTAAGTTAAGTGCTCTTTATTATCTTGAGTTGAGTCTATTGTCAAGCAGTACCCCTGGGTGTGTAGGGCATTGACACAATGAAGTGTTCTCCTACCGGAATTTCTGAAGACTTTTTTTTGGGTACTTATGAGAACGGCTTCAGTTTTGTGGTCCGCTGATTTCGGACCTGTTGAGCGAATGTATTTCTTCACGTCTTTGATGGTGTTTTTGCAGTTTTGCGCGATGTTGAGAGGACAACCTTACAACGCGATTAGAGAGAGTACTCCACATGTCGGCACCGTTTGGGAGAAATTTTTCTCTTTGCATTTACGACCACTCGCCACCGTGGTCGATTGTTTAGAATCTGCAACCAATTTTTCTTTAAATCGAGGGATAGATTTTCTGTGAGTTTGAGGTCAGACTACACTGCTAATCATGGCATAGCATAGCCTTAGTTCCTTTTCCACGAAGCCACTCCTTGGCCTTTAGACATTATTTTGTTCTAAAACACAAACTAGAGGCATTTCAAATTCAGCATATAGTAGCCTAAGAGCCAGTGCGACTAAATAACACAATTTTACTCATTTCTACGCCATTTTTCGGTTGGCTCTTTGAAGTGTTCCTTCTCGAACGTGTTTCTGCGTAAAGGTTAAGATTAGCAAGGACTCCATGTAAATAACTTTTCTTCCAATAGACGTCTACGAATGCTTATTTCACTGAACCTGATTCTGCACCTCTTTTAGGATCATTTTTAAGGAAGTGGTATGATCGGATTTGCTGCAACTCAATACCTGTTCTCTAAGCGTTGAAGCGCCCACGAGTACCTGGCTTTTCTTTAGCAATCGTAGATTCAAGAAATTGATTGAATTTCGGTGAAAGTTTTTCCTGTTTTTTTTTTTTCTTAAAATATCAACAAACATACTTAATGCTTAAAACCTTTTATTTCTCAATATTTTTTGAACTGATAATCCACATTACTATCTTTTCGAATTCGAAATTTTAATCAAACTTCGAGCGAAGCTCAAAAAAGTGGGTCCGCCACTCGTACGCTCGATTGCTGACTAAACGACTGGACGGATTTGCTTCAAACTTCATATCTGAGGTATGTCGGGCCACAATTTGAGGGGAAATCGGAATATTCATTCTAACCTCAAAATGAAGGGTGCTTTAGTTAGGACTGATGTTAGTAAAAATGGATTTTCTCGAAAATGGATCAAAAGGCTTTTAAACTTGGGTTAGTTTAGATTGCGTATACGCCACCGAATTATATGTTTAAAAAAAATAAAAAATAATAATAATTGTTGCGTATACGCCACCGAAAACAAAAAATAGAAAATCATCAGTGTAATGTCCTATATTCCATAACTGCATCACATATGGAGACCACCCGCTTTATTGGAACAAGACTTGCACCCAGTCGTGTACTTTATTTTAAGCAGCAGCTATTCAAGTTTCTTTAAATTTCTCTCAATTTTTTAAAGTAAAAGTTCTAGGAATTGGGTTTTAATTTCCACTCCGGGATTATGTTCAAATATTTCAATCCATAATGGTTGAGAGGCACTGCCATTATTTTGAACACCGCTGTAGGTGGTCTTAACATTATTTATGGCCACAGTCACTTTTTAAGTGAGTTTTCTTAGGAACACCGTTGCTGGTGAAATCTTTCGAATAACATTTAAATTGGAAGTTAAATTGCTAATGCCATTAAAATTGCAGAATGCCAGGCCCATTCAAGGACATGAAAACGGGATCCACAGGCTGTGTTATACACTTCCAATTGCCTTCTAACCCATTTCTGGTTTTTGTTTGAACAATTTTGCATCGGTCTTGTATAGGGGTATACTTTTGTTTATAAATAACTTCTCAATTCAGGTGAACCTAAATATGAATTATGTTCAGAAAACCTCTTGACGTGATAGCAAATATTTATTTAATCTGGTCTGGTGATTGAAATTTTGAGGGAATAAAGGATTGGGAGTGTGTTCGGTTTCTAGACTTTGTATTGAGTTCTTTAGAATAATGTGTTTTGGAATCCATGGCACCACATGGTCTTGTTTTTTCTGATCGAAAGGGTATTTCCTACTTAATGTCCTCCCGTTTGACATTCAAAACGGGTACATTTTTGTAGTTTTATGGCTTCCTTCAATCCTTTTAATGTTTGTACATTTTTTAAACATCAATATTGTATTAGATGCGTCCATTTTATCTTTTAGCTTTTCAACGTCAGACTCAAATGTCTGAGCTTTTCTTTTCGACATTCTTGATCACATTTCTTGATACATCCACTGAACTTAATAAAGGAAGACCTTGGGTGGCCTCGCCTCACGTTAGGTGGCGCGTACAAGTGGAAGAGGACGTCAATCGACCGGGACCGGGCTCACTTGCTTGTTAATGGAGACCCAGGTTCATTCCGAACTGTAGCGCCACCTATGTAAGTAAATAAGCGCTAAACGCAAAGTCTGTTGACATTCGGAGTGGTGTTGCTTCTTGAGGAAATGGATTGTAATTCATGACTAGTTTTAGAGAGTCTTTGCTAAAACCTCCGGACAGGTGAAGCCGATGCAAGCAACTCATTTCGGATGCTCTTCCGTTGGTCGTAAATATTTATCCTCTACACATTCTGGTTGTGCGTCGACATCAATTTGATATTTGGAAAGTTTTTCATGACTGTGATACTCTCGGATGTTTGTCAGACGCTCGCGAGAGGTGGGGCCATGAATAACTTTTAGGTGCTGTCTCACTATTGATCCTCGAAACCCTTGCTTCGTAGGCCAACAGACTCACCATTTACCCTTTCTGTAGATTTTGGCAAAAGTTCCTTAAAAAAATGGTTCCTTTCGGTTAAGTTCACATCAGAGGCAACACGGAAGAGTAAAGAATCTGTTCACTTCGTCCTCTTTTTAATTTTTATTCCTTCCGGACTTGAAAGTCTATTAGTATGAATCCTAAAATAAATAAATAAACGAAAAGAAAAAAATCAATACATAGCTTCATATCAAAGGCTTCTAAGAACTTTAGAAGATTCCTTAACCCGCAAATGCTTCTACGTGGGCTCTGCAAGATCTATGTTCATTGGAATTCTGTTGAATGGCGTGGGACTCATTCTTCTTCTTTTATTAATTGAGAATCCAAAGTGCAGAAGCGACTTACCATGCTTGCTCTTTAGCTGTTACGTTGCAATTTTGAAAGCTTAGAAGTTAGCGAAAATTTTGCTCTCCTAAGGTGTGCTGGATAAGCAATAACCGCGACACAATGACTTTCCATTTAGCAACTGGAGAAAGGAAATACCTTCGAAATTCTCCCCCAACACGTCCACGTTGCCTAAGGCTACAACAACTTCATGCACACGTCCATGACATACGTTTGTATATACATACGCTTTACTACGAAAATGGGGTCTTTTTAGGAAATATTTTCGGCCTATCTTTAACCGAGTTATCACTACTCATTGATACAATATGTGCGTCACTGACACCACATCCTGCAGACATACGTACATACGTACTCTCCGGTCAGGAGAACATTTTGCTCGAAATTTTACTCTTGGCAGAGTTCAGAGACAACCTAATTGTCATGGGTTTCCCACACTTTTGCATATTCACCCACTATTCACTATTTCCAGTGTTTATTAGTCCTTCCTAAATGATTCATTTATTGTTCCTGTAGCTACTGCTGCATACGGTTCTGAGACTTACGTAAACATTTGCTGTACCCGTATGTCCTGCGGCTCCTACATCTTCCTTCTGCCAAGGTAATGTCATTTCATTTTAAATTGTACACATTTATTCAGGACACATTTTTGGGATGTTCCTTTAAAATGTAGTCTCAATGTCATTGTAATCCAATTTCAAATTGTCGCTCGACTTGGTGATAAAATGCCTCACAGAATAAAGACCATGAAGATACTTTTAAACTTTCGATGGAGTACTGGCCAGCAAATAATACCCCAATTACGTAATTAATATTCATGAAATGTACATAATACATGACCCATGGACCGAGACTGTTTTGTTTTGCCAGATTTTTCAATTTAATGCTGACGGCGATAATGTGATCTACAGCATATGCATCAACACGGTCCTCGGGCGTTTGTCTGCAGTTTTATGGCGTAATGGGATCTTCGAACAGTGCAGATTTATTAATTCACCAGCAGCAGTATTTCAAATTATGTATGCAAAACTAAACTGCACTACTCTGAGCTTTTCTCTAAAAATTATGCGTGCCCATGTATGGGGCATTACACAAAGTCCACAATAAATGTATCCTGCCAAAAGCATTGTTTGAAGGTCAACATGATAGTCATTAACATGACCATTTGCAGTGGACCAGCCAGCTCTATGCATTTACTTTACAAGGACTCGATGCCATATTGCAACAGAGAAACAGTATGCATGAATGCTTAAGTCTAATGAATATTGTATTTGAAACAAGACAAAATACAGTAACAAACAAATTTTGGGTAAAACACCAAATTCTTTTGTAGCACTTGCTGCCAGCAAAACCCCAATTCTGGAAATATGTAAATTAGAAAAGGAGTTTTTCATATTGCTAATGCAACGGGAGGGGGTATTTTGTTTTTTTAAAATCGCATCATCATCGCCTGCCGCTTGTGTCCGAGAGTTTTAATTTCCCAGAGCAAAACTTTTCCGCACACAATAGCAATACAAAGGCAAAGAAAAAATGAATAAACCAAGCAAAAAGCAAAACCGGAAAAATGAGGATAGAAACCAAAGTAAAAAAACAAAAAAAAAAAAAGGAAAACATTGAACGTAGAGGGAAATTGTAGGTCATCCACGAAGTTAAGGCTTTTAAATTAATGAATCTTTATAACCCTGTGGCAGTCGGTTTTATTCGCAAAAGTTTGTTTTAATTAGGGGATTTTTGAGGGGAGCAATATATTTTTTGTATTAGAATTTATTTCGAGTGCCTTTCTGTCCCGTGTTGTGCAGAAGGATGACTAAGGAATGCAGTACCACCTGCATCCGTGAAAATATCTTCTTTTGGGCGTGAGAGAGTAGTATTTTCTTTTTTTCTTTTTTTTTTTTTTTTGTGTGAGAAAGCACGTCAAGCTGAAGAATATTTTTCAATCTACACGTAGACACGATGACAGCCAAGAATTCGTGATGAATTAGATAATAGAGAAGTATCTTACGCCAAACAGATGACAGCAATACGATGGTGGAGGATATGCAGGAATGTCAGTTTAGGTTGGGGGAATTCATTTCATTTCTATTTCTAACGTACGTTGAGCTGTTTATTCATCCGAGAGAAAGGGAGTTATAGGGGTGCTAGGTATCATATTGTTTATGCGTTATTGATAGGTTTTATCTGTTGAATAATTCATTGAATACACTCAAGAGGTATCTGTAATGGAAAGATACGGAGGACTATGAATTTGACATTTAGCAGGAAGTAAAAGAGTGCAAGTGGTAAGCATATGACAGCTGAGTTCTTGAATATGTTTCATCAAAATTTATTTTGTCTCCTTCAAAATAGACTCCGTTTCTGGTGTTGCAGTTCTCTCAGCAAATTTCTCTCTATTCTCTTTTTTTTCGACTCAAAACGAGTACGAAATGCGAGTGGTGATTTGAGTTTCGGAAACAGGAAATTCGGTCCTTGCTCGATCATATTGGTAGCGTTTTTGGTCAAAAAGTTGCTGAGAAGAATGCACTTGTGAGATGAAAATTCAACTCAACATCACCTAAAATGTATCGAACTGCTTCATGAGAGATGGGTAGTTCTTGTAAAAACTCTCTCAAACTTACTTAGGTGGCGCTACAGTTCAGGGTGAACCTGGGCTTCAATCAGCACACCTCTCCAATTAGAACGATCCTTAACTAACTGCCTCCAGTTGTGCACTCCACGTCGGTTGAGGTCTTTTTCTACTTGTGTGCGCAACCTAAGGCGAAGTCTTCTTCTAAAAAAAATGTTGCGTATACGCCACCGAACTATATTTTTAAAAAAAATGTTGAGTATACGACACCGAACTAGATTTGTCCTACCAAGTTCCACTTTCTCGTGCAGAGACGAACTCAGCTGCTGCCTCAACTACATCAAATATGAGGAATGGCATATCCACTTTATTAGAACAAGACTTGAGCATTAAGGTGCAAGTACGTACAGTTTTTCAACCATCAGAACTCCTGAACACAATATAACAGATCCACACTATGTGCATATGTATTGTATATTTAATGTTATCTTCATAAACACTCGTGGACAGAAATATGTCCTGACCTATGGCGCAACCAAACACTGCAACTGTCTTCTAAGAACTACAGACTCAACTTTTCCACGAACCCTACCTGTGGACCATGCATAAAGAGTGAATATTCTTCTCTTAATATTCTCATGGGATTGTTTGTTTGAGAACCCGTTTCACCAACAACCCTTGCGGGAATGTACAAGTTAATGGTCTTCCTGACAGCCTGTGGAGTAAAAACTTACTGCAGAACCTTATAGTACGGCACAATGGAACTTTTCGAGTGTGCCTCAGTGGGTTAACTGCTCCGCAATAATAATAAAATCAGCATGGAGACCTTCATGGGTTGGTTGTGGTAAAATATTTATTTATTTCTAGAAGAACGCACGTACCCACGTCTGGTTGTACTGCAATTTCAACGTGGACATCCGTTTGCATATGACTTTTATACAAATGTACATATGTGCATGCATACAGATCTGCTACTGCAATAAAGCACACAAATATCTTCATACAGAAACTGTGTGTCCATCCTAATAAAAAACTTCCTTGCTGTGCAATACCTGTGTCAGCTGTAACTTTTTACCTACAATCTTTCCGTGCAGGCACCCAAACTGATAAGCTTTAGAAAAAAAAGTTTTTTTCTTCTTTACATCCTCAGGAACTTAATACCACCAACTTACTTAATATCTAAGTCCGCACTTCTTCCTCTTCGTGGGTCCTTTTATGTTTGTATAACCGACCACTCCTTGGAACTAATTATGCAATTCCACGGTGTAAGGTTAGAGTGGGTAGGGACAGTTGCAGGACGACATTTGGAGAAGAACTTTTTTTTCAAATAATGAGATACGACATTACTATATTGTTTTGTTGATGGATGTAATTAGTATTATTTGTTATTATCTCTGAAAAGGACTCAAGTCCCTTGTGCAGATTCCTTCTGTCTTTTACCAGAGCTTAAGAAGTTGGAGGTACTTTTTTTAAATCAAAAAGTGATGATTTTCTTCACCTAAATCAAGCACGGACAAGGGGTGGCTTATGACCATGATTATCATTCTTTTTTTCCACATTTTTTGTTGACTAAGTAATCATTTCCCCGAGGATTAACATTTCTATGCGAAACAAGCTATATATTAAAGCTTATTGCTGTTGAACATAACGGCATCAGAAAGGATTTGAGAGCAAGATAAAGTGGGAAAGGCAAATTGATGGGATTCTTAGCAACATCTGGCTTGTCCTTGACAAACAAAGAAGGTAAGGATAGGTGGTTTTTTCTTGTTTTGTACTCACTTTCTGGAATTTTGTTTTCACTTGTAAGCCCACATATTGGTGAATGGCGACAGAAGAATTATCTCAATTTTCGGTTCCTGGAAAAGTCTTTCAACAGCCTTGAGCAGGTGTTGGTAAAATGTTTGTAGAGTATGTACACCTCCTTAGTACATTGGTAGAGTATGCTCACCTCCCTGACCTTGTATACGAAATAGTAAAAGCACTTTCAATGGAGACATAACAATTTTGTATTTGAATGCAAATACACCCTTAAACTCTTTTTATGATCTGTCAATGTCAAAACGACAGTCAAGGCTTACATTTTTATCATGGTGGTTCTGAAACGGTGGTCCGAACATTAGCGAGCGCTTACTCCAATTTTCAGTCGTCTTAATCGTCCCACGAGACAGGCGTGCTGCAATGGATAAATTCGACTCAACATATTCACTTTTTCATCTTTTTGTCCCAGAAATACAACTTATCGGTCGAAGTACCAAAAATATCTCAGTCGTAAGTACTTCAGTTTAAAATGAGCCAAATCAGTCATTGGGAATCTCTCAATCCACATTGTAGCGAATTTTATGTCAAAAGGTTGGCCTACACCCTTACAAGGTCAAATTAACTCAAGAATTGTACTCTCCTGGTCATTTGAAGTCCCACAATCTATCTGCTTGGATTCTGTAAAAGTTAGAATATCATCAAAAAATTACCTTCAGCGATAAAGCAAATTTTCGGCTTAATGGCTTCGTCAATAAGCAAAATATGCATAATTGAACAATACCAAGCCCACAGGAGCTTCAAGATCCTCCATTGCATCCATAAAAAGTGACCGTGTGGTGTGAATTTCATTCCGGAGGTGTACTTCTTCGTCGATGAAAATAATCGCCATGTCAAGGTCGATGGAGTACACTATCATGTTATTTTGCAAAACTATTTTTGACCAGAATTGAATGACATCAGCGATATGTGGATCCAACAAGATGGTTCCACATACTAAATCTTTAATCTATTGAAGGGGAAGTTCGGTAATCGTGTTACCTGGAGAAATAGTCCGGTTGTATAGGCATTTCGCTCATGCGACTTAACGCCGTTGGATCTCTTTTTATGGAGTTTTGTTAGGTCGGTGGTTTATACCAATAAGCCAACAATGTCAGAGCAGCTCAGGAACAATATCAAACGTGAAATTGCTAACGTTTCGGCCGATAAATGGGGAAGAGTGGTGGAAAACTGTCTTCAAAGAATCGATGGTTGCATACGTACTGGAGGTGGTCATATAACATGTGTACTATAACTGGAATACATTTCACTTCCATATCCCGACTATTCTGTATTTTATTTAAGTAGAAAATTGTGATGTGCTTATTGAAAACCCTTGGCAAATAATAGAAGAAAATGTAAAATAGAAGTCTGACCACAGTCTTTCACATCGCCTTTATTGCATCCTTTATCTGGGTCAAGGTTACATAAACCATTTCCATCTCCCTTTGCTCGTGAAAATATCAATTCGAAAACTTTCTCCCAACTTTCTTCACCGCATTAGCATGCTGCACTTAATTGCATGCGACAAACTTTGTCTGAAATAATATTACACCACACCTATGCCAAATTCGAACGTGACTTTATGTGAATCTAATTATCTTTCTGAGACAGATGACATCTGACCTAAACATTAAACGGTTTTGTATCTCTTTATGTGTGTTTTGATTAGAATATCCAAAAGAGATTGGGACTCAAGTTTATGTTTTTGAAAAATTATCCCTTTTTACGATTGTTTACAAAATCGTAAAAGGAAAAAGGCTTTGTGCCTTTGCCTTCATTTTTCAAAGTACTTTGTGCTTTCAATCATTGCATCCGGGATAAAGGAAAAGGAGCGAAATGTACATAATGTATGTAGAAATGCGATTGATTTGAAAATGTTGAATGTTGGAAGAGCTTTCAATGTGTGCCCGTGTAATGTATTCGTAGCTAGTTTCAATGGGGCTCTAGGGGTACCAGCATACCTGATTGACTATTTTAGAAAATAGTTAAAGACAGAAGCAAATGTCAACATCGTTTGATACACCCCCAGCAAATACAAGTCTAATATTTCTTCGAATACAAAGTGCTTCTATGACAAATTTACTTTCTGCTCTGTGAAGATGGTACCTTACCAGCAGTTGTAAAACAAAAACTTGTCTGTATACCGGTTAAACAAATCCTTTAAAATATCGTAGTCTTACAACAATCTCAAATTATCAGATTTTGCGTCATCTATCGAGTAGTGATGCTCGTAATCGAATAATTTAAACAATCGAGACATTAGTAATCGAATGATCATTCGATGTATGACAAACGAATTATCGACTACATCATTCGAATGCGCCCGTTACTAATGTTAAGCTTCCATCCATCGTTCTCGATTTTGATTTCGTTTTAGTTAATACTGCTTGCGTAAGTATTTTCTATTTAAACGCATATCACGTGACAGGTTGACAAGTGCTACTTACATACATATATAGTTTGCATAAATCCCATCGTGAGAAATGCGATTTTCTCACGGCGCGCGTGTGTCTGGCTTATCTTTCGACCTCATTTGACGTTTAGAGAGGTGGTTGGGGTTTTTATTTTTGCTTCAAACCGCCGGGTGTTTTCGTTAGAATTTTCAATGAATAAACAATTTTTTGCCAACAAACTGTGCTAATGAACTAATTTCAGATTTTAGGTGTAGCATAACTAGTAATTATTCCACAGAAGATCGTTAAAATATTTATCTAATTAGTTCATCATGCACTTTAGCGGATGGGATAGTGATCGCCATATTTTGACGGGCATGTCATTATAAATTCCCTGCTACAACTATGTATTGTGTCGTAAAGTTACTGACACTGCCTTTCTAATCCTTTTCTCAGTTGTCTCGACTTGCCTTTCACTGTTTTGCGCCATGTATGTATTTCTTGGCTCGCGGAAAAGAGCTTCTCTTCTTTCTTTTGAGGTTGATAGACTCCATTGCATCTAGTGCCTGTCTAATTGTATTTTATGTGTGATGCATGTGTATATCACCGATTAAAACATAGAAGGTTTTCTACTACTATTGTAATCTATCGCTTCTGATAATTGGAAGCGTTTGTTAAAAAACCACACGCGAGTCAAGGGTGAATATTTGCAAGATATTGTAAGCTGTGTGCTCTCAACCGGTTCGAATTTCAATCTGGTGATTAATTGTTCGATAAGAGAATGTAATGCTTCATTTGACTAGGAAAAAACAATCCGAAACTTGCGACAAATGACACATAAAAACGTGTTGGTGACTGGATGTAATTTTGATTAAAGCCATGTTCAAGCGACTGTCAGATCTACAAACATTGTCAGGTCTTCAAATGTGCTGGCAATTGCTGCAAATGAGCTGACAATGACAAATTAATTTACACAAGCTTGTTAGATTTTATCCCATTTTCTGACAATTTATTGTCAAATGACTGGTCTGACATTTATTTCGTAAAAGTAGTAAAAATGAAGACGAATCGTCCACGGACTACTCTGGGCAAACGATAAGGTAGTCTATCTCCAGAAGATCAAATTCTCCTTTCTCACTCACTCATTCAAAATATATGACGGACAACAACAACTTTTTTCAACAAATAAATTGTCAGACGTCATAAGCTTCGCATCAGGAAATATCCTAATTATCTGACACCGGCCTGAGAAGACAATGATATAAAAGATGGTGCAGAGGTTTGACAGATACCATCAAATTCATTGTCAAATAGTGGTCTATCAATTTTGCTTACAACATTGTCAGACAAAAATTAGTAGTCTACACGATTGTCAGTTATTTGGGACAAATTTTTCATTTGCAGATTTGATAATATTTGAGGATCTGACAACCGTCTGCATATATCTTAATTCTACTTTCGTGTTCAAATTCTTCTGACAGCA
This sequence comes from Xylota segnis, assembly GCA_963583995.1. Taxonomy (NCBI): domain Eukaryota; kingdom Metazoa; phylum Arthropoda; class Insecta; order Diptera; family Syrphidae; genus Xylota; species Xylota segnis. The sequence continues at coordinate 55,048,615 of OY757237.1, read as the reverse complement.
TGCTTTAATGCGTAGTAAGACGACTCTCTTTTATCAAGTATACCAGTCATACACATGACAAGTCAAATAACCTCTCTGCTCAGATAATTTTTTTTTTAAATTAATCCATGAAAGTTGTGTTCAGAACTCACATGGCTACGGGGCATTGACACTCAGAACGTCAAAAATTTCAACTTGTTTCGTAGCTCCCACGCTGAAAAATACACAATTGTGCATCATTGCCACTTCGTTCGTCAGAACACTGCGAAGTAGAAATTAAAAAAAAATTATGCTTCGTCTGCCATCCCAAAGCTCGTTCTTAATGACACTTCAGCTGTCACATCTTAAGGCAATGTCAATCTGCTTCAAATCCATTTTGTTCCAAGCTCTTCACGATGCCAAAGATCTATCTAAAATTGTTCATGTATTCTATGCTTCTGCACTCTCCCCGAGTAGATGAAAACATGGGCGTTTATACAGGTCACTCCTAAAAAAGGCGTATCTTCATCACCAATCAACTACCATCCATCCATCCATTGCTTTGCGTTTTTTTTTCTTTAATGTCATGCAGACGCTGAGAAATTGCCAGCTTATGAGGATATGTCAGCTCGCCAAAAGATTTAATGGTACATACATATGTACATACATACGTCAACATCGCCGAAAAGTAGGACCGCTCTCTGCTTAATTTTGGTAAATTTCTTATCTCCACAATGGGAGGGTTCAATTCAGGTTATTTGGAACAGTTCCAAGGACACCATCCGCTATATAAATGGTGGCGTCCATAGGCCAAGGCTCCGTTCTTATTTTTGTCAATTTCTTCTTGGACATTCCTTCACCGACTACATTACTTTCATCTTCTCATATTCGTTCCCAAATTCACATCCATGTCGATCGGTTGAGCTCGTCCCATTCCAATCCTAACAGCATGCTGTTTAGGCCATTCTGGTCACAGGTGGTAATTGTTTCGCAATTTTTCTGTAAGAAAACTCCCGTCCTTTTAGACCTTCCACCTCTCCATATAAGTGTTGTGAAGACTGCTGGGGCAGGTGCCATTAACCACCAACCTAGCCAGACATATGAAGATTCTTTACAAATTTCGCTGCTATCCTCTTCAGTATGCCTCTCGGACTTCGAGCCGAAAAGAATCAATCAAAGTTGTCATTCCGATTATCCTGATATCCCTTAACTGATTCCTCATACTATTGGTACACTGGCGGTTCTAAAATTTCGAATGAGATAGGAGTCGGAAATTTCGGTCCCAGCTACAAAATATTTCCTTCGTTAGAACACTTTACCTCTATCTTTCAAGCAAAAGTTTTGGTATCGGATACGCCTTGATGAAACTTCAACCGCCGAACATATTTTATGGGAATGTCCCGTCATTGGTTGGAGTAGGGTCAAACACTTCCACAAAGACTCCGAGGTAAAGCCTCCTGATACCACCTCCTCCTTAGCTCAAACAATCCTAAGCTTCATTACCGAGCTTGACTTCAGCTAATAGGCAAATCCACTCAGCACCTGTAAGGGGATAGCACAAAAGGTCTCTATGAAGTTCCTGTGCTGCTTGAGGGTACCTCCAAGTCAATCACCCCAAACCCCAATTATTCTTAAAAAACTGAAAGCACTACCACATCTGTCAAAAAATCCTTCAACAAACAAGGATATTTCATAGTGGCCTCTAAAGTAAGTAAAAGTTTATTTACGAAGAGCATTGTTGTTCTCAGTATTTTCCCGACCAATTGCAACACCAAACATCCGAAAAACTAAGAGTCCTTCTGCCAAAAACTCACGAAAATAATTATCTAAAAGTATTCAGCGAGCGGAGCATAAAGAGTCCAAAAGAACCTCTTTTACAATCAACTAACTAGCTGACGCAAGTTGAAAAATGTTTGCTATTCAATAATAAAATTTGAGACTGATTCAACTTCTCCACTCAGGTGAAGGAGGATGAGGAGGAGGGAAAGTGTTGCGCTTGAAACTTCAAAGGCATTCTGCAAAGTTTGTCATCAAGTTCTTTTGTCGAAAATGAGTTCTTCACATCCTTGAATAATTAAAAAACTATCTCGTTGGCTGTACATAATATGTTCGTATGCCTATGTATCCTAGCGCTGCCCAAACTCATTTTTTTGATTAAACATTATACGATAGACAAAGAATTTATTTTTTGATTATACATACATATAAGTACATTTAATAAATTTAACCAAATGGACCTTTAAATTAATCCATATTTTTCTGTTTGTTTTGCAGGTAAGCTTCAAAGTTTGAATTTACTGTCAAATTGGCAGAGGGAAAATAAAGTGAGTGTTGTTTTAAGCAGATTTCAGACTAAGTCAACACCGTGCGATTCATAAATGTTTGTTAACAACCTGGATATTTATTTTACTCTTGAGATAGCGATTAAGGTCAATGCGTACAAAGGAAGAACATTGTTCTGGTTTGCGATATGTATTCTGTTTATCTCGTCTGACTTTAAGTTGAATTTATACTATAAAGGGTGGGCCTATGGGTTGGTTAATTCTTAAAACTGTTATAAATAATTAATGTAATAATGTAGATGAAGTCCTAAAAGAGGGAAAATCAGTTGTTTTCTTTTTAAAAAGGCCATACAAACAAAAACACTGATTAATATTTTTCAAAGATTGTTGCTTTATTGAGAAAAGTAAAAGTTCCTATTAATTGTGGAATATTATTTCATCAACCCAATTTTTTAATACATTTTCGATGGTTTGGAATGTTATTTTACGAATCGCTTGATTAATATTGTCCTTGAGTACCTGAATCGTATCTACCCAACGACGTCCAACCGCAGCTCCATGTCAGTGTCAAAATAACATATGATTCAAAAAGATACCAACAGATGGCCCACCCTGTTATTTCTGAAGACCAACGGATGTGTAAGCTTCTAAAAATCCCAGTAACCCGGGCTACTGGCATGCACGATTCGCGAACTTGAATACTCGATGCCAGGAATACGCCTACTTCAACCACTCTCCCCGCGGAACTACCGTTAAGTATTACTTCGCGGGGCTGGTTAGCACTTTATGCTCTACTTACCCTGCTCGACGTTTCTTGTGCTGAGGGGGCTTTCGTTTGGGTTTGATTGCTCTCCCTGAGGGTTTCCAGCCGCCGAAGTTCCCTTATGATCACCGCTGCTGTTTGTTTCACAGTATTCCATACTGCGTTTGATGTCAACATATGGTTTACCATGTACTCCGGAGTTGGTATTTCTCCAATTATTTCCTCAAGACCTTTGCGTTCCAAACGAAAATGTGGGCACTGAAAGAGCACATGCTCTGCATCCTCTCTGGCCTCTCCGCAGTTTGAGCAATTTGGAGATTCATCAAACCCAAACCTGTTTAAATACGCTCTGAGCAGCCGTGTCCGAGATAAAAATCCACTTCTCCGTGGTGCCGGTCCATCCATTTATGTATATCCGGTATAAGTCGATGTGTCCATCTTCCCTTCGTTGACTGATTCCATCTTTCCTGCCATGTTCTCATGCTTCGCTGTCTTTCAGCCAACTTAATATATTTGACTGGAGCAAGGGGTTCCTGAATTTTGGCGTCCTAGATTATTTGTAGTTCAATACCCAAGATATCCGCTGGTAGCATTCCCGCAATAACACATATAGCATCATCTGATACCGTCCGAAAAGCGCAACACACTCAGCGCGCACAATCTACTGACGGAACTAACTCTTCTTGGGTGGGACTTAATTTTCACTGCCTTTGCCCATATTGGTGCCGCATACATTTTTATTGATTGCGCCACTCTTGACAAAATTAGTCTCCTTGGTTGTCTGGGTCCTCCAATGTTTGTCATTATTCTGGATAAGGCAGTACACACCCGAGCAGCTTTGTCACACGTTATTTCAAGGTGTAAGCGAGCCTAGCGTCAATCATCACACCTAGGTATCTGATCACCGGTTTTGACGTTATATTTTGGTTGCCTACCCTGATGGTGATTGTTTCTCTTTTCTTGCAGCTGCTTACTAGTACTGCTTTCGTTTTATTTTCAAATTTTCTATTTGTTCCAGGTGTTTCGTTGTCACTACCGATTGCCGATGTCATCGGTGTAGAACGGGCTTGTCTAAATCTATACTGTTCGTTTGAAAGTCCCCTGGTTTCATATATTGCCACCTCCAGTTGCATATAATTTTTTCCAATATTTTACCGATTGTATCCAACAGGCATATGGGACGGTATGACGAGGGCTCATCTGGTGACTTTTTCCCTTTGGGCAGCAGCACCAGACGTTGTTTTTTCCACTGGTCTGGAAAGACCTCTTCGGTTAGACACTTACTATATGCTACGACTATGTAGTACGACTATGTTCTCAATGCTGGGCCATTGGTATGTATTTTGTCGAAAATGTTCTTACAAATCTCTTAGAATTGAACAGAAGTTCTGTTGGATTGAGACTTATCTATCGTAGATTACGGCGAACCTTAGAAGTACGCACTACAATACAGATCCGATATTCAAGTTGTTTAGCAATAAGTTTCAACTATTTTGCATTTCCTGTTACATTGCTTTATAATCATTTAAAAATATTGCTATATTTCAAAGTAATAAACCAACGTAATTTGTAGCTTGTAATGTAATCATCTTGTTAAGCTCTGTCCCATTTAATGCTGACAGTAACGACTTTTTTGAGAGATTCTGGGGTACGCCTCTGGGAAGAATTCTCACACAAATTCTTTTTTATAGTTTGGGATACCCATTTTTGAATCTTGGCTACAACGATGTACTAATCCAAGATATTCACGTTTGCTGTATAAATTTTGGCAAATGCTCTCAATAAGTTGTATTCGTTGGATGTCCACATTTAAAATTAGTACAAAAGGGGTACACTTCCTGGTTCGTCATTTCGTTAAATCCATACTGTGGTCGTGTTGAAACGAAAACTACCAAGATGGTAGTAAAGAGCTTTGTCCACCTTGGCTCTGCTACTAGTTATGAGGAGAACACATCAGCAGATGTAAAGCAAAGAACAACACAATTGAGCAGTAAGACCCTACCCAGAACATTTAAGAAGAACTTGATGACTTTTGTGGCTATCCTCCGCTTAAGGTGGAATTCAACTGGACCAAAGAAAATGGCTATGACATTAGTACAGCTGCTACATGTATGCATGTTCTTTCCACAGAACCTTTCTAGTGCTATTCCCAGATCCATGTTTTTGCGGGTCGACCCTGATGCCTTCAAATGGCATGTTGATGATGGTGGAGACGTGTTCCTTCTAGTACCGTCATTCTTGGGTACTTAGTTGCGTATGGCTTTCTAAGGACTATGTGATTCTCATTTTCCCACTGTCGCCTCGGAGTAAATGGTACCTTCTCCACGCTTTTGGTAGTCAAGTGTCAAGCTACTTTTCATTACCAATGGGATGGAGCATTTTATTAGTTGCTATACTCTTTGCACCTCGCCTACTTCTGGTGGTTTAAACAGCTGAAAGATGTGTAAGAAGAGTGCTTGTCGTGTTTTCTTTTCAGTTAGCGCCTTCATTTTCTTTAAATAGGGCGGTGGTTGGCTCAAGTGGTTGTTGCGTTGAACTAAGGATCACGGGATTCCAGGTTCAACTGTAGTGGAAAAGCGTTTTAAATAACAAATGGCCCTTCTGATACGGCGTTAAACAATGCACACTTGGTATCTTTATTATACCTTGGACATGGACCATACTTTATTGTCTTGTTTTCTTCTTCCGGGTTATCACCCAGTTCCAAAAATTGAAAAGTTGTCTTCCCGTAAAAACGTGGGAATGTTTTCAAGTTCAACAAGATAAGGTTTGGGTATTATGTTTATGTGTTCAGTATTTCAGTATTCATAGAATGGGGACACCCCTCTTGCTGTAAAGGTTTTGATATCCTTAACCTTGTCAGATGCTGCAGGCATTGCACTTGGATAAAAGTCCATTCGATTTCGCTATTCCGCCCTTCAATGACTTGTTTCAAATGGTGGGTGATCAGGTAAGGTCCTATCTAGTCTAGAATGATTCCTCTTTTATTTTGTTTTTAGAAATGTTTGTATCTGGAATTTTTTTCTTATTTGTTGTCCAGCAAGGGATGGATATGTTTTACCAGGTTACACGCTTCATGTTGATTTTTGAAGTAGGTGTACTTGCATGTACATATGCCGTATTTTAAATGTGCAAAGGTAGGTATATGTCGAAGTCTCGATTAAATTTCAGCATGGCTGGCGTATTGTGTTGAGTAGTCAGTTGTTTAGCGACAATGTCTGTTGGGGGTGGTTATGTCAAGGTTCCACTCACGTAGTTTGTACTTCACCTCGGTTGACGACAAATAGTGAACTACAACTCAAAACAAATATCCCTGGTTAGCGCCAACAAAATCAATATGTAGCTTGCTATGTGGCTCTTGTGGTGGTTGATTACGAGTAAACTGTGGCGGAGTTAATTGTCTTCATCACTCTTAAACCCATGTGGTTGCTATGTAGGAGTTCTAAAAGTTGATATTTAGGTGGCACAACCACTTGACTAGCACAGAACACTTATAAGCAGCCCTTGAGAGTAGAGAGCAATCGATGCTCTCTATTTGAGCCGTGACAGTACTCGGCCACAGCTGTTTCTTTTAGCCATCACTTCAGCGATTACTGGTGGAGTCATCCGCCCCTGTAGCATTAGTATCTTAGTTGGTCCACTACTTAGAATATCAACTAACCAACCAGCGTTTCACAGATCGGAGTTCTAAAGGGTGGATTGGTTTCTTTTTGAATCATATGTGACTGACACTGACAGCTCTTATGCGACATGAATCGGTTTACGCTTGAACAATGTTGATAAGTATTGCATAGATACTTTGAAAGTGGGAATTCGAATGATGCACCAAGTGCAGCTGGTGCACGCAAGTTTGTGAAGAAAGTTCATGAGACTAGTTTGCTGATTGATAACATATTCCCGTGTTCCCGTGCTATACGAACAATCTCGATACGATTCAGGTACTCATGAACAAAACTGATCAATGTATTCAGGAAATAAGGGTCAAAACCATCGAAAATGTATAAAAAAATTGGTTTGACAGGATGCCCTACTGCCAAGTCACGCGAGACAGTCATTTCAATGAAATAATATTCCATAATTAATGAGAAGGTTTACTTTTCTCAATAAAGCACCAATCATTGAAAAATAATGAACAGTGTTTTGTTTATGGCCTTTTTAAAAAGAAACCAACAGATGGCCCACCCTTTAAAATTAACGAGAAAAACGTGTGGCGTCTCTGATGACAGCTGTCAATTGTTTTCATGCGGTTCACACATGAGAACTGTACAGAGATGGCAATTACCGAACCAGGTAAAGTTAAATTTTAATCAGGAAACTACATATATGAAAAAGCGAAAAAATGATAAATGATATCCGTATTTCCAGATACACATGTATGTGTTTGTATTCAACTATTCAATCTTGTTTATTTAACTTCTTGTCCGCCAGAAATTTTAATGCTTTCCAAGTAAACATGTCTTAATTAAAAATAAGAAGCGCAGAAAACTTTCAGATTACTTTTCGTAATTGTAACTAAACTGTCATCAACAGCTGAGTTGTGTAAAATTTTAATGAAAGTCTTGGAAAGGTTTTTGTTTTTTTTTTCCCACATTTCTGTTACAGCACTCATTGGTGTAACCAGCCTATAGATTGGATGTAGTGCTATGCGGTTCGTTAAAATTCTGTGAACAGCCTAACAACGCACCTCAGTCGATTGTGGATATCCTGCCGTAACCATTGTACATGTCTTTCAGTTCGATGTCAACAAAATGTGGTTACACAAGGTCATGGCTGCGTTTCACATGACAATTGTTTATCTAATGAATGCAATGCCCTATGCGGTCAGACGACAATCTCCCTATGCCTATCCACTGCTATTATGTGAAAATTGCTTCCACTAGCCTGCGGTCTTGGTATTGTTATCACTAAATGTTAATTACTTACCGAATTAATTTTCACCAAATTGATAACATACATAGTATACTGCGGTCAGCTGTTGGTCATGTTTATTGTTGTTTCCGAAATAGAAATTATTTTGGCATTCATTCGATCGTAGACACCTAGTAAAAGTGGTGCATTCAAAGTGCTCTCTATTGTTTCGCGAGTGAGCGGTGGACTAGTCTTGAGCTTAATAAAAATCTAACAAAAACTGTATGTATACATTTTGCTGATCTGTTGTTTATGATTAAAAAAGAAAAAAAAAAATAATAAAACTCTTTTAATGGTTCAGTTGGGGAATGATTAAAGCGGGTCTTTTGTTCCCTTTGACAGGCAATTCATTTACCATAAAAAGCTTTCTCTTTTGTTACTGTTTTGTGGCTGGTAAAATGTAATATTGGGCACAGCAAACGGTTTGTAATTTGGCAGGGAAAGAAGGCGCGTGGATTTTTCCTTTGATTAGAATAAGTGAACGTATTAAAATAGTTATCGGTTTTGTTTTTGTTTTTTGGAGAGGAAAGTGTAATATTTCACAATTGTCTGTACATAATAATGGTGCTTATGTATTGTATCGCATGGGTATGGGAATAAAGGATAAAGCGCAATCAAGGTTAAACTGCACATTTTAGAGACTGCAGCTGTCACCTTCATTCTTAGCGCAGCAACTGTTGCTTTTGAAATAAGGTCATGCTAAAGTAATTAAAAATCACAAAAGGTACGTACGTACGAGAACTGGGTCTGTTTCGTTTGTATACTGTTAGATGGTGAGAGGTATAAGATTCTGTTACAAAGTAGTTCGTAGAAATTCTTTTCATGTCGTGTCACATGTCAACACAAGAAGTGGAAGTAGAATTCCATTCAAAGTAAAAGTAAAATAGAGAGCTTCAGGGGAAAATAGAGAGAAAGTGACAGGAGTATGAGTTAAAGATTTCGATTTTGAGGTTATTGATGGGATTGACATTTTATATTAAATCATCAAATCTGCGGGTGGCTTCTACTGCTCGATTTTTCCTGTCCTATTTCAGTCGGATCATGGTTTTGTCCTCTTTTATTTTCAACAAAGAGTGAGTTGTCATTTTGTTTTTATACAACTACGAGTTTACAAATCGTATTGAATTGTTTTGAACTCGAGACTTTAATTAAACTTGACTTACAATCACGAAGAACTCGAAAAAACTAATTTCGCCAATTACATCTGCCCATCTGTCTGTCTGTTGTATGGTCGAGTGTAACTCAAACGGCTGGACGGATTTGTTTCAAACCTCTGTGGTGTGTGGCATCATGTCCCGAGACAAAATTTGTAAAGTTTTGTAAGTTCCACGCCCACTTGTAGAAAAATTAACTTTTCTCAAATGTTTACTTGAAATCAAAAAAAAAAAAGATTCAGATTCTAAAATTATGTTATTCACTGCAGCACCCAGGTATGAGAGCCTTTTTAAAAAATCAAAAACACGACTTTCAATTTGCGATCAAATCTCTTTGCTAGAGCATCGTCAGAATGCTGGATCCCTACCGATAATTCCACCATAGTTGTGGCCCACCTGTCCGTCAGCATAATCGTACTACACGAGCGACCTCTTTTGAACACCGTTATCTATTGAAACCTATTTTTGGGCGCACAGTGACATAAATTTACCCACATATGTTCAATGTTCATTCCACATCTCTTTCCTTTTCATACCAACTTTTAACTACCCTCTACCCTTTCCTTTCACTCCATCGCTGGGTTTATAACTTTAAAGGACTTTAGTCCTGAGTAATGAATAACATTTAAAGAAAAAACTGTCAAAACTCCCAGATATCATCATTACAATGTTATCTTTACGATTCCATTAAAATTGCTTAATGCCACGCCCACTTTGTTCATGTGTAAGATGAACAAGACTTGAATTTCAGTCCTCAAAAGTGTGTAAACTTATAGCATTGAGGAAGTACGTAGATACGTCCCAGTCGTGCACTTTATTTCGTAGTATGAACAGAAATACAAAGTATGAAAAAATATGAATGTTAAAGAAAAATCCTCTGAGTTGAATTGGGTAGAGGCCCTCACTGTTTTACAAATTACGGACGAACACTTTAGATAGAGTACACATGCTCCTCGGCTTTGTGGTTTCAGTTGTGGGGGACAGTATAGTGATAAGTACGTTAGACTACGTAGGGGGACTTCAAGGTTTGACGTTATTTAAAAGATTTCGCTTTAATAAGTGTCATGGCCCTAGAAATGTTCAGGTGAATCATAAAGCAAACGTATTCTGCAATATTAATTGTACGTAAATATGAATTACATTTACTACTTGTTATGCCACACAAATAGGATATGTATATCCACTCTCTGATTCTTTTGAGATGTTGTCTGCTTGTGGATTAAAATAAATTTATCTGCAAAGGAGAACTATGTTTGCCATCATACTGATAAAGGAGAGCTTCTAACTAAAAATGATAAAATATCCAACCGTATTAACATATCCATTGAGAATATAACTATCTTCGAACTTAAGATTATTGATTCTTCTTCAAATTGAATTTCTTCAAAAGCAATGATGTTCCTAGAATGCATGCATTGTAAAGACTTCTATCTGCAACTTCTTATTACGGGCTTTATAAACTTTGGATCATCAGAAATAGCAACTTCTTTCCTTGGGTTCATTCCATATAAATTTGATTTTCCATAACTGGGTTTCTGGGTACTGTTTTATTTGAAATATTTGACATTTCAAGGCTAATAAAACTATTTGATTCGAAAAGAGCTCTCATGGGAAGATTCTCTTAACTGTTCCTTCATGCAACTTCTCATTGTCAAATGTCCAGCTGTGGAATTTCGTGCAAAATTTCATCCAAATTGTTTTTTTTTTTTAATGAAAACGCCCCCAAAAAGTGGGTGTGTCTTAAATTGATGTATAGGCGAATTGAAGAAAATTCGAAAATCTAAATATTTTGTTGACATATGGACGGACATGGATCATTCGTTTTCGGTATTGCCACTGATCACGAATATACAGTGGAGGTCGCTTATAACCACTTTTGTTTTTTCGTCCTGTCGCTTATAACGTCTTCTTTCCTTACATTTGGTTGGTTTCATTATTTTTTGGTTTTTCTTCCGTCTGACATAAAGTTGTCGGATATATAGACCGCCGGTTATAACGACTTTATTTCCTCGGTCCCGTCACCGTCGTTATAAGGGGCATCCACTCTATATAGTTCATAGGGTCTATCTCGATTATTTCTCTATCCCACGCACGCATCCCTCGCCAAGTCCCAAGAACCAGAGCTATTTTAAGTATCTACAAGTGCACACCTTCTTGAAGTGTTGAAATAGCCGTGGGTTTTCGGAGAATTTCAAAAACCTTCTGCACACATTAGCCCTTAACCTTAACTCCAACTAGCGCATACCATTCCGTGAATACGTCAAGACTATTATCGACAGCTTGTTCCTAGAAAATTTAACTAATAATACTACGAATAAGTTTTTTTTCAAAATTACCGACAGTCTAAGGACTTGTTAACGCTTTCACTTTATCATAGAGTTGGCAAGCCTGAAAGCAATTTTAATTTTTACATGAAGTGAAAACATCTTGAAATACTTTTGCAAGAGTTAAAATGAAGTGGAAAAACACCTTGGGTTTCCTATATCCTTGAATTTCACTTCACAGATAGACAGCTGCGCTGAGTTCCTGGCACAATCCTACAAAGTCAGTTGGTCTTTATGGACACTGATTAAGGTTACCGTAGATAATTCAGAGAGAGAGAGAGAGAGAGAGAAAGACAGAATTGGCAGTTTTACTTAAACACACCACTGTTCATGGAAAATTTTCTGTATTTTCTGCAAATCGAAGCAGTCACTGATTTCAAACGATATTAAACTCCTGAGGGGGTTTTCTTACTTTATCGAGAAATTCTTGAAGATAATGTATTTTGTGTGTACCTACATTAATTGGATGATGGACATCGCCTCTCCTTCAACTTTAAATTGTCAATATTGTATTCCTGGTCATTCGAAAGCATTTTCCGTTTTTTACTTTGCCCAGCAATTACAATGATTAATTACAATTGGATAAATTGGCAATTAACGCAGTTCTTTCGTGTGTCAACGCAGTCATTTGCTTTACATAAAGAGCAATCCAATCGACATGGTACAAATGACATTTTGTTAATTATAAATCTTGTTGGATGGAATCCGTCACATACGAGTTCATTCGCCAGCAGAAGATAGATTTCCATGAAATGGAATATACATACACATGTACATGTCCATATGTGTTTATAGGTATATGGAAGCTGATGGTTTGTTGAAATACAGCAACAATAACGTGACAGGGAAGCCATTTAAAAAAGTCAAACCTACGGTCCTTTGCTAGATAATGAGGATTGGGTACCGGGTCGCCAAGCAACCTTCTATTACAGGAACATGGAGCAAAGGCAGGGAATGTACTTGCATAACCAGAGCATTCTGTTTCTTATGGAGATTGGATGTTAGGAGATCTTATAAAACGAACTGCTCGTTTTTGATGATGCTGTTTGGGGACCAAACAAATTCGAACCATAAGAAGGATACCCATTCAGAATGGAACAGGTAATTCTATTCCCTTGATACTGAATGCTAGAGTACAATCGGGTATTGGCTTATTGTGCCATATACATATCTATTCCCTTCCGTTTCTTTACAAAACTGCATTGTACTACATTATTCGATTTGATTAAAAGAAGCTGTTTAAAAAAAATGTTATTACATCAATATTCGAAATTTTCAGGGAACAACGTTTGAACGTCAATCACTGTTGAATAACTTAAGACTTTAATTTTTCATGCAAAAGGTGCTTACAATATCGATTGCTTTTTTTAAATTGCACCTATGTACATATACCTACATATAGGATAAGTATTGCTTTCCTGAAAATTTTTCAACTTGAGGTTCAAACTTGACATCACTATGTAGCTCAAAAAGTGGGTCCGACAATTCTGTCGAACTGTATGCTGGATTTGCTTTAAATTTCATATCTGGAGTCTGTGGGGCCAAAATTCATGGCGAAATCGGAATTTTGATTCTAACCCCAAAGCTAAGGGTACTTCACCAAAGAACTTAGTTAAAATTGATTTTCTCGAAAACGGCTCTAACGAATTTGATAAAATTTAAAATTTGGATTGGTTTGGCTGAATGCGAACATATGTATGTATGTACATGTGTATATACAGAATCCAGACTTGGAAAATGTTGCGTATACGCCACCGAACTATATTTTTAAACAATGTTGCTTATACGCCACCGAACTAGGTATGTCCTACCTAGCTCCACTTTCTTGTAAAACTAATCAAGTCAGATATTCTGTTTCTGTGCATCCTGGGCACAAACGAACTAGCTGCTGCCTCGATATGTAGGAAAAAATAGAAAATGTTTGATAGAGTGAAAGAATTTATGGGTCTGACTTCTGTTGGGAGTTCTGTGACTTGGCAAAACTTCCCCGAAAGTGATAGCGCTACAAGACGTGCTTTTATTGGCAATATTGCCTTTATGAGACTCAAAAATATTGACAACTTTTTAGATTTCATATTGGTACTCTGACGAGTTTTATTCACTGCATTTCAAGACATCACCTTTTTCATAAAAGTACGAATAACTATACTTTTGAAAATTGAGTATTTCTCAGTTATTTCTCAACCAATTGGGCTAAAAGTTAATATCTGATGGTTATAAGACAAATGCAAAGCATTGGCGTCCCAGTTTTAAAATTACCACGCCCACTTTAAAAAAAAATTTATCAACATTTTTACAACAAATCGAAAAAGGTAAAAAAGGTAAAATTCGTTGGCCTTGGAGTTCTGTATAATTCGCCCAAGGACGGGAAAATTAAATCTCCCTGATACCATCAGTGTTCTATAACTGCATCAAGTATGAAGAATGCCACGCCCACTTTATTAGAACAAGGCTTAAGTATTTAGGTGCAATTACTTACGATCCATTCGTCCATCTATTTTTTTTATGTGGAGACTCGATTGAATGGTTTTGTGACGCGCAGGGTTTTTCGATTTTGAGATTTATGTTAGGTATGTAGTTCAGCATGTCTCTGTTGTTCTTTATTGCGAAATAAGTAAGTTAGTAAGTTTGTGAAACTCCGAATCTTTATTTGGCTGAGAGGTAAAAAATAGAAGATTTTTGGACCAATTATTGGAAATTGGGCTTTAATAGCAGAGTAATGTGTTTGAGTCCAACGACCTGTATTTGTGTTATTTCATTGTATAAACCAATTTATAATTCAAAGTTAAAAGACTTAAGAGTAGTAAAGGTTGCTAGATAGTAAACTAAGCGAAGAATCTAACGTCTTGGAGCGAGTAAAGAAACCCACCACGGCTATATAGTAAATCGGCACCCCTGTCTCATGATACAGTGCATTCACAGCAGCTAACGCGTCAAAGTGGGAAAGCAATCATTCTGTGGACCAGTTTGCAAACCGGTCACTCGTCTATTGTGAATAAACTAGAACACATCTTAGAAGACAATGTGACAACCTTGTCAATTCTCCCGGAAAAGAAGAATCTCAACATGCCACTCGCTGCGTGTAAACTCTTAAATAAGCGAAATTCGATAGACGCTTCTAATCGAACTACACTACGTGCTCTATAACGAAGCAGGAGTGGCCCACGGTGGATCTAAAAGACGTCAACAGGTTAATAGGACTAAAAATATGTAGATATCTATGGAAATGATTTTTGCAAGAAGGGACTTTTCTTCACCACCTGTGCACCTGCCAAACTTTCTCAACTCGAAAATAAATTTTATCCCTGAGAATACTACTTCGATGACCTCGGCCAACTCGCTAACATAAGTATTAACCGCCTTTTATTTCATCGGGGAGTTTGAGGGGAGTCCGGTGGTATCACAATACATCTTTCTGCAGTCTGCTAATCGACCCAAACCTAACCTCAAACGTTGCTTGGGTTACTATAGGTTTATTTTCCACCTGCAATGTGACCTTACACAAGATTAGTCATGTTTTCAATGTAAGTCAATAGTTTGTTTAACTTTGACCATGAAACGTCATCAAAAGACTTGCCGTCACCAACTGTCAAACTCACACCCGGACAAACGAAGTAACATGCTCTAAATTTTATCTGTGACAGCTTCTAATCTCATGGTCGTTGCAAAAAAAAAAAAAATAAAGAGAACCATCGTCATTTCACAACATCTGCAAAACAATTCAGTTGACAATTTTCCAGATTTTTGTTCTCAATTCTAGTCCGGAAAAAAAATGCTCTCCTCACATCAATCTAAAACTGACACTTGCAAACTTTTTCATGCCCCCACACGCACACAACGCAACTTGTCATTCGTCTTTGTTGTGTCATTGTTAGGCGATGTGACGGCACTATGTATACCAATCGATTCAATTCAAATCTAGGCCATTATTGCGATCATTGTCTGCTTTGGAATCCCCTAAGGCTGTTCAATATTCTTCCATTATATGCATGTTTAACTGCTATAAATTGATGGAGAAATAATGCTGTGACGTTCGAAAGTTCCATATCTTCCAATGCCCGGTGGGTGAGCAACATGAAGTTGAATTCATGAAACTTGACTTTAAGGATGCTTTTGCTTCTCCAACCGGATATTGTTTATCCATAGAAAATAAACTTACATCAAAGTTTGAGATTCAGAGCACCCACTTTCAAACCGCAAACGTATGTAGTTGTGGATACAATGCAGGGCCCGCCTCCTGTAGTTCCAAGATAAAGGTATCCACTCCTACCATTCGGATTTGCATTTCCATAGTAACACCAGGAAATAGAGGAGTGAATAGTAAATAATAATAAAAATTCTGCAAATATTTTCTTTACGACACAAATAGAGCCCTATTCGTATCTCGCATCTAACTGAAGGCGATTATTTCGTTATCGTTGAAGTTTATTGATTTATGCGGTTTTCTATGCTGGGGCTTTCCGATTGACCGGGATTCCAATTTACGCTCTGTATGGTCTAAGTTAATCTGACATCGGTACATACACGTTAGCTCCAGAGAATGGCTGGAACCAAGAAAGGATATTTGTTTAGGGTAAAACGGGAATTATGAGCAATTAATTATACCACAACTTTGGGCCTTCCCATCCTACATGCATATAAAACATTCCTGATGACAGATGAAGTATCATGTAACATCATGTTAAACGTTTTCATTGGAAACTACTCATTGGTTTTTGGAAAAGTCCTGCCAGCATAATCGATTTGGCGATAAGTCTGGTTTAGTTTGAATTTCGTACCCGAGTACTATGTGGTCATAGCTGGGGGGGAAGCAGACATTGAATCGCTTAATTTGTGGGAGTTTCTATGCAGTGCGAATTTAAGAACTATCGATTGTTCGGAATTGAAGGCAATAATAGGAGTATTGATGTGCGTTTTTGGTTAAAAACCGGACAAGCTGTGGCTTACTAATCCTACTCCATTGCATCACATGTTTTGCTATAGTTATTCCAAATCGTACACCATGTTATTTTGTTACGTATCTTCATACCTGTGTACATAAGTAAATGCGGATGTTTTCTAGATTTAGAGAAAGGACTTCACGATTAATGAATTATATAAATGCGAGTTCTCAACGTATAAATGCCTACTCCAGTGAATGCGCTGAGCCCAATTTGTCATGACTTTTTCAGATAAATCAGCCGGTAAGTCGTAAATTTTGACGTTCACTGTTAGTTCTAAGATAGGTCAACTTACTGGTCCATTTCTAGAAATAACACGGTCACATGAGCCGCGATCTTATTGATCATGTGTATGCACTTCATGTATCCACTTCGAATAAAGTACCAGTCAACATATGTAAGTCGTTAGCCAGGATCAAACCCGAAAGAGGCCGATAGTTTTTGTGGATGAAATGGCTTCGGATTACATAGTTGGTCCGATAAGTTCTCCTTGAATTAGGTCGACCTTTTTCAGGGCAATAAAACTCTTAATACAATCCTTTTTGTGTTTTCTCACACTCGAATCTTGAACCACAACCATTGGTACACAAAATTACTGATGTTGATCGCGAGCTACTAGACCTGTGTAGCTTACGAATAAACTTGTGATTTTTACGAATAAAAATGATCTAAGTGAACTAGTTCCCAATGTGATTTTAAACAAGGAACTAGTTTACCAAGCAGATTTGAACTAAACTGAACGCTCTCTGAACTGAATTAAAATGCATAACCCTAGAATGTACTTAAATATGTACGAGTATGTAGATGAAAAACTGGTTCGCCTTGACCTGCCTATCTGTGACTTATTTTACTTATATCGCCGAAATTTTTCGAAAACAGCTCTGACAACCAAATTTCAAATTTTGACTAGTTTTAGCATATGTTTATTGGTTTAGACCGGCCCTCGATGAGGATGCACTTAGACCAGAGAAGGTCCATTGTGCTGCCGTTTAGTAAGGTTGCAGATCATTGACATCGGTGAAGAGGTATTTATCTAGTGTGGCCTTTCTGATTTTGGCAAGTGCAGGGCATGTGCATCGGAGGTGACAGATGGTCTCCTCTTCTTCATCATCCCTACAGCTTCTGCAAAAGTTATTATAGGGGATGCCCTGTCTTTGAGCATGTTTTCCTTAAGCGCAGTGGCCGGTTAGAGTGTTAACTATCATAGAGAGGGCTCTTCTCGAGTGTTTTAGGAGACCCGTGGTCCTATTTTCGTTTAAGATTGGCCATAGCAGTCTCGCAGTGTTGCAATAGGCTATCTGTTGCCAACGATGTCTAAAGGGAGCAATTGGAGTAAGGTTTGGAGCGCGGCCGTAGGGGAGGTTCTCAGTGCACCGGTAATGCTGAGGCAAGCAACTCGTTTTAAGAAGTATATAAAGCGGATACCTTATAAGTTTTTAATCTGTCCTTAAACACATTCGTTTTTCACTCTTCAGAAATTTTTAATATGTATCTTGAACATATCTTGAATACAGTGAACAAGTCAATGCATTAGCCGCGTTTTTTTGAAACATCCGCAGCCAGTAGTTCATTTTGCACAATCCGCAACAGACTATCGCCATTTAACTTTTATTTCCCATGTTGATACGCGATTTCGCTGCTATAACATTAGCTGTCAACAAAATATTCGGCTTTCAAGCAATCATACATAGAACGTGGGGGAAAGAAGGGGTATGTTCGTGGGTTATAACACTTTTAATATTTTATTTACGATCCTCTTTTTACCTTCAGATTACTCAAATTCACACCGAAATGTGTGATTCTTCTTTCAGTAGAACGATACTTGTTGAAGGTTTAAAATAAAAAAACTCTCAGTTTCAAACAGAATCATTTAAAGTTATTGTGTAGCTCAATGCACCTAAGAAAATATGCAAATTTAAATCTAATTTTCTTAAAAAAACTATTGTTTTACGTATGAATATTCATAAACTTAAATAGTGGCACAAAATGGAACGAAATTAATCGACTTAATTCCATAATTGACTCCTATTTAACTTCCGGCCAATCAGAAGCAATGTACATGATGACAAGATGATTGGGTCATCTCTACGAACACTCCCTACTAAATCGAACAACTTTCGCAGTGGTACCAACGTCTGTAAATAAAAAGCATTGCCTTCACGGAACATGTTGCTGAATTCCTAAGCAGCAGATGAAATAAAGAATTGAAGGCAGTAAGTTGTAGTTTTTGTTTTATGTGTAAAATTTGCCTTTACTGGCTGCGGATGTTTAAAAAACAAGGCTGTTGTTTAAAAGTTAGTCAGTCAGCATTTTTGTCGTTAACCCCAAACCAACTTATTAGATCTACCTACGAACAGGATAGACCATCAAGTAAAGTACTCACGACTCTGGTGAATAAATTACTATTAATTAATATTCCTTCTTTACCTTTCTGTATCCAGAAATGTCGTTCAACTTTTCTTGATAGTCTACTACATTGCTAAGATTTTTAGGGATATAAGGGATGGGCCTTATGTTGGTTTCTATTTGAACCATTTGCCTTTCCTTGTGGGGTGCCATTAAAGAACGATGCTATGTGACTAATCCAGAGACGATTCAGGCACTCAAGAACAATATTGGTCAAGCTATTCGTGAAACATGAGCCAAAATCATCGAAAATATATTAAAAATTTGGATTGACAGCAGAGGCCGTCATTTGAATGAAATAATATTTCATAATTAATCGGAGACTTACTCTTTTCAATAAAGCAACAATCGTTAAGAAATACTGTACAGTGTTGTCGTTCATAAGAGCCTGTTCACACAAGATTGACGGACTGGATTTTTTGACATTCACGTATTCAGATTGATAATTCTATCAATTTAGTGGTTGGCACCAAATGAGGTTAGTTTTTCAACAAAAAATTCTTTTTACAAGAAACTTAATGCTTTTCACAGGAAGTAATTTTTTAGTACCTAATTTATGTTATCATCCTTTTGTCGAATGAATGTGATTGACATTTCCTTACGTCAAAAAAAAAATCCAAAGAATTTCAGAAAAAAAACCTCTCCTAGCCTGTAAACTTCAAAAGGAAATCCAGTACATCAATCCCGCACACACAGTGTCACTATTTAAGGGAATTCCTGCTAAAATTTATTAATAATTATGTCTATTTAAAAATAAAATTCAGCACGAGTTTATCCTCAGATTACACTTCGGTTTGAGAATCGTTAAATTTTATTTCAATAAATTATATGAACATGTAAAACCTTTTTTCGCGATGAAATTTTAATTACTAATTAATTTGCTTTTAAGAGACTGTATTTGTACAATTGAATGACAAACATTTAGTATAACCAATAAAAGCGTTAATAAGTAAATTACATTTATAGTACTATATATCTGCCGTCATTGGTAGCATTTGCTTGCAAAACTAGCTCCTATGGATACCACAGTGGATTAGAAGAATTGAGTTGAAAAGATGTCGAGAATCCTTAAACTTGAATTGGAATTTTATTTTTAATTCCCTTAGGATTTATTCCATACATTCCACAGAAACGAATAAACTTTCAGGCACAAGTCTTAGTTAAAATGAGTGTTTGGGGAATTTGCTTTATCTTCGCTATTTGTTTTAAGAGGTGTGACATGAACATACTCGTTAATTAGAAAAGAGGGCTTTTACTCAGCATCAGTTGAAAATACCAGAACCAATATTTTACCATCTTTCATCACTAAATTCATGCACATCTACATTGGACAGTATCTCGTTATTTCTCTTTCTGTGTTACAATTCAAATTCAACAGTCACTTTGTGAACACTCTCCTTCTTCGCTTATATGGTTGAACTTAAATTTAAATCAAATTTTTAACAGAATTTCCCAATTAAAAAAGCTGAAAGTAATTATAAAACAAACACAAAAAACAAAAACAAAATAAAGTGAAATTCAATCACTGAACCTTTCAATTATGTAGAAGCGGAGCGTCCAATGAAAAGCATTTTCGAGTAAAAAGTGTTGGACAAAGTATGAGAAAAAAAAGGGAAAATCTTACAAATAGGGACGAGTACATCACGAACTCGATACAAATTGGATATATTCATGTGGTGGGTGTCATGTTTCCATTGAATTTTAATGAAACTAATTGAAATATTCCATTTAGGCGAGCCATGCACAATTTGTGAGTAAATATCCTGAGTTCTGTTCGCTGTTCGGTGACACCAGTCATGGTAACTGAAAGGAATACCTAAAATAGGTGTTGCAAACAGAATAAATGAGAATCGTTTAAGTTGATTCTATTTATTCCTTGAAATCATTACTAAGTTACATTTAGTAAAGAATATACTTACAGTTAGTATTGAGTGGAGAATTCACAGGTGAATTCGTTGGTAATCCACTGTTGTTCACATTTCATTTGTAGTTCGTGCTTAAAATTTCTATAATATTGGGTTGCATTAGGAAGTTTTTTGTATTAATTTATTTGTAACTTTTTAGATTAAACAATAATTCACTGCAAGCAGGCAGAACTCATACCAAGGTACCATGAAATCGAACCATTTTCGATAGTAATGTCATAAAAATATAAAAGAATTAAGATGGACAATTACGACAAGTTTTTTAATAGATTTGTGTGGAATGATAAATGTCTGAAATAGTGGCCACAAAAGTGGCAGTAACCGATACAACCTTGCTTATTTTCGATGTGTGTTTTACAGATGAATTATAATTTTGTCACTACACGACCATATTATGAACATTCCACGAATACATGTGTCTTTAACATGTTTGAATATATGTACATACATATATGTACGTATTCAAAATTTGAATTAAAAAAAAAAAACATGAAAAATGCTATCCACACATACGGGTATCTTAACTTGCATTTACAGCTGGTTTCCATTAATTTAATGTTTTCAATATGAAACTAATAAGGAGGAAATGGGAGCGCCACTAACAGATAAGGAGTGAAATTTACTTTAATGGCAAATAGACCACACACTTCAATTTAACAGACTGTATTTCCGGGATTGCGTAAATGGAAAAATACACATTTAACTACAAAGAGAGAAAAAGTTTCTTAGTACTGCAGATATAATGACTTTGGATTGCGAAAACCTGAGTGGATACGTTTCTCTGATACGTGTCACTGATATCTAGGGACCATTTGCAAGTGTGTATCCACTGATTTACCGGCTCATTTCATGAAGTATTCTTTATTTTGTCATTTGAACGCTCTAATCAATTTTCCATCATCAATAGTGGTGCAGACGTGCATGGATTTGAGAGGTTTTTTTGTATAATACTTCCTCTTGCATCCATTAATTCTAGTATTGTTTTCGAACTAATTTTCGAAGTTTCGACGTTTCGATTTTATGGGCTAAGAACACCAATGATTAAAGCCACGAATGCTTTTTAATATATAATACTTAAATGTACTTTATTGGTTGGCATCCGAAAAGAGAATAAAAATGTCAAGAAAATGATTTTTATATTCCCATGAAGGTATTGGAATGTCCTATGATTGGGACAGAAAGTCTATCGGAAGATCCTCTAAGTTTTACAATTGATGTCTTATGTCAAGTAAACAGAAACAGACTATATGTTGACACAACATGGATTGCCAAACTTTTCAACAATGTGGAATCATGTTTTTTGTCGTTGTTTTTTTTTCTGGCACCAACTGGGTAGATACAACATACCAGGTCCTCCAGATCGCCAATTATGCGTAAAATGTAACCAAGCCGTACCAAACCTTTTAAGTTGCCTTGTATTTGATAGTTTCTCTATTATTGCTCGTTTTTTGATGGTGTCTCGGCTTTTGAGAAAGGGAACCAATACAAGAGTACAGCATTTTTAAATCAACCCATTGCCACGCCCACTTTTTCATAACTTCACTATTTTATTTGATATCGAAAATCATCGTTTAGACCATCAAACTATCTTGGTCATACCCACACCCATACCAAAAGGTATTATGTCATCAATTCCAGACGGACCTTTTCAAAGACGAAATCAGATACGGAAATCATATTACATACATACATATGTACATTTATAAAAGTGCAAAAGTCTATAAAGTATTCGAAGAGTTCAGTAACTACTCTTAAACTTATGAACGGAAAAGATTGCATTGATGATGTTGGTCACACTTAGTTGCTATATGATGATACAGATCGTTTGCATTCTTAAAGAAAGTTGACGATTGGGTCGTACGTACTTGCACCTAAATGCTCAAGTCTTGTTCTAATAAAGTGGGTGCAGCAGTCTAACTTATTTGAAGGAGTTATTTTAACATCGTACTGAGATTTCGTAATTTTTTTTATGAAAATACTCTAAAAAAGTGGGCGATTTATAGAAAACTTCCAGACCTATCAATTTTGCCTAAACCTTTTTTTCGATTTCTAGTGAAAATTTTGCAAAAATATAAATTTTTACTAAATGGGCGTGGCAATTCGAAAATGTATTTGTCTTATAACCATCAAATATTAATTTTAAGTCCAATCGCCGAAGAAATTCGTATTTTTCGCGCAAAACGTTGTATGCTATCTTACAGCAAATACCCAAGCTAACCTTAATATTAAATTTTACCAAAATCTTTAGAGGCTTTTTTGAGAAATGGGCTACCCTTAATTTTGAGATTAGAATGAAAATTCCGATTTCGCCTTGAGGTACCATACAGACAGGCAGACAGGCGGAATTGCCAGATCCACTTTTTTGGACTTCTCCATCAAAGTAATGTCAAGTTTTATTAAAATCTTGAGTTCTCGAGTTTTTTCACTCGAGAAATCAATACTTGCCCTAATGGTATAGGTGCAAATAGAAATTATACTTTTGGAAGCTAAAGTACTTTGGAATTAATATTCTTACAGACGTCTTTCTGATGTTTTACATTCCACGTGGGACTCCAACTGACCATTATTGCAGTAAATTGCTATATGGTTGTCGTAAGTATAGTTCATTTGGCTTGCATCAATTATTGGGTTTGTTTTGTTGTTTCTCTCCAATATTAATCGAGTTACCAAACTTTAACGCAACATGTCATTCAGTTTCCGCAATCCTATTTCTCCTAATTTGAATATATGCGTTTTATTTCCACGGTTCATGGAGCTGAGTAAATGACTTCGTCTACGTTAATAAACCGACAACCACTCAACTGCTTATGCAAAACTTTCCCTGAAAACCAAATAAATGTAGTTAAAAAGTTCATGCACTAAAAACTAACTTACATACATACATAGTCAGTCATATGGCACGTATTTAAATATGAGGCACATATTTTCTCTCAGCATTTTTCTATTTGCGAGGATGTTCCCGATTTTAATAGAAAAGTAGAAAAATCTAAAAAACCTGGAAACTACCTACGCAAAATATTATTTTCAATTTTACATGACATTTCCATGGAAAAAGTAACACTAGTATGCCCATAAATTTCTGTCGTCTCAGAAGTTTATATTGGTTTTTGAACTTTCTTGCTGGAACCTGCGTTACATTGCTTAAAGCGACTCACAAGTTTTTGGTGGGCATTTTCAAAAAGTTGATAGTTCTGCATAGACTCAGACTGGATATTGTATGTACATTGGTTAAATTACTTTTGCAAACGATCCAATCTGAGTAAATTTATGTTCACACTCATCAAACGATTTGGGAGAACATTTATTCAGTGTGAACCTCGCTATTGGTAACGATTTGAGAGGGACATTAGGGGATCCAGATAGGTAACTTACTGTGGCTGAAATCGATCTTTAATAAAATAACAAAGGCGTGATCTTTCTGTAAAGATAGAGATGGCACGTGTGTTGGCAGGCTGACCATCCTTCCATTCTTCCCTCCGGGGAAATAATTGCACATGGCATTAAACACTTTTCAAGTTCACATTTAACCTGTGCTTGCACAAGTAGCTGTGATAGTTTCCGAACTTAGTCTAGGGTTTTGTGACACGACGCCTTTCCTTATCGACCGACCGCCTTATACAATTAAATCTTTTCATTGTTCATTCGTGCGCCCAATTTCAGAACACATTTTGTTCAAAAACTTGGAATTCAATTACTGTCAACAGTGTTACTTGAATTAAAAGGATTCAAAGAAGTTTTCTTCAAATTACTCTCATACCCTTTGCCATGAACAATAAAGTTGATTACGAGGATAGTGGTGTGTTCAAACCGAATGAAACATTTTAGAAAACATTGCTTAAAAAATGTTTTCAGTTTTCTGTACAAGCATTCTGATCAATTTTATAAGAAACTTTTAGATTCACCTTTTACCGATGTAGTAGCCATAAGCCAATGTGTTAAGTACATACATTGACTGGAATGGCTATCAAATCTCTTTCGAATCAACTCAATAAAAATAATATTTTAAGGTGTGTCCACACCAAAGAATTTCAAACAAATTTCAGAAACATTTTATAAACAAGGAAACATTTCTGAAATGTTTTTTCAATGTTTCAAAAAGTTAACTTAGATCTAGACGCTTCGCGAAATACTTTTGAAATGTTTAAGTAATGTTTCTGTGTTTCCCATTTCAACAGGAAAACTTTCTGTTTCTCAAGTATTGACGAGGATGTTATCCAGTTAATAAAACTTTCTGAAAGGAAAAAAACTTGGGGTCTCAATCCAATAATGATACAATGTTGGTGAAGCCCATTATCACGTTCGCGGTCGACAATACTTAAACCGACAACAGCAGTTAAGCTTCAGAAGCTACAAAGAATAGCCTGTGTTGGTATTTCAGGTGCCATGCGTACCTGCCTTACGTTGGGTTCACACCTCTACAAATCTTCATTAGGAAGACGACTGTTAGATGCGCTATCAAGTTGCAGCTAGATTACAAGTTTAAGGCAGTTGAGCACGTGGAACACCTGAAAATTCTTGACTTGATCCCACAAAGAGACATGTTCTGCACTGTACCCGACATTATGGTCACTGTGCCCAGAAATACCACCTCAACAAACTTAATCTATGACCAGACATGGAATGTAGGTTCTGCTACACATTCTGCTTTCACATTCTCTGTGAAAGCCCGGTAAGGTAACATGCTCGCCAGCAGATATCAGAAACCCTGCGACTAAGGACGTGCTTTCCTTCTTTAGGGGGGTGTTACGTCGCTTAGAGTAAAACACTTCCAGTATAAAACTGGATAGATAAAATGGGAAACAAAGAAATATTTCAGAAATGTTTCTTAAAGCGTCCACATAAAAAAAACATTTTAGAAATATTTTTGAAAAGTTTCTTAAAAGTTTTCAAACAAATGTGAAACACTTCAGAAACCTTTTTTAAACAATGTTTCCTGAAATGTTTCTTTGGTGTGGACATACCTTTAGAAACAATACAGAAAATGTTCGCTGGCATACGAAACATTTTGGGAATCTTTATTTATTTCGTTCTCTTTGGGAAAAAATTCCTACCTCCTTCTGAGCCGACATTGATGTCCCAACTGCTTATATTTTTCCTTATTTTTGTAGTTCATTTATAGCATTATATAACTTTATTGATAAACATTTATATTTATTTTTATATATGTATATTGTGCTTATGTTTGACAATACATTTGGAAATAAAAAGTTTTTCCATTCATAAATCTCAGCTTTCATTAGTTCGAGCCTCAATGAGTTCTTTTCCTGGAAATTGTCAACATATACTCAATTATTTAATCCTCTGCTGGTCTGTAGTTTAAATAAACATATTTAATTCGTTGCGCTCTAATTTAAACAAAAAAAGGTTTTAATACACTCCAGTGAAACTGTAATATAAAATAACAATCAAACAAAAATTATTTTAAACTATCAATTTATTTACTCACACCACTCAGAGAGCTATATTCACGCCTATAGTGTTTGGAACTTGTTCTCGTTATTTCGCTGTTTTATTCTTTTTACTTTTTTTATCTACAATATGCAAACACAACTTTATCAACTTAATTTTATTTCCAATTGTAAACACCATCAGATAAGGGTGAGAGATCCGATTATAAATTAAGGAACTACGTTGCTGGCATTGTTGTTTTCATTGCCAGCAAATATGTATATTTTTTGAATGTCTGTAGAATGAACTCTGTTTTGCGGTGTGTAAATGAAATGCAATCGGTATTCGAAAACATTTTTTTAACTTTCAATCAGTATTTATTGTGTTGGTTTTTGTTAACATCATGCAATTAATCAAATCATTCCTAAATTAATCCCTCTTTTTCTGTTTGCATTACAGGTAAGCGTTGGAATTTATATTATCAAAAACAAATAGAGTAAGTTGTGTTTTTTCAAATAACCTATGCAAAGTCAACATCGTACGAAAATGACTGCAAAATATTGAAATTTATTTTGAAAATTATAAAATTGGCTAACGAGATAACTTTCGGTATGATAACTTGGTTCTATCAAGCTCAAGAAGTCGCCTTCCTTTTTATCGAATTTGAATAGAGTCTTATGGGATGAACAGACTAATTGTAAAGGGTGCTCCATCTGTCGGTGTATTTTTTCAAAAGGCTCTTAAAAGAACACTGTTCCATATTTTTCAGTGATTGTTGCTTTATTGAAAAGAACAAACCTTCCGATTAATTGTGCAACACTGTTTCATTGAAATGACTCCCTCAATTGAGTTGGCAGTTGGCGGCCATTTTCAATACAATTTTCAGTACATTTTGTATGGTTTCGGCTCCTATTTGTCAAATAACTTAATCAATATTGTTATTGAGTTCATGAATCGTCTAAGCATTGCTCGCATAGCATCGATATTTAACGGCACCCCACAAAATAGGTCCAACTCAATTGAGCACATTAGAGCTGTCAGTGTCAAAATAACATTTAATTCAAAAAGAAACCAGTAGATGGGCCACTCGTTGCATTTTAATATTGGTTGTACATACATAGATAGGAGAGTAAATGATTATTGTACAAAATTTGGTATTCGATTTCTTTCTAAGTAATAAATACTAAGTTGACCTTCTGCTCATTCACAGAATCCTTCCGGATGATTTATACTGTTCAGGACAAAATCGACATTTTGTTTGTGAGAAAGCTCACTATGTTTCTATTCTCCCAGTCTTAGTTAAGGACAACCTTACAGGAATACAATTTAAATAATGACTCGGATTTTGGAAGTTGTGTGCCCAGCCATGTATCACGGCTGGTCTTGCAATTTGCTTAGTAACCAGAAATCCAAACAAGGTTTCATCTGGTAGCAGCTCTTGACTGAAAAATGAGATCTCTGAGCTGGACGTGCAGTAGGGTGTGTCACTTTAGTACGACGAAAAGAAAACGTAATTCAACAGCATTGAGCGTCAGAATATGAAACAGGTTGAAATTTCGGAAAAGAAAACGTTTAGAACTCAGTTTGGCAGAAATAAAACATTCTCGCGCTATATTTCTTGCTTCAGTTGTGAGTTGCACGCCCTTTTCAACTGATTATGTGTGACATGAAATCTTGATGAAGTCAGACATCTTTACTTTTCCATCGATAACTATTCTTTCAAGTTTTTTAGTTTCCAGGAACCGTAATAATGGTGACCCTGACTGGTGGCCAAGACTTCAAGGTCTTTGAGAAGTCCAAAATGAAAGCTATGAATGTAAAATTAAATTTTACTCAGCAATGAAACTTTTGAGAACTATTAGACATGAACATTTTAAAGTTTGAAAATATGACTCACTCACATCCAGGGAACTCGACGGGATTCTGCTTCTCCTAGAAAATAAGCTCGAATGTAGAGGTATTATCCATCGAAAATGCAACTTTTGTGAAAACAACTCCACTCTTTCAAAAAGTACATCACTTGTCAATTGTTGCTGTTGCTAACAACTGAGAAAAATGAATACATACATATGTTTCAAAAACGATGCCAGCAATTGATATAACTCAATATTCTGCAGGGGTAAACCAAAGTGTGTTTGAATTTTCAGTTTCCGCGAAACAAATCAAGCAGATTTCAGATGAAATGATCGATAATTTTCAGTGATTTAATTTCGCTTTAAAATGTGGGTTTACATACTTTGTACCAAATGTGTGGGTAAATTCGTATGCGAAGCAGATTCGCTTGAACGTATTTCCCTGCACCGAATTGTTGGTACCTTTTCCCAGGTTCAGCTTAGTGCAAACACCTCAATGGCAATGATTTAAGCTTGGCACGCAAAGTGCAAAACATGTTACTTCTTAAAAAAGTGCAGATGTTTCAAAAAATCCCTTGATTTGAAAATACAAATTATCTGTAACTTCTGAAGCTTAGTCATTTTTTAAGAACGTTCGTGTACAAAACAAAAGTACAAAGCCTGATCTTAAACTAATAGGTCTATAAATATCTTTGGGTCTCATAAAGGCAATATTGCCAATAAAAGAGCGTTTTGTAGTGCTAGTGAAGTTTTGCCAAACTAAAGAAGTCACAGAACTGCCAAAATCACAGAGGCAGGCCCATAAATTTCCTCACTCAATTAAATATTTTCTATTTTCTGTTTTTTCCTACATATCGAGGCAGCAGCTGAGTTCGGTTTTGCCCAGAATGCGCAGAAACAGAATATCTAACTTGAATAGTATTACAAGCAAGTGGAGCTAGGTAGAACATGTCTTCAGTGGCGTATACGCATCAATTTTTTTTTTTTTTTCAAAACATTTTCCAAGTCTGGATTCTGTATCGGAGCATACGTTTAAACTAATCCAAATTTTAAATTTTATCAAAATCATTAGAGCTGTTTTGGAGAAAATCCATTTTTACTAACATCAGGCCTCGAATTGTGGCCACACAGACTCTACTTGAGGAAACTCTCTCATGGCAGTTGTACTCTCGGATGTTTGTCACATGCTTCCGAAGGAGTTGAGGCCGTGAAAGAAATTCTAGCTGCTGTCTTGGGACTGAAGCTGTAACCCTTGCCTGTGACTTGAGACAAGGCGGCCACGTACGCGCAAGTAAAAAGTAGAAAATACCTTTCGGGACTATAGATTTTTGGCGAATAAGGGGTTTACTATATCAGCAATTCAGACCCTATCGCTGCTTTCAGATACGCGTGTACCAGCCCATTGAGAAATATTTTCGTCAAACAATTGTTCTAACGAATATTCACTTAAGTGCTAGATACGCTCGCACCCATATCTGTTGCTTTGTTTTGGTTGCTTTTCGTTTGAAATCCTGAAAACATATTGTCAAAATCATTTTAAAGCCAAAATAACAGTTTCCATGTTTGGAATTAATTGAAACTAACTCAACCAGAGGTTTGTTTATTGGCACCTGTTTCCCAGAATAGAAGTTATGTTTTCATTCGTTCTGGGTCGTGTAATGTAGCACGTAATGTAGCAGTGATTTCATCGCCTATTTAGCCAGGCAAAATGAAATTTCTTTTTTTTTTTCTCCTGAATAATCACCCAAACCAGCTTGGGCAATTTAAAAACAATTAACCCACCCTGTTGTAGGTACAATTTCTTAGATCACCTTCAATTGTCTCCAGCTCGTGTAGCTTCTCCTATACTGTCTGTACTATTTATGTCTCTTGGTTGGCAAGGTCACCAGCTATCCTGTGTAATAAGTCGGCAGTAGAATCGGCGTTCTTACGAAACAAATGTAACCACTCCTGCTTGCATCTTTTAATTGTGGTCTCTGAGTTTGGGTATCGAAAGTGTATAAGGCGTTGGATAGGTTAACTAGTGTGGAAGAAGCAGGTGTTGTGTAGGTGTTTGAATAGGATATTCAATCTCTGCACGTGTTTTGGTAGTTATTGAGAACATAGATCAGAAATTGGGGTTGGTCATGATTCACCAATGCGTACTCAGTAAGACCAATCAGTTGCAATGCTGAATACCAACTGTAAGTCGGGTTTAAATGAAAATGATTCGCAAATGATGGAAACTTTCACTTGAATAACAATTTCTAATTTATTTATTCAATTTTGATTTCGAAAAGGTATTGCTTTTATCGAATTTTCACCAAGCAAAACTGCACTGATGTATTCATTTCGTGGAATTCGTTCCTCGATTCGTTATAAAGCAACTTCGTGAGAAACATTGTGTTCGTTTAATTTTTATTTAATTAAATTCGGAAGTATATAAACGTTGTAAGATTTTTCCTCAGTGGAAACACAACGATAGCTGATACAGTGAGGGCGAAAAATAATGTTTCGTTTCATCTAGAAATAATATTTGGGTTCTGCCCAAATCGTAAGCTATTTTAAATTGTTAGTACAAAATAGAACTAATTAGATCGTTTTTATTTATCCTTATAATGAAAATACAGAGTTTTCATTTATTTTCTTCATTGGTTTACCTACTATCTAAGCAAATGCGAAAATAACATCGGTGTACAGCTTAACTTTGCTGGCGATGCTCTTGTCAACGTATTTATCGCCAATCGACACAATCAGACCACCGTGATGTTTGGATCAACACGGGATGTAATCTTAAGTGTTTGGTTTGGCCTAAGGAACGCCTTCAAGGCGTTGTTTGCTTTGTCCAGCATCCAATGGCTTGGCAGAAACCACCTCTAAAACAACATCACCACGATGGGCTGCCATAATTGTCTTGAAGGCATTGATAACTGTATCAAGTTTCTTCAGACGACCATTGTCAGCCATCAGGCCAAGCAAATTGCCATACGCAATTTCTCGGCTGTTTCCCTCAAACTCTTGCCAAGTGCCTTACGATCGATGATTGGATTGGTCTTGAGGATTTCTTGGATTTCGAGCACACCCTTCTCGATTTGATCCAATTGCTTTAGTTAAGTGGCAACCGTATACAAGGCAGTGGCGTAACGTCCCTCCAAACCGAAAACTTGTATTGGTAGTTTCACCTCTTAGCCAGAAGTGCACACAGCACGAGCCAGAACTGATAACTTATATACTGCTGCCATTTCGGAGGAAAAGTATTTTCAAAGCTGAATAAAATCCAAAACGTCGATTCCGTGTGGTGCGCTAAAACTATACTTTTTTTTTAAAAAAAAACCTGCGTTTGTTTTTTCAGTGCAAGATTGTTTTTGTAAACTTGTAGAAAACAAGTGTCAGTACAGCAATTTTCTGTTACCACCAGTGATCAGTGTCTAGTGTCTTATTTTCAACTTGAAGTGAAGCCAAACACTATCTGTACTTTTGTTGTCTTGTTATAACTAGTGGACCGCCTAACAAGTACCGCCTAAACGCTTACCATAGTCTGTTCTTTCCTTTCCGAGTTATACTTACAAATTAAGCAGCTCTGATCTATAAATTAATATTTCATTTAGCATATCTCTCACAATACCATCGGAATGATAGACGTTTATTTCACAAATAAATGATCGGGTTTTCCAACTCGAAAATCTCTTGCATCCCCAAGTTTTTTGAATAAATGATCTCCGATAAGTTATCTTTTCTCTGTCCAATATCATGTGCAAAGAAAAATATGGATACATTAAAGATAGGTCACGAATCAATCAAGTTTTTTGTACGAATTCTCCAATGCACTAGAAAACTGTCGATTGTATCTACACCGACTACGAAAACCGTCGACAAACTTTCATACAATGTAGTTACATAGGTATATTCAACCTAAATAGCTTTTCAAATAAATTCATTGAATGAGTAAAGTGGGCCTTACCTAAGTAAGTGATCGAGAACCATTTTAGAGCTCATTCTGGTGTTCCACATGGATGGCACTTAGGTCCAATGGTATCTGGATCTGGTCTGGAGCTGGTGTCTTTGGGCCCAACACCAAACTCTCGATACCTATTAGAACGTGTCATACTGTTTTTTAGGCTGAACTACATGCTACTGAGATCTGCACCTTCTTGACAAACTTAAGTTGCCAGACATGTATGTAGACTGCGTTACTCGTCTGCAAATACTAAAAATTCTGCGCCAAACGACGTGCTCTCCTTCATTAGGGAGGTAGTACAACTTTAAGAATAAATCATACCCTTAGATCAATAGATCTTTTCAAGTTTTTTCGTATCGTATTTCATTAATAAATCAGAGTGCTCTGAACGCGCTCAATATTTTCAGGTTCTGCTTTGAACTAAAACGAAAAAGTTAATAAAGTCTACATACTATCTATGTATCTATCCGAATACTTGAATTTAAATAAAGTTTTGCATACAGTCCAACTAGTTGTGGCTATTGGCTATGCTTCCACAATGTATCACAATTTATTGGTTAGATTCCAATATATATACTTCTGATGAAATCAATGGTTATTGCGGGGTTAAAACGAACTTTCAGAAGTTCTGCCGGCTGTTTTTTCCTACATTCCATCGCGTAATGTAAGTTTTTCAACTTCTATGGTACCTGCTTCTATCCCGGTCCCAGGAAATGGTATCTTCTAAGCAAGCAAATTCAGGATAACTACTAGCGAAACAAGCGAAATACTTTTAGAGCTGAATAAATTTAGTTGGAAAACAAATATTTTACAAAGTGTGTACTATTACGTTCCACTGTTCGATATTTTGAAAAAACAAAAGCTGTTTCGAACACAACAACACACGTGCACGCTCCTTTTGACCGAAAAACAACAGAAAATCATCTCCTCCATTACATCCACAAACATGCTCATTAAAAATGAATGCAAATTTCTAGGTGTACCTTTGTGCAGAACAGCATTCCTCTCACCTATCCACCATGCCGGTCGCATATATTCATTCAAATTAATTATGCTCCATCTGTCGACAACTGTTTCGTATGTGGTTTTAGGAGGCTCTGATGCTTGCAGCAGCCGAACGATGTACACTACACCTAACTTCAAAGTCGAATAAAATTCAGATGGTTCCATATGCGTATTTCACGGTCATTGTGTTGGTAGAACATGTCAAGGAAGCTGCTATATAACATGCCATACCGCACCGCATCAAGGACAAACTTACATGCGTATTTGATATGCTTTTGTTGTGCATCGAGCAATCAAAAAAAAACTATCAAGGATTCATTCGAGTGCATTTACAAATGCAAATAGCAATTGCAACAGCCTGGATAATCTTAATTCCATTTACAATTAATCAAATATTGACTAGTAATGTCTGGAAAATGCTCTAATGCTCTATACCGTTCAAACACTGGGAACTAACATAGGAGGATACTCGCCAAAGTTACTCTGAAATTCTCAGAATAGAAAAAGGATTCATCAAGTACTGAGTTGAAGAGAAAAGTTTGAGACTTAATCGGAAATGCACATCTTATACTGTTTCACTTATGTTTCACTAAATGGCTTGACCTGCACGGGACTTATTTCCTTAACTTGTAGGCGATGATGAGGATCTTATTAAGCTTTACACTAGGTACTCTGGTCGAGTTAAAAATACATGGTTTATTCATAAGGTCTGTTCGCGTACTTTCTGCACCAAAATTCGTGGATCATGAAATTTCAAGGAGTGGGGGCAAAATTCGCTCAGAGAGAGGTGAAATCACAACAAAGTAATCGAGCGCAAAAGCCCCGAAATTTGCGTACCTTTTAAACGTCAAATGCTTTCAAATACACAAACCAAAAAAATTTCTTACAGGGATCTGACAGCGTGGGAAAGTATTTTACTCTCTCGTGAGCGCTCTCTCTTACAAAAAACTACGAAATTTGTGCGTACTCGAACAGGATTTCATGAATTTTCGTAGATTTTCGCTAAAATTCGTTGTTTTGGAAGAGTACGCGAACAGGCCTATTATTTTCTTTATTTATGACTGGATTTTTTGCAAGTCATCAATATAAGTAATGGAATCGGAAATGTCTTGCCATCTGCTCGCCGGTATTAGATACTTGAGTGTAAATTCTGAACGAGGGTTATTTTCCTGTGTCTGCAAAGCATGGGTTGCAGCCTGTCAAAGGAATTTAAAAGAATTTAAAACTTTAGAAAGAAGAAAACATTTAATTATTTAGTTTCCAAAAAACGCACTGGAGCACACTGAAATTCTTTGCTCTGTGTACCTCGCAACATTACTTTTAACTTGAATTTGAGCAGGCAATGGTGTGATAAAACCCAGAAATTCTTGAAAATGTTTGACTTAAATAACGATTTAATGTCTGCAGGGATTTGTGTCAATAATTCAAGACCATGAAGGCTTTCGGAAATCACGATGCAAAATTCAATATCCCAAGGACTTAATCAACTTCACCTCAATTGTTCAAGTATACATAGGACTGAATTTTCGCAGCAAAATTGGTAGCCCCTACGGTACATGTCTGTGTTAAAGTAAATTTCGATAGAGACTCATTGATTGCAAAACCTTCCAGCAGCATGCGATGCTGCCACGAAGTGCCTCGGATTTGTTCCGGTTAAACTTAAAATTTTCTATCGGAGAAGTCCTGCCCCGATTCATTTTTAGGAATAACCGAAGCCAATACAATTCCAATTCTCAGCTATACAGGATGAATTTGCTTTACAAGGTAAACTCAGTAATTTTCTCTGCACGAGTGATGCGGTATTGACATCTAAATGAAGTTCGAATTATTTGCATACGAATCAAATTTTTAGCACAGTAATGCCACTAATTTATTATTATCCCACTAGCGTTTATGAGAATAAATTTCTCGGTTAGTGGGAAATAAAGTTTTAGTCCGTTTATAATGGAAAACTCATATTCATATTCAGTGATTAATGGACTTGATTCCTAGAAGCAGAAACTGTAAAACCTTGTGGCAATAGATTTTTTACTAAGCGTGTGTAACTGGTAATAAAACCAGAGGTGAATTTTACCCTCACATCCTCTTTAGTAAAACTTTAATCAGACAACTGTTCAAAATTAAAGAACGTGACTTGAAATCACTCAAAGTTATCTCAACTTAAGCAACTAGCAGCGCAAGAGCATAAAGAGAACACGAATACAGTGCGAAATATAGCTATCGGCAGCGCAGCTAGGAGAAGAAAAAAAACTATATACAAATGGATAAAAAGAAACTGGAAACAATCTAAATCAGTGCATGCCTAGAAGCCACTTTAAGGTTGGAATTATGAGCCAACGAGATACTTTTTTAGTTATAATGACTTATTATTAACTTGGGAAACCTAATAAACTCTCCCAAGTAGAAGTAAAGAGACAGCTGCAAGTCTTTGCTGTGGGCTATGCATACATATATCGAAGTTGATCATTATGTCCACTGAAAACTGATAGAAACCAAAATGAAGTTTCACAAGTTCTCGACTTTTATCAGAGTTTTTTCATCTTAGGGAGAGCGATGACATTTCAGACATACGTTTATTCGGACAAAGAAACAGTGTATCTATAATTAATAAACCCTACCTGAGGTATCAGCAGATGTCAGTAATATTTTTTTTAAAGCAAACCCTAACATATGTACGAGTATCTGCATCCTATTATGGAATGCTTGATTAGACATCAATTAATTGTCTCCGTTATAGTAAGCTTCTATTCAAACTTATTGCATATCGCACAAATCGACATTGAATAAATTAGATGAACATAAATTCATGTGCCAATAGAAGTGAGGGGGGAGGGTGTAAATATGGTATCGACATGCGAAGCAAGTAATTACTTTATCCATTGACTTGATATATTGATACAGTGGAAGTCGTTCATAACGACATCGGTTATAACGAAGTAATGGTTATTAGAAACAAATCCTGAAAGCCCGGCTGAGCACAGATTGTACATCGCTTGTAACAAGTCCACATGGACTTTAACTATCTATCGGTTAGAATGAACTTTTTAAAAATAATTTAAAGGAAAGTTATGCGATTAAAGTGGGAGAACTTGGGTTTTCTTTTTAAGAATTTAGGCCACCTGATTTAGTGTTTATTTTTTGGTATTCAATCGTGAGATTAAAGTGGAAAAAAATGGCGCTCCCTTTCCTGGGAGGCGTTTGTAAAATTTTAAGCAAATTTTAAGTAAAATTCTCTCACACAGGTAAAATTACAAAATAGTAAACGAACACGAAAACTACAAAATTTGCACACTTTTTTAATGTCAAAGCAAATGTTTTGCAAATACACAAACAATAACAATGTATGCACAGGGATTTGACAGATTTTGCAGATTACATAAATCCTGCACTAAAAATTGTAGCACGGGAGTGAGCCCACTATTTTTACAAAAAACTACCAAACTTTTGCATACTCGAACCGGATTTCCTGAGTTTTTGCTCTTTTGGGAGGGTACACGTACACAAATGTAGATAAGTGTCATTATGTTCATAGAAAAGTTTTATCTAAATCCATGAAATTGTCAAATTTGAGGTGGATTCCGTATTGAAAAATTTAGCCTTTTCCGATTATTTCTTTCATTTTTAAATTTTGCATTTATTTTATTCAAGCAGAGTTTAGTCATTGGTCCGTTTTACTTGGATCTATGTATATCGTTTGTTTTCCTGAAGATTTTCGAATTTAAGACTTTAGTCAAACTTGACATTACTGTGATGGAAAAGTCTGAAAAAGTGGGTATGTCGGTTCCATCTGTCTCTGTGATTATATGATCGACTGAGGCCTAAGCTATGGGTTTAACAATTTGAGGCGAAACCGTAACTTTAACTTCAAAATTAGGACGCATTTTAAGCAGTTAGCAAATGGAAATCGTTGGGTTTAAAGACTGGTATCTAAAAATAATATCTTTCCAATATAGAGATTAAAATTCAAAAAGGATTCATGCGAAGAAAAATCTGGACAACAAAAAATTAGTACTTCAATCAACAAATTTTTGACTGGCTTTCGAGTTCGGTATAAACTGTTTCCACTGTATAATGCCTTGGATGTATGCAATTGACTTACCTGAACTCTATACAATTGGAATGAGTTATTGTTAGTGCATTCAGTAAACTAATATCCGTATCTTGCAAGTAATCGATTGTGTAATTGTGTCTATTTTCCAACTGTACCGGATATCTATCGCAATATTGACATAGAATTCCTTAGTTCAAGCATAAAATATGTACCAGTTGCATACTACCAAATTTCAAAAGAAGAACATGGTTACAGTATTTTGGATGAAAGGAAACTAACCCCACTCATGTTGCTCGGAAGCAATAAGAACCCACATGTTTGCACATTATTTACAGTTGCCCAATTTACTGACGTAAAGTTGAACTGCATTTGGTTTTCCATAACCCATTTCGAAGCGATGTAATAAATGTCCTTGGAAATAGTTTCTTCCTTAATGGCGGAGCAAAGAGATTTAGTGTTTTACGCGAAAGTTTTTATTAGACCACGAACCCTGAAAAAGTTTCGCTAACCAAAATGCGCACTTCTTTCACAACAATAGGGTTAGTGGATCGGTATTTTTGGCTTATACTCGTATTCTTGGAAACCGAAAGGATTGGAATTCATTTTCTTGAGAAGTTTTGCTATATTACAGCTTATTGAATGGATCAAACAAATTGTAGATTAGCGCTGTTTAGAAGTGGAATTTTATGCGAATTTCGAAACGGTTAACTGATTTTTCGGTTAAAGCTTTAAAAGTTTGCAGCAAACAAGTTTTATAAAAAACGTAACTTTTTAGTTGTAAGGGAGGGGTTTAAGAATAACTTATCTGATATAATGATGGTCCGCCAAAGGAAGGTTTGAATACGTGAATTGAGTAATATTTTTGACTGGGGCAGGGATTTTTACAAGGATGCACCAGATAGGATGCATATTACAAGGAGCATTTCAAGTATTAGAAACGTTTTAGAAAATTATTTGAAATGGAGATGTGTACCAGCAATTGGATATGATCAATATAGCGAGGTACATATCAGATTATAGATTATAATTTTTAAAATACGCATATTACCTACATATGTATGTATACATACATTGATTGATTTAAAGATTTTTTGTAATACTAATCTAAGCTGTAAACGTCTTATTTTAGACAATAATGTCCCTTTCGATATAACCAATTATTATTCAAAGGACCAAAATCTGCATGTCTGTCTGTCTGTCTGGCTGTATATGCGACTGCGGCCTAAGCGGCTGGACGGATTTGCTTCAAACTTCATATCTGTGGTCTGTGGGATAATCCCTAGAGGCGAAATTGGCCGATTTCAGTTAAAATGGATTTTCTCGAAAACGGCTCTAACGATTTCGATAAAATTTGATATGTGGGTTAGTTTGGGCATATGCTATGAGGTGGCATACCACGTTTTTCACGAAAAATTTGAATAACGGTAATATTGAAAAACAGCTGTTTCTCGGGTATTTGTTCGGCGATTGGGCTAAAAATTAATACTTCTAGGTTATAAGACAAAGGAAAAATAATGGCGTAGCAAATTTTGGAATTGCCACACCCACTTTTATAAAACTTATTTTTTTTTCAAAATTTTTACTAGAAATTGAGAAAAAATTATTTATGCAAAGTACTAGGCCTTAAAATTTTGTCAAATTCACTCGAACACCTTATCTGGCCACGCCCACTTTTTAAAGGTGTTTTTTTAAAAACAAAACATTGTGTAAACTCCTACAATGTTATGCCTATTATTCTATCGAAACGCGGAATGCCACGCCTACTTTACTGGGAAGAGCAACGTACTTACTTACTTAGGTGGCGCTGCAGTCCGGGGTGGACCTGGGCCTCAACCAACAAGCCTCTCCAGTTAGCGCGGTCTTTGGCTAACTGCCTCCAGTTACGCACTACAAGTTGGTTGAGGTTCTCTTCCACTTGTGCACGCCACCTAAGGCGAGGTCTTCCTGTACTGCGTTGTCCCTCCGGGATGGATTCGAAGACTCTTCGGGCCGGAGCGTTGATGTCCATCCGCTGTACATGTCCTAGCCATCTTAGACGGCTAATGCGTACTTTTCTGACTAGGTCGATGTCGCTGTACAGCTCGTAGAGTTCGCTGTTTAATCTCGTTCTCCATAGCCCGTCAATGCAAACGGGACCGAAAATCATCCCAAGGATTTTGCGTTCGAAACGACCAAGGATATATTCATCCATATTGGTTAACGTCCATGCTTCTGCGCCATAGAGCAGGACTGGGATGATGAGGGTCTTATAAAGAGTTTCCTTGGTGCTTCTTGACAAGGCCTTACTACTCAATTGCCTTCTTAGGCCAAAGAAACAGCGATTGGCAAGAGTGATTCTTCGTTTGATCTCTGAGCTGATATTGTTGTCAGAGTTTATAGCGGAGCCGAGGAATACAAAGTCCTTAACTACCTCAAAGTTATAACTGTCTATTGTGACGTTCTGTTCAATTCGTCGGTGTTGTGTGTCCCTTCTTGTTGACAGCATATACTTGGTGGGAAGAGCAACACTTGGATATTAATCCTGATAAAATTTTATACTTATAGCATTACGGTGCAAGTACATACGACCCAGTCGTGCACTTTATTTTAATTTTAAAAGAAAATAAAAAAGGTTCTTAAAAGGCTAACTATCACCTCGCAAAATTAAAAGTCGGGCTATGTCGATTTCATATCATACCCCTCCTTTGAGGGTACACTTGAACTTTACTGTTTCCCCATTATAAATGCCTTAAAAAAGTGGGTTCACTTCAGGTGGGGGAGAACTTCAACACTTTTTGTTGAACCCTATTTCATTAAGATCGGAATTTAATGAGCGACAGTTCCGCATTGTCTACATGTATATTAATCCTGTAAACATAACGATTTTACATTACATATTGCTAAAACCATCCATAAATCCATATTTTACTAACACTGTGTTATATTTTGATGACGCCAGTAATTAGTGTGACCTTACAAACCTAATTTCATTAAATTTTTAACACCGCGGCTTAAGTTGAATGTGTGGGAAGCAAATTTTACTGTAATAATAAAGAATACATATGATAATGGTATTTAAAATGTATTTAGTACATAGTTCTGGAACTGTGTGTCATTATAACAATTTTTGAAAAACATTAATATTTCGACGAATTCTTTTGGATGGTAGGTTAAATTATTGGTTTTGAGGTAGATATAAGAGAAAGAATTCAGGAGATAATAACAATTCTTGGCACTCTTTCTCATATGGCGTGTCAGAGGATAATGA
The DNA here is from genome assembly GCA_963583995.1 of Xylota segnis. Lineage (NCBI taxonomy): Eukaryota > Metazoa > Arthropoda > Insecta > Diptera > Syrphidae > Xylota > Xylota segnis. The sequence continues at coordinate 55,008,474 of OY757237.1, read as the reverse complement.
CTATTTCTGGCACTTCAACTTATCGTACCACCGTTCATTAAATTTCATCGATTTTTTCAGATTTGTAGGCGGTAATGCTAAAGACATTCAGCTGGCTTGGCACTATCAATTCTCACCAATGAACCCGCAATAAGTTGCATTATTGTTCCTATTGACGTTTTCTGCTGCAATCCTTCTAAAGATTAACTTATGATATTCTATCCTTTACCTTCGGAGATTATATCTAGAGAATTGGTTAAACAATTGATTCAAATTGGGACCTTAACAAGAACGTGCTCATATTATCTGATAGCTTATACTTATATTTATAATAAACCGAATATCCATAAGATTCGAATTACAGTCAGCCTTGCAAAGAGTAGAAGTGAGTTTGAGCCGCTGCACTACATAAAGATGAGAGAAGTACAATTTAGCGTCCGCCATGACAAAAGAAATGCCATCAATACGAGTACCCTTGGTACCCCTCTTGTTCATTGATTTCAAAAAAGCGTTCGACAATTTAAACCGAGAAGTTGTATGGTCTACCTTATGCATGAGAGACGACAATTGTGTTGCTCAACAAGCCATGCAATGAAAAACCCGCTACCACAACAAAGGCGAATACAGAAATGTCGACCAGGCATCTCAGCCAGGAACCAAATTCAAGGGAAACAAGTTCTAAAGTAGTCATCCTGCAATGTCTGAGTATTTAATTTTCTAGCGGAGATATGGTCTTTCTGGTTGTGTATAGCCAAGATTCAACGATTCTCTTACGTGTAGCCTTCTTGTTCATTCAAAAGTAAATAAATCTATCTCGAGGAACCACCCCTTTCGTGTTCTTCTGTAATAGTGGTATAAACCCTAACTGCAACAATTAAAGACGCGTTTAAATAAACCTATTAAAACAAGTACGAAAGTTTTGAGAACATTGTTTTCCAAATGATTTTATTAGACTTCGGACTTTCTCTAAAAAAAAAAGTCCAAACATCCTTCTTTTTTTGTAGAAAACAGTAAGCATGCATAACACAATCGCTACACGAAACTATTGGTTTCAAAACCGAAGCACAAACTGGCTCTGTTACATCTAGTAAAAATGATATTTTTGAACAGTGGGCGAAGTAGAAGTCGAACAAAGTGTTCAAGGACCAAATCCCAAAACACATCAATCATTTTGTTTTTACAGTGAAAGTCGGTACAGTAGTCAGAAAGAAATATGAATTGTTGTAAAAAACTGGGCCTTAACAACTGAGTCTGAGTCTTTAATGCCAAATATTATTTTTTTCTTTTCCCAGTATTGTTCTATACATATTTTTGTACAAGTTTATGCATCCTCCCCTCTACAAAGGTACTTAATTTAATTCACTTTCTCTTTCAGGTCCATTGATCTAATTTCTATCGAAAGAACGCCGCCGTAAACAAAGCCAATTACCGCCCATCATCATGGATCACTCGCAGCATAGTATACCGAACCACGGTAAGATAGTTTACTTTATTTTCTCGGTTTTTAGTAACCACATCCAACATTCAGTAGAATTTTTAAATTGATTTGTGTTTTGCTTTCTTTATTTCTGCTCATTGAATCACTCATATTGTTTACAAAAACAAAAACAAATTCGTTCTTCCCCATGTTCCCGCTACTGAATTCAGATCATCATTTAATGAATACAGATACTTCAGAAGATCACATCCATCACCACATGCCGATGTCAACGGTCAGTTCGGATGATCTAGGTGTCGGTGATGATTCTCTACACAAACACATTCCCCATGATCATCAACTTGGTGGCAGTATGCAGCATATGATGTCAATGGCGGTAATTATGAAAACCAAGCATTTCCTTTACAAATGCACAATCTTTTCCATCAATTGCAGTTTCATTTCGGTTGCAATGAAACAATTCTATTCGAATTCTGGAAAATCGACACAGTTCTCGGCTTGATTGGGTCAATGTTTGCGATATTTGTCATGGCAACCCTCTATGAAGGTCTCAAGTACTACAGAGAGTACCTGTTTTGGAAGACCTACAATTTACTGGAGTACCGACCCGTGTCCATGCCGGAAAAAGGATCCGAAGAACAAAGACCTGCACCAACAGTACAGTAAGTAAACTACAATTGTATACAAAGCGAAAGATTGGATTATTTAACTAACAATTACGTAAAATGTTTTTGTGTCTCATTGCAGCTACGTGGGCGAGGTTATACACAAGCAACCGTAAGTACCGAACAGTTAATCCTTTAAATGAAGGTTCACCGAATACGTAATCCTGTTTGTGAAAAATATTTCAATTAATACGTTCAGCTAGGATGGTGCTTACGCAATATATTTGTCAAAGGCATATACACAGCGCAAACATTACGTTGTTGTCCTTTACGAGTACAAAAGTTTGTTGTTTGAATCGAAGTACATGGTACTCCTGGGGGTTGTTGGTTAAATGATTTTATGCACAGTGCTTAGTATCTCTGTGATTATGTCAAACTGTGCCCTAAATTTATATTTAACCATAGTAATTAAAAGATTCTTTTTTTAGACAGGATTGAGTCCTAGGTGACTAGAGTTGGCTCATCCCTGTGTCCATAAAGTTCGATTTTTCTCTGGCTTTGTTAAGTTCACGCCACCATTAAGAATAGATTCGGTAAAATAGTCTCACGTCTCAGACGTTGATCAGGCATAATTTTTTTTTACAGAATATCATAGCAGTTCGTTCGATTAGCTTTTTATTTAATTTGAGAATGACCTGGTGCAACAGATTTTCAGACTTTTACAGCTAACAATAGCCCATGTGTCGCAAAAACGCCTGATGTATAGAAACATAAATCCTGATATTTTAGTTCTTTGGATTTACTGATATATGAGTTGACATCGAGCTCAAACAAGTTTCTTTGGTTTTTAGTTCTTAGAAAAATGTATTCCTCCTGTCATTTTATTTCATCCTTTCGCAAAACTAAAGTTTCATTTCATCTACATCTCACATAAATAATGCACAAAGCTTTAGTCCATAATGATAAGAACTCAAGTTCTCGCGCTCACAGAACAGCACAACAATTTGTTGAATCGATCCAAGGCAAGCTATGTTCATATCCTTTAATCCACAAAAAACATTTTTTTTTATATCCTTTTTTTGCAAGGAAGTTCTACAATATTTTGTTTCACTCTCATACCCGTAGCCATGGGTATGCGGAACATTTTTTGCACTTGCAGTAGACGCCCTTAACTATCGTATGCATCCTAAAGCATTTACACACATCCTGAAATATTCTGATTGTGGTATGGTATGTTTCCATTGCAATGCGCATATAGAGAATGCGGGTGGAAGTTCTTTTTTTGCTCGCGCCGTTCGTCGTTTATACAGTCTTCTTAAGTGGTAGGATTACCAATTAAATAAATAATTCATGTAACAGGTGAGGGTAATGGTGACTGATATGGATTTTGTCCTTTTCCATTCGTTTGATGTAAGTGGTTGTGTTTTCACCTTACAGCTTAATTAAACGCAGATGTAGTATTTTAAATGAATTCAACGAACACGAGATAATTAGACTGTGACATTAGTTTCAAAAAACGTTAATTATTATAATTGGTGATACTTATTATACATGGTATCTGATTTTGCGGTGATTAGCCGAGCAATTTATTTGCTAGAGTTACCAGAAATGATGTGGTTTTTTTGTCATATTTCGTCGTAAATGCTACTAATATGACTGCATTTAATGAATCACCAAAATACTTGAAGAGTTTCTTGGTACAGCCCAGGTGCTACTCGAGATTTCGCAAGAATTTTTACATATGTACATACATATGTTAATGTATTTCGATAGCATACAAGGTTTGGCTAGAGCTATGTGCATAAAATGATACTTACTTAATTGGTTTTTGGAAGATTAATGTTTGAGAATTGCAAGTACAACATATGGTATTTGAATGTAAGAAAACGTCATTCTGTACTTTGAATAATAGTAAAAAATAATTCCTTCTATATGTATATCGCATAATGCACTTCAACCTCCCGACATTTGTTAAATTCTTTAATGTTTTAGACATTTTCGAGATGTGAGACGATGAGAAGTGATATATGCGATTCAAACCATAAAAAAAGTACGCCAGTCACGTTTAGTGGAAATTGTTCCATGCGATCATCGTCAAAGTTAGAAATGCTTCCAAGAGTGAGAGAATGTACTACACGTGTCATTGCACGCACGTCTCCAATGCTATTCCATTTACGGTAAAGTATTACTAATGATTGTGGTTATTCCATGCACAAACGTTGTAATGCTTCAGTCATATGTCTGCAGAATAAGCCGGATATGAGCTACCTAAAGTTTATGACCTGATGTTATTTCGTCATCTATTCTGATGCCCGATCTGTCGACTAGTTTGTTGATAACAGCCAAAAACGTAACTTAGCCAGTAATATCGGCGATTTTAACTACATTTTCTATTTCGGATCCGTCGAAAATGTTGTTGAGAGACTCTGTAATATCAAGAACTAGATACTTTGAGTGGTGTAAGACGTTCAGGGAGTAGCTGAAGACTTGCTCCAACCGAAACGGCCTGCAACGGCAGCTACTGAAAAAAACGTCGACTAAGTGAAGAATATGGTGTTCGAAAATTGTCATTATAGTTCCACCTCTCACAAATCGGTTCGCTACATTTTATGTAATGTTTTCTATATGAGACGCGTTGCAGCACGTTTTGTTTTATTGTTTTAAAAAAAAAAAAACCAAAAACGCTGCCAATAAGATCAAATAACACCGTATTCTCCAAACATGGTACCCTGTGATTTTTTTCTGTTTCCGTAGCTTGAATTACCACTTCGTGGGACCCGTTTTAAGTGCCTATTTTGAAGGAAACAAAATAAATTTTGATGATTAATTGATTTGTGTTGCTTTTATTGGCTCAGTCTAGGTCGTATTTTGACTAAATGTCTGAAGCGAATATTTTGTAGAAATAAAGGGCCTCTGGATGTTTTCTTTTTTATTACAAATGCATACATGAAAGGTGTGATATTTGGTATTGATATTCTACATCTCGCACCACCACATACCGGTCAAGCTAAGTTCAAATTTCACAGAACATCGCATTTAAATAGTAGTTGCAAAATGCACAAAATGTTATTGCCTTTAAATTTCAACTTAAACCAATTGAATATATCTATTGTTGTAGAATAAAAAATATGGAACGATTTTATGTTCCACTAGAAGTGAATTGTGAATATTGAATTCAGTACTAGGAAACCGACAAATAGCCAGGGCCTTATTCGTTTTATTGCCACCCTTGTCCCGTAACAACTAATTTATTTCTCGCCATTTAAAAAAAAAAAATTATTGCTCCTCCCTTACAAATAGTGCTCATCCCACAATGTCGTTGGCAACCAAAAGGTGCTGTTAATTGCCAACGCCGTAAACACAACCATTAGTGTGACCTTCCCTTCCGGAAAGCCATTAGTGTGGCTATCCTATTTAGTTCTATAAATCTCCGACTTTAGTGCAATTTTAAACTTTTTTTTTTTTGTTTCTCACCACTTTTATTGCAGACCGTCGATGCTATCATTCAACCACTTATACCAGTCCTTCCTGCATATCATACAAGTCACTTTGTCATTCCTGCTAATGTTGATCTTTATGACTTACAACGTTTGGCTCTGCATTGCCGTAGTCCTAGGCGCTGCCGTTGGCTACTTCCTCTTCTGCTGGAAAAAATCGGTTATCGTCGATGTAACTGAGCACTGTCACTAGCGGTGTCGGTTCTGCCGTCAAATGCCAATGCAAAAAATTTGGTCCGTTATCACAGAACAAGTTCACAGCACTGGAGCACGACATAATACAGGAAGAGAAGAAAGTCACAGCCACCACACCACTAACAGTGGCGGTGTATATCTACAACCAAGTGAAACCATTATTATCGAGAGTAACACTTGCTCAAATTGTCGAAATATTAAAATTCTCTTAAGACTAAGTTTAAGATATTTTTACGATACAAACTGTGAGTTTTTAAAAACCTAGGTGATTGATGAATAACCCCCAATTTAGCTAGAGATAAGGAATTTAGGAATCGAAGTTAAACATCTAGCTCCCAAACTGGGAGCAACAAAATAAGAATGGAAATTTTAAATTTAACATTTTCAGAAAAAAAAAAAACACAAAAACAAAAAATATTAATATGAAAAATTTTACACATTTTACAAGAAAAACAAAATATAAAAAAAAATATTTACTACTACATTTAAAGCTAATAAAAGAGAAAAAAATGTATATTAACTACGTACTGTTAAATAATTTTGAACAATTTATTAAACAATAATTGAAACTTAAGTGTAACTATACTTGCTATATATATAAATAAAAAAGAACTATTTGTGTAAGTGAAGCAAGGAATTGAAATTGTTACAACAAAATGATACAAAAAGTTAGATACGATGAGGAAGTGTAACATCCGCATTAATAATTGTAAATTAAAGAGAAAAACTAAAATATTTTATTACTGAAAAAGAGAAAAACAAAACTGTAAAAAAAAGATATGAGAAGCATGAGAGAGAAAAGAACAATTAGATTGTTTATACTATTCACGTATTCCCTAAATAGATATGTATATTTTACTTAATAATGGTGATGTATGTTTAATATTTTTGGTGGTGTTTTTGTGGACAAAAAACTTATCACTTGGACTTGTGGAAAGGTTTGTAAGTAAGTTTATCATTGGACTTTAAGAACTTAAAATGCCATGGAGCTATCGTAGTGAAGCGTGTTTGACCAAAACATGTGTCCTACGTAACACTCCTAGAGTAGCGTACTCCAAGAATAGTACTACAATACTACAAGGACAGGTGTGGGCATCGTGAGCGAGCTAGTGTGGCTATAAACTATCTTCTATAAGCTGCTTGTAATGATTCATTTACAGGATCCAAAAGTTATCATCAACAAGAATTCGTTAGGTAGGCTGCTCGATCCTTAGTCAGCCTCTTTCATTTTGGTGCACCAATTTTTTGAGTACGACGACTGTGATGTACTACATACATATAGATCGTTTCATCGAATTCGACGTTAGGATCTTTAGTGCAGCCGATGGTTCGGTAAGTGTTTAAGTTTTTTGTGCACATATCGCTCATTTACTTAAAGACTGTCTTAACTCAAAAAATGCCATTTTAGACTTAATGATGCAGAAATATTCGTTTTATCTTTTTATTCGTTTAAGTTAATACCTTGTGTACTCGCCGCGTTAGAAGAAAAAATGTCGTTGTATCTCCCTACAAGATAGTAGTAAACTGAAAACTTCAAACGCATTTTCTGCAAAATCGTGTTTTTAAGTTATGATAGCCTTCAAGTGAATGAGCGATATGTATATGTATTGTTTACCATCATACACAGTAAGAAAAGGGATCGTCTCAGAGATACTCCTTGACTAACAGTTTAGTTTTTAGATGTTTTTTATATACCGGGTTCACCGGAGAGAGTAAAAGTCTAATTTTCTTACTTTTCGTATGGATATTGAATGTTTGAATCAGCTGTATGTAAAGTGGACCTCTAGAAAATAGCTACTTGGTTTTGATACAATGTCTCGGCTCATTTGTTTTCATAAAGTCTTTTATGGTCATTTTATCTACCACGTTTCCCTATTTTAATTAAAACTCCCATATTCTGTAAATATTGCATAAACTTGCTCTAATGTTTTAGGAATTCGGATAAGCCTCTTTGTTAAGCCAGATAACGTCACTTTTACCATGTTATTAAGCCCAGTCTCCCTCCAATCACTGCATATTTGGTACGCTTGCGCTTGTGTACGATGCCAGAATACAATTCCAAGAACACGTTAGAACTCTACATGGTTCTAAAATTTCAGTATACAAAGGAAATGTAAAAACGAAGGTAAAGTATCGTAGAGACACAGCAAAATGAACGCAGACGCAATTTTCTTTTAATTTCTTTTTATATAGTGTGGTAAGTCAAATGATACTTTCTGGAAAACAATAATTAAATGTAAAAATACGAAACAATATTGTTACATGTAATAAAAATCTTGACTTATGCTTCTCCGCTTTTGTCTTTTACTTAACTCCATCCACAAAAAAGCAAATTCTTATCAATTACTTGAACCATCCGAGATATCCACCGGACGTATATCGAAGACTTCAATCTGTATCCACATGTCAAACTGTGGCATGTTTGGGAAGCTGTGACATAAAGTTAATATTCCCACCGTTACGTTTATGTCTATACTAAATCAAGCCATATCAGGAACCAGGGTGCGTGTCTGTACTAATATTGTCTCCCTCTGTACAGATAGTCAAAAAATTACACATGGAGAATCATTTTCTGTAAAGATGAAGTACAGCGAATCGCAAATTGCTCGTGGAATAAAATTGACTGCAAAAAAAAAAATCCAAAAATAATAGAAAACAACGTTTAGATAATGCAAAATCGATTATAGTATGTTTGAATAACAAAAAAGTGCTACGTTAAAAAATATAAATAATTTATTCGTTATGCAAAAGGAAAAACAAAAACATTCACATGTACAGAACTGTAGCAATTGAACTTGGTTCGGTCCCCTATTTCGTAATCAAGTACACAATCGTTTGAATAATTTTTCGTCCATTCTCGTGATGTAACAAGTTCAAGCATGGATCTCGTATTTTCTCCTCCAACAGTTTAATCAACTCCACCCGTAAACACTGTATCATCTCGGCTGTTTCGTGGTTGTGTGCCTTGAGTATAATCCATCCATCTTCGAGAAGTACTAGGAAATCACCACCATGTAGCTCAATACGTAAGTCACTGCCGGCAAAGAGTACCAATGGAACGAGCGGTACCATTGAACATTCCCTGATGTAGATTTTTGAAGTTTTCACCTTCTCTTGGAATACCAAAAATGGAGATTGATAGGTTGCTACTTCGGAGTTGATCGATGATGGATGGATGGAAACATAGCCATCTAAGCGTGTCTTAAAGCGAAGTTCTTTGGCGTTAGCGATTCTTGGCATTGCTCCTCCAGCAGTTTGAATGTAGGTCTTCTCCGGGGTGAGAATTTTCACGATATTAGGATAGAGAGCAGCACAGAGGAGGGAGATGAGAAGGCGATTGTTCTCGCCATTTATATTGATTTCTTGGCCTGGAACGTGGCAAAGTTAAGTACTTGTGTCATCAAGGGGAAAAACTATGAGCCACTTACCAGTCAACTGGAGTATGGTGTCGTCGGCATTTTTACGTTTCCGCGGTACGTCGGTAGGTACAAAACCGATAGAGACAAGTAACTCTAGGAACTGGTATTTTACTTCAGATATAGTCTGCAGTGTTTTTAACGAGAGGTAGTTCTCATCAGCGTAGATTCGACTAGCAAGGCGACTTCGTTTAGAGACATCTAGCCATTTCTGAAAAGAAAACGAAGAAATATTTCTGTTAAACCAAGTTTATATAACAAAAAAATCATATACGAATAGTCTAAACGGTCAAGCATGATAAGACCCGACCAGAAGTCGAGTAAACGGCAAAAGAAAACAGCTTGAATCTCGTGGATGGCGTTTAATAGTCTCGGAATCGAACCAAACGAAGAGTCGGACCAGGATAAAGTTAAAATACAAAGGTCTAGGGTCTAGGTTCACGTAAAAGCTTACCTTATAAGCCAGCAGACAAGTCAAATGATCGCTATTGCAGATGGCAAACTCCCTCTTCTTTTTGTCGGCTTCGTTCCTTTTGCTAAACGGCGACACAAATGGCGATTTATGACTCAAACAGGCAGCAATTGTTAGCACACTATCCAAACATTGGAATATCGCTCCGAATAACATCAGCTTTCCTATCCGAACATCCACAGGCAGTGCAGACAAATGATGACCCAATGCAGTCAAACCATGCTCTTCATCAAGTGCACCCACGTCCTGTAATCGCGTCACAGCCGATATGATACTATCCTCAGTTGGGGGCTCCAGTGTTTGGCCTACAAACATATGTAATCCATTACCATCGATGGAGGTCTCTTAAATTATGATTACTTACCCAAAACTTCGACCACCTTGTACCCATCGAAGTTGGGTAGAGTTTTGATCCGCAACACCAACTGTTCTAGTGGAACTCTATGTATCTCCGGTACTGGTTGACTAAGAATGTTATTTCTAAATCTATGTCCAGTAAACAGATGTATACACACGCCAGGCATAACGCGACCAGCGCGTCCTTTTCTTTGCATTGCATTGGCACGTGACTCCCACACTAAGTCCAGTGATTCCATATTTCGGTCAGAATCGAATCGTTTCTCCTTCATTAAACCACAATCAATGACGAACACACAATCATCTATGGTCACTGAAGTCTCAGCAATATTGGTGCTGAGGACGATTTTTCGTTTTCCCTGCGGAGCTGGACGAAAGACCAGGGTTTGCTCCTCGCTAGAGAGGGTCGAATGCAACGGCACGAGGAGGAATTTTCCAGACCTACAAACATATATTCAATCATATATGAGTCACTCTTTAAAAATGATTTACTTGCGACTTACTTTGGACCGAACATTCGACTATCACAGAGCGCCTCATGCACGCTTTGAATTTCCTGTAGCCCAGGAAGGAATATTAATATCGAACCTTCTCTCGGCCATTCGTGTTCACCTTCGACAATATACTTCAGCACGGATTCAATCAGCTCCGGGTTGATTTTCATCGGTTCTGTCAAGTATATCGTTTTGCATGTCGTTTTGGAGTATTCTGGAAACACAATAAATAATTTTAAGGTACTGTCAGTGATGCATTCCAATACTCACCATTGTAACGAGCATATAGACCAGCCAAATTCAAATTTTCGTCCTTGATATTCTTTGGCGGCGGTTCAAGCGATGACTGAACGTCCGAGTACTCCAGTTCCCTCATTAACTCTTCTTCCTCTTTTCTCTTTATCTTTCGACAGAACTCCGAATCACATTCCATCACATAGTCGCTCATGTCCAAAATGTCCTCTAGGAACAACTGCTGTACAGGGAATGTCCTTCCCGGAATGTTTAATACCGGTACGCCTCCAAAATAATCAGAGAACAGATTAGCATTTAACGTAGCGGACATAAGAATAACTTTCAAATCCTTTCGTTGCCTTAGTATTCCTTTCAGAATCAACAGCAAGAAATCAGACTCTTCGCTTCGTTCATGCACTTCGTCAACTATAACGTGAGTTACGGCAGATAGTACGGGATCAGAGGCAAGGCGTCTTAGCAAAATCCCCGTCGTACAGAAGGTCAAACGTGTAGATGAGGAGATTTTATTCTCGAGTCGAATCTGGTATCCTATAGTTTGGCCTACTCGTTCGGCCCTCTCGTCCGCAACACGTTCTGCCACTCCTATTGCCGACAGCCTCCTCGGTTGAGTGCAAACTATTTCTACATGCGGAGGTTTCTGACTTTTCTCCAGTTTTGAGGATTCAAACAGCCAATTGTCTAAAATAAATTGAGGCACTTGAGTACTCTTACCGCAACCAGTCTCTCCAGAGACTACAAGCACTTGACTCGAAGTGAGCAGATCCAGAATTTCTGTCATCTTAGCAAAAGCAGGTAAGTTCTTCCTCCCAGTCAACATCTTTCGATATTTCTCATTGGTTTGCCGTTCCATGAATTTCTTTATCAACGCCCGATCTTCACGAAGAATTTGGTCAGCGGTGAGATTGGACCCTTCAGACTTTCCTAACTGACCCCGTTCGTAGTGGGTTGGCAGTGGTTCGGAAGGACCTCCGTTGTGTCCGTTCGCGGTGGGAATTTCTTGATGGAACAACGATTTATCTGGATCAAGGAACGGCTCACGGTCATCTTTTATCCTGTTTGACATACTCTCATCCATTTGGAGCTGCTCACTAATGCTATACACACATGGCATTCCATCTTCTGTAAAAATTCTCGCTTCTCTGTACAATTTACGGGATATCTTTAAAAGAACTTGTCGCGGAATGTCATGGCAAGTGGTTTTCACAAACACGAATGGCGCTTCATAAGGATATTTGATTCCAGCTGGGAATCTAACCTCTAGATAGAACCACTTTTCACTGTCCTCATCTGGTCCAATAATCGTCCTTTCTTTGCTCTTATCTATGTCATCCGATATATGTGAAAACCGACAGTTCGTTCCAAACTTACACTGTCCTTTCGCAAAATTTCTGCACTTTGGTTTCCCCTTTGGATCTTTCGCCTTGGAGGCGTTTGTTGATTGCGATTCTTTCTTCTTTTTTTCCTCCGAGGGACTGTGTGCCAGCAAGTGATCAATTTTAAATTTTAAACTCCAGATGTGATTTTTTTCTTTTTCCTCGAATGACTTTTCGTATATTGATTCCAGCGCAAGTTTTTCATCCACGCGCATCTCCAGCAGCGATTCTTCGTCGAGTTCAGGAACATCGACATTGTCACCTGGGTTGGGAATCCCCATATACTTGGTGAACAGCAAATTTAGTGCCTCATCACTATGCCACTCGCAGTGCTCCAAAGCCTCGATACAATGAGACGTAGGAAAACCGTAGTTTTCCAGCTTTGTAATGGAAAAACGCTGCAATCTGTCCAAGGGGTCGTCAACATTGCTTTCTGGCACTGAGTAGTTTGTAACACTTTGAACTATTAGTGTACCACGGTCCTCCCAATAGGATTTCTTCATTTTTGTCCCCCGATCTTTGTACTTCGACGGATCATCTAGTTTAAAGTCGTCCCCATGAATTGAGCGCAGCGTTTCCATTATCATTTTCTGTGATTCATCCCCAAGCCGGAGTACCTGGAGTTCAGTCTTCAATGTGACTTTAGACGGTGGTGGTTCAATTGGCGTATTTCTGAGAATGATGTGAGGTAAGTGTATGGTTAACGCATGTGGAATCGTATTGGACTTACGTGGATCTTGGGTCGGAAATTGGTCGAAGGAAACAATCCTCGATGAGTTTTTGCGACGTGTCATCCATAGCAAGGTTGTGGAAGAATTAACAGAAAGTTTAGGCCGAGTTGGAGTATTGTGAAATGGAGGGATGTAGATAAAATAAATGAAATAGATAAAAACCTAGAGAATTACACCAGCGACTGAAAGTCACACAGATGATTTTGACACTTGCACACAGATTTGGGTTTGACAGTTCACCTGTTGATGTTGCTGTCACTGTCAGTCGAAATGTCGAAAACTTCGGAAGTGCAATGGGTGGAAACACAATCACTGGAAAAAAAAGTTTTGACGGTAATAGGTAATACAATAAAAACATGAAAAGTACCTAATTATTATAGAGGTTAGTGGTTTGTGATTTCTTGAGATTTACTTAATTTATTTAAAAGAAAACTCTTGTGTACGGGTGTTGAAAAGGAACGGGGTCGCACAACACAGCTTTTCTGTAAATATTTCACAGAGGGCAATATATTGCCTTATTTATGTATTGCGTAAACCTATTCACGTTATTTTTATTAAAATTGGATTCAAAATCATGGGAATGAAAGTCCAAAATAAATTGAATTGAAAAGGGAATATCGTAACTAAAGAACTAACCAATTATGTATGTATGTATATGCATATGCATTTGGTAGGTCGTAGGATGAATTTTTATATTTCATACGAGAAGGCCTAATTTATCTACATATGTCGAGGATGTGAAGATAACAGAGACAACGAGGATACCACACACTCTTCCTGTCACAGTCCAGGTTTCGTACACCTTAGTCTCGGAGGACACTCTTTTAAAACCTGGAAGAAATATCCACTAGACCAGTGCACGCCATCTAGAACTACATCAAATCAAGTGCATTTAATGTTTTACCGATAAAAACATACTTTACATGCAAAAAACTGTACTTCAGATGTAGGTAAACATATTTAATTTCCGGGTCAGGAGACTGATGCATCAGCTATATATAGTTCCAGTTACCTTCACTCTAAAATAAGTCTATCACAACCGTTATACAAAATAAATTACTTTATTACATACTTTTAGTCTACAACAACAACAAAAACAAAACACATGCCTTTTTAAAGTACTTTATCAACTAAATTAATTATCTAACATGAGTTCAATGTGAGGAGGAGAAAGATATAAATATCATCTACTTTGTTCTCTTTTGCATTACTGGGCGTTACTTTACGAAAAAAAACTCCGCCTGCGGATGTTCAGAATACATTCGTAAGCCCGTTTTAACTAATTTTTATAATACTGGACTTTTAGCTACTTCTAGTTCCGAATTAAAAGTGAAATGACTACTTGGCATCCTTTTGCTCGCTGTTCTTGCGCTGCGCTTGGGATATCTGAACAATCCGTGATAATGGAGAATGAGTACTACTGCTACTGGTTGGCGCCGTTGTTCTACTACCTCCACTCGATCCCGGTTTTGATGAAGAATTCGATCCACGATTCGCTGACGACGCAGGGACGTCATTTGTCTCTCTGGCAAGAGGTGATGGCCTTAGAGAGAGTCTTCTCTGTAAGGCAGTCTGGGCAGCATTTTGACTGCTGCTACCACTGGAAGAGCCACCCGTCAAGGCACTGGGTATTGGTGGCGGTGGCGGAGCCATTCCTGGGGGAGTTTGTAGATTTGTAGGACGGACACTGAAACGTCGCTTAAATTTCGGTGACTCCTTTTCGCTATAAATTGGTGGTGGATCACTATGATCCACTAGCACCCCTGATGGACGACGACGCGTCAAGATGCTGGTTGCCGTACTTTGATTTGAAGCAGGACCGACAATTGTTGAGCGACGTGAGTATAAACGATTACCGGATGTTGATGGCTGGTCATCTGAATTGAAAATGGAGAATATGGGTGGAAGAGTTGGTGGGGCGAGTCCTGCTGTACCAAGTTTTCGCTTTTTCTTATCGTTTGCGTTCTCTTCCACAGGCTGTTGCAGTACGGCTTGAGTATGCATCACCTCAAGAGCTCGGATCAAATCAGCGATTGTGGTATTCTCGAGAATTTCTTGATTGGCGTCTTCATCTGTACCTGAGAAGTGACTTGGGCGACGACTTGCTGCACCGCGATTCCGAGCAGCTGGATCCGTAAAAAGACTACCACGACGATTAGTGCCTGGCCCTCCAGGGAACATACTGCCCCTACGCATATTAGGGTTCTGAGTGAATAGGCTTTCACGTCGCTTTCTACCTCCAATGACTGGCGGTGGGAATACTGGAAGGACATGCCTTGGATACGATTCTTGTCGTGGATCCACATCGAACATAGTATTTCGACGATTCATCAGAGAAGACGCATTAGGCCCCCCATTAGCGAACATATTCTGAATGTCATTTGGACCACCACGTCTTTTCTTGATATCAGAGTGCCCAACGTTAATTGTGCTGTAATGTCCATTGTTGAATGAATCAGGCACCTCGGGCACGCTGGTAATCGAAAACTTTCTGTCCATCGCTCCATTCTTATCGATCAGACCCTGAGAGGAACGTTTTTTGAAGGGAATTAACTTCTTGAAGAACTGTTTGCCTCCGTCTGGCATCGAGAACTTCCTGCGTTGTTTACTAGTACCAGCTTCATCGTTATCAATGTCAACAACCACACCTGGGTGTTCCAAAGGAGTAGGGAATGCAGACTTATAGTAGTTCTCACGTGCTTGACGATTTCTAAAGCGAACGTTGATAGCTTCCTGAATCTGGTTATTATCTCCACTCCATGTCCATTCATTCGTTCCTGGACGCACTGCTGTCCTTGGATTCAAGTTAAAGTCAGAGAAAGCTCGACCTCGTTGTGGTATTCCATCCATACCCGGTGGTGGGAATGACCATTCACTGGACAAAATTTGAGAGTCACTGAAACCATGATAGCCACCTTGCATTCCAGATGAAGCGAGTGTCATCTCATCTTCTGGTGGCCTTATGCTCGCCAGTGCAGAGACTACTTGGGCTAGAAGATCTGTCGTCTGCTTGAAGCTCTCAGCTGTTTCAAATGTTTTCTGTTTGTCAATGTTGCTTAGTTCGGTATCGGAAGATGTTCTAAATGGTGGTGTGCCACTAATGCGATTATCTATCACACCATAACATTCGGAGAAAGCACGCTTTCTACTAATCACTGGTGGATCCACACGGTACATCGTTAGATCAGGACATGATATTGAGCGTTTTTCCGTGAAGTACAACGGCTCGTTGTAAACGGGCTATGAATAACAGAAAACCAAAAGAAAAAAAACACAAATTAGAATCAATCCACACACTTTTTAAAAAAAATTTAATAAAAACTTCAAAAACTAATATGCAAGTCAATATTCGACACGTTTGTAACAGTTTCCGCTTTCGTATAGGCTAATCCTTAACTACTTACTTGCCTTTTTGCGATTTTTCTTTCGACAAATCTATACAATCCAATGAAAAACAAAAAAAAAAGAAGCGAATCAATGAAAATGCGTTTTTATACTTTAATGGCCCCTAGTAATCGCAAATCGAATAGTTAATGTGGAAGTGAGATTAAATTTGTTTATTACTAAGGGCCAATATATTTAACCAATTGCTGTGCAGTTGCTAAATCAAATTTACTGTGCGAATATTGATGTGCATATTGTGTGATTTAAGACGACTTCTATGTTTTCAACGTAAACTCGCTTAAGAAGGTGCATATCCTTAATTTCAACTTAATACGTATTTACCAGTTCAGTTCTACTTTCAGTGATTTGCGTTAAATAGAAAAAGACAAATGGAAAAATATTCAATATATAAGCATAGGTATGTAATTATTTTTTTGTATTTATTAGTTAAATTAAAATATACATAAATGCCAGGCATGCTCAATTATAACTCACGAAGATCTTTGGTCTACCGAAATCATATAAAAACATAGACATACTATGTATGTTATGGTTGGATATATAAATCAAATATTTATAGAATGGTATGGTGCACATAAGATTGCCATTCTTTCGAAGATAAAATTCGATTCATTCAAAACCTCTAACCTTATTTGAAATTATTTAAGTCAATTGTCCAGCTTGATTTTTACGTAGCTCTAAATGGGGCAATGGAAGCCGTGGCTCAGTGGTTAGTGCGTTGGACTATGGAGCAAGGGGTTCGAGGTTTGAACCTTAAGTTCGGAGAACACCTAAAAGTTTTTTCACGGCCCCACCTCTCGCGGACGTCTGACAAACATCCGAGAGTACAACTGTCCTGAGAAAGCTTCTCAAATAACAATCTACCCTTCGGATACGGCATTAAACAGTAGGCCCCCTCCATTCATGTAAAGAATATAACACGCACAACACGAATGGTTGTGAGAAGCTAGGCCCTGGGTCCCATCGACCTGTTGCGCCATTATATTTATTTTTTAAATGGGGAATCCAGAATCATGACGATTATGCTCAATATCTAAGAAAGTAACACAAAACAGCACGATTTCTCTAAGCAATTCAAAATAATTGTGTTTAGTCAGCAAAAACGTGTTCCAAATCCTTCTTCTTAGCCGTTTTTGCTAAACATAGTATTATTAAATAACAAATACTAATCTGTCTGCTGAGTATATTTTCGAATATTAAATTAGAATCAGCAAAACTGGCATTCAGTGCAAATGACTAAGAGACAACCTTCAGGTAGTTATGGAGGTTATCTGTATACTTAATTTCAGTAATAAATTATTCTAATTTCATTACGAACGTTAAACGAAGGCAGTTACTAAGAAAGAGATTAGTTATCATTTCTAGAATTAGGACATCATTTTTGAATATAAATGATTTGAAATGGAACGTCTTCAAGTAGTCTCCCTTTATTTGGATATTTATAGTTACTAAATCGGCATGGATATTCCTTTCTTAAAAGCTTTAGATTTAGAAAACATTCTTCTGCCATCATTTAACCTAGGTATGGTTAGATTGTGGTGGCTGTCAGTACCTGGATAGCGCTGATGTTCTGTATGTATCACTGTTATAAGTCACTCAAAGGACCAATTGAAGTGGTAGAAGCTTTCATGAAACAGATTATTCTTGGGCCAGGTGTCCAAGGCAGTAGTAGAAAAACTACTAAAAAAGTAGAGAATCTAGAGCAGTTTAACAATTTCAAACAAATAATTTACAGGAATAATAATTCAAGTCAAGCCCGTGGCAAAAATTAAAACAAAAATAAAATATGTTACAAATGCAAATTTAACTTTTCTGTTAGATGAAGACGAAGATTCCTGTTCTATTTGGAGCGGTAAATTGAGCACGCTAGACAATTATGAAAGAAAATAAAAGATAAATAAAATATTTAATAAAAATTTAGAAACACTCAATAAAATATATTTAACTTAGTTATCCATACATATGTAAGTACGTATGTGTATTTATAATTCTGCAATGTTTCCACTTCTCCCAAGAACAATGCTAATTATTTATACGACGTAAAACAAAACCATTGTCGTCTGTATTAATTATAATTGCTATGCCTCCACTCATCCCAAGGACACAGCGAAAATTAAATTTGTCAATTTTGCCAGGATTAACACTTTAATTTTAAGTTATTTCGACGATATAAAACAAAACCTTAATCGTCTATGTTATTCATTTGCTGTGTTTTCTATTATCCCAAGAACACAGCAAATCTATTTGGTTAGTTATAGTAGTTTTAGTTAGTTATAATATTTAGACGGAAAATAATACCTTAAGTCGTCTATAGTGTGTTATAGTAAAATGCTTTCTTATAAAACAAATCAAATTAAATTTAAACAATTCACCCACCTTAAACTTCATAATATACAGCTCGTTCAGAATTCTCCTCAAGTAACCAACATCCTTAGTAACACCATTCCAAATTCGATTTTGTGTCGCTTTAATATTCTCGGAAAGTTGGTATTCCAACATGGATAGCTTTTTACTACGCAGACCTCTGAAAATTGTGAACTTATGTCAATCTCGTGGACATTCTTAATGTTGGTAAATTCCATCAAAAAAACAAAGAGAAATTCAATCACATTCAACTTACTTGCTAATGAATGTAAAAATCATGACTAGGTATCCCAACGAGAATATGAACCAAACAATGATGAAGATTTGATAGACGATAAACCATCCTCCAAACTCACGGGGCTACAAAATTGAATACAAAAAACTCTGATAGTATGTATCTGTACAAACAATTTAAAAATTAATTACCTGTTGAGGTTGGAATGTCGGCACAAAGTCTCCAAAACCAATCGTTGTCATCGTAACATATGAATAATAGACCGATGTCAGAAATGACCAACTTTCAAAATACGAAAATATAAACGACGGCAATACGATGAAAACTGTTATGCCTGGAACCAGAGCTATGCACACAGTCGCAAATAGACCCAATTGAGGAGGCACATATCGTATGTCATTGGACATTTTGTACTTTTTGTAACGTCTGTAGATCGACGTAAACTGAAAGTACATTGGGGTTAGTAAAATTTAAGAAAGGAATATGATTGAACCAACTTACCGTCTTGCTAAAGTATTCACCCAAACCAGAGAAAAGAATACCATTGATCGGAATACCGATCAGAGAATACGCAATCATTATCATTCGGCCAAGCGTTGTTGTGGGTGCTAAGTTACCATAGCCCACTGTTGAGAGAACAGTGAAGGAAAAGAAGAATGCATGGTAAAATGTCCAAGTGTAGGGATCCTCAAATTGATCTGTTGTATAGTTGGTCACCGGCTTGCCACAGTAGCTGGTGATCTTCTCAAGAACAGTATTCTGAGCTGTTTCATTTTTACTTGACAGCTGATCGACTAGGTATTCTGCGAAGATAAAGAAATTGTGATGATTTAAAAAAAATTGTCCTGCACAATGAAGGATGTATGTATTGTAAACATTGTAAACAAAACAATGGTTTTTGTACAGAGGTAATGGCCTACCCAGTACTTACAGACATCATCCTATCGTCTTGTTTCAACTCAACTCTAAACAAAAGACGTAGACACTATACGGATACATTAGGTCTGTTCGCGTACTTTCTGCACCAAAATTCGTAGATTGTGAAATTTCAAGGAGTGAGGGTAAAATTCTCTCAGAGAGTGGTAAAATCACAAAAAAGTAAACGAACGCGAAAACTACGAAATTCACCCACTTTTTAGACGTCAAAAGCAAATGTATGTAAATACACAAACAACAAACAATTTCTTACAGGTATCTGACAGATTTGACAGATTCCTTTAATCAGTGCAAAGAAATTTCCTGCACTAAAATCTGTTGCCTGGGGAAATTTATTACTCTCTCGTAAGCGCTCTTTTCTCTTCTTAATGGACTCTGACATCTGAAGTCAAAGACCTCGACTACGCCGACGACATATGCCTGCTGTCACATAGAATTATGGACCTCCACCAAATGACAACAAACGTGGAGAGAGAGGCAGACGTCGTTGGGCTGAAAATTAACTAAAAAGGTTAGCCTAGGACCTAGCTCATCAGCTCAGGTATGCATTGCTGGACAAACGGTTGAGAGAGTTGAGAGTTTTCAATACCTTGGGAGTATTGTCTCAACCGATGGCGGAACCGAACTGGATGTAACCACCCGAATAGGCAAACCAAAATCTGCGTTTGGGATGCTATCCACAGTTTTGGCGTAGCAATGCGATTAGCTTAACCACCAAGCTACGACTGTTCCGTTCCAATGGTGCTTACGTTATATCTTTAGGATTTTCTGGCCAAACCGTATCTCTAACGAGCAACTCTATCAGAGAACGCGCCATGAACCTATAGGCACAACAATACAACGACGAAAGTGGCAGTGGATTGGACATACTCTCCGAAAGGGTGACAGGTCCATAGCAAACCACGCGATGCAATATAACCCGCTTACTCAGGATGGTAGGATACGCGGCGGTCCTAGGAGTACGTAGCGCAGAACACTTGAGAAGCAGCAAACGATGGTGCGTAGGCATTGTCGAGGACCCACAAGGGGATACAGGTCTTAAGTAAGTAAGTAAGCGCTCTCTTCTACGAAAAACTACGAAACTTTTGCGTACTGGAACAGAATTTGGTGACTCTTCGTAGATTTTCGTGAAAAATTGTTGTTTTGGGAGAGTACGCGAACACCCCTATTTTTCGGAACTAGACCTTTGTACACTGAACAAGTCCCCGAATTTTTAAAAATTTGAAATAGTACATTCGTCGGTTTTACGCATGTAAAAACCTTAGAACGGCGATTTTAGTAGTCAAACATCATTATTGTATGGTAAACCAGTCTCATATGTACAGTCATTTATAAGAGAAAGGATGTCAGGACATTGGGACCTATGGAAAGACCAACAAAGTAGCCGTGCATATAGTGTAACGTTTACAATGCAACAAAACGCTTTCGAATCAAATCCAATACGATTACACTACTAATTGTAACTACTTGAACACAAATTCAATTTAATCATCTTCAAAAGAAAGAATAAAATTATGCAATATCGTCTAACAAACTCAGTGTGCTGACGTACACTTTTCACTTATCAAAGTGAGAAACATCAACCCAAAGATCTACTACAATTCAGACTATCAGACAGACCACGACAACCCCACGATGCAATGAAGCGTTAACCCACATATTCAATAGACATTTCAAAAGGCAAACAAAAATATCGCACTCCACGATCATGATAGTAGACATCCGGAATCATCAGCCGCCAGCATTCCCCTCGAGATGTGTAACAAATGGTAAATTAAATTGCCTACGATTGCCATTTCTATTGGCGAAGGTGATAGATTAGGGAAATGCTAGACAGACGATCCCGATTAACTTTTTTTTTTTTTTTTTTATTTTGCACGGAAGACACTTATTGTTCATCCGATGCAAGGTGCGGTCTAATTTCGATGGGAGATAGTGTCAATCAATGTTCATCAAGTTCGAGGTCGTTCAAAATGCAACAATAGCTACAAATGTTCTATTGATTACGATAGCATTCTTTTGGATAAAGTCCACATACATATGTACTTACATATGTACACAAGTACGTTTGTACGAATATTAAAAGCAACCATTTTTACTTTATAACCAACAAAACGCGGTAAAGCACGTTCTTCTTTAAAGAGCCACTTTTGGTAACTTTGCGCCTACTCATTACATTACTTAGTAAATTGATGATAATCGTTTGAACCAACAATTTAAAAATAATTTTTTTTTTTGTAGTCAGTAATTCAAATTCTATGCAAATGCAGAATTATCTACACATGAACGTATGTAGATACATATGTACATGTATCCAAAATAGATCCAATACACTTTGGCTTTAGAAGCTTATTCTGGGGTTTCAAAGATTTCGTTTAAAATTCAGTTAGCTGTTTTATAATAATAAAGTTAAGTTGGCCAAGGTGGTTATATGTATGTATAAGACAAGGGCACACTTTTTGCCAAAAATTTCAGTTTTGTTGACTGAGTTTGGTGAATGCGAGGGTTCTTGTTTAGATAGAACTTAATCTATCCAAAATTATCATTTGGATTCTCTTTTTGAGATGTCTTCTGATCATAATTATGTATACTCTAGAATGTGACCTAATTCTAAGATAGGAGAGTACTGAGACAAAGAATATTTTCGTAATCAATAACTTTTTCCATAATTCTTAAGTAGACTACACACTTGTTGACTTTAGATACTAGTCTTGCTTCATGTGGCAACTGACAGTGTGTAGTCTACTTTAGAAAGAAATAATGGTTTTGAATTTGCTTTAAAATCTGGAACCTAGAGGGAAGTAAGGAAATCTAGACCATTTGCAGATATTCCTGTCCCACCTGGAGGTTTGTAGGCTTGCTTGTAATAGATCACCAACAGTCTACTTCAGGATTCTAATACCATAGCTGTGATCCTTTGAAGCATTAACCAATTCGGTATGTTCTCATCTTTCATTTCATTATTTGAATGCCCAACTAGATATTACAATATGAAAAACCAGGATCTGAAACTGTCTTATCAGTTTTCTGGGTGCATGCGAAAGGAGGCGTATTCGACTCTAACAAACAAGTAGACATATTTAGTACTGAAGATTTGTTGACAACCTGGTTCCTCAATGTAGACAATAGCTTAGCCTCTCATTTTATTGGTGAGTTTAGCAGATGTTGCAGAGGTATTTAGTGTTTATAGCATCCTTTCTGAGAGAGTTGACAAATGAAGGATCATACCTGATGAAGGAAACACAGCATTCTGATTTTTAATAATGTAGCGGGTGGACCGCAGGAAGGTATCTAGCAGTGGGATTTTCGTCCAATTAAATGGTCTAATCTTTAAGTACCATACCATACGTTCACTATACACTAATCATTGATAATCATAATTGGATGAAATATTATCCTCATAAATGAAATTCTTTTTCCTTTACTAGAGTTTATTTTCTTGAACTAACAGTTTTGAACTGAATGACAAAAAACTCGACCGATCCCAAAAGTCAAGAACCCCCAAAAACCAGTTTAAGTATCGAAACAGTGAACTTGGGTATCGAAACTAGGAAATCCACCAAATTTTATAGATTTGTCCAACGTTATTAAATGGTACGAGTGAGGTGGCCATTCAGCCGAACCATATCTCGAGATCACATAATTACCGAACTTTTCCTTCAGTAGATCAATTGCTTCACCAGCTGTGTGGCATATGACCCCATCTTGTTGGAACCATATATCGCTGACGTCAAGTTTTTCAAATTATGACTAAAAATAATGTTGGCATAATGACAAACTCCATTGACCGTAACATGATGATCATTTTCATTGACGAAAAATGACGGTCCAATCACATCTTCGGCATGGAATACATCGAGGTCACTTTCTGTGGATGCAATAGAGTCTCTTGAAGAACATATGGATTTGTTGCTGTCCAACAACATATATTTTTTTTTCATTAAGACAAAAATGATTTTTTCGATGATATTCAGGATTTTCTTCAAAGTTATGCAGAGCCTAAATAATCGGAGAAGTTTCGGCACTTCTAAGTTCTTCAGTTCTTGAATGAATTTGATCATGAAATGGTGTAGGACAAGATCGTTACCTGTCCCTGAAGCATTTACAACTGCGATATTTTCACCACTTCGACCGTTACTTTGTCTCACTGAAACATTCGATATTGAATATGTTGACTCGAAATTATCCACTTCGCCATAACGAAAACGTAAAACTTGATTGACATTTGACGTTGACAGATCATAAATTAAATTTAAGGATGCTATTTGTATTGACACACAATAGCTCTGTTCGCGTACTTTCTGCACCAAAATACGTAGATTGTAAAATTTCATGGAGTGGGGTTAAAATTCTCTCAGAGAGTGGTAAAATCACAAAAAAGTAAACGAACGCGAAAGTTACGAAATTCGTCCACTTTTTAGAGGTCAAAAGCAAATGCGTGCACATACACAAACAACAAAAAATTTCTTACTGGTATCTGACAGATTTGACAGATTTCGTAAATCAGTGCAAAGAAATTTCCTGCACTAAAATTCGTTGCATGGGGATATATTTTACTCTCTCGTGAGCGCTCTCTTCTACGAAAATCTACGAAACTTTTGCGAACAGGATTTGGTGACTTTTCGTAGATTTTCGTGAAAATTCGTTGTTTTGGGAGAGTAAGCATACAGACCTAAAGTTGTTATGTCCCTATGCTTATTTTCAGTTTTTGTTCTATTTGGTGTGGGAACATATTATATATCTGAATATCAATACTTTATAGACATTTATCATATCATATTTCTCATGTCTGATTTTCATAAAATATGACGTTTTAGTAACGCTCACGTTTTGTTGTTTAAAGCGGTCCCATTCTCTGATATTATTCCCATACTCTTATAGTTTTTTTGATTTTAATTTGAATGCAAAAACTAAGAGAACAAACCTAATCATACGTCCTTTATAAAAAAGTGTCACTTGAATTGACATTTCACTGAGACTTTTAAATAATAAAAGTAAACCATATCTCAATCTCGCAATACTAGGTGCTTCTTTGCCAATCTACGCTCCGTTGCTTGTATTCGTTTATTTCGTAGTGTACAATCTATATGAAGACGATGAAATCAATGGCATTATCTAAATTATTGAATTTTACAATTATCTCGACGATGTTTACACACTTCATTACACATTATCAGTTGCTTCTCTCAAAAAGCCTATACAATGACAATGTGTTCTAAATCGTTATATGTACATGTACAATATGTATGTAAAAAAGTTTTCCACTGATATTGACTGTCTGCAGTGAAAAAAGTATTTGGATATATTCAAGAATTTATGATTTTGGCATTTCTCGGAATTAAAGTTCAAACCATTGATGAGGTTGTCATTATTGACAGTTGACAATTCAAGAAACGTAAGCTGCAATTCGTTATCAGTTGATGTTTCTATAGAATAAAAGGGGAGTCACAACTTTCTGTGACTCAATGCATGTTTATCGACGTAAAACTTTAAGAAATCTGCCAACATGTACGTAAGAAATACAATTAGGTCTTATTGCTTTTGAAAGACAAATGATTGATACATGGTGTCATCATTATGTAGGTTAAGTTGAAGCAAATCAGTATTATGTTACGAACTTCATGACTTGAGCGAGCGTGAGTTGTCGAAATAAGAGCAGTGTTCATAGGTTCATTCACTGATCTTGTCAATTTGACATTACGTATTTATGTCAATCTATTGTAATTTGCATTTAAGGAGTAGGCATACGAGATAAAGAGGCTTCGAGTAAGACAGAACATATTCGAAATTATCCCCCCACTGTAACTGCCAGAACAAAGCCAAGTTGTTGGTACAAATAACAATGATAATTAATCCTAATTATAAAAATATAAATATATATAATTAAAAAAAAGGAAAATTAACGCAATAATTATGCGCAGCCATTAGGAATCCCCAACACAATGCTGTGAATAGCCAAGATTGTCTTTGCTCTCAACGTTGCGTTTCAGTGTTAATTATGACAACATATATGTATATACATATGCATGGGGATATGTTTGTATATGTGTACGTAACACGAAGTTCTTTTAATTAATATTTTTTGGGGTCGTATACGTAACTTTTGTAAGCACAGTGAATTAAATGATAGTAATAGCGGGGTGTTGATAGTTAAGATAAAACTTTAATTGAAAATATAATGCAGTGTATCAGGTGCTGATATCAGATTCTATGCATCTTATTAAATTTTTATACACAGAGTTTTACACACATAATTACAGACAAGTATATGTATGTACGTAAATGATGAAGTCAGTGACATTAATTAAGTATAGACAATAACTTGGTTTTGGTAATTTTTTAAACTAAATTTGGAGACTTTTTTTGAACATTGTTTTCCTGTCATAGTGCCTAGGTTCAGTAACCGTAAAAACGATGCCTGTTTACTAAAACACTGTCAAAGATCATAATAGTGGTAGCAAAAGATTTAATGCAACAATAACGAACGAAGAGCCACAGCTGCTAATACATTGAGTCTAAAGTCTAAGGTGGAAACCCACAAAAAAAAAAAGTGAGACAACCTAACAAGATAGCACTCTAATCAATTAAGATAAAAATAAAACTTAGCTATTGGAATGACTCATCCCGGCTTACAATAATCTTTTTAAACTTTAGTCAGGTTAACACCGTCCGATAAAATGTACTTTTATATCCATAATACCGATTTGATTGTAGAAATTAAATAATTTGCCACGTGTGCACTTCTAGACCATGTCGGGAAGTCAACTTCTTAAAATATTAATACCATCACTAATTTCGTGCAGAAATTATAAATGCCATCATAGACAAACAAATGTCAAATAAAATCCAAACAAAAGCCAAATTCACGTCTCCGTGACATCGCATTAACACGTCTATCACAAGCAGACCATGTTATTGGTTAATACCGTTAATCAGATTCGAAAACAAATGATATGCCAACAAATTCGCTCGAAACAAAAATCAACAAAATTAAATTTTAAAGTTTATCTCAAGACATTAGAATACCTATCTATCGGATCTTAGACCCGAAATCGAGCTGTCAACCAATGAACTCTAATTTGACAAACAGTTTCGCACGATTTATTGACATGTATAGACCCCGGTAGGGTATTATAAAACCTGTGTAAACAAAGGCGCTATTCAACCATACCGCCATGATTTATATTAGCTTCTATTTTTATCTTTTCCACATCAAAAGCCCAATAAAATATAAACTAATAAAATAATAAATCAGGCTACCGAAAGATTATTTATCACATTTCGTTATATGCATTTAGTGTCCCCGGTTTTAGGGGGTATCACATGCTGCTGAGGCTGAGCTAATGCGATCCCGATTTGAGTAGCTCTCTCATCAAGTGTAAATTTATATCACTAATAGTCAGTTAAATTTGTTGTTGATAGCCAATTAACGAGCTAGTTTACACCTTCTTCGTGTGTGTAAGTCGGATGAGTTTCCAGGGCAAGCGTTTTGCACGATTCAAAGACGGCAGCAATCATTTAGCACTTAGATAATCATGTTTCTTTTAAATCAGATCAGATTTTTGAAGACGGGAATGGGAATTTTTTTCGAAATTTTGTATTCGTGAAAGTTGAAAGCATTTATAATCAAAACAATGCATGAACTCTGTGATATATTTACAGTCAGCTTGGGAACGAGATTCATAAGATTTCATGCACATATTAGGTCTGTTCGCGTACTCTCCCAAAACAAAAGTCACCAAATCCTGTTCGAGTACGCAAAAGTTTCGTAGATTTTCTTAGAAGAGAGCGCTCATGAGAGAGTAAAACATTTCCCCCTGGAAAGGATTTTTGTGCAGGAAATTTCTTTGCACTGATTTGCAATTCTGTCAAATCTGTCAGATACCTGTAAAAAAATTTTTGCTTTTTGTGTATTTGGATGCATTTGCTTTTGACGTCTAAAAAGTGGGTGAATTTCGTAGCTTTCGCATTCGTTTACTTTTTTGTGATTTTACCTCTCTCTGAGCGAATTTTACCCCCACTCCTTGAAATTTCATAGTCTACGAATTTTGGTGCAGAAAGTACTCGAACAGACTTACTACTGACGGGGGAAGCGAAGAAGTAACATGTTGTGTCAATTAAGTTTTAAAATTTTTCGACATTTCCCGGGTATTTGTCGGAGACGTATCATCAAACTGAACACGAAAAATGTCAACAAAAAAATGTAGGCCGTTAGTCCTGTGTGGACAGGGTATAGAAATGACGGTGTTTTAGGGATTAGCTGCCTGATCAGTGTTATTTACATTTTGGAGACTTTACCCAGTTCAGGTTCAAAACAGATCACGTGGAACTGTGCACAAAATTGACAAGCCTATTTGAAAGGCTGTTATCTTGATCATATGGTGGGCAAAACTGAAAAAACTGAGTAAATAAAAAAACTAGATACCATCAGGCTAATCATATAACAGAATGAAAAATAATGAAGTTAAGGTTACAGTTAGAAAAAACTTAAGTGCGGTTAAGTACAGTGCTTGTCAAAAGAAAGTGGAGATCATTAGATCAGCACAGTACGCCAAAAGATCTCTATTTTTCGCTCTCACACTAAAAAAAAGAATAGGAATTGATCTCCTATTCTTTTTTTTCCTATGTATCCCACGTTGACTGAACAAATACTCAATTTGCAAAACATGTACTTCAATAATACATATTTTCTGCAATAAACATCCCCATTACTGAACAAAGACAAATGACACTGTCCACTTGCATTAAATCACACTCCATCTTCCTCGAGATGTCCGTCCAGCCTGCTCTTCTTTGGAATGGAACTCGAACAAAGAAAAATCATACATCCCTTCCCCATCGTCGTCTTGACCAAATTTGTCGCCATAGAATCAAAAATCATCAGCTCTGCACTTGAATTACTATATCCACGAGGCATTGTCATTAGCTCTATCTGGTCCAGGGTATCACTTTATTGATGGAGACACAAAGAGACACTTGACATACCCCCTTAGAGATTCTCGTCATCGCAGATTTGTTAATTCCTATGTAAATCTCTAAACAGCCATCATCACCCCAATCATCTTGGTCGTTATATTAGGGAATAGTGGAGGGGCTAATCCACAACACACATCAAGACTACAATAACAAGTGAATATGAGTACAGTGCTGGTATCTCAAAGGTTTGCTTGATTTGGTAAATTTGTTTTGGTAATTTTCACTTCCTCGCAATTGGATGTATTCTATATTGTAATGGCATCGGAATGTGTGATGTTCGCGGACGGCTTCTGTACTTCCAGCTAAAGTTTAGGTACTTTTCGGAAACAGATCGATTAATTCATTAAGCTGAATCGGAACAGCTTGAATGCCAGCACTTCCTGGAGCAATGAGTTTATGTCTGTTAGTGGGGTAATGTGAGCAAGTATTTCACAATAAGATTGCTCATAAGAATTGGACATAGAGTTGCAAAGTAGTTGGAAAATTATATAATGAAATTAAATTTACCATAATTAAGGAATTTAAATAATTGCATCGTTATTCGTACATACAATGGATAGGTTAGAGCGACGTGTAGTTCCTTCTTGGGCTATATTTGGAATGTGGTGTTCATACCTGGTGTTGACAGACGCTTTAGAGAACATAATCCGAAAATATATAGCGGAAAGGATCTTGGGAAAATTTGATCCAAAATTCACTACATAAACCATAAAGCATAGTGGATCCAGTATCATGGTTTGGGGATACTTTTCCTGCTATGATGTTGGTGCAGTAAATAGGAATAAAAGTATCTTATTGCTCGTAAATTTACACGTTGAGCCAAAATGTATCACCCTATCGGAAGATGCTATAACTTTTGCAAATGGCGGTAACTGTCAGTTTTGTTTTGATGTTTGCACGTCAGCAAGTCATGAAACGCTATACTCCTCAAGACCGCGGAATATTCAATTTGACTATTTTTTACAGAATAGGTAAATCGTCAGTGACTTTGACTCGAGGGTTTGAGTTCCTGGTCATCCTGCGGCAACTGGTCAAACACTAAGTCGTTTGGTCGCTTGCCTCGAAGAGACTGGAAGAACACGAGACAAATGAGGCGCCGAAAGGACTCGTAGTTAGACTGGTGAGCAACACAGAACCATGATCAACGAGTTTTTATTGCCGTAAATTGATAAACCGGGCCTGGAGCACTGTGCTTTCAACAGGACGGTGGATAGCTTACATCTCGCGTGGATATTTTGAAGTATGCGTTTCCAGTTCATCTAATGTCTTGTTTGGCGATTTTCACTGGGTGAGAAGATCGCCTGATTTGATAGCTTCTTTTTTTTTGGTATTTTAAAGTTACGGGTCTATTAGGCTCATCAACAGACTCTGAAAGCTCTCAAAGAGAATATCCAACAAGAGTACAAGAACCCGAAGTTTCAAGACGATTGAAAATACGGTTATAAAAGTCAACATGAAAAAAAACGTTAAGGTTCAAATAAACATTTAAAAAATTATGAATAATGTTGTTTTGTTTTAAATAAAAGATAAAGAAACCAAGGAAATCAAGATCTACTCATGCAGTCTAGCAATGGAGTCATAAATGCATCTTAAAACACAGCTTTTCGTGCAAAAAAGATCACAAAGTCATAACCAATGATTTTCGAGTTGTTGTAATTTTTAAGATTTTTTGGAAACCTTTAATTTAATCTGTATCTGCTCGAATAACGGGGAAAAAAACAAGCACATACTGTCAAATGAACCTTTAGTTGACACCGCATGAGTATTATAAGTGATAAGTAAATTTAAACTTTTAACAGCAGAGTGCAAGTAAGATCAATCCCCCCAAATACGTAGCATTAAATTGTTTTTAACGTCAATTTTTTGTTTTTTATTCGCAAAAAAATTAATTTATATTTATTACTCACCGTTTATTTCAATTCTTTCTTGCAGTTGTGTTGCACGTTTTTCCTTTTCTAAATTGTGTTCGATGTGATAGTAAATACTTGCGCCAAACATTAAATAAGAGATGTAAAATATCAACAGTAGAATCCATCTTCTCGGGGACATTATACTCCAATGCTAGACAATTAAAATTATAAGAAGGTTAAATAACATCATAAAATAACAAAACAGACACTTAAATATTAATGCTTTAATTCTCAACCTCTCGATTTTAGAACTAAGTATACGGTATCTATAAATTACAAAATTTTCGTAATCATTTACTTTAATAAACACTATAAATGTGTTCCCCTTTGATAAACGTCTAATCGATACAATACCAGGGGTTCTTAGAAAACTGGTAAGCTAACAATAGTTTGTTTTATTACTTTATGGAGAGCCATTTTTTTATGGCATTTTTATGGACTTTTATTTTCTTTTAAATCTGGTATTCAGTGGAATGTTAACCTTTGTAATGTAGGCAATTGGATTTGAGGTTCAGAGCGTTAAGATTTGTTCCAGAAAATTGTCAAATATCCAAAGAAGTTTTCTATGACCGGGTCTTCTTCCATGATTTGTTGGCGTGATCTTTTCTTTTACATTCTACTAGAGTGCAGATAAGGGCATTTTTCTGTAAACGTGATAACATGTCCATTGACTTGAATTGACTTTGAAGTTATTTACTGGACAACTTTGTCATATACATACATATGTATGTATGTATTTGTCGATGCAATAGTGTCTGTAAACAGGTACTCAGACAAACTTATTTCGCCCCTAGACCTGAAGTACACAACTCAAGAGCATTCTTAAGTGAATAATCCCACGTTTTGGGATCCCTTCACCATGTGGCGCTAACAACGAAACAAGTGTTGTTTGACGACAAAAATCTTAAGTACTACAAATGTAATTAAAACAGTATGTATGGCGAAACAAACAAGACTTTTCAGGAAAATAACGACATTTGCAAATAGATAATGAACTCTTGTAGACGAATGAAAACCATTCAAATCACTTAAGACTGGCGTTTTCAGCTCTTCAGAGTCCTTGAATACGCATTGCGGCTGGAGGATTAAGATAGATCCTTACTATAAAGAGACTTTACAACTTTAACATCCAGTATTGGACTGATTTTCTGTTACAACGTTTTTGCAATCGAGGGGTTTCACTGTGAGAATAGCCCAAGATTAATTCGATCTTGGGATAAAGGACATATGTACCTAAGTGCCAGTTCATTCAAGTGAGGGGCGACTTTTAATTGGAAGAACTCAGAGTTAACCCATCTGTGTTCGCAATGACAAGGTGATCTGCTCCCAACTCTTTCCCCTAAATCGAATCTATAAAGATGAAGAGGGCTTTAACAATCTTGAGGTTTGGTGTAAGAATATAAAACTAACTCAGGGATACATGTGTCAACAAACAAGTCAAAGTTTAATGTATCAAACCTATGAAAAGAAAGACGGTTTGAAAGATGACTTAGCAAGGTTATAATCAAACTTAAATTGCAGTTTCATATTTAACACGAGATGTCTATGACATGAATCTGATTATAAATAAAAATAAAGGGCACGACAGGGTCTTACCAGAAATTTTAAGTGTTGTCTATTGATTGAATGTGGAACACCTTGCTTGAGAAGCTTTCTTATGACAGTTGTATTCCCGGATGTTTGCCAGACCCTCGCGAGTGCTGAGGCCGTGAAAGAAATTTTAAGTGTTGTCTAGGGATTGAATGCAGTCCTACGCAAGAAGATTTCTTCGCAACTTACGTACTATCATAATTTTGGAACACCTGGGTTCGGCGTTACACCCGCATAACATCTTCCATGGACGTGCCGAAGGGTGTTTACATTGTCTTTGAAAAGCTCATAGTTCACAGATCTAGATTTTTGTTTTTCTTCTTTAGGATTTAGCAAGTTTTAAGCTCTATAAATTGGAAATCCCTATATAAAGTCAGCGTAGGTTTGAGTATATCAGACAAAGAAATAATTAATGACAGACGTTTCAACTCTTCCTCACATTTAGTTTTTTCCCCTTTCGATTAGAGTGGTAAAAGACCAAAGCTACAAATTTCCATTTACTCCTTTCATACTTTCCGCTTACTGTGTAAATCCGAAGTTAATCCATTCTAATAACTACAACTGTCTACAAATTTGACATATGCGAAATTGAGTCAAAATGCAAATCGCAACAAATACCGTCACTTAGACCTATCATTCCAAATCTATACCATGATCGATAACATTTTTCAACCTATAAATCAAACCCATGCAAATCGATTAGAACGGGATTTCGCTAAGACGTCTAATCACAAGACAGCTTCAATAAATCATGCCTCCCCAAAAATATAATTAAAAAAAAAACAAAATCAAAACTGCCTTATCAATCTCCCGGTTCACTCGGATGTAATCGGAAATTAAATGTCGGCTAAATAGAAGAAAAAAAAACACCGAAAAATCCACCCACCCACTGATGATGTATGACTCTAATTGCCAACGCACAAAAGAAGCGCGGCACACTTAGTCAACCTTCACCAAAAACTCAATGCTTCTTGTCTTAACTGGAAAAATGCTACTACTCATTCGGAACGCGTTTGGCCGCCATTTTACATGGGACTTACAAATGAGACCCTGATTATCTTCTTTTGATAGCTGCAACAAGATTGTTTTTCAATTTTGTAACAAATTTCGATCATTCCGAACCTTGGTTCAAAAAACCGATCCTGATAATGAGTTCGAAACTGTGTTCATCAATAATTAAGCATACGTAAAGAGATCATGATAAAGATCATTGAGATACCGATTAGATAGGTTAATTAAGCAGAATGTAATCGAACAAAAACATTGAGAAGTCTAGACCTAGATCAAGTGTATTTTATGGTTATATTTATTTGTCGAAAATAATGTGTGTGGCGCTAACGTTATAAAAAAAATTGTAGATTAATCTTTATCGATACGACATGGAGTGATTTCAGCAACACCTAGAACGTCATTTGTTTTTCATATTTTGGGATAAATTAAAAGATTTAAGCAATAAGTTTTATTCATACTGATTGGGTTCTGTAGAAAACTGAAAATGCAAATACTTATTACATTCAGTCAGAATGTGAGTCTCACCAAACCCAATTTAATCAATCATCGAAATTTATTTTGTCTCCATCAACTCCATCGACTCAAAACAGGTCGCGCAAAGTGGTAATTTGAGTTTCGGAAACATAAACAAATCACAGACTGCCATACCTGGAGAATATGGTGTGCTTGCTCGATCATATTGCTGAAATGAAAATTCAGCTTTTTTTGGAACAAGCCGTGCTCTGACGCGTTTCATGCACAAATTGTGGCAAACTGATTCGTGAGAGATGGATTTTTGCAACAGAACTCTCAAACTGTAGTGATGAATTTCGAGTAACATTTTCTTCACAAAGTCGATGTTTTCTTTAGTAACTGACGTTGCAGGCAGGAGCGAATGAGGCAAATTTTCAACTACTTCACGATCCTCTTTGGATGCTTTACATTACTCAAATGATCTTGTTCTCGATATTACAAGTCAAGTAACACAAAATATCAAACAAAAAATATTTTTTTCATTACTAAACATCGCCGATAGCACTTGCCCTCGATGAATACCACTTCGAAGACCTGGGCGTCTTGTTAGGAAACGCACCACTCAGTCGTGGTTCGGGGAGCCCGTGCAGTTATCCCAAAGCAACAAACCAACTTTTGCGTTTGTTTTCAGGTAAACTCACTATAGGGGCTCACAATGGATCCGATCAATAGTGATCCGAGGGTTGACTGCACATGCGGCCACCCCGTTCTACTTAACTACCTAATGTTTTTGACTATTGTAAACAAATTAGTCGACAGATCGCGCTCAAACTCAGCGTCAAAATATCACATATGTACATATGTGTGTACCAACATAAGGAAATCATTTAAGGAACCATTAGGTCTTTAAGCGTACTCTCCCAAAACAATGAATTTTCACGAAAATCTACGAAAAGTCACCAAATCCTGTTCGAGTACGCAAAAGTTTCGTAGTTATTCGTAGAAGAGAGCGCTCACAAGTGAGTAAAATATTTTCCCATGCTAACTGATTTATGAAAGCTGTCAAATCTGTCAGATCCCTGTACGTAATTCTTTGTCGTTTGTGTATTTGCCTACATTTGCTTTTAACGTCTAAAAAGTGGGCGAATTTTGTAGCTTTCGAGTTCGTTTACTTTTTTCGGATTTTACCACTCTCTGAGAGAATTTTACCCTCACTTCTTGAAATTTCATAATCTAAGAATTTTGGTGCAGAAAGTACGCGACCAGACCTACTGACGTTTGAATGAATCTGTCCCGCTCATATTTGACTGAATTTTCAATGTGAAGGAAGGTCAAATTTCCAAAAAAGGCAACTTGTGATGCTGTTCGTAATGGCCAAAAATCTGTACGTGGCCACACGAGAAATAATGCTGAGCATGGCTCTTGGTAGAAGTCGGTCATCTAGTGTAAACAACCCTTCAGTTGGCGAAACCTTAATGCATAAGCTCGTTGGTTTTCTGATTCACCTAATATTTGAATAGTTCCACACTGAGGTACATTATTTTAAGGTTAAGTTCAACGAAACTTTATCAGATTATTTTCGTCCTTCCTTCAAGGTCTCAGCAAATTGACTTTAAGATATGTATACAGATGATACAAGACGATAAATTTAAGCGCAAAGTGATCAAGTAATGAGATTGAATTAAAGTCTCTATGGAGACGTAGACATAGATTAATCTAGTCTAGTCTTATTTAGATGATGATGATGATTTGATTTGAACAACAAGATATAAGTAAGTATAAACAAAACATTTCATTCGTTCAAGTCAGAGCAAAGGCCCCACACTACTGAAATGAAAACCCACGTCTCACTTACTAAATCATATCAGAAGCTATTATCAATTTGCACGATAACATTTCCTATGCAATGTTCAACTTCTGACAACATTGTAATTGTTTTCGTGAGTAATACGGTGGTGGAGACGCACCGCTGGCGCGCTTTCTGAATGCTAATTCCCGCACCGATGGGAAGTACGTATATATTCAATTCAACAGAAGGAAGATTTAATTCCTAGGTTTATCAGAAGCAATTGAGCCTAAGCGAGGTATTCAATGGACATTAATTGTACGACGTGACTATGATGATGACGACAACAACGCCGATGACTGACGGAATCCCATTAGTATGGAGATTTTGTCAATCACATTTGGCTTGTCAAATGATTGATTTTATTTTAATTCGAAGTAAATATACGTATGCGATACTTATGTTCATGGTCTACATTTGTACATGTGTACGTAGGATTTCAACAAACAGGGAAAGTGTAAACAACACAAGTTTTTAGAATTAATTTCGAATCTATTTCGAAAAACTATTTCTAAGCAAATTACGCCTTAAGGTTCTAAAGGGATACAAACTCTAAGAATCATTAAATAAACTGAATGTATATGACCAACTTAAATTCATCAAAGCAGAAGATCATACAATATCTTTACATTTTTTAAACAGCTATGCACTCTCTTATCACACCATAAACGTGCTTGAATTTGCTTTATTCGAACACTGCAATTCGAAGAGTATACAAAACGCATGCCAAAGCGTATGCCTGTAGGTAACAACCTCTTTCCAAATCACGTTATTTTGAACTAATAAAAATAAAATAATTTAATGTGCACCAAAACGAGCTTTAACCGAAATTCGTAATACGGATATAACTATAAGTTCGTGACATTTGCTGGTACACCTTGATATGTCAATTCATTGGAATTGCATTTGAACTAAGCAAATAAGCAAAGTTCTGAAATTGATGGATCTTATTAGGAAAAACCTAACGTAACCTAGTTGATATGTACACATCATTGATTGATCTTCAAAATCCGACATGTCAGTCCAATGTCTAATGAATTGCCAATCCTTCGTTGTCATGATAAATATAATAATTAATTATTACATGATGGAAAGAAACGATCAATTTTTAAAAAAGGTACTTGGAAATTATATATTGACACTTCACTCAATCATTGACATTTGACGTTTGATTGTCACGTCAAGGATAATCATTCAAATCTTTCACAGGTGAAAAGTTAACTTGAAAGAAACATTTTGGATTCAATCTCCTTTATAACAGCTATAGGGCAAAAAAAGGACATTCGAAGCGTCAGATACACATAACCTTTATGTGATCGATAAAGTGAAATATATATTTAGCTAGATACATGTAGATCGACTTTCAATACAACGAAAATAGGAAGGTATAAAACTGGCGACCAAATATGAATGAGGTGAGTTCCGCACTTATTCTAAAATTTGTAATTTGGGTTTTAAAAAGATCACGGTTTCGAAATAAAGTCAATCATTGCTTGTAACCAACATTTGCGAGGGCATGGATAATTTTTTTTTAGGAAAAAAAAACTTCAAAATTAAGGTATGATTCCTAACAAATTATTGAAACATTTAATAAAATTTGAGTACATTTACATATGTATCCATATGAAATTTGTATTTCCTATGTCAAAAATCAACGGGGTTACTTTGACATTTACCAAATATATGGAAAACAAGTGTCGAAAGAAATCTCAAATGGGATAAAATGTAGATTGATTTTTCAAAGAATGGTTACTATCCCATCACGCGGATTTACCTACATACGTTTACTTATAGAAAACTATTTGAAGTAAGCGTCAACAATTTGATTCACTGTCCATGCATGCAAATGATCTTTAAAGATCTGATCGGCCTGTTTCTGCCAGCTTACATGGTGCGTGATTTGAATGACAGTAGCTCGCCATAAGGTTAGCGCGTAGGTTTTCGACCGTGTGAGACTGTCAGAAGCTATTACATGTCTGTGGGCCACCTGACAGCCAAGAAAACTGCTTGTTGCCTAATAGGAGGCACCTCTATCTTTATAGTACTCGGATGGCCTCTAACTCACTACATCACATACTTAGAGCCGTCTGGGCCATTTTCGCTTTTGGCGCAACATACTTTACAAATAAGCAATCAGTTCTATTCGCTCAAAAGTGTTTCAGTTTTTTTTGTTGTGGTGCTGTTTAGTATGTGTTCTCTGTGATTCGAACCTCGAGCCTTCCGCACAAGCTCCTAAGACACGGCGCCATCAGGAGCTCCAGTAGGAATAATTAAACTACATGCGAACTCAAGCAAGCTTCCATGACCCTACCTACAGACAATGTATGTATGTGTGTAGATGCATTAAAATGTCTTTAGCATAGTATTCCACTTATGGCAACTATGCTCCACTGCACTGAGTGGTAGCCAAACAATCAATCTTCAGTTAATATAATAAGTCGTATGGTACAACTTTTCCAACACCTCGGTGTTATTGAACTAACGACTTATACGCCTTAATGAAAAGAGTCGGCCAATTACAGAGGAAAATACGAAACTGCAAGTGTTCCTCGTGATTTCTAAGTGATCAAATTAGGTCGAATAAAACGGGCCGCGCCAAATATCTTAACGTAATTAGATAGGCCAATATTAAGGGTAATTGCTAATGGGACACTTATTCGATCACAAAACAAAGAACAATAAAACTGCCTTGGGGAAATTAACCGCAGTATGACATCAAACTGCAACACTGGACATGTTTTCCAGGTTCCGCAGCTAGATCTACAGATAGAATGCCAAACGAGAGATATTACGTTGGAGCCAATTAACATGCGCTTCTACAAGAATAGTAGTGTAGGTATACTTGGGGAATTTCTCACCAAAAATCCAAACAAAACTGATGAAATTTTCTCCGTACTAGACATTGACACGCCACATGAAAAAGTTAATGTAAGAATGTAGAGTAAAAGAGGATTGAGTACATTCATTCATCTGGTATGGAACATTTTAAAATTGTCATTTCAAAGCTAGCTCTAAGAATGTCTGTAAAACTATGGAAACTAAACAAATAAAAATTGAACTGGGAAGTCCTTTGAACTTATCTTAACACTAGACTAATAGATGTGCGTGTACATAAGAAGTTTGGATGATGTATTATAAAAATATACAAATATTTGGTGCATCAGGTCCATGGGACCCACGCCCAAGCTTCTGACAACCATTCGTGTTGTTATGTTCTTTACAAGAATGGAAGGGACCTACTGCTAAATGTCGCGCCCGAAGGACAATTTGAGATTTGATAAACTTCCCATGACAGTGATACTTTTAGATGTTTGTCAGACCCTCGTGAGAGGTGGGGCCGTAAAAAAACTTATAGGTGCTTCAGCTGGGATTTAAACCTTGCTCCGTAGTCCAACTTGACCACTTGAGCCACGGCGTCGAACAGAAGAGATAAAGTGTTTTAATGAGTGATCACGGCAAGTAAATAGCAGACAAGTTTTAAGATCACATTTTTCTAAGTTTCTGGGACTACTACCTTGTTTGTTTGTACTTTTTAGTCGTAAAACTCTACTTCGACTGAACTCAAACTGAGGGTAAGGACGTGTGGAAGGAACAAGTGAAATTCAAATTTATAAAACACCTTTATATGAAATCTATCCTTCCATGCAACAAAATAATCGTGTTCCGATCGAAATTGCATTCAACAGATGGTTTACAATGTGCCAAGAACAGATTATTACACGCCCGATTGATTAATTTATCATAAGTGCATATGTGGCACTACTTCAAAACGCAAAAACCTAAGAACTGACCCGTATTACATTACAGCATATTACAGCGAATGTTTGAGTCTTACGTATACCGCTGTTTGAAAGAGTTTCATTTTCTTCTGAACATATCTACATATGTGTTTCCAAATGAGAAGAAAAAAAATGAATCAGGTATAGTATGAACTGATTAGTGAGGGATTTGTTTGTTTGCAGTAAGTTTGGTGCATGTTTTTTGCAAATGACTTCTTAGAGCTTGTCAAGTATCGGTTCATTTTTATTTCGTGAAAAAATCATCAATAAGGTGTTCAAACATACGTAAAATAGGATAGCGTTTCAAAGGCCTTGTTAGTCTGAGTTAGATCGCAAAAGAATGGAATGATACTCTTAATTCAAAGCCTTCTGAAAAAACACGAATATTGCAGATAGTGTAATGACCTAGATGTCGCAGAGGATATTACTAATCTACCAGGAAAATGTCAAGTCATTTTTCAAAGCAAACTAAAGTACATTGAAGGAGGCTGGTTCCCTGAACCAAATGGATAGCATATGCAAGTTCCGTTTGGAAATTAAGTGTATTAACAAATTGTTTTAGTTTTTTATCGTGAAAGTCTCTACGCGATCGCGATGGGTCCACAAGATACCTAGTGTTTTACGATGAGCCTATAACTATACGAAATAATCTTATACTTGAAAGAACACAGCCAGTTCTAAAACCATTCAGAACATTTATATTTTCTGTGTCGATAAAATGTCAAAAATCACAATATTCGAAGGCTTTTAATCACATGAATTCAGAGTTTATTAAGAGTCGAATATATCGATGGGAAAATAAAAGACTAGACAGTACGTTAAATGGTGTAAAGAGAAACATTTTTGAAAAATTATGGCAGAAATAAGTCTGAAAGGTACAAACAGTTGAAAAATATAATTTTGTCAACTAAGAGCAGTATCCCTGTATGAAATCTTGTTCACCCCAGTCCTGCTCTACCGCGCAGAGGCATGGAGGTTGTCAAGAAATATTTCCAGTGATTTTTGGTCCCGTACGCATTGACAGAGAGTGGAGAAGAATATAAAACCACTAGCTGTCCAACGAAGAAGAGTTCAAATACAATGATGTTGACTGGCCCGGAGAATCTTCTAATCCACCCGGAGGGACGGCGCAGTAGAGAAGAACCTCGCTTAAGGTGCCGCGATCAAGTGGAAGGGAACTCAATTAACTTGTTGTGCGAAATTGGAAAAAGCTGACTAAAGATCGAGCTAACTGGAGACCCTTTTTGGTTGAGGCCCAGGCCCAGCCCGGACTATAGCGCTACCTTAAGTGAGTAAAAGCAGGTACGTCGCCAATTGATCTAGTTGAAGCTTGTGCTGTCTTTTAGATTATTTTCAATGAGTCACTATATCAAGAAAAAACAATATTGTTTGTAATTTAAAAATCCGTACAAGTATTAATTTGAAGGGATCCTGCCAAAAGCGGATGAGAAAAATGAAAATAGAGATCTCGGTGATCATTGCTTGCAGAAATGCTGACTCCATTTACAAAGAAAATCCAAGCAACACTATCCATTTTACATTCATATGGTTTGTCATATTTACTTTATAGTATGTATAGGATTGGGCTTAAAGACGATCCCACAAGCATTCACTTAATTTATTGTTTTCAACAATATAACATTTTTATTCTTCGTTGTTGGTTTTTGGAAACATTATTTTGTCGATAAAAAACAAAACCAGAGTTATTTCTCTAAGCAAGTCAGATAGTTAGCAACACTAGCGTGATTTCCTATACACTTTACTATGATATTATATTCAATAACAGTTAGTGCACTAAAATAACTATAAAGTAAATTTAATCATTAAAAAGAGATAATTTTCCATTCTCATGATAAAAGCCACAAACGAGCATTTAAAAGGAAAAATCACCTAAACATATGTATTTGCTTAGCATTTTACGTATATTTTCAACAGAATTGGTTAACACCTAACTTAAATATATCTTCGATTGCATAAAGATTGAAAAGAATAACTTTAAGGAAGGTTATAACCAACTACTTGATCTCTTTAATTTGTAGGCTAAAATGCAATCACTTCGGTTCTCAATGTACTTCGGCAGTAAGGATTCAAAACACTACAGAGAAGGACAGTTTTCTTCTTCGAGTTTTTTAATTAATTTTTTGTCACAAGTATAAAAGAATAAATATTTACTTTTGCCAAACGCTCTTATAGCCAATTTGCACCTGGTTCTGTTCCAAGTCCTTCTTATATCCCCGCGCCGCAGTACCGTCACAAAAAAAGTAAACAAAACAAAAACTTTTTTCCTCAAATCACCGACATAGTTATTATTCGCTTTTTTTTTTCTTTTGTAAGAAAATTTCTAACAATCGTCCTTAAATAATTTCCTTCTGGATATATGTATTGTAGTTTGCAAGTTAAAAAAAAAACTACAAATAATTTTTATTTTGAAAAATTCACAATCGCATCACACAAATCGAGTGCGCGGCGGGACACACACGGATACGATAAAGAAAAAACCCGCACCGCCTCAAGTGTACTGCGTTTTCCAATGACTTAAGTTTACTACTAAGCAAAATCAAAACAGAATCACAAAATAAAAGAAAAAAAAATAGAATTTTTTATGTATAAAGGAAAACAACGTGTAACGTGCTAAATAACGTCCAGCGTAAGGGAATGGTGACCGCTTCGGACGCGAGCTTTTATACGTTCGTCATATGACTGTGTGTTGGGCAGAGTACGCTCCTCTGCGCTACTAGCGAGAGGAGAATATTCTACTATCATTAAGCGTTTTCTTATTGTTGTTGCTGTTGTTGTTGTTATTTTTGCTTATTTGCTTATTTGTGTCCGTCGTCTCTATCAATGACGTCACAAAAACCCCACACACAACACCGATCGATTGTATGTGGTGCAAGTCAAAGCAGAGCGCTCCATATTGTTCCTAGAGTGCTTGGCATGGCGTTGGGTTAAGAAAAGATCGTCGAGCTGCTAAGTGTATAGGTACACAGAGAAAGAGAGAACACCGGTAGCAGCGATCGTGGTGTGACACATTGATGTACTCGTATAGTGGGAGGTCTGTGTGCTGGTGCTCCTCAGTTTTATGTCCCACAATCATTGGAAGCACAGTTGTGATCATTGATGACATTAGAACCATATGATCGCCGTGGTACAAATGTTGTCTTCTTCTATGATAGCAACGCATTGGAGTGCATAGTGGCGCTCATTACTCTCTCGTCTTGTTGCCTTTATTGCCAAATTCATTCGATTAGCTTATGCTTGCACATGCATATGTATATCAGCACCTGAGAGGAAGACTGATTACCGATGTTTAGTTATCAACGAATACGGTTAGTTTGCAATTTGTCAGTAATATTTGCTCTAGATTAAGCTTCAAATGTATGTAAATGGTTTGAAGGGGTTGTAACCACTTACCATGGAAGGTGGGGTTGTGATAAGTTCGATGACTTAAGAAAAGTGTTGATAAACAAATATGAGACATAGCACAAATAACGACACGAAATTTTCTACTTTTCAACTCCCATGCTCAAGCGAAGACTGAGTTCCAATGGATTTTAAAGTTTTTGGCGAGATTTGTGCAACTGCTAGGATAATATTTTTTTAAGTTCTTCTTGCCGAAAGTTGTTGAAACCTTTAGTTTATCAGAAAGACGGCCAACTCTTTGAACATGAATGGATAGTTTTTTTAAACAGCACAATCAGCAACGCTATGACCTGAAAAAATGCCTCATTTTAAGGACCAATTAGGTTTTTCACGAAAGCCTGCAGGCAAAGTAATTCAAATGTAATGTAAAGGATGTAAAGATTCCATTCATCAGGGATACATATGTCTGAACAAATCTCAAAAGTCATCAATAACCTGGTATTTTGAATAGCCTAACCAAGAGGACGTCACACTAGTCCGTCTTTCAGCGCAATCCCCATATGGTTTTGATCAGGTGAACAGAAGTTCTACTTGTCATCGTTCAGGTTGTTTAAGTGGAGTCTATTGTTCAATCCTTTTACTATAACTTCGGTATACTGTATAAAAGCAAAATGGTTTCGTTCCCCTGCTTTTTGGAAAAGCGGTGATCTATTGGCCTTTTTCATTCATAGAGCTTGACGACAGGGTTTGCTTTTTGGCCTTTCTATCGAGTAATACCCGTTTACGACAGAATGAGTAAGGACTAATGGATTCACACTCCACAACAATAGCAGGACAGATAAAGTTTAGAGTCAAAATGTTGCGAGTTAACAGTCCGTCACAGATCGAAGAATAATTATCGAGTCAATGGTCCTTTTTGATGCAATAAAAAGAATAATTTTTATTTGAGTAGACAAATAGAACAAAACGAGGTCCCGACCTCTGATAACAAGGCCCAGTCATATAAGCCACGCAACAAGTCTACACGAATTGCATGATAACAATAAATGACATCACTAAATTAAAAATATCAACATACATACTTAGACTGCAAATAAACAAATTTACGATAAAACATAAATTGTGACGGGTGGTGAATCGTTCAATTAGCATATTTCCAACAATTAAAACAATATAATGCTCTGGTTCATCCGTAAATCAGCAGACTAGTTTCAGGAAGTTAATGGGATTCATCCGGATTATATTCGATTTTAAAAAAACAGTACTTCTTGTTGATGGCTGGGCTAGATCGTTGTCTCTAAAACTAGAGAACCTTTCTTTAAATATATGTATATGTATTCAAATTCTTCCAAAATCTTCATAAGATAACGCCTCAAAAAACACTTAATATTGCTAATTTCATGGCAAACTCATAACTTATAAAGATTATTCCTATAAGACAATTTATGCAGTGTTAAGTCGTTATTTTAACCAACTTTTCAGGGACTTTTTTGCTCGCCGAAAAAAGTCATATTTGTATTTGCCTTTTCAATTTATATTCAACAATAAACTCTCATGTTAAAGTTATTAA
This sequence comes from Xylota segnis, assembly GCA_963583995.1. Classification (NCBI taxonomy): domain Eukaryota; kingdom Metazoa; phylum Arthropoda; class Insecta; order Diptera; family Syrphidae; genus Xylota; species Xylota segnis. The sequence continues at coordinate 54,964,227 of OY757237.1, read as the reverse complement.
TCTGATTTTTATTGGTCCACGCACGCGCCGCTTTTCGTCATTTTTAACGTTTAGCACATTTTCAGACATTTACGTCTTTCATTGATTTTGAATACTTATGTACATACACATGTACATGCAGGTCAATTTGTTTTATTATATCGGTATATCGTCTTTTAACAACTTATTCATTATTTCATACGTGACATTGGCCTTGTCAGTCATCCTAGCTCATGACGAGTTCATTTATCGATTCAATGCGGCTGATGTGGACTCTTGATGAAGGATTCGGGGCTGAACTATGCGATGTTCCACAAGCATGGATAGATCGGTATTTTTAGCGGAAGTCTTTGCTATAGAACGATGCCTCAGAGAAAATAAAATTAACAGATCTATAACAATTATTTATATTCTCTCCGGCGCGACTACGTATACAAGTTACTATGGTTGGTAAGGGATTGCCTACAACTGCTCTCATCGCTAGGAAGCCAAATAGAGTTTATTTATTTTATTTGAGTACCAGGATACATCGACGTTACAGGTAATGAAGTGCAAATCTACAACCTTTACATACTTTTCGATTTTTTTTTTAGTTACATATTTGTTTCTTCTACTTTATATAAAGTATATGCTGTCAACGAGAAGGCATACGCAACATGCACTTATTGGACGAAAGGTCACAATAGGCAGCTATAATTTTTAGATAGTAGGAGACCTTGTCTAGATCGGTTCTGCTATCAATTCTGAAACGAATACCTCAGCAGAAATAGAAATCTTCTCAATCGATATGTCTTTGCACTGAGAAGGCCATTGAGTAGTAAGAACCTATACCTACTTTGCACTGACCATAATCCATAAGTCCTTCCAAAGGAATCTATAAAAATAAAATAAAGTTTATTTATAAACTTTCTTGGCCATTCAATTGGTTACAAAAATAACCAATCGTCTAACGCATATACATATGTATGTATATGTACATCTCTACACGCTTATATGTTTTTTTGTAACTGTTTATTGAAGGATATAAATCAAATTTTCTCAAGTAGTTCATAAATTTTGTACTAAAATTGACGTAGTGACCATAACGCCACTCTTATTAGGGTATTTTACCGTAATTTAAGTGAGATTAGTAGAATGTTTGCGTAATCAATCTGAACTGGTTCAATTTGGATTCGATGTCAACATTACGATATTGTGAATATTAAGTTTATAATTCACATAAAGGTGATAGGATTATAACTAGAAATGCAGAACAAGGCCAATGAAGTCAAAATAGAATTAAATATCTTTACAAGCAGGAAGAAACAACTAAAGTTCCAATCCTTTCCAAACCAGATATGAGGTTAATACATGTAAATACGTGCATACATACATATATAATTACATACATATATAATTATGTATGTATGAAGTCAAATAGGACAGAGCGCAACATTTTTCTGCTCACAAATCAAATTATACATTTTCGAACTCCGAATAATTTCACAGGTCATAGGCTATCATCACAAAGGAGTTCAGGAATCTAGTAACGTCTCAACTCTCACAACCGTCTGATTCATATCCCATAATATAGCTATCATGAAAAACCCAGCATATTTAGGACCCATATAATATAAGAATAATACATACATTGATAGTGACTGCAAGGCAACAATGTTATTCTATAAATAACGAACACTATTGGTACCGCATTTGAACCCGATGTTGAACAATAGAGATACAAGGATATACAAGACCAGTAATATAACCAGTGGAATCACTACTAATAAGCGCGAAGGTTTTCGCCTTTCGTTTGCAAAATTCTATACGTAAGTATTTACCAACCATTCTATATGTTTACAATAACTACTGACCTTACGCTTTCTTGATTCCACTCTGATAAGATTGTCCTAATTTGTGCTCGTATTACCCGCTAGACTACCTCCAAGATTTAAATCTCCCTAACTAACGATAAGTGAAAACATGTATTCGCCTAATAATAATTCGCATTTAATCGCTGTAGATTAACTCTTATAAGATCCAATAATCACAGTTAAGACGATAAGTAATGACGAAACATTAAATATAACAACAATACAAAACAACTAACGTAATCAATAAGGCAATTTTTCGCGGAAATTATACGCAAACACTCAGAGGAAGTCTGATTGCGGACTAGATTGAATGAGCAAGATTTTTAAAATTTAAGTACTTCTTGTTTACAAAACAAAATTCCTTACCTTTAAGTGGGACAGGAAGTTTTGCCAAGGAGTTCCATATTTCGGTATCACATCAAGATAGTTCAGAATACCAGTTACTGCTACTGCATCAGATATTGTATTTTAATATTGTGTCACGTTACCCATCGTTCGTTGTATGCTTTTTCCATTAAATTTGAATTCGCTCATAATGATTCCTGGAAGTATATCACCGTTGATCTGGAAGTGATAAACTAATGAACATAGTGTCATGCTGCACTTTATTGTACATCAATGTCTTAGGAAGTAAATTATTCCGTACAGTGTCATATCGATTTGGGCAACACTCCTTAAAGAAATCGCTCACAATACAAATTTTGAACTGTAACGTACCTTTAGACTTAATGAATTTCCCGGATATCCATTCAAATCAAGGAAATCTTATTCTCCAGCAACCTCCCCGCTTCAGAAGTACAAATATTTTCTTGCTGTCATTCTGACAGATGTCACTTTGACGTTTTGTTTGCAATCCGTTCGACAGTGTACGCTTCTTTTCTATAAATCGCAAAAAATAAAGTTTTAAATGAAAATCACAACAAAAATCGATTTTGATGAGGATTTTTCATCAATATGTGAATCCACAGTAAGTTAACAATACAACTCATACTTCGCTTTAGCCCAGCAGCCTAACGGGCCAAAAATTACTTAAATTATAAAACGCAGTCTTTCAGTGGTTCATTTGTTTTTTTTTTTATCTCGGAACTTCTTTTAGGCATCTCTCACCGAAGGTTGTAGACTTCCAGTGCGTATGCACAAAACAGAAGATTGGCCACTAGCAGAGATTGTTAGCATCAAAGACCACGAAGGAAAACGACAGTTTTATGTGCACTATGTGGATTGCAAGTTCTACACAAATAATCATGAAGCGCTTTTAATACGATTTCCCCATTTCAGTTAACAAACGCTTGGACGAATGGGTGGACGAGGAAGACTTGGATACACGAAAAGTTCAATTTCCACGACGAGATGGCACAACAACTGGTGCAAGTACTGGGGTCACTACCCCCAAGAAGCACCACTCCTTGACAGGCACTGGAAATGTATCACGACCAGCCAGTCCAGTCCCCACAAATAGTGAAATACTAAATGGAAATGCAGTACTTGCCGCTGCCCTGCAGAAAAAAATCAATCGAAAGAGAAAGGTTGGCCATAACGCAGTGGACACATTCATTTCTTATCGTTCTTCTCATTTAGTTAACTCCGCAAGCACCACCGATAGTCGAACCCGTTGAGGAGACATCCCAAGATGGACAAACTCCCCGTCAATCTGGCAGTATGGTGATCCATCAAGACGACGTGGTTACCCGCATGAAGAACGTCGAAATGATTGAACTGGGTAGACATCGTATCAAACCATGGTACTTCTCGCCATATCCACAGGAGCTGTGTCAAACACCTTGCATCTACATATGCGAGTTCTGCTTGAAGTATCGCAAAAGCCGGAAATGTCTCGAACGCCACTTGATCAAATGTAATCTTCGACATCCACCTGGAAATGAAATATATCGCAAGCACACTATATCCTTCTTTGAAATCGATGGACGTAAAAACAAAGTCTATGCCCAAAACCTCTGCCTTCTGGCGAAACTATTTTTGGATCACAAGACATTGTACTACGACACAGACCCTTTTCTGTTCTACGTGATGACTGAGTTCGACTCGAGAGGCTTCCACATTGTTGGGTATTTCTCCAAGGAGAAGGAAAGTACAGAGGACTACAATGTGGCATGTATTCTGACCATGCCACCTTATCAACGAAAGGGCTACGGCAAACTGCTCATCGAATTCAGCTATGAGTTGTCAAAATTCGAAGGGAAGACAGGGTCGCCTGAGAAACCGCTATCCGATTTAGGACTCCTTTCCTATCGCTCTTATTGGGCTCAAACAATTCTCGAGATCTTCATAGCACAGAAACCGACGGGGGACAACGAAAAGCCACACATCACAATTAAGTAAGTCAAGTTTTCGCCCATTATTGGAACTAAGTTACAGAGAGTGGGTTAATTTTCAGTGACATTTGCGAGGGAACTAGCATCAAGAAGGAGGATGTCATATCTACACTGCAGAACTTGAACCTCATCAACTACTATAAGGGTCAATACATAGTTTGCATCAGCCGAGACATCATTGAGCAACACAAGAAGGCCATGGACAAGCGAAAGATTCGAATTGACTCCAAATGCCTGCACTGGACACCCAAAGATTGGTCAAAGCGTTCTAAATGGTAAACAAAAACCTACGAACTGTTCTCTTCTATTTTCATTCCCTTTTTTTCATCCCCTTTTCTTTTTTTTACTTCGTTGTACATTTATTCTCCCTTTTTTCGTTTTTTTTTTTTTCTTTATTTTTTGATTCATCACATGTGTCCCCGTGCTTGCCCCGGAAAGATATGAAATTATGCTTTTTATGTAAAACTGAGCGTAAAATAAACTACAAAAGATAAATGCCTTTCTTCTTTTTTTTAATGAACATACCAACTCAATGTTCGATCCGTTTCACGAACGAATCCAAGCCTAAGGCAATAGAAGTCTCCAGCTTCGACTCGACCCTCGCCAAGGAAGATTGTATGAAATCCACGCGATTTTTATTATTAGCCGTGACATGGTGCAACTCTGGCAGGTGCTGAAACTCGGGAGCTTTAGCGAGAATCTCTTTGGCCAACCGGAGGGTCTGGGTTTGAAGGAATTCCACTTGTTGTTCTATGGACGTTTTACGTTTAATTGTTTCTATACTTTTGGAAGCATGTTCGATACTATTGTCGTCTTGGAATTGGTCACTTTGTATGGCTTCACGAGCACCACATAATTTAAGGACTTCAACGTATTTAGCATATAAATTCAGATATTCACTTTTGACTTCGTTATATTGTTTAGTTTTCTCTTCGACCAACCGACGGAGGTGGGTTTCTTCATCTATAAAACGCTTGTAGGCTTCGAGGTGGATAAGATAGCTCATGTCATCCATGTCAGTTGGAAGCTCCATTATGTTTTGCAAACAATTATTTTCTTTTAAGTGCCTAAAAATTTATTAATTCAGAAAAATTATAATATTTTGGAATGTTATACGAACCTTTTCAACGGGAAAATTCAAATGGCGACTGACATATGGGCATTACAGTACGATTTGAAAGTTTGATAGACTTAAGGGTGTGTTCAACAGTGTGGATAATGATTATATGAGAAAAGTATTACGTTAGTACTAAGTACCTACTTTACAGGATTTTGATCATTGTGTGCATCACAACTAAACTAAATAACCCAATTTTTAGTGTATACTTAATATTTCTGACGCAAATTCTTATTAATAGAAACAGAGAACTACAATAGCAACGACCTTAACCTTAAACTTATCTGTGGGTTATGCTAACGTGTATGACATATCATATCACTACTCCTCCATTTACCTTTGCTGCTGGCTATGAAGCATTGATGAATCATGATGTGATTTGTGCTATGAAGTAAGAAGAATACAAAAGTAAACTTATGTAGGACCTCGACAAATTCAAGAAAAGATATACGCGCTAGAAATTTCAGTACGAAAACGAATAGCTTAAAGGTGTTACGCGTTGTGTTTGGAATCCTCTTCCGTTTTGGACCTTTTTCAGAAAGAATGCTATGGTAGGGCTGCATCTAAATATAGGGTAGCTATGGTTTGGGTTAAAGCTTAAAGAGACATAAAAGAGAAACAAACTGTAGTCGGAATAAAACATCAACTGTACACATTCAGCACAAGTTCCTTTTTTTTGCTCTTAGACCATTTTTATTCATAACATAATCTTTTCTTTTCATTAAGTAGATTAATTTTCTTTATAATGTATAAACAACACAAGAATACTTTGACATTTAACGTCCTCATGATTAAAATTAAAGAAAACTTACTAAGCTTTTTACAAAATTAAAAAAAAAATTGTATTTATTGGAATGTTCGTTGAATAGGTTTCTTTTCAGGACTTAAAATAAGGAATGACAATACACAAACACTGATAATATATAATAACAAAACGGGAAAACTATAAATACATTATTTATTTCCAAACGGCTTCAATAATAAAAAAAAAATCGATGTATCTTCTGAATACACAACACAAATATTCGAGTAAAACGGTTATTTTTCCAAGTTCGTCTCAATTAAAAATTAAAATTAAATAAATGCAACAATACAATGGATATTAATTATAAGTATATAAAAAAGAAATCGTACTACAAATTATTTCTGACTCTCTCGAAGGTTCATATTTTATAAAAATATTTTTGAATACTCACTGTATCTGAACTGGGGTCCAGTTTTAAAAGAAAAACCTTGTTTCTTCTAATCTTCTCTTATTGTCTCGTCTAACTTGATATTTTCATTGTTTTCACTGATAAAGGCACGGCGATACTATATTCCCTTTCACTTGTAAAGCTAAAGCATATGTATGTGTGTATGTAAATATTTAAATAGTTTCTTTTTTTTTCAACTTTCCTAAGGCTTTGCGGGTAAAAAAAATACTCATAGTGTTTGTATAAACTTAACCTATTCATGTCATTGGTTAAAACAGATATTTGAAAACTGTTTTCTGTCTGTCTCAATTATGCTGCCTTGAGTTTCGCATTAGTGGTACTAATAAGGACGGAGGACCTGCTTGACGTAGGAATGGGTGAGCCAACAGTTCTGTGGCTGTTGCTCGCTGGGCTGGATCGCGAACGAGCATGCGATCCAAAAATGACTGCAAACGAGGTGATACTTTATGGGCGTTCTTTAGATTCGGGGGCTGCATGTCACGTATGCGTCGCATCGCTTGTAGGGGGGGTTCATTGAAGAACGGCGGTTCTCCATCGACCATTTCGATAACCATTATACCTAGTGACCAAATGTCTACTTCTGGTCCATAAGGAAGACGTGAAATTACCTCAGGAGACATCCAGTATGGAGTGCCAACGAGTGATTTACGCTTTGGCAACTCCTGCGAGACTTGGGCACAGAATCCGAAATCGGAGAGTTTCACTCGACCATCGGCAGCGAGTAGAATTGAATCGGATTTGATATCTCGATGAATTACGCCCTAAAAAGAGAAAAATCTGTAAGCACTTCGAATGTTAATAGATCTATTTTTTGCTACTTACTTGTGAATGGAGATATGCTAAGGCCTTGAGACACTGCTTGCAAACAGTGGCAATTTGTTCCTCATCCATTCGGGAATGTGTTACAATATCGGTGAGGGCACCACCCTCTAAGTACTCCATTACAACCCACAACTCATCGTTTACTAAAAAACTAGAGTAGGTTTCGACTATGTTTGGATGATGGTAGTCACGCATAATGACTACTTCGTTGAATAGAAGTTCTCTTCGTTGTTGTTTACGTAAATCCATCTTTTTTACAGCAACTTGACGCCCTGAAAACAAAAACCAGTTAGTTGTAAGTTTTATAATTTATTAAGAGATCTAAATTGCAATAGGAAATATTTTTATATAGATATAGATTATATCGTTTGCTTACATAATCTGGGATAACTTATTGAACCTGGGCTTTCGTGTTTTTTTTTTTTTTAATTTAACACTAACCACAAATAAATCTTTTAATTCGTTATAAGCTAACTTTTATAGTTCACAATTTCCATTTATTTCAACGAAGTGGCTTCACTTACATTAAAACTCTATGAACACACCCTTATTCGTCATCTATTAACTGTCATTTTCACAAGACAGGAAAAAAAATAAAAGTGAACCACCTACCTCGTTTTTATTATTAAAGCTTATTCAACAAGTGCGCCAAGCCGAACAATTATTAATATGTTTAATCCAGAGGACTACGACCTACCAGTAGACTTCCGTCTAACAAAATTCTCAACATTACGCGGCTGAGGCTGCAAACTTCCTCAGGATGTTCTTTTAAAATATCTTGAGGGAACACAAATCTCAAGTACATCTTCTATTAGTCCAAAAACGTCTCAAAATGATGATAACTATATTGGTAACGAATTCGATAAAAACATTGAACCATTTCCCTTTATAATGGAGTAACAATTTCCAGGTAGTGGTATGGATTGCGCTGTCATACCTCTATCGCGTCACAAAACTTTATCTCTGGTCCAAACTGTTGACTTTTTTTACCCCCTGGTTGATAACCCAAAAATCATGGGGAAGATTGCCCTTGCTAATGTAGTCAGCGATGTCTATGCTGTTGGCGTGACAAAAATTGATAAGCTCAGCCTAATAATAAGCTCACCAACCGAGTTCACCGATGAACAGAGGGACATTGTTGTCCCCTTGATCATCGATGGGTTTAAGGAGTCTGCCAAACTAGCTGAGTGTGAGGTTGGTATAAGGAACATTGCTGTGAATCCCTGGTGTATGATTGGAGGAATCGCCAGTTCCGTCTGCACAAGCGATGAAATTATCATGTGAGTACTTTCATTTATGCCTTCGATTGGTTATGTCTTCAATCATTTCTCTAATTTCTAGGCCCTCAAATGCGAAACCAGGTGATGCTATTGTTCTGACAAAGCCTATGGGAACACAATTGGCTACAAATGCATACATCTGGTGGGAGGAAAAGGGAGACAAATATAAACAACTAGCACAACGCACAACTGAACTTGATGTCATTGAAACTTTTCAAATAGCCATCAATTCCATGACGCACCTTAACAAGAACGGTGGGGTGTTTGTTTTTCTATTTGTAAATTTCAGTTATAATTTTTTTTCCAATTATTAGGAGCAGAACTTATGCATAAATATTCAGCACATGCAGCTACAGACGTCACTGGATTTGGCCTATTAGGACATGCACTCAATCTCGCTGAATTCCAAAAACTTAGCGTGAAATTTGTCATAGAAAAGTTACCAATCATAAAAAATGTCATAGAGTTTGCTGAAATAGTCGGGCAAGATAAAAAGTTAAAGAGTGGACGAGCGGTGGAAACGTCCGGCGGTCTTCTGATTTGCATGCCAGCTGAAAATGCTGAAGCATTTTGCGAGGATTACGCCGCCATACATGCTAACAAACAGAAAGCATGGATTGTGGGACGCGTAAGGGAAGCCGACAAGAGAAGCGCATCTCTTGTCGACGATGTGGAATTTATCGAAGTGGAAATTTAGAAGATGTATTTGAGATTTTTATTTTTAATTTTTTCTTTATTTTGTGTTTGAATCTGCTTTAGTGAGGACTAAATGATCCAACGCATGACAAGTATTCCGCAAAGGTCGAAAGATCAGGGAATATTTCGAAGATTTTTTTTGGGATTTTAGTTTTTGCTAGAAAAGATTTCTATTATATGTCGGTAATTTTCAAGTAAAATATATTGAATCGACAAATATATTGTTTGTTACGGTCTCTGACTGACAAAACAGCTGTGTATTGCATCATAGTCAAATAAGGCTTTTGTTTAACTGATAAGAAACAAAAACAGACGACTGACGGGCATACATGAACTCAATATGCTATGATGTATGTTGTTTACTTAATGTTTTACTTATCTTGATTGATTAAGTCTTCGGCTTTGCAATACAAACATTGATTTCTAACATTTTCTTTCAACATTTGGAACATAGGAACAAGTGGAAGGGCTGAGGTTGTAGAATGAAAAGAGCAATGAGAACGAGTTCAAAACCGGTGACGTCTAAAAGATTTACATACGAGTATGAAAAGGTGAGGGTTTGTCATACATAGAGAGTAGTTGCGTTTGGACTATATGATATTGATCCAGAAGGACTCATATAATCAAGTATGGTAATAAACTAGCAGTGCTAGCAGTGGATTGCAACAATTTTCCCAAAAGTCCATAAATAGGTGTCTGTTCACTTTTTTCGCACGATTTCTGTTTGCATTGCTATCAAAACGATCTAATTGCTGGGCTCTCAATAAAGAAATATGGGTAGAATCATCCACCAATCCCAACACTTGAAAGAAACTTTTGGTGCTAAGAATATTTCCATATGCAAATTTCGAATCCCTCAATGAGCCTTCGTTCTTCATACCAAATAAATCAGTTTTAATGGTTTTTTTACAGTGACCAGGGCTCTTAATAGGTAACTTTTACAACGATCGTCTTTTAAACGTTTCAACGAACACTATCGTCTGCAGTTTGTTGGTTCCATCGATATCGTCGAACAGAAATATGTACATCGCCTAAACGATAGTGATTTTTGGGGTAACTTGAAGCAAAGCAATCTCAAAACGATATGGGAAACGATTGTTGTCGTACGTGATAAGGGTCCAGTTTCTAGGGGCCTACGTTGGACGACAGAGCAAAGCGTTTGCGGTTCACTTAATTTATAGTCTTAAACAGTAGACCCTTTTAATTTGTGCGAAAACTATAAAGCGCACAACACGAATGGTTTTGAGATGGACGGCGCTGTTGAGATGGACATGTTGCCCCAAATATTTGTATTTGAATTTGGCCACTTTTAATGGAAAAATATTTTCGAATGGATTTACAAAGGAAACATAAATAAGGTTTTTTTTTTAAATGTCAAATAGGTCATTTCAAAAGGTCATCAAAACAAAATTCGAATCCGGAGGCCCATTGCGCCCATTTGCTCCACGTTCACTACATAACAAAAACATGTAGGAATAAACAGAACGCCCCAACTTTCGTTAAAAGAAAACCATGAGCTCTGGTTATAAATACATCGTTATTAACGATGTCAATTAAATATGGATTGTTATACATAGGTTTGCAGAACGATAAACAACCCCATGAACAAGAAATGCGCACAAATAAAAGAAATTCATCGAACAAACAAAAGAGCGAAGCACTCTATTAAAGACAACTCAACAACCAACCAATGTGTTTTCATTTTGGAAATAAATTTACATTTTTGTTTACCGCAGAGTCTGTATTAAAACTATAATTTCTATACCAATCGATATTCATCATGCGAATTCCATATTCAAATATACATATACTTTGCTTCATTTGAATTGTTAATTTATTTCTCGAAAAACGCTACCATTGTATCACATGCTCTATCTATCTCTTTTTCGCTTTAAAAGAATGCACAAACGGAAATATAATGAAAGTGAAAGATTACGTATCACTCGGCTCGCATCTCTCTATTTATGGACACATTTATGAAGGTATGTACGTACTGCACTTAGCCCAAATTTCAAGTACCACTCCCACATCTAACAGTGCTGACCACAAATACCTATCGCAGGTAGACGTGTAGCTTTATTCTACACAATTGCAATTAAAATTCTGTCACATTGCCGATAAGAGAAAACAAAGAGAAGCCTATCATCACCTAAAAAGAGGTTTATTCCAACGATTTTCGTATTTTAATCACGTAGTCCGTTCTACAATATACACCACCCCATTCCAGCAGGCCAGCAATCGATGAAAGATTCTCTGGCGGCGCGCAACAATTGCGAAATGTTTTAATTTTTTATATTTTTTTTTAATACAAAATCAATAAGGAAACCATCGACCGATCAGAACATGGGTCAACTAGAATTCCAGCGCAAAAAGTATAAATAGATTTCAGTCGACACTCACCTGTTGATTTGTCTGTTGCAATGCATACTGTACCCGTGGAACCTTCCCCAATTTTCATGAAGTTGTCTAGATTCTCTCTGGGATCCCCAGCTGATACAACCATTTGTAGAGCCGCGCGGAACTGAAAAAAAAAAGAGTTGAGATATGATATTTGGAATTTATACGAAGAGCCTTTGGTTTACCTGCTCATGTGTCAATCTCTGTTCTTGTTTTGGTGCACCAGCAGGTGCTCCTGTACTGCCCGGTGCAAGGGAACTATTACCACCACTAGAGCTGGATGCTCGTGAGCTGGTCTTAGTGCTTCCGTGAATCGAAGGCGCGTGAAGAAGATGTGGATTTTGATTCTGATCATTTGTCTGAAGACTCGTTGGTGGAGTGGGATGCGATAAGCTGCCCACAGGCGGTGGAGGTCGGTTTGGAGGTTGTGGTTGCTGTTGCTGTTGCTGCTGCTGCTGCAAATGAAGTGGTGGCTGCTGAGCAATTGGATTTGGCATATGCAATGGCATATTGTGGTGGACGACGAAGTTATTGTTCGTTTGCTGTTGCTGCTGTTGAATTAAAAATTGCTGCTGGGACGGACGTGATGCTGAACTTGCTATGGAACCGGCTGGAGAATTTTGTTGCGGTGGTGGCTGTCGATAGTGCAGCGGAGGATTCAGATCCGTATGTACAGCTAGTGGACCATTGCCATTGTGTTGGCCTGATTTTGGTGTGTACATTGGGTGATGTGGATCTGCTGGCGTCTGCTGCTGGAATTGTGGTGGCGGAACCATATGATTTTGTTGCACGGGAGCCTGCTGTGGCTGTGGTTTTGATCCATAGGCTGCTGGATCCCTCCGAATCCCCGGGTAAGGCATTTGTTGCTGTTGCACACTTGTTTGCACTGGTTGGCCACTGCTTGGTTCCTCGGGTACTGCTGGCGGAACGTTTGCATTGCCTCGTAAGTCTCGGCGAATGCGAGGCGGGCTCGAACTTCGGAGTGAATTTGATCTTGCCACATGGGACGTCTTAGGCAGATTTATTCCATTGGTGATTGGAGCTCCTCCATCTGGCGCTACCACCGACCCGCTGGTACTGTTCAACGACGCACTATCCAGCTTGTTATTGTTGTGATGTGGCCGCACGATTGTCTTTAAGTCCAGAATCTCAGTTGGAGTTATCTCTGATGGATCTACCAGTGGTAGTGGCCGATTTGTAGACTTCAAAATCTGATTATTCCCAACTATGGACGCCCATTGTAGAGGCAGGCCGACATAACGCCCTTCCCGCTTATCGAATCCCGTATGCACGCGATGTTCAAAGTTGCTTGGCATCGATATCTGGGGTTTCTTCTTCTTTTTTGAAAACATTTTGCTAGGCACTATTCTTTAACTAGGTTAATAACTGATTGACACAATGTAACCCCCTCCTCGTTCGGTGTATAATTGGAAACTTTGTCAATTCATCACCAGCACTTTCTTCGTTTCCAATTCCTTTCCTTGCGCACTATTTCACAGAAGCTTGGCCACTAAAACTGTAAATTCCACTTCATTGCCACATCCAGAATCCGTCCAGCGTTTTGCTATTCGAAACTTGGGCTGAAAGGAATTTCGCACTTTTCCGTTTGCTTTTTTTCGCTTGCCCGGAGAAAACAGAAAATTTCTTAACTTGGCTTTGACAGATCCGCGAGACGACGTCCGTCGTTGGACTGCGTGCTGGGGTAGGGCTTAACGTGTTGATTTTCTACACTTTGCCTGCGAATTTAATTATAAACAATTGCTAGTATTCAACTTAACAGAAAAAAAAACTTCAAGAAAAAGCAACAAACTTTGTTACAAAAAAAATTCCCTCGCTAGGCGTAGAAAAACGAATTTTTTGGAGAGAGCAACCGATTGTGAATCGTAAACACCGCGATTTTTCCGTGTTTGTGTAGAATGTGCGTTCTATTTGAGAGAAAATGAGTCACTTGGAGAGTGTAATGCTGCTGGCACACACTGAAGATTGAGGGGAATTTATCCATACAGATAGGACGAACGGAGAGCATTAGGTGGGTGTGGTGGTGTATTTTGCACTCAAAGCGCTACAGGTGGCAATTTTGGGTACCACTAACGGAATTTCAATTGCAATTAGAGCAAATCGCTGTGAGAATGAATATTGGGCGCCAAAGGTTTGTGCCATGGGTTGGTACAGGCAGAAGCCAAATGATTACTTAATAAAAACCTTTTATTCAGGTAGGTATAGCATTCTATTGAATGGAAAAGGTGTCAAGGAAAACCGCGTGGTAAACAGATCTACTTCTTTTATTTCTGTACAAAACCTACTAGCAATCAAAATTCCACAAGACACCATGTTGTGAAGACGAATGGAAATTCTGATCAGTTGAAAATCGGTATTCCTCTTTTTTAGACAGAAATTTTCGAATTTCTTTTCAAACTCTTGCAATCTAAATATGTTTTGTTCTACGTAGGTTGCCAAGTAAAATTTACAATCTCACCATCTGTCTTCTGGGTTTTGAACTCTCAGACATTAATAATAAACATTCATTTTAAAACTATATTCAAAAAACCTTTGAACACCAAAGCAAAACGACTTTAATTCTTCCCTCGACATTTTCTTCAACAATTTCTGATGATCTCTTTATTCTGAGCAACGTGGAAACTTGTTATCAATCCGTAAAATCGTATGGTTTCCACCAATCGGCTAAATTTTTAACTTTCGGTATAACATTGTGTTCTTTTCGAGGTCGACGCCATTTACTTGGATCCAAGTGCAACATTCCACCGATGATTTCCTAAAAATTAAATTTATGAGAACATAACATATTAAAATACCCTCCTTTTTTACCTGAGCAAAATTCGATGGAAATCTCTCTTGATCCTCAATGACGTGGGCAAATCCGGAATCCATTCCAAAATTCACCCAAAAGTAAGGCAAACCCTTTGGGATAGCCCTCCTCAGACCTTTATCTTTCAGTGAAACCAATTGCTTATTTGTCGACCACTCGTATTCACTCTCTTGAATAGCTTTCTTAAAGTAGAATGGTGCCATTTCCATGCTATTCGCTGGCACACAATGTATTACCATATGTGGCCGCTTATGCAGGTACCTAGCAGTTTCAAAGAATACCACATCCTGCTTGTGATGGGCAAACATTTTTGTCAAAGCTTTTCGGTAATCTGAGATCTCCTCCCATGTGTCTTCGTCTAGTTGTGTAGAGCAAGCTGCATGTTGAATCGGTACAATCAGACAGTGATTTGTTTGAAGACCCTCATGCCATGGGAGGGCAAGGTACACATTCTTTCCCATCGACACCATGAGCTGTTTCTCCATTTTTTGTGAATCAAAGCATTTGTCACAGTTATCTAACCTCTTTGTTAGTATCTCGTGTTCGTTAATTGCACGCTGTTTTTCTTTGTCTGCCTTTTCATAGTCGGAGGTCTCCCTGCGAACTTTATCGGCAAATATATCTTCTAGGTCATCCTTAGGATTTTTATGTTTCCCAGCAATTTCCGCAAATTGTAAATCTGAATCTGCTGCTGTAGTGTATTTTTCTCGTTCGAACTGGAACGTAACAAAGGAGTTCAATAAGAATAGAGACAAATTTACAGAGGGCAAGGAACCAAGTGTAACTAACATACAAACCAGCTTTTGGCAGTAACTAGTAACAGTTGGTCTCTTGCAGTCTGTGTAAGTATGTTTATACTTACCATTTGTTTTATGTCGTACTTATCATCATCAGGAAAGTAACGAACACGTTCACCAGATACGTGGGTCTCTGTCCTTTTGTTTTTTTGCTTTCCTTTTCGACCCCCGTAGCGATCGCTTTCCTTTTCCACTCTATGTAGCAGGGGACGAGTCATCCCTTTACCGTCAGTAGTTGTAAGCACGACGTGCTCATCAACAGGTTCTTTTGTTGTTTGCTTCTTTTCTTTGAGGAAAGACTGCTTTTGTGTCTTTTTTGTTTGTTCCCTGAGTAGCCGGGCACTCTCAAGCTTTTTAGTCAACTCCTGAGCAAGTTCATTGTTTTCCATTATTTCCGCTTTGATAATTTTTGCTCCTAACTCATTCATTTGCTGATCAGTTAGGAAGTTCGATGTAGAAGAGGATGACTTAGGCTTCTCCACCACTTCATCGGCTTCAGAAGCTGACGATGAACTTGAACTTGGAGGGGGAGATTTCTTGATGGTAGCTGTTGGCTCTTTTTGTTTTTTCCAACCACCAGAAGTGGGTTTCGTCTGGCCTTTATAAGTCCAATTATCATCATCGTCATCATCTCTTGGTTTTCTAAATGTGGGCAAACCACTACCACCATTCTTCCAATGAGGATTCAACTCTCTGCTACTCTTCCCTGGTTCGTAGGCATCTATATGTTGTTTTTCCTTTGCGGGTTTGTTGTCATTTTTGGAAAAAGTTTTTATCAACATAGGACTAGTCATCCAATCGTCACGAGCAATAGGTGGCTTATCCTCCACCTTCTCTATCCATTCTTCTTTTCCTGTTTCATTTTCAGAAGACGATGACGAAGATGAACTACTACTATCTGTGGACATTTTTCGTTTCTTTTTCTTCTTTTTTGGGATTTCATCTTCTGTATCGCTAGACTCACTATCGCTAGATGAATGCTTTCGCTTCTTCCTTTTCTTCTTTGACTTCTTATCCCTTTTCGACCGTTTTTCCTTTTTGCTCTTCTTAGTTGTGGTCTTCTTGGATTTTTTATCCGCTTTTTCTATCTTTTTGACTAAATCTGGAAGCATCCAAGTCCCTTCTCCACTAAGAGTCTTCTGGGCTTGCTTTTCTGCGCGTGCTTCTGCATTCTTTTGAGCCTTAAACAGCAAATAATAATAAGATAAGGAATAACTTTAAAAAACACACTCAATACAATTTTTTAAAATTTTTTTTTTTATTTAAGGCCGTTACTGTATGATGTTGACAGTTGAAATTTTTACTCTGGCAAACATACCCTTTTCAATAACTCTTCCCTCGCATTTCGTAGTTCTTGTCTAATTTTCTCTTTTTCTCTTGCACTTTCAAATTGTATAAAACTCATTTTTACTAAAAATCACCAACAATATTAAGTCAATTAATTTAATTTTTGTTACACGGTAAACAAAAAACCAACTCCAGGAACGATGACAGCAAATATATGTACATACGTCAAAATTGGTACTTGCAGCGTCTAAGGAAACAATTGCAATGGTCGTATTCAGCAATTCTTCACAATTTACAGATTTTATTCAAATAATTTTTTTAATAGAATTCACAGTTTTCTTCAAACGTTAAGCTTCTATATCCTCATGAAAGTATAGAAAGAATAAAAGGTAGGTAAAAATCTTGCACATACATATTGGATGATCAAAAACAAAGCAAAAATCATTAAATGAAGCCTAGTTTAAGAATAAAGCAGTAATATAAAAATCATTAAATCGATTTCAAGATGAGTCACATAGTTTTAGAATAATCTACCTGCAAAATACATAACTTGTAATATTCCAAATAAAATAAATAAAAAATTTCCTCAGAATTGGAATTAAAGTTAAGAATAACCGACCAAAGGATATGAGTTATGTTTTCACACGTTGACCAGTTATACACATAATGCCAACGTTATGGAATAAAAAACAGACTATATCGCCTAAACTTTGGAAGCTTGTTTGAGCACTTTGAATCTATTGGGATCTGACCTAATACTCAGCTTTAGTTAAATTAGAGGTGTAAAGTGAAAAACAACGAAGCTACCACAAAACTATTCTACACAAAAAAAAAAGTACGACGGGTCTAAAGTTATTATGTAAAAGTGAAGACTGGAGTTAAGCGAAATATATATACATATTTGTAAAACCATTGAATACATACATCTATTATACCCCTATATTAGGGTATGTTAAGATTTATCAGGTTACAAGAATTTCTGATCATAATCAACAGCCGTATCGATTGAGGTGTGTCTGTTCTTATGTCCTCGCTTTTTGCGTCTTGAATTTTGAGAATAGTACTTCGATTTGACACCCATTTTGCAGAACATTCACTTAGAAAAAATTACTAGATCTTAACCTCAACATATTGGTGTCGTTTTTGTTCAAAAATTGATTTCAATGAAATTTTGCAAATAACATCGTCATAAGGAAACAATCTTCATCATATGTAAATAAATTACTTTTGCTAAGGAACAGAAACATAAAGGCAAGAAGACTCTCGACCTTTTGCTCGGCTAAATTACTCACCTGACTATTTA
This sequence comes from Xylota segnis, assembly GCA_963583995.1. Taxonomy (NCBI): domain Eukaryota; kingdom Metazoa; phylum Arthropoda; class Insecta; order Diptera; family Syrphidae; genus Xylota; species Xylota segnis. The sequence continues at coordinate 54,946,322 of OY757237.1, read as the reverse complement.
TGTAAATTAACTCAGAAATAAAGGTTTAGATAAGCATTCATTCTATAACCTGCATGTATTTCTAAATCCTTTTATCCTGCGTATCGCAGCAGAAAAACAGATCACAAGTGATCTTCAGTCAAATCAATTTATTTCTCTTTGTTCTCCAAGAATAAAAATAAAACCAGAATAAGAAATATTCTCATTGTCTTGTAATATTTTAATTACAATGAGTTGAGAGAAAAATTCTCGAGAAATAGGTGACGGGTAAAATTTATATTCTTGTAGTGGATTCATATTTTAAGAATACATATCTTCCTACGCTTCTGGGTCATTGTGATATCTTGACTCTCAATGGTTGAACAATAAATTTCAATTGCATACAAGTGAAAAAATTGATGTAGTACGGATGTAGGATTTTTTCTGATTTAGTCAAACGTAAAGTATTGTGAAAACATCACAAAACTACATATGTTTATGTATCAATGGAACGAGACACCTTCCAAAATTCTAAACAATTGAAGTAAAAGCTACAAAAATATAAGTCCCCTTCCAGGTCAGTGTTAAATATATTATTTATTGTTTGTTTTGTTTGTTTCTGCTTTTATGTTTGTTTGTTTTTTTGTTTTTTGATTTTTTTTTTTAATACAAATACATTCTTAGATTATATATAATTTTTTTCCATTTTTTTTCTGGATTCCTTTTTGTTTTTCATTTTCATCTCATAAATTACAATTACAAAATATTTGTAAAAAAAAAACTTGTTGGCTAACATACATACATAGAAGAATGCATATAAAAATGTACAAAAGAAAAACACGAAAAACGAAACCACCACTACTAAGACTCCGTTTTTTGGTTTAATTCTTATGTTTTTTTTTTTCTTTTTTGTTATACACTAAATAGAGACAAATCGGCCTAAAAAAAATTACTATTTCTTTAATTTTATATAAAAAAATTGGTGGTTAAATATATAAGGTTTTGTTTTACTTTTGTTGCATTTTTGTTTGTGTGGTAAGAATGGTAAGACATGTATTTTTTTCTTATTTAATATCTCATTACAACATACAATTATTACTTCGACAAAGAGATAGAGATAGAAATTATTCATATAATTATTTTATAGAACGACGAACAAAAAACGAAAAAATGACGAATATTTTATTCAAGAATCGAAAAATCAACAGAAAAAAAAAAAAAAGAATTAGAAAAGTTTTTTATTTGTTTAATCTAAAGCTAGCAGCATTTACTTCGATGTTTCTTACCTTGTGCACGTTTTAGATTTATCGTATCATTCGTTTGTTGTGCAGACAGTGCGCTCTGTTGGAGTTTATGGTTTAACACTTGTCTCGTGATCGAGAGGAACATTTCCTCAACGTTGATATTATCTTTGGCTGATGTCTCGAACAGTTCAATGTCCATTTGTCGGGCGAATCGTTGAGCATCTTCAGTGATAACGACCTTACGATCCGGATCGTCATTTTTATTTCCAACTGCAAATGGGTTTCAAATATGAGAAAAAAACACACAATAACACACTTGATTTTGAACGTTCCTATTTTGGATAACCCTAACGGGTGGAGTTTGTGATTTTTTTACACAATACTGAGGAGAAATAACTTATTTTCGAGACAAAAATCTCTCATGGATTTTGATCTTCTTTAGGAAAAATGCAAATGAAGAAAACCATTGAGAAAACAATGTAGAGTCAATCTAAATCTGGTAAAAAAGAAAATTAATCTTTTATAGAATTATAGACTAGAGTGGCACCTACTCGTACCTACGCTTCAAGCCAGGTTTTTGCTACTCTTTCTACAGCAAGAAGATTTTTAATGCTGTATGTTTTGGAGAGAGCGAACCTTTTATGGAAGAACCCTTTAACTCATGTTCCTCATTGGATAAGAAGGAAAAATAGAAAGAGGCGAGGGTATACAATATTTTTTTTCTTTTTCATGGTCAGTCCGAAAAGTCTAAGCGTATACTACATGTGTAGTGCGAAAGTTTGCTCGTACCACTTCTGTTTTGAGACTTACTTACGGGAAACATAAAAGATATACAGGAGCGTATGTGATTAGATATTAGATACCCGTCGTGGCCTCAGAGTAGATGCTGACACACCTTAAATGATACTTCGATGATTGCAGGTATAGGTTTCTTGACAATATCGGTTTGAATATCTTAGTCAGCCAATGAAAGAACCCTTAAACAACCAGTTTATATGTAATACGTGGTTAGCGAATAAACGCTAATCCAGGTTCTTTTGAACCACCACACTAGCTACCTACTACTGAAGTATCAAAGTCTTGTTACTTAAAATATTGTTGCCTTCCACAATTAGAAAAATATTTGTCCTGATGAGGAAGAGGATCTGATAAGGGGTATTAAAAAATGTGCTCTTTCGGAATGTCTGGAAAAGGCTTGCTGCCGTAATTCCTACCAATTGAGTAACCTGTGCTTAGGGAAATTCATCCATTTACAAAGTTAACACAAGGAAATATTCTACCACAATACTTAACTATTCGGATATACACAGTACATATACTAGGAACAATTTAAACTTAAATCATTCTTTCTAGAGCTCCAAACTCACCTAAAACTTTGTTAACTACGTCACAATTATTGTTGATTTCGTCCAACCATCGTCTTACATTCGCAAACGACTCTCCGTTCGTGACATCGTACACAATAATCACACCGTGCGTGCCCCGATAGTATGTGCTTGTGATAGTACGAAACCGTTCCTGACCAGCAGTATCCCAGATTTGCAACTTAACTCGCTGTCCATCGATGACAACTGTGCGAATTTTAAAATCAACTCCAATCGTCGTTATATAGCTCCCAGAGAATGTATCATCCGAGAACCGAATTAGCAACGATGACTTTCCAACGCCTACAAATAGCAAGAAATGCAAAAAATAGACAAGCGACATACATTTTCTTTAATTCCTTTTAATTAAGCGATAGCCGACAATAGATAAAAATGTATGTGGTGGATATCATTATCTCCTTCCTTACGGCAATAACATTTTTTTTGACTAGCACTCCCTTAAAATGTTACATTTAGTCCCATTGGATAGTAATCAGTTTTTATATTTCTTAGTCATTTGGCGAACGCTTATTCTTTCGCTTTTAAAACACATGCAAGTAACAGGGAGTGAAATAGGGGAGGAGGGCGATGACTGACCGACTGACATCCGAACAATGGTATCCACCACAGCAATCAGAAGAAAAATTCAACTTTTCCCCCACAATATTATGAATAAACTGCATTTGCTCACTCACCACTGTCGCCGATAATCAACAGCTTAAATAAATGATCAAAATTCCTGGCCATTTTCTTGGTTTTTTAATAGAAAATTTAAATCAAAAAGTGTTTCCTCTTTTCGTTTCCTTTTTGGAGATATGTTGCACGAAAAAAAAAATTTATGTGTAGAATTAAATTTTGACAATTGGAGGCTCTCTCACTTGAGTGAGTTATCTAATCATATTTATGGCGAATAGTGTTGTTCTTTTCTAACACACCGATTTGCCAAGGCAAGCAATACGAATATAAAAATTTTTGTCCTTTTCTTTTCTCACTCATTCACTGATTCCGAGTTTTTTTTTTCTTTGGATCAGAAATTGTGATGGGAAAATTAGAAAATTGAATATGAAACGTTAAACGATATGCACTTATGAACTGAATTTAGATGTAATTACAGACATGCTAGGACAATTGTGACGGTTGTGAATGAAAACATTTTCCAAACATCCACCTTCACTTCTGTCTATGACGGCAAAACTCGATGACAAGAGATGACGGATGAGTTTTTTTTTAAGGTGTGCGTGCGCTCGAAATAAATGTACCAGAAATGAACAGGGTTGGTTCAAGATATATTTTGGGAATATTTTAAAATTATTAGTTTTATATGCATAGACTTAGTTTATTCATACAAATAATCCGAATATCTTAAGTAGGAAATACACAATACAACAGTTGTACGAAGGGTTAGACAAAATTTGGTGTTGAATACGACAGTTGTATCGTGTGTATCCACCCAACGGACGGTTGTAACGATATTGTACGGTCGCAAGCGACAGATTGTATGAAATTCGTATATTATGTTTCTGCGCATACAACTGCCGTACAGGGTTTTGTTATGTTTTTACTTTCCTGATGGGAGAATGCGGAAATATAAAACAAAAACACGACTTCCACTAGTGTGTTTGCTACATATAACTGTTGGACCAGTATCGGCACAAACGCTTTATCGTGCATTTAATACTTTACAAACATATGAGGGTACAATTTTCACAAGAAAGTTTTTTCCAAAAAGAGACACAAAAACAAACCGGGTTCACTAGGTCATTAAAGGGAAAACTCTTTTAAAACGTCGTTTAAACCCCCTGATAAGTATTATCAGCTTTTCCATTCCAAACTCATGCAGAAGTAAATAATCATTAAGTCGAATGTAGAAAAAGTATTTTTTAAATTCCTAGTTTAAAAAGTATGATTTTTAATTGCAATATCTGTTAAAAAATTACATTCAGCATATGGAACAAATGCATCAGAATTAATTTTTACATGACTAAATATTTTTCTTACGTTTACTGTGATAAGACAAACGTTACTGTACAAAGTTCATACATACATATATGCACATAGTGAACCTAAAACAAACGCAGATAAGCACCGTTTTATTATTACCTCGTTGATAGCAATACTATTTTTTTGATTTTCTTTAAATTTGTAACTTTCATCTGTTGTAAACATCATTCAGTACCAAATCTTTCACTAACATAAGATTTTATACTAAATGTGTGGTTCTTTGAACATACTCCGTCTGTATCTACGCGCGTACAAACAACACCCCGCAAAGATTAATGCCCTCTATAGCATCAAATCAAAAATAAATCCCCTCGAAAAAACAAACTTTGACATTCAAGAACTGTCAACCAGTAAATAGTGGACAAACATTTAAGCGCTGGAATCGTAGTCAATTCAGGAAATTTTCAATTTCGACCACAATCCTGCTACAGAATCACCATGTCTAAGATAGAACACGAGCTGGCCACATCCAGTTCCATTATGGAGGTAACTTTTGACTGAAATTCTCAAAGCAATTTTCTCCTGACAGCAATAAGGTTTGGGTTCAACCATGGGGTTGTGCTGCAACGTCTCGGCCGCTATAGAAATCAGGATGACAACCGCGTCTTCCCCTATCCTTCTGGCGTTTTTACAAGAACAGTCGAATTCGATAACATTTCACACAATGGACCTCCCATCCGATCCTGGCTTCTTAATAGGATCTTGCGCAATCCCCTTGCATGAATACCACACGCCGAAATTTTGTATATGACTATATTTTTTTTTTCTTTTAGCAAATCCAAAATCTCATCAAGCCTCCGCCACCAGAGGATGAAAACAAGTGTGTCGCCCAGAAGCCAATTATTGTCAAGCATCCGTACTATCGGCGTCCCGGACGGGGTCACAATCATGACTCGTGCGATGCCTGCATGGAAGGTGGTAATCTCTTGTGTTGCGATAGGTGTCCTTCGAGTTTTCATCTACAGTGCCAGTGAGTACAGTAGTAAAGTGTAGCGAACATTTGTAAAATCAGCAAGACTGAGTAATTTCCTATTTTGTTCCTTTGCAGTGATCCTCCGCTTAGCGAGGAAGACATACCCAGTGGGCAGTGGCTGTGCCACAATTGTCGCATGACTGTTAAGCCTCCGTCGTCGAAGGCAAGTTCAGTGGAAAGATCTACAAGCGTAACGAAACTTCTTGGTGCCGATCAATCGGATCACTCACGCCCAAATACTCCAGACCTGGAATCGATTCCTTTAAAAATTCGTACTCTTCGCAAACGTAGCAGCAGTCGGGCATCTATATCTAGTGAATTGAGTACCGCTACAACGGAAAAATGTGTTGTAGCAGCTCCGAAGATTCCGGTAGGCATCACAAGGGCATTGGATCCAAATAAAAAACCCACTCCTCTGGATGAACTCATTAAAGCCGCAAGCATCCTAAATCCCAAGCAATTTGAATTGCCTAGGGAGCTCGAAATTCACACACAGTTTCCAGGAAACGATAAAGGTATGTGCACCACACTCAAACACACACGAAACTATTTAATTCTGACTTTGCTTACAGTGGAGCCCATTAAGAATGGCGCTAATAAAAAGCCCGGTGTTCGCAGAAATTCCAAGCCATATGAGCTGGATTCTCAAGGACTTGTGCCCCTTCCAGCGAAAACTTGTTTTTATTGCAGAAAGTCCTGTAAAAAAGCACCCCTTGTGGCGTGTGACTACTGTCCATTGTTTTTCCATCAGGATTGCTTGGACCCACCGATGACAGCGCTCCCCACCGGGCTCTGGATGTGTCCCAACCATGCTGAGACTTTTATTGTAAGTACTTCTCAACCACTTTATCGTTTGAAATTCTTTACACATATTACATTACAGGATTGGAATTTAGTAAACAGCATATCGGCGACTGAGCGCGTGAAGTTGTGGAGCAAGTTCTCCACGCCGTTCGACCATGAGGTTGTTAAAACCGAATTCTTTCGTCGAATCCATACGCGCAATCCGCCGTTCCGTATTAAAGTGGCGCCCAGCCGATGCACGGAAACAATCATAATCCCGCCTATGGTCAAATATCACTACGAGAATCCACCAAAACTTTTGCCCTCTCTCCGTGATGCCTATCGATGTGCTAATGCACAGCGCCGTAGGGGTATTCCGCCACCGCCGCAGGCATTGGTGTCCCTGCTTGCGGATGAGAACAAGCAAACAGTAACCAGCAGCCTCATCGCCGACATTGAGGCCCTGAAGTGCGCTAAAGAGAAATTACGTGAAATACAAAAGGAGAACGGTCAGGCTACTTTCGGTGACGATGACGATCACTCAGGCAGTGATGCCGAAAGCAATTCTGGCGATAAGGAAAACACAAAAGACAACAGCAATAAATCAGCGAAAAAAACGAGCAAAAAACGAATCAAACGCGAAGGCGTTGCCGACATTGATATTAAATCCGAAGACGATGACTCTGACGATTCTGATGAAATGATGGAAGCTGACGAGATTAAGAAGGAATCAGGCGAGGGAGGAGATGAAATTACGGACGTAAAAATCGACATAGAACTCAAGTACCTTGATGTTGACATCATTAAAAAACTGGCCTTCCAGCGACTGCAACAGATTATCAAAGACAATCCTGATGTAGTTGTGCAATACCAAAATCGCACAGCGGCCAAACGCATTCGAGAGCTGATGCGAGGCAATGAGAAACCACCAACAGTGTTGCCAAGTCAAATACTCTGCCCAGAAGACCTACTTCGTCTCTCTGTCATGTTCACTGAGGAAAAACCCAATGTAGACATAGACAAATACGAGACATACGTACCGAAACAGAAAACCGACGCGGAGAAAACACAGGAGATCGCAATTCGATTGGAACCACAAATTGCCAAATCACAGATACGGACACGGGCTGTCCTCACTCCGCTGGGAAACATGTTGGATGACGATCAGTGGTTTGCCACAATCGATTTGAGTAAATCCGCTTATATGCGATACAGGAATTTCACCATTGGCAGTGGACATAGTGTGAATCTGAGTTTGGACAGTGTTGGTCAATGCCGAAGGGTATCACCGAAACATGCCACTATATTCTACGACGATTTAAGTAAGCACTTTGAGCTGATAAATTACTCGGAACATGGTACCGAAGTTAATGGGCAATTGTACACGTGCGACTTCAGAGAGATGGTGCCCACGCCGGCAAAGCAGTACAAGAACATTTCAGTTGATGTGCACAAAAAAGTGCAAGAGATTCTAGACAAGCGGAGAGGTATCAAGCGACAGAATTTCATACTCGATAAGGATGCAAAGTGAGTAGATTTTTAGATTGTTTTTAAGTTCAAAGAAATCAAGTCATTTGTTCATCTATTAACAGAATGGCTGCGCCACCACTTCCCGAGTGCAAATGCACCAACGCCCCACCATCACCGATGATCGCCGGCTGTTGGGAGGGTTCAGCTATTCTAACACACGGAGCACTTCTTCGTTTTGGGTGTCTTTCATTTGTGTTCTCGGTACCAGATTTTGAAAAATACAATGGTCAGGGATAAGGGATTACGAAAAACTCAGTCAAACTGGTAACACGAAAACCCTTCACATCAACACAGCCATCGCTCCCCACTTCTTCTATTTGTGTACCTTACTTAGAATATCTTATAACATGAGCCATCTCATCGTGTTGTGACTAGATAAAAGAGATAACGGAAAATCTGTTACAGAGACTCGGATCAGAATGCATCTACATATACCATAAATACACATCCGCTAATTTCATACATATATTTATGATATTCGAAAGAAGAAAGGGACGTAAGCAACATCATTTTATTTTTAATTTTTTCTGTTTATCTTCAGGAAATTTGTAATTAGCTTAGTTAGTTGATAGAAGAATAACGGATTTTTTTTGGTTTAATTTGAATAAATATGAGAAAATGCTGTACACCCAGACTTTGAGCCTTTCTGGCGTCTTTCGTATAATTTCTTTTTAGCTGCGCGAAATGCGCGAATTTTAATACAACGATCCTTTTCAGTGCTATCTGGTAAATCTTTTGGACGTGCCTCTTGTTCGCAGCCTAATTGTTCATCATCTGCATTTTGAGCCAGAAAGAGTGCTTGGAGAATCAAATCTGCCAAGACCGCGGCTAATTTGTTATAAATCATATAATCATGAGATTGCTGCTCATGGGGAACTCTTAATGCTAAACACATGTTGCAAACGAGAGATTTTTGCAAAGTTTGATAGCTTTCAGTTTCAACATTAGGCGGTGGTAGAAGACTTGCCCTTTTTGCAACTTGCTTTGCGAATTTATTTACAATTGTGTTCATCAGTTGCTCCTCACATTGTCGCTGTAATTTTGATAGAGTCTCGTGATACAAAATCTGCTGGCGCTTCTTTTCTGCTTGGGATTTGGCTTGTTTCTTGCGATGCTGGTGAATGAGAGCTTCCAATTGTCTAAAAACAAGATGAAATCATGAAGTGAATGCACCTTGTCAGCGCATGCATCACTCACTCTGTGGTGATTGTTCTGTATTTTGATGTTATTCTACCAACACGTTCAGATCGTAATTTTGGTTGCAGGTCATACTTGTGCTCGACATAGGTACCAACAATGTTTTTCTTTTTTGTTTGGGCCAAACTTTCGGTCCGTTCCGAGGCCATTGGTGGTTTGATAGGTTTGTACGCCATTTGCTTGACATACTCATTCAGTTCTTCGATTTGTCGAGCATGTTTCGCTGTTTCTTTGGCGGTATAGTCCCTATCATGTTCGTCAGTTCCTTCCTCTGCCATGATAAATTTTCAAACACAAAATATGTAGTATTTCGAAAGAACAGTAAAAAAAACAGGAAAATTTATGAATAAACTTATTTAATATTATTTAATTTAATACACAGCCAACTTTCGGGTACTTCGAATAATTCTGCGGGATTTGCTGAGTAGTTTTCCTTATACGGTATGTGCCAGGTTGCGTTGACTTCTTGGGCATATTTTATATGGCGGATTGGTTCCTGAAAAACATGTTCACGTTGACATTAGTTAAAGCTAGAGTCTAGCTAGATTTTAAATAACCAAACTACCATCGCGAAATTACATATAATAATAAATTTTCTCCGATTTGAATTAGTTTTAATTTGAAACCTGTTTCGGTTCAATTGGTTTAGTTTGATTTAAGTTTTATCTAGCACAGCATAGGTGTGCAGATTTGGTACTCGGAGGTATGGAAAATTCAAAAATCTCTCCAAACGGAAATTTCTTAATGAATTGAATTGTTATCGCACTCACCTTGACAACAACCTTTCCCAAGTCTGTAGCCACTAACAATGAGTACTGATGTTCCTGCTGCCAACGTCTAAAAATCGACTTCAATTCTGTCCCCAATAGAAAGGCATGCGACCTCATCAAATCTCTTGAAAAGAAGTCAGTTGCCTGACCACTTTTGATGGTAGCATATAGAAGAAATGGATCGTCATGTGATCTAAAAATAAAGAAGACCCCATAACTAATAACCCATGGTAGCATTATTCCACTCACAAATCATTTGTGAGGAATACACAAGCGTTCTTCTTAACATAGTTGAGTCCCTCCCTTGGCCAGTGATTCATGTGTTTCCTTCCCAAAACAAGGACATTTTTGTTTTGTCTTTGGAAGTACTTCACCACAGATGAGAGCTGAAATTCAATTTCATTTAAAAAGCCGAACAATTTATGTATCGCAAATCTTATTACTAAATGAACAAACACTTTCGGAGACTTCTTAGCTCCGCACGAGTATGCCACATTTAGTCCATCAATAACGCAGTCATAGGGCCCCGTCTCATCGACAAATTTAATAAAATTCTCCACCTCTCTCGGAGTGGATTTCTGAAAGACATCCTTTCGTATGAGAACCCTTTCCAGGAACGAGGAACTCAGAGCATTAAACTCTTGATCAGATATCGAAATATTTTGCATATATGCATGGCATTTGCTACATTTCCCATTCCCATTCAATGTCGTGGGATCAATTAGATATCCTAATGCTTTTGTTGTCTTCTTCAACTCTTCTACCACAGACTGACTTATCAGAATCTCATGCTTCCCAAGGAAACGAAATAGTTTTTCTAGATTCCCGGCATATGTACGCTTTTCTCTAGATATAGACTGAATATAGGCTATATATGTTTCACATTTTGGTTGCTTACGAGCCTCTACCATCTCTTCCAACAATTTCCAACCCAACGCCATGTCACTGCTAGTGAATGCTCTGGAAATAATCGAACTATAAACGTGTAAAGAAGGTGTGGCAGATAATTTAGTCATCTCCAGCAGTTCCAAGGAGTCTTTCCACTTCTCCGTCGCCAAAAGTCCATGAATTAGATTCTCACAGGTAGTGGCATCAAATACATTATGTTCCTGACGAATCTTATGATAGATTTCCAATATTGCGTCCTCATCTGCTCTAGAGATTCCATTTGTTGTGTATGCCAGGTGGTAGATCTTAAGGAGTTTACCTAAAGTTGCATAATTTGGCTGAATTCCTTCACTCTCTAGGAAGTGAATGTAGTTTTTAGCGATGTACAAGTCTGTCGTGTCATTGCACTGACCGAGGATCATAGCATCGACATTGTGAGCACTTATATTTCTAAAGTTGGTGATAAGTTGCTCTCTTAGGTTCTTCCATTCAGTAGCAGACAGAAGCGTGTTATCTTTATGGATTTTGCTTTTGAATTGCAATATAAGGTTGTCACGGGGAAGCTGCGGAAGTGATGGTCGCTTGTAATTGCTTGACAGTCTAACTGTATAATAAGGCAGTGAAGCGGAGATATCACTGAATCGAATAAATCGTAAGAGTTTCATAGTGATAATTATTAAAGTTATAAAATTTGAATTTAAAACTACACCCACAACATTATCCACTTTGAAACAGCTGTTTTGGGGCCGAAATTTGACATTTCAAATAAGGTTATGGTGAAATAACAATGCACTAGGCGTGTTCGCGAATAGGATACGCAAAGAGTTACAGAGCCGACGTTTGAAATTCGTACTTCATCGGTTTATTTTATTCCCGCATTTCTGAATTTCTGAATTTTGTTTTTATTTTATAATGTTGCGAGAAGGGAAAGAAAGAAGGATACAAGATTGACTACTAAGATATTTGGGACAGGAAATGAATTCAACGGTTTAGGCAGGCATGGATATTTATAGATTTCATCGACCTTTTTTTTTATTCAGTCTATCATTTTGACCCATTCACTCAAAAGTTTTGATGACTAAAATAACGCAACCACAAACCAATCAATCACAAAGTCGATATTTATCACACAGAAATGATCGAACGAAACAAAATTATAAAATGTGTACCTCTTTACAATTTTTCCAATGGAATGAGAAACATCTCGAATTGCATGGCCTTATTCAATATTTGCGTTGAGGGACGTTGTATTGAACCAATGCAATATTTCTGTCTTTGTCACTGAACGATGCAATGATCGGCATTCGGAAAGACCGAATCGCTTTGGACGACAATACATGATGGATTCGGTCTTGAAATTTTAACAGCCTTACCCTCGACCTACAGTTTGGTACAATTTTCAAAAATTTGCCTGCTCGCGCTCATTTCGAAAACTGTAGCCAACTTCACTGACAACTCAAATTCAAATAGAAATAATTACAACAGTTAATTTTTTCAGGGAAGTTTTATGTAAAGAAATCGTGAATTTGTCAAGTAAATCCCTGCATTTAGTATTTGTTTTCTGTTAATAACTTTCACGTACACCGTAATGGACTTTGATGATGCTAAAGAAAACATACAGCCGCTGGCAGCTGGTCGGAACGCAAGTATACTTCAGGCTGCCCTAAACGCCGAATCGCACCAAGAGCTTCAACAACAAAGGCGTCAATATGAGGATAGCATTAAGCATTACGAAGGTGAAGATCCACTCGAGCCATGGTTCGAATACATTTATTGGATCGAGCAGAGTTTCCCATCAGGCGGGAAAGAATCCGGCTTGGAAGAGGTACTACTCAAGTGCTTGACGATGTTTGAAAAGGACGAGCGTTACCACCAGGACAGACGCATGATAAAGTTGTACATTAAATATGTAAGTTTAGACATGATGTTGCATTCCGATTTAATGTGAAAATTCTCTTAGATTGATACACATGAGAATCCCCAAGAGTGCTATCAGCAGCTGTACAATCAGGGCATTGGGACTATGGTGGCAGATTTGTACATATGTTGGGCATATTATTACGACTTAAGTAATAACTTTCGAAAAGCTGATCAAATCTTTAGGAGGGGGATAGAATGTCGTGCCCAGCCAATTGAGGAACTACAGGAAGCTCATCAACACTTTGGGTTTACAATGTCGCAGAGGATTCTCTATGACGACGACAGTTCAAAGCAGAAATATCAGTCATCTCTGCAGGAGAAGCGACAGGCCTTGACTTCACTAAAGTCCCATAAGAAGAAAGTGGGTAGTATCCGAACGGGAGCGGCTGTGAAAAGCTATGCACCAGGAAAGGTCCAGGTAAATTTCTTTCTCTTAACCTTTTGTTACAATTCTTTGAAATTTCTTTCATTAGCAACACGCTCCATTTCCTAATGCAAATGCTCGCTGCAGCGTTCGTGTCTTTGAAGATGAAAATCAAGACCCTAATGCAATTCCTCCTCTCGAACCAGTGCCAGATACAGTCGTGTCAGTAAAATCTGTTGTTAAAACAATCCTAGATAGTGCTCGCAAACAAGAGAATGCAAAGGAACCGGGCCCCTGGAACAAAGCCCATGACAAGAAAAAAGGAATACTATTTTCTTCTGAACACCGCTCAGAGCTGGGCTTCGAAATCCTTGAAGACGAAGAGAATTTCCAACCGATTAAAGGCTTAATCAACTACGGCAAACCTTTTGTGTATTTCGATGGCTTTGTGAACCGCAATAAGCAACAAGAGGAGTGGATTCTACCGGTCACTCTTGAAAACGAACTAGTTCCACGTTCATATCCAACCTACGATAAATGTTTGCTCTATCCTCAACCAAATATGGAGCACTCACCAGAGGAGCTTCGGGGTTACTATTGGTACAAACGAAATAACATCGAAAACGCCTTCGTAAAAAAGTACGATACATTTTGGAAGCCTAATCTCCACGCTGGGGTGAGAATGTATCCGAATTTTGCAAAGAAAAACCAACCTATCAGAGAGGAACCCAGAACCACAGTTTTCGACCCTTCAGAGGTTAATGTCTCTGGTAAAAGTAAACTTGTATTTGATCCGAAACTGTGTTATCCCTCTAATGAAGAAGAGCTACAGTTAGAAGAGGTAATGTATCATCGCTGGAAGGCTGGCGAAAGAAAGTTAAAGTATGGCGGCAATGAAACAATCGCTATAACGGAGGAAATGGAAGAGACAATGTGTTTGCCCAAAGAAGCCGCAAGAAGGAAGAGTTTCTTTCCATCGAGAAAGTCCGTTGCTCCTTCCCAGTTTGCTAAACTTCCAACAAATCTAGAGGAATTTGAAGAAGAAGATCCACCAAACCAACCGCCTTCACGAAGAAGCGTCATTGTGAAAACCCCAAAGAAGGCAGAACGCGATGAGCAACCGCCACCAAAAGTTCCAATTCAGATCTACGAAGACGATGCGCAAGGTAGTGGCTTTGCATTTAAGACTCCAGCAACTCCACCTGTAAAGCAACAAAAGCTACAGTTTCAGATATATGAAGAGGAGGAGAGTAATTATGAAGGCAATGAAACGTGTTCTACACAAGTTTTCAACTGTTTCATTAAGGCACAGTCTGTGAGTACCCCCAAGGCTCCAGTCAAAGTAATGAAGCCATTCGCAGCTGAACAGCATATGCCGACAAATTTAAATTTCTCAGGAATCGAAAATGTCCCTCCTTCGACGAACTCGAATACAAATCCCACATCAGCATTCTCCCCTCCAGAATACAACGATGCAGGTTTAACTATGCATGGCAAACAGCTGTCTACTATCATGGAGACTTCCGAACACGCGACTGTCAATACAGGCAGTACCAAATCATCCATATGTTCGGGTGAATTTGAAGTCGAGGGCCAGCAGACGCGGATACCGTTGACAAGCAATGTGTGCACTTTGCCTACAGTTCAGGAATTCGGTAACCTACCAGAGAACAACGACAAAGAGGTGCAGCTGATGAAATCTTTGAGATTAGAGGAAGACATGCCCACCGTGCGGCAACACAATGAGATCTCCCGCCTAGATCAGAGGGAGGACACAGTACCCATAATGCCGGCTATAAAAATCTTCGAAGACAAAACTGAGACCGTGTCGAAGATGCTATTCACAAAAGCTGGAAATTTTTCGCGTTTAGAAGACAGAGAAGACACAACTCCAAACATTAAGCCAGTGAAATTCCAAGACGACAAAACGGAGACTATAACCAAGATAATACTGGCTCCGAGAAAAAATGTGATAAACGACATTCCCACTGATGACGAAATGTTGGACTTTTTTGCCAAGAGTCCAGAAAAAAAAGCCACAGGGAAAAATATCGTAACGCCACCCTTAGCGCCAACTGCCAATAAGTCCATATTCACAGAGTCGGCGTTTATGAACTTTCAGGACTCACCAGTGGCTAAGCTTAAGTGCAATTATGACTCGCCTGAGCTGAGATCAAAAACGACATCACTTAAGGGTCTTCAGTTAAAGCCCTCGAATCTGTCATTTTTGCCGAATTTCGATGAGCCCATGGAAGTTGCACAGGGGGAGAAAAATAAGACTATGGAATCATCATTCCTGCCGAACTTGTCGGCAGCATCAGGGCACTTAAAGCGACAGAAATCAAAAAATGACTCATTATCTGACGCAATTCCAAGTGGATCTTCGTCGAGGAGTGTCTTACTACAACAACAGCCGGAGGATAGTTCTTTCTTACCCGGTTTCCCAACGGAAACAACCGGGATAACAGCATTGTCAAAGCAGAAGTCAACAGAAAATTCCTTTTTGTCAGGCTTTCCAAGTGTAACCGTTGGAACGAATAAACCTTGTGAAGACTCGTTTATGTCATATTTGTCCAGTGTAGGAGCTCCACAAGGCAAAAAAGCCACGGAGGATTCATTTTTTAAAAAATTCTCATCTGGTGAAGGTGATGACAAGGCCCACAAAGTATTAGAGGCATCATTATTTAATGATCAAAAGTGTGCTGTTGAGCCAATGATGAAGGTCTCCTTTGTTGGAGGAGATGGTAAACCTGGCGGCAGTTCAAAAGATGTTGGTGGTCATATATCTTTTCTGATGAATGCATCTACGAGTGGCGTTGGACAGAGAAAACAGGATGACTCGTTTCTGCCAAGTTTATCAATTACTGGCACTACACCAGCGCCCAAAGGCAATGGAGATGCGTCCATGTTTAGTTTGAAGAGCACCGATGACCACTGTAAGCCAGGTAAAAATGACAACATTGCAGACACCTTTATGACAAATTCATCAACAAGTAAGGTTCCACTAGAACAGATGAAAATTGAGAACTCTTTCCGCACAGCAAATCCAGATAATATGGTTATGGACGACTTGTCTAGTAGAGCAGTTTCCCGCATCTCAAAACCTTCCAAAGACTCAATTGCGTGTAGTTTCTCTGTTCCGCAAGAAAACCCTAGAAAATCCTCAAAAATCTCATTTCTTGCTCAGCCGAAGGATTTGCCAACAGAAAAGTTAGCAGCGAATCCATTGCCACAGGAAACTGCTACGGAGCACTCATTTAAATTCAGTTACTCAAAAAGTCCCCAACAACTGAGCAGAGGCGCTGACGAGAGACCGCAAAATGTGTCGAAAATACCCCATTTGCTAAGAGGAACCGATAATAAACAGCAGAAGATGAATCAATCGCAATCCAGTTCCACTTCCACGTTTTCCTTTCTCAATAGCTTTAGTGTAACAGAGGCAAAGAAACAACCTGACCAAGCCGAGAAATTTGCTATTTTCGAGGACTCAAACTGCCAGAAAACAGCACCACTTTGCGAAGCCAAACCGACCAACCCGTTTACAATTTTCGAGGATTCTACCTGCCAAAAGAAGATTTCAGTTCCACCAGTCAATAAAAATAAAACCGAATATTGTGATCTATCCCTTAGGCCAGATGATTTTTTTGAAGACAACATCCGCACAGAGGCATTCTCAACGAATTTGAGCATGATTAAGAACTCCACATGGCTACCAAATCATGGTCCACGACAGTCACAAATAAAGGAGCAATCCTTGCACATAAAAGAAGAAGTAAATATTTCTTCAAAGAGTGGCTTAAGTATATTTTCATCCGTTCCTCAGGAAAAAAGTGTTGATCTGATGCCACCGCCCCCACCAGTAAAGCCATCCATAGTTTCTAATAATCACATCTACTGTCCAAGTGAAGACTGCATTGAAATCGCTGAATCAGATGAAGATAACAGTGAAGATCTGGGCAAATCTATCTACTACACAAAGACTCCGAAAACACCCAAAATAGCTCGACATACCTGGGTTCCCGAGTCGGATGAACAAACTCCTGAAACAAATATCTTCGTTCACCGAGCAGTGGATTTGGATCATACACAGCAAGTTATCGATGACTACTGTGTGGCTGATGATGTTAATCCCTTTAATCGCCAGCTGATGGACGCATTTTTATGTCAAATTGAATTCACGAACTACATTGAAAACCTACCAACGTGTTCAATGGTTCGGAGGGTGAAACCGCTCAACAAAGACTGTACTGTTGAGATTAATGGGAAAAATTTCAACGTGGTGAAGCTGGTTGGAGAAGGGGCCTATGGATCAGTTTATTGGTAAGTTGGCGAATTTTGTCTATTAAATGTACATGCACTACATTTCTCTTTGATCCAACAGTGCCAATGAGCCGCAATCAGGCAAAATGTTTGCCTTGAAACAAGAGCGTCCCGCTAACTTGTGGGAGTACTATATTTGTTTAGAGCTTCGAAGTCGTTTGAGGACACAGGAAATTGTAAGTTGTCCTTAAAATCTGAAGTTGTCCATAAATCTCACATATTTCGGTATTTAGCTTTCTGGGTTCCAGGATATAGAATACGCCCTAATTGGGAATAACGCAGGCATCCTTGTATCCAGCTTCTCCCGCTATGGTTCACTCATCAATGTTTGCAACAAAATCAAGAAGGAAACTTTAAAAAATATTGATGAGTACGTGGTAATGCACATCGTTAGTCAGTTACTTCTCATTATGGATCATCTGCATGCGTCGAACATCATACACGCAGACGTAAAACCAGATAATTTCCTACTTATGGAGAAGTAAGCAAAACATGAAAAGCAAAAATACAAATTGGTCTTAATGGTGAATTTTTACTTTTTCAGATTAGTGCCCGGTAGGAAGCAGCCTACAATTCAACTAATCGACTTTGGTACCTCCATTGATATGGATCTCTTTAAGAAGGGTCAAACCTTCACATTTATCCACGAGACTGAAAGTTTCAAGTGTGTTGAAATGCACAAGAAACGACCATGGACATATCAGTTGGATCTATTCGGACTGGCAGGTGTTATCCATGTTCTTCTCTTCGGGAAATATATGGAAATTGTTCAGAAACCTGGCGGATGGACCCACAAGACGCATGTCCCTAGATACTTTAATAGATCCCTATGGGAGACAATATTCCATAGTCTCCTCAACATTGACGACTGTCAGACGATGCCCAACTTGCAGAATTTGCGTGCCCAACTGAGGGAGGAAATGGCCGAGAAAGATAAGGCGGTTTGCCAAAAGATAGTTGAGTTCAATCGAGCATTGGATTTGTAAATGAAATTGTTTTTTTTTTTTTACATAATATGAGAACTTAATTTTAGAGCTTAGAGAAATACATACAAGTACAATTATTTATCTATTGCGTGTTCAATGCCTCGTTGGGCGTGGTATTTTGACCATCTTGCATTGTTTCTCCACTTTATTGCGACAACTTAGAGAGTAAGAAATGTATTCTGTGAATAGGAGCAGGGTATCGATGAAGGTTTCTTCATAAAGATTCGTGAAAAAAAAAGAAAAGAACATTTTTTCACTTAGGAACTTTATTCTGAATTATACAACATTACGTGATTATAAGTCCTCTTCAAATAGTTCTGTTTCATCCTCGTCCAACTCGTCTTCGTGAACTTCATCTATTAATTCGTCAAACAGCTGCATATCCTCCAGTTCTTTATGTTTCACCCGGATATGTTTTCGTAGCGACGAAGTGCGAAAGAATCTCTTCCCACAAGTATCGCAGACCTGATCTGGTACCGGTTTGTGACTATCACCGTGATACTGCAACTTTTTTAGCGACTTGAACTCTTTCGAGCACAACTCACAGGCAAACATCTTATCACCATGACATTCGTTCTGATGTGTCGCAAGAAGTGCAGTGCTGCGGAATCCCTTTCCGCAGATATCGCAAATGCATGGATATTCTTTGGTATGCGTAAACATATGAAACCGCAATTCAGTCGACGTAGCCGCTGTGTGATTGCAAATCTCACAGCGCAAGTTAAAGTCCCTGGTATGCCGTCGAATATGCACTTTCAGATTCGTTTGATTAGAGAATTTAGCTCCGCAATGCTCACACGTATATGGACGATCGTGCACATCCCAGTGAGTGATTGTATGTGCTTTCATTCGGCAGAGATTTGCAAATCCCTTCCCGCATTGATCACATTTGAATGGACGAAAGTCTTTGTGGATTTTTGCTCGGTGCTTTGCTAGGCGAGACATGAATTGGAATTTTGTGCCACAATCGACACAGGTTTTTGGACTAGGGGTATGTGAGTGCCTTAGGTGACGGATGAATGAGTATTTAGTTTTGTTTTTTAAATTACATACGGGACAATAGTAGAAGCCATCGGGCGATTGAAAAGCTTCCTTGTCGTGGCTACATTGCATGTGATCCAACCACGATGATTTGTTTGAGAAGTTTTTGCCACAAACGCTACAACTAAAGGAGATTGTTAGATCTTGTTTGCGGTAATCAGATGATATAGGTTTTGCCTCATCGATAAGAAATAGTAATTTCTTGTAGTACCAGATGTGGGGCTCATATTCAGAACCTATCACTTTATTTTGCTCGATTTTTCGCCTTTCCCATGCAAATCTTGTGCGAAAGCATTTAATTTTGTCTACAACATCATGTCGGGTAGCTGCTGGATCAAGCTCTTGAAGTACTTCGAGGAGTAGGCCATACGATTTTTCACGAAGCTTGCGCTTGTAATATTCCTTATTGTTTTTGTTCCAAAGACGTTCTTGTCCTTTGTATACTTCAATGAATTTTTCTAGTATTTCACAAGATCTGCTTTGTTGTGGCTGTAATATGTAAATACATACTTATGTATAAATGTGGATTGAAAATTTTTTTCCAATGGGAATAGCCTTACCACCTCTTCTTCACTGTTTTTTGTATCCTCTGAATCATCAAATCGAAAGTTACTGCTATTGTCCTCATCTAGTTCAAGATGACACTGATACAAGTGGTCCCACAAATCCTCCTGTGAACTCAACTCCTGGGTGCATATTGTGCAATCAAAGTCTGTGTAAATCTAACGAAATTCATTGAAAAACACATTAAAATCCGTATCGCATGTCTCTTACACTTTCATCCAGCTTTTTCTCCTCAGACATTAGAAGAAACGTCAAATGTGGGAAATGCAACGGTG
Organism: Xylota segnis; assembly: GCA_963583995.1. Taxonomy (NCBI): domain Eukaryota; kingdom Metazoa; phylum Arthropoda; class Insecta; order Diptera; family Syrphidae; genus Xylota; species Xylota segnis. The sequence continues at coordinate 54,926,144 of OY757237.1, read as the reverse complement.
GTGGACTTGACAAATCATTCATTGTTTCCTCCTCTCCAATGAAACCTTCCAGAAAATTATTTCTGATATTCTCTAAGAAATCTTTAACAAATTCTACCGACTTGGTTTGCTTGGTGCGTTTGTTGTAATGGCTGGTCAGCATCTTGTAGGTTGCTTCAATAATGTCCTTATTTTTTATCGCAGTATCCTTATGCCACAGACAGGGACACTTCTTATACAAATCCAATATATTAATCAGTACATCCCCTGGGATGTCGGCAGACTCTTCTTTCCTAGTTTCTTCTTTCACTGTACTCACTTCAATGAACGGTTCCACTTTTATAGGAAGTTCGCATAGATCTCTTGCCAACTCTACCTCTATCACTTCAAATTCAGTTACGGGTTCATCCTTTAAGCAAAAGAAATCCTCCGAACGATGCCATTTGATGTGATCTATGAATTCGTTGAGTGTTCTCAAAAACTTTATGCCTTGGTCATCATCCATGCAGAATGAGCAGAGTAAAAACGCGTCGGTTGATTCATCGTTGATGTGTATTTCACCGCACTTAGTAAGTGGACCTTCTTGTTGTGTTTTGTTAAGTGAAACTCCTTTAAAAATTTGATTCATAATTTAGTTGACTAGAATTTGTTTACTGCGGAATGTGTCTAATAAATATGCACTTTAGAGGGGTGTTTTGGTTGATGCTATCGAGATGCATACATATGTCAAAAACATGATTTCCCCAGGCGGGTATGTTCAACAGCTCGTTGCACATGTTGAATTCGCTGCCGACTTTGGGCGGAAAATTTAAAACTTCAACGGAATCTATGGTGTTTTGCTTCGGGACTAGTTGTTTTTTTGTATTAAATGCTTGCTTAAATGCTTAAATGAAACTCAGGCAAGTATTCGTTTCCAAACGATTTGTAGTTTTCTCTGCGTGTATTCATTTACTTAGGTGACGCTACAGTTCGGAATGAAGTTGACCCTTCAGTTGCGCACTCCAAGTTAGGTTCTACTCTAAATGTGAGCTACTTATCGATGGCGCTCCCGGTTGGATTCGAAGACTGCGTGTTGGAGCTCTGGTATCCATTCGCACTACACCTGAGAGGACTACTGGGCGATGTCGATGTTACTGTAAAGTTCCTAAATCTCCACGACAGTACGTCAACACAAACAGAACCGAATATCGTACGTAGAATTTTTTCTCTAAACGACTCGATACATGTCATGACTGGGATATTCAAAGTCTTATATAGAATCTCCACAATTTTCCGAGATATGGTCTTACCGCACATTTGCCTTCTCAGCTCAAGGGAACAGCGATTGGCAAGAGCTATTTTTTGTTTTACTTCTGCTGGGGTGTTGTGAGAATTGTTAGCAGAGCCATGTAAGACTAAGTTCCTTACATCCTTGTTGAAACCACCACATAACCCATTTAATTAGCGTAGTCGAGGTATTCTGCTTCTGGTGATGACTTGTAAATTTCGCACAATTCTTTCGAGTACGTTTACGATCACTCATTACATGTGTTTCCTTAGGTTTCTGAGAAGCACATTCCGATGTTTGCCACCGTCAGAAACGTGCTTTTTTCCACGATTCCGGCGTTTCACATCTCGCCAAACTGATTGAAGAGCTTTCACCACATCACGCGTATGTTATATGTTTAATGCATAACATGATAAGCCTGTACAAAAGAATCTTCAGTATGATCTAGGGTCAGTGCAGCCTGCCTTAACGAATCGAGTCAAAGTACACTAATCACACAGAATCTGGTCTTCGACAAACAATAGTTGTCGAACTAAGTATCAAAAAAAAAAAAAAACAATTTTTCTGATTGGAAAAACCATTGTTAACCTTACTTTATTACTTGATTCACTTCTAATACAAGTTGCGCCAGTTGAGAAATTTCTTAAAGAAAAATAACAAACGCTCCATCCATCAACCTACTATATACCTATATATAAACTGCCACAGGTCGTTTATTTCCCCCCATATACACATGCATACACACAAATGAGAACACTACATGAATCATAGAGGATAATCATATGGTATACGATCATGTTTCAGCCTCTTGTGCTTTCGCAGAGATGTCTTTCGAAAGAATCGCGCTCCGCAAACATCGCAGTTGTGCTGTGTCAGATGGCCCAAAGTGTGCTCAGCCAATGCATTTTCCGTTCGAAATTCCTTTTCACACTTGTCGCATTGAAACGTGACACCACCGTGAACTTCGTTCATATGTGTTGCCATCAAAGGCGCACTACGAAAAGCCTTTCCACAACTATCACATACATGCGGACAATCGTCCAAATGTGTTTGCGTATGTTTACGCAAGTCCGCCAGCGATGTTAGGGTATCTTGGCAAATTTCGCATTGGAATTTTTTCTCAATCTTATGGCGACGAACGTGCACATTAAAAGTGTCTCGATCGGCGAATTTGGCCCCACAATGGTCACATTTGTGTGGCAGATCTTCTGCACTCCAATGGGTAACTGAATGCGTCCGTAGGCGGGTACGTGTTGCAAATCCCTCTCCGCATATTTCGCATTTGAACGGTGAAAAATCGTCGTGAACTTTAGCCCTATGCTCCGCGAGCATTGATAACAAACGGAATCCCAAATTGCAGTCGGTACACCTCTGCATGTTGTGCGTATGCCTGTTCCGTAAGTGTCGCATGAGCAGTTCTTTGGTCTTGTTCTGCCAGCCGCATATCGTGCAGTAGAAGAAGCCGTCCTCGGATTGATAATCATTACTGGCATGAGCTGATTGCATGTGACTTAACCACGCCAAATGGTCTGTGAATGTTGTGGCGCAGATTGGACATTTGGCGTTTTTCACTTTTTTCTTGAAATTTGCCGGTCTAGCCTTCAGTGCTGGTGGTGGCTTCTGCTTCGGTTTCGCAATATTGCCAACAAGGAATTTAAGTTTATCATAGAACCAAGCGCGGTGCGCATAAGCGCCCTTTTTTGAGGAGAGAATCTTTTGCCTATCGTAGGCGAATTGAGTGCGTAACTTGTTGATTTTGCGAACAACCTCTGCTCGTGTGGCCTTTGGATCATGTTGTCGGAGAATTTTCAAAAGCATATCGTACGATTGGCGACGCAACATTCGAGAATAGTACTCATCGTTACTTTTGTCCCAAAGACGCGTTTGAGATCTATAGATTTCTATGAATTTCTCCACAATTTCTCTCGGATAATGGCCACATGAGATCTGAAAATACATTTGCAATGAAAAGTTGTCTGTACATAGTCTTTAACACATTACGTTCTCTCCGTCCTTCGAATCTTCCATATCCTCGTATCCATCGCTGTCAACGCCGTCGTTCAGCTCTTCAAGATGAATCTGGCTCAGATGCTCCCATAAATTTTCTTGGGAAATTAAGTCCAGCCCACATATAGGACATAATAAATCTGTAAAAACCTATTTTCACAGACATTAGCGTTATCACAATTGCACATAAATTCCATACTTACACTCTTGTCCAGCTCATTGGAATCGTTGTCTAACATGAAACTCAAATACGGAAAGTACCATGGCAAGCATTCCAGTGAGTCATTAACCGAATACTCCACATCCTTGTATTCTTCCAAGAAACAATCTTTGATTTGCGTCACTATGCCCCGCACGTATTCCACCGACTTTGTCTGTTGCGCACATTTATTGTAATGTACGGTCAACAATTTGTACACTCCCTCAAGTGTCTCTGGATCTGTCTTAGCTGCAGTTTTAATATGCCACACGCAAGGACACTTCTTAAACAAGTCTAATAACTCAATAAACACCTCTCCTGTGATTTCCGGCTTATCATCTTCTATCGCCGCCGCATCTGTATTCGTTGTCGTTTCTGTTTCTGTGGGGGGCGGCGCTGGATTCGCTTCGTTTTCATTAACTTTTGCCGGAATTTCTTCATCTTTTACTTCACTGGTATCTACCGTATCAGAATGAGGATCCATTACGATGAAGTTACTTATCGTATTCAATTCGAATAACTCCTCAGGTGGTGCTATCCAATCGGTGATGTCGTCCGCCTCATGACGTGGTGCACTTAAATTACTCCTCGAGTCGTCTTCCATTATCTCAAACATTCCTTTTGTTGCGTCTTTTGGCGAAGTCGGCGACTGCAAGTCGTCCGACCGATGCCATCTAATGTGATCAATGAATTCCGGGAGTGTTCTAAAGAATTTTACATCGGGATCGTCCTCATCAGAGCAAAAGGCGCAAAACAGAAAGGCATTTGTACAGTCATCGTTGATGTGAATTTCCCCGCATTTCGTTAACTTGGAGGGATGAATTTCCAATCGCATTCCATTGAGTAGTATGTCTGTTTTCACTTGGGTCATGTTGTACTCGGGTGATTTGGATAATTTTCATAATTTTTTTAAATAAAAATTTGCAAAAATATTTCAAACAGACGCGAACTTTACCTTCGCATCGCACCGATATGTCAAAATGTTTGATGACTGCAGTGCTAGAGGTATGTTCGTAGATAACGATTGTTTTAAAGTGTTATATAGCCGGTAAAATATAAATACATATGGTTATTTCATTTGAACTAATAAAACTCATATCACAAACATTTTATTAAGTATTTTTATTTAAAGTTGAAGCTTATCACATAAATTGATCAACACCTTTCACTTATTTCAATTTTTTTTCGAAAATTGTATGAAATGTTGAAAATTCTCAGGAAATTCTCAACTTTTTTGCTTACTTAACTGGCTACCTATCGAACCACATAGAGTCTTTGGCTGAGACAGTGCAGCCTAAAAATAAGACCCTTAACCTACTAGGTTAAACGTTTTGTTCAGTTTCCATTCCAATTCGCATGCAGTTTAGAACGTTTAGAAACGTTGTTCACACCATTTAAAATTCCATTTAGATAACTTTTTAGGGTAAAAAAAACGCAGGAGAATGAAACATCTGATAAAAGCACGAGTTGACTGTATAACAATTGAAAGATAAGAAATAAAAGCACTGTCATAACTGGTATACACTCAATTGACACATCAACGTTATACACACCAATTTGTATAACACTATGCGCACGAAGTTGCGCGCTGACATTTTGTCATATTCCCATCGTAATAAACAAAATTCTACCGATAGATTCTGAGTTTTTAATTTTTAATTTTACTTAAAAATATCCATTAGACAAATGCCTATTAATAAAATAATTTAACAACAATGTCTAGTACAGCTATATCAACGTATTTGACGTATAATAATACACCAATTGTTACTACACATTGTGGAGAAATATATTGTTCTCAAAACCTCGAATACTTCTTGATAAATTGTAGAAAATGTTCGCTGGAATTCAATTTACTTAGTTGCAATCTGTTCATAAAACACTTTAGAGAATGTATAGCTTCAGGTGTGCCCGATCCCGGAGATCAAAACGCCACAAATCAAGAAATTTCCAACTATACAATCGATAACTTGCTGAAGGATGCTTTGAAAAACAATAACATCGATGATGGTCCAAATGAGGATAATCAATTGGATCCATTGATGGCTTTGAAGTTGGAAGTAGATACTGCAAAGACGAAAGATGAGGTAAGGTGTTTGTATATGTATGTATAACCAGGAGTAATGCCACCCAAAAAACGGGATGTTGAGTACAAACTGCCTGCCCTATATCTTAAGTTCAAGGTTACAATTTTGAGAAACAAAAAATAGCATCAACTCGCGAATGTATGACAAACATATGAGAGTATGAACTATAATAACAAAAGTTACTGTTGATTACTTCATTTTATCGATCAATTGTGCACAATACGAATGACTAGAATATGTTGCACAAGTGTTAATTTTATTTACAATTTTTTTTCTCATAAATGATCTCTACTCTCACAATTCTATAGCGCCAGTTTGTTTTACTTTAGTTTTCAAACTGTCGGCATAAATATTTTACCCGGTTCCTAAATGAAGCCAAAAATAGAGATGGCAACAAGCCTACTTAAAGTTTGTAACTTCAATGGCAGTGTTTTTTAGCGATCGTAACATTGCTTTTTCCAGCCACAACAGTTGTCCGACGAAGACTTCCATGAAGACATCGAATACCTATCCGACTATCAAGATGAAGATGATCTAACAATAGACAAAGTAATTCGTCGAAAAATGATAGAAGGAATAATCGACGAATATAAAAGGCATCCAATCCTGTGGGATGTAAAGGAAAAAACAGCAGACCGAGGACTCAAAAAGCATCATTATAAGCAAATCAGAAAGATCATCAATTCCAAATTCAAGATGAAGTACACAGATAAGGAGTTGCGAACACAAATTCAGAATCTACGGTGCGGTTATAGGCGGGTACTTAAAAGAAGGGAAAGGTTCGAAAAGCTTTTCACCGATGGAAAGATGAAATTCAATCCACAATTGTGGTACTTTGATAAATTATCCTTTATCGAGGGAACAATCAATGATATTGAGGTTTGTACATATTCTATTCTAAAATCCGTTTGATATTTTCATATAAATCATAGGTTGAAGAAATTCTTGAATGTGATACTGACCCCAAAGTGGAAGCTTCAAATGATGAGGTAAGTGGTTTGCTGCTTCTTTCCGATCTTAGTTATGTTTTTAATAAAAAATTACAGTCGTCTGATTCAGAAAATGAGCAACCAAATCCTGGACCGAAAAAGGAAAACAAAGAACGTCCCAGTCACAAGATATTAAACGAACCGAAAATTATATCGGATCTTATAGCTCAATATAAGAAATATCCGTTCTTGTGGGATCAAACTGCACCCTTGTACAACGATAAATATGCGCGAAAGGATGCATTTCGTAAGATCACAAAGTTCATCAATAACAAATTCATGAAAAACGTTACGGACAAAGAGCTAAGGCAGCAGATCGTAAACCTACGGAGTGGATATAGACGAGTTCAAAGAAAAAAACACAACGACAATTACCGCATAAGCTTGTGGTACTACGACGAATTGTCGTTCATCGACCATAAATCTAATCAGCCGGAGGAAACTTGTAATGTAAGTTCATTATGACTGGCAGACTGATTTTCTAGAATACTAAACTACTGATGAACGTATTGCGTTCTCTCTTTCGAAACAGGCGGAAGAAGAACCGATAGATGACAAGACATTAGTTACAATAAACCCAGACATTTGTAAAACCGAAAACACATCTATGGATCAAGCTTTAGAAGAAAGTCAAAACTATGAGGTAAGAGACCATAAAAGGCGATTCCAATTTTTTTAATATATTTCAATGGATTTTTTTTTCTAGCTCTTCGACCACCATTCCGATGATGACGATGACGATGATGAGGGTGATGATGATGATAACGAAGATTATGATAATGGTACTAAGGAAGTTTCATCGGGCCGACGAAAAACCGATAAAAAAGTAACATTAAGCATCATCCAGGAGTACAAGCAACATCCTTGCTTGTGGAATAATTATCTCTACAAGACCACCAGCCGTTTTAACCGTTACGATGCCATTAAAGAAATCGCAAAAATTATTAACTCCAAATGCAAGACAAACTTTACTGAAACAGAGATGAGAAATAAGCTCGTCCAACTAAGAAGTAGCTACAGGCGTGTTTTGCGAAATAAGGAGGCTTTCGAGAAGAAGCATGCAAATGCGAAACGAACATTTCACCCGCAGTTGTGGTACTTCGACAAGATGTCATTTATTGGATCGTCGGAAAGTGATTTCGCAGTTAGTCGTCGAAAAGCACGTAAAACTAAGTCAAAAGAAGAACAATGCAATAAGGAGGAACCAAATGAGAATCCAATTACACCGGAGAGTGATGATGAATCAAATGTAGACATGGACGATGAGGTGATGGCAGCTGAGGAAAATTCTGAACCTGAAACGGAAACGAAAGGAGTAAGATGAGATATTTGAACTTAAATATAAAATAGCTTTTACTGAATCTTGCACTTTTAGAAAGGCATCACTAAGAATAAAGAGCTGCTGACTGGTATCATAGAGGAATATAGAAAAATACCTTCCCTATGGGCTGTACAACACTACACTAATGATAACGTAGCTCGGAGGATAGCCTATGGAAAATTAGCCAAGGCCGTAAACGCCAGGTTTAATGTGAATTTCACCTGCAAAGGTCTTAGTCGAGAAATCATTAAGATACGTTCTACGTATAAACGTGTGATGCGTAGGAAACGTGACGAACCCACATTCCAACCGAAAATGTGGTATATCGATTTGTTGTCATTTATCGATCGGAAGCCTAGTGACCTGGAAGGTGTTCAAGTAAGGAACTTTATAAGCTTAATCGATTATAGATATTCAATTTCATTGTTTAACAGGATGTACTTGATCTACGGAATGAATGCATAGGTGAATGGTCAGCAGAATCGGCTTCTGACAATGAGGCTGCTGATGGCGAAGATGAGGTACGAAATAAATCTTTTATTGTTCTAAGTTTAATAAGTTTTATTTCTTTTCAGCAAAACCAAAGAAAGAAGAAACTAAACAGCGTAAGTCTTTATTTTTTGAGAGGTTTATTTTGTCATTTGATAAGTTTTTCATTTACTTAGAGGGAGCACGTTTACGAAATCATAGAACTCTATAAAGCAGCTCCAATCTTATGGGACACTAAACATCCCCAGCATTCGCTGCGTATCGATCGAAAGAAGGCAATTGAGAAAATTATTGGAACCTTAAACCAAGAATATGATTCCCAACTTACAGTTGAGGAATTTCGTTATCAAATTCGCTTTATGAGAGAAGCATATTTTCGTGCTGTACGGCATGAAGCAGCTGCTAACAAGGAAGATATTGCTAACCTATATGTATCCAAACCGTTTTTCTACTCACGAATGGCATTCCTAGAACCATTTGCTGACAAGACGCCAGAAAGGGCTCCAGCACTTCAAATACATTCTAAATCAGAATCGATCGAAAATTTCAAGTTTCTCATCGAAAACAGAGCTCTTATGACAGATTTTATTGAACTGTACAAGGCACATGGTTGTTTGTGGGATCAGAAGGATAAAGACAAGAACAATGCAGCAGCCCATTCGGAGGCCTACGATAAGATTATGAATATGTTCTTGCAGCACGACGTCATTTATACAAAAGAACAAGTCATGTCAGCGATTGGCTTCCTCCACTCAACTGTTGTAAATACACGAAAAGCATTTGAACGTTACGACACAAACAACACAGGTGAATCACCAATCTGGTTTTATGATCACTTGAAATTCCTCGGAAAGATTCCCCGAATCAAAGACAAGTATTGCTCTCACTGTGATCAAAATTTCCGTTCGCTGGCCGAGTATGAGAAACATAAAATCGAAATCGCCGGAGATTACCCCTACAAATGTGCGGTATGTAAGGCTGGATTTGTGTCGCGTTCCAAATACGCTTATCATCAGATAACCCACAAAGAACCCCATAAATGTGAACAATGCGGGTTTCAAGCATACGATAGACACAATTTTAACGTACACATGCGTCGTCATAAGGGTATATATCCATTCAAATGTGAACATTGCGATAAAGGTTTTGTGACGTCAACCGAGCTCAATCGGCACATGCGAATGCACACGGGCGAAAAACCGTTTATTTGTGAGATTTGCGGCAAATCTTTGGCAGCAAATTCCGAGTTCCGTCAGCATATGAAACGCCACAGCAATCAACGCGATCACAAATGTGATATATGTGATAGCGCTTTTTACACACCGAAAACTTTGCGAGATCATATGGCGTCACATTCTACTGAACGACAGCACGTATGTGAAGTCTGCGGTGCGGCTTTTAAGCGAAAGAAGACACTACATCAGCACAAAGCATTGCATGCGGAGCACAAGAAGCACGCGTGCAAAATCTGTGGAAAAATGTTTGCTCAGAAGGCAGGTGTATACTCTCATATGAAGTCGCATGGGCTGATGGTTGGTGGTAGTTGAATGAGGTTGTGGTGCGTGGTTTCTTTGTGTTATTATTGTTTGAAGGAAAATAAAATAAGTTATTTACAACAAAGCGTTTGGCATTTGATTTTTTTAGTTTTACTGAGTGAGGTGAGATAGAAATATCAGGCTACACAGCCTCAAAATAACATCATTACACAATTGTGTATGTACGTAATAGTAAAACTCGAAGTTGTAATTCAACTAATAACTTTATCCAACTAACTTGGCCATGCACGAGCACGGTTCTCCAAACCGGAGTCATAACGTCTATCCGTATACCTCGTGGTTATATCTTCTCCACTCACTATTATTTTTGTCTCAAAGGAAGCCAGAGTCGCCTCATCCACAAGATCCATTCTTCTGCACTATAGGTCAGGACTGGAATGATCATTTTATTTACATTAGAGAGCTTTGCTGCACTAGCCTTCCTAACCCAAAGGAACAGCGATTGGCAAAAGTTATTCTTTACTTGATCTCAGCATTTGTGTCGATCGCTAAATGTTCAATATGGTTGATGGTTGCCCGATCAGGAGACCTTCACATGAATAATGAAATGTAGCTATAAGATTTGCTCCACAGCATAGTCGATTGGCCCAAATCCAAAGCTACGATGCGCAAACCTCAATCTGTACGCTCATGTTCTCGGCAGGGAGCTGTATATAAAGATGACGGCATTACTCCTCGGGGATGCGCTCCCGTTTACTCATTAAAGTCTCATTCCCTGGTCTAAATTTCCAATACCTGAGTCTTGAAAGATCATTATCGACTTGAATTTCTAAGACTCTGAAGTAGCTCAAATGAAGTATCCTTTAGTTTGGCTGTGGACGTCATTGCTCATCAAAATAAAGCTTAAAGCTTAAGGCACCAAATCACAACGGACACACAAAAGCAAATGAACTACCTAGAACAGGCCCAGGCCACTTTACATCAGAAGCTGAACCTAAAGTTCTTGCTTCACTGCCGCATTCAAAATTCAAAATAACAATTCTCATGCATAGCGCAGTAAAACTAGATATAGTAGCTGTTTCACAACCCAAGAATCACCAGACTCCGATTGAATTTTCTTTAAAAACTCCTACATCAAGGACCTCAACGTAATATCAGGTTTAGAAATCCTCGCTTCTAGGAAACCTGGCTCTAATTTCTTACTCAATATTTTCTGAAACCTACATGTACACCGATAATAATAGAATCAGTCACTTAGGATGAAAATAATGAATCGATCACGATTTTCCAAGACCTCTGTGTCCTTGAACTAATCGTTATCCTATCCTTTATGTCCCTGAATGATTTATTACAAAGGTCAAAGGGACACAGATAATAATCCCATCGCAATGTCATTGCATAACTCCCCGGCGAAGGCCATTTACCACATTTAAATGTTAATTTGCATATAAGGAAAGAATTTCTCTTTTCACACATTCATCAAGGATACCCAATTCCAGTTCAAGGACACTCAGTTAACCCTTTATAAATACAAGTCCACTGAACGGAAAACGTGAAGTAATCTTATGACCATCGACGTTGGTGCATCGGAAACAGTTTCGTTTGTTTAAATAAATACTAATTTCAATAAATTGTTTTATATCATTAATTTAATTAAATGATCTACTACAATCAAACACTTACACAACCTGTTGATAGTGATCGTTCGTAAATACGGTCTCACGATCAAATAAGAAAAAAATTTCTCTTTCTCTCCCATGCGACATAGAACGATTTACGATCAAACCCGAATGAGCTTGAAAGAGAGGAAGTGAAGGTAAACAAAAAAGTCTAATCAGTTGGTAGACTGCTCGAATCTGGAATTTGCTCTTGGTGACGTACCATAAAATTTTCTTTTCTGTCGAAGTAAACAAAAGCCACAATAAAAAAAAGGCACGACAAACAAAATAAAATCACAAAAATAGTGAAATGAGTGTCACATCGGGGAAGTCTTCGTCATCAGTTGAAGACGATCAACAAATTGCATTTTTCACGATTAAATGTGGTGAAATATTCCATACACCCGACAGACAATTTTTCTTACTTAACTGCGGAGTGTGTGGAAAAGGATTTTGCGCGTTAAATGAATTTATAGATCATGTAAATCATGCGCCGTGTGGACCCTTAATAACACCCAGTGAGATTGCCCTGCAGACGGAATGTGAAAGTTTATGTGACCCACCAATTGTGGCCGATCAAAGTTTGAGTGCTGAGGATGGAGCAGAGGCATTTCAGGAGCTTATCGAGTATACCAATGGCGATGATGTGGGATGTGATATCGAAAATATCATGGATACCTGTGAGAATAGCTCCACGGAACACTATTTACTTCCGGAAATCGCTTGTTACCTGTTTGAGGATGTCGATCAATCGCACTGCGAAGAAAGTGCTTGCGTCATGGACCCACTTGTGAGTCGTGTGCCTGTGAAATACATGTGTCAAGGTGTTGAATAAAATGGTTTTGCTTTCTATTTTGTAGATATCTAACCTCAAGGATGAGTGCGAAGAAGAGCGAGAAGCTAAAGCAAAGAACACTGAAAATGGCGAAAAGAATCAAGGGGATGAGGTAAGTCTAAACGGCTGATTGCCCAATTAGTCAAAGAACGATGACGCAACTGTAGTGGTTTTCGGTATGTCAGTCACCTTGTTAAAATCTCACTCAAAACCGGATGACACAGATACTTTTTTGTGAATCTCTTAAATTTGCACTAAATTATGGCACTGCATCACAAGTAGGGTCAATGACTTTATGATATGGACCAGATAGTGGATTGCCTAGTTTTCATAGTTCTCTCGACTGTTTCACATCAGTATACCTGTAGTTTAAAAAAGTTATTTATGCATTCTTTGCATTTTTGATATAATATTGTTTTAGGGTGGTTTACCTACTTTTGTCGGACTTAAACCACCAATAATGAGATCATCAAACTCAATAAACAACCTCTGAAATGCCAAATGGATACTTAAACAAAAATATATTGTTTATCGACTCGACATAGACTTGTTATGATATAGAAGAGCCGCCCATATGGAATTTTTTGGATTACGAAGTAGATCCTCAGTTTCTTGAAATTTATAGAATGATAGATGGGCACGGGTTCTTTGAATTTCTTTCTTAAATCCTACCAATGCAACCATCAAACCTTAAAGTACCTCATTGCTTTAAGGAGAACTGCTTTCATTCATAAAGCCACCAATCTAATCTAACCACACTCTGCTAATTAGAGTGTTTGCTTACTGAAACTTATTGGATTGAAATTAATTTACATTCTAAGGTTCTATTAATACGGGAATTGAAGAATTCATAATTGTAACCGCTCAGTTCCATGAGAATATATGTAAACAACACCTCGAACGTTTAATGGTAAAGTCATTTTTCTCCGAATTACAAACCACCGACCAGTTATGGATCAAGTCATGATCATTATCGTCATCATACTTACGATGCATACAGAAGAGCCATGTCAGGTAGAAACAACACAACGTGGTTTTTATCCCAATGATATTTCGATTTTCCTTTACCTCCCTTAGTTCATTCGCCTTTTTCCAATTGGAGAACGAATTTCTACTTTCCAATACAAGCGTGTTATCGGTCTACCTGCTATAAGTCATATTTTACGATGGTTCTCTGAATCAAGAACAATGTTTACACATGTTCACACCTTGCCGTAGAACCACCAACAAATTATGGAAAACATAAGCAGACTTTTAAGGTGAAAATTCGATCCTGCCATTTTATGACTTCGTGGATTCACTTTTTGTCATCTATTTTAATTTGAGAAAACAGTGTTTTCTATTTCTGTTATACGTGTTATATTCTTCAGACGAATGGAAGGCGGTGTACTGGTTTATGCCGTGTCTGAAAGGTCATTTTTGTTTGGAGAAGCCTTCAGTCATCCTCTCGGATGTTGGCCAGACGCTCCCGTGAAAAACATTTTTAGTGTTGTCTGCGATTCGAACCACAAATAAGAAATATTAAACTATGATGTCATATTTTTGAAACACCATTCAATCTCTCTTCTTCAGCTAACAGCAAACGATCCTTTTACCACACGAATAATCGAACTCTACAAGTCTAACGAAAGCCTATGGAACAAAGGACATCCTGATTACCATAATCGCGCTGAACGAAATGATGTCTTCCAGACCATGGTTGATTCGCTTCAAAAGGAGTTCCAGTGCTCTCTAACAGTCCAAGAATTAAACTATAAGCTCAACAGACTCCGCTATGCATTCTACAGGGAGCTGCGTAAAATGAAAACATTCCAGACGAACAACAGCAATCCCAATGATAAATTCGTATCCAATTTGTGGTACTTCGACCTCCTTACATTCCTGAAAGGAAACACTAGTGCTCTACTTGAGGTAAGTTTCAGTTAAACATTTCTCATACACCCTGACTTACAATATTTTTTCTCTTTATAGGTTCCAAAATCTCAAATCCTTCTCGACATAATTGACGGATATCACAGATGCCAGTGCCTGTGGGATAAATCCCACCATGATTTCCGGAATCGCCGGGTACGCTATGCGGCCTATGATGCAATTGCCACTACAATAGAAATTAAGTACTCAATACGAACAACTCGCCGGTCGGTGGTTTTGCAAATTAAGAAACTCCAAGCACTCTATGCTCAGTCGCTGCGATCCGAGGCAGAAACGCATCCGGAAAATGAAGAATCGAATCCCCTGAGAGAATTACTACTAAAGAAACTGAATTTCTTAAAAGGCAAAATTCGCGGATGCAAAGAGATCAAATGCAGCTTTTGTGAGGAAGTGTTCTACTCGAATTCGAAGTATAAAATTCACTACCAGAAGCACACGGGAGACCTTCCATATTCCTGTAGTATATGCAGTAAACAATTCCTCCACAAACCCAGCCTAAAAGCACACGAAGACACCCATTTGGATGTCAATGACCGAGCGTTTACTTGCGAATTTTGTGGCCTAAAGATCGCAGATCGGACTAATTACAGGGTGCATGTGCAGAGGCACAAAGGCGACCTACGGCATGAATGTAAAATTTGCAAGAAACGCTTTGGAACTTCAACCGAGTTGAAAAACCATATGCTGGATCATACGGGTGAAAAACCAAATGTTTGTGATCAATGTGGCAATCAGTACAAATCAAGGAGTGAGTTAACAAGGCACATGCGCCTACACGCGTCTCGGCGGGAGTTCAAGTGTGGATACTGCGTAAAGGCATTCCATTTTCAAGCGCAGTTAGATCAGCATATGCTAACCCACTTTGCACAGCCCTGTGATATATGTGGAGAGGAGATTAATGGCCGACGGGCATTTATGAGACACAAAAAGGAGCATTATTGAGTTGTGAGGAATAAGGAAAAGGGGTAGCTAATAATGTTTGTATGTAATTTTATGTGCATGTGTTTATATTGTTTTTTTGTACGAATATTTTGTGTATAAGTTTGCAATTAAAGTTTAACTTAAAATAGAAGCTAAAGCTTGAGCTGAAAACGTATTCAATTATTTGGTGAGAAACAACTTTTGGAAAACCGACTGCAGGCAAAATAGAAAAATGATTACCCATTAACAAGAAAATGAGACTATCTAGGAGTCATAATAAAACAAAGACTTTGAATCAACGGTTCGAGTTAGTTAGAAGTATAGAGAAGCTCGTACAATACTATGGTTGGCATCACTTATGAGAGAGTACCGAAAGCTGTATGTTCCTCTTCACTAATAAGAAAACAATACCACAGATCGGGCCGCTACGATTCAACCACACACCCCTCCAAATATCAGATACGGCGAGATACTTGACCGTAAGGTAACTCTTTCCAATTTATGTGTTGTGTTACAACAGCACATAAAGGATAAATATAGCATCCAAAATCTTTAATACATGCAGCAAAATCTTTGGCAAAAAATTGGGGCCCAAGCCCACCACCTTTCAATGGATGTACACAGTCTTCATCGGAGCAGGATTGGATTAACGGTGGGGGCATCAACCTGAATAATATTTCGATTTTCACAGATGGAATATATTCATCTGAACCCAAAATCGAGTTCCAAACCATGGCAGTGAGGTCTAAGCGAAAGTATTAGCAATCGCAGAAGCGATACAATAACTATCTACGAAACTGTATTCCAGAAAGGTGATCGACATCTTTCCCGCCATTAAGGCAAACTCACGTCACACTTCTTTGGGTTACAGGACACAGCGGCATTCAAGGGAACGAATTGGTAGATGAATTAAAGCAAAAGCGTCCTAACAAGACTTGAAAATGGTCGTTGCCTGTGTTCTACGGGTTCTAGTGCTTGTTAAATCCAATATAGAGCAAGCCTTCGAGAGATTAACTAATAAGAGGTGTCCAGAAAACTGTAGAAATATATACGATAATGCCAAAATTGAATAGATTTTGGCACTTAACAGACCCAACTTAGCGCTCTTCACGGGGATTATTACCGGCCACAACTCTATGGCCTCCCACCGTGGACGAATGCCATTAGAAACTGACTTCTGTCGAGACTGCGGCGACATGGACGCAGAAGAGAGGACATCCTATGGTTATGGCCAAACCTATGCAGAACTAGGAGGAAAAGTGGTCTTGGTGATTTTTACATCTTAGATCTGAGCGAGCTGCCTTCGAAAACCACCATTAAGCATCCTGAAATTTATAACAACCTCGGGGTGGTTCAGGAAGGTCGTATAGCTATCGCAAAGCTACACACCCACTTTTGTCTTTGTTTTCGGCTTATCCTACAACAGGGACTCAACATGGATCCATTGATAATCCGATTGGCTACCTATCTAAAGCAGTTTGAGTGATGGATGGAGGATGATTCCCCTGACATGTGCGTAGAGTAAGATGTAAAGAAAGTTCTTACTGCAAATTGTTTGGGCTTTTTTATACAGATGGAGACGTTTTCTCGTTAAATAAAAAACATTATATCATTGTAAAGCAGTATTGATAAACTTAATCGAACTGCACGACAATCAGAACCAGTGATTTGTCTGATTTGGAATCTCCTCTTGCGCTCAGATTGATCGGAACCTCAACGATTATTTGCATATATTTCTAGTTTTTCCCCTTCTTTTCTAAAAAGTGAATTACATTGTAGGTATAGAGTTATTGTTCTATTGTGTATTTAGACCCTGAAATCGTTATTTAGTAGCCAAATTAAATCCATTCTACTCTATTATTTCTACAGTACATACTTTAAGTGTTTCGGGCGAACGTCTAAATCGATGCACAAAGATTAAAAACAACCGAAATTTGTCTCATTTCTTCCCCAATTTGTTTGCCTTACTCATTGATTGCACTTTTAACTAGAATTTAATTAGAAATAATAAACATTTGAAGCATTTATAAATAATTTCTCACCACACTACACAACTTGCACAGACATGTTTTAAGAAAGTTCAGTCGACCTAGCCAACTTGCTAAGCATGAAATTTATGTCAAAACGTCTTAAGAATTCATATAAATGAGGCTGGTTTAAAAAAGGACTCGTTTTTTATGTACATAAGTTTGTCACGATTATATTACAAATTCATTGCGATTGGTTTCAAAATAAACCTTAAAATACATACGTATGAATAATGTCCTTAAAGTATTAAGAAAGACTGCTATTAGACACTAAAAGTAAAGAAAGAAAGGGTCTGTTGCACTCCCTATTCATTCAATCGCGGTTTTTACCGCTGCGAAACCAAACAGATAATGCTTTTTAGCTTCATATACGATCCTCAGCCAGTCTCCAAATGGCGTACATCGTTGATTGAGGTCACTTTATGTAAGATAAGGTCTCTCACTTTGTGTAGTCTATCAGGCATGAAATGGAAGATTTTTCTTATTGAAGTATTGTTGTTAATTCGCTCTATTATAAGACCTAGGCATCTTAATCGTTCTATACGTATCTTTTGGATCAGGTCAGTCCCGTCGTATAGGTTGTAAAATGTGTGGATAATGTTTTCCTCCATAAATCGTCAACGCAGATGGAGTCATAAATCCTTGATGTCGAGAGCTAGATCAACTCTTACTGGAAGGATTCGGGTCGGTCGTGTTAACAAGCGTATTATTCAGTATTTTATCCATAACCAGTATGAATTATAGCGCATTATCCTGTCACACGACTAACAGGATCTGTGTAGTATCTGTGTAGCTAACAAAATTTTAGCTTTTCAACATATGAATAATCTCAGTTCATTCATTTTCCTAATTTTCAAATATGTATATAAAAATTTTAAAACTTAAAAGAAATATTCTTAAAAAAAACACAAGAAATGTAACTTTACACCACATTGACTACACAGCTGAACTGAACTGTTAGCATCCGGTTGTGATTTCAAAAAAGTCCGTGCAAGTGATTAAGTGGTGAGTAGTGAATTAGAAAAGTTATTTAAAAGTGTTTAAATTGTGCATAGTTTGTAATTAAATTTGTAATTAAAATGTAATAAAAAGTGTAGTGAATATTCAAAATGTGAAATTGAGCAAAAAAGTTTGATGGAGAAGCGAGAAAATTCAAGATTTTTCGATATTGCTGAATGGTGAATGCTGTAACGGGACTTTCGTCCGATAAATGGTGGTATGTACCGTACAATCATAAGGTAGAGAAAATTTTAAATTAAAAATAATTTGATAAATACATATTTTGGGTATTAAAATACAAAAGAATTACTTATTTTACATAATGCATATGATTTTTACAAAATAGAAATTAAATGAGCGAAAAATTCGTTGAAATTGTGTATACATATAGATTTATATATGAATGGATGCATGTATGTACATATGTATATCATCCCATTTCCACTTACTGAATTGTATGCGCTGGAGGGGTCAAATCCTTTATGGATACCCAGTAGCCCATGCTATGAGTTATACCACACACCATGCTCCTGCATTCCTCCCCCTCCAACCTTGCCCCGATTCCCCCTGCGGTACCGCTAGTCAAGGCTTTCCTAGTAGGGGCAGGTTTTGACATGTCTTCTCCTTGTTATGGTCCAGGGTTATCTTCTTGGACTCACCGCGTTTGATTTTCTCGCATAAGTCTTGCATTATGGTTGTTGGCGATGTCCCATGCTTCCCTCGTTAATAGCATGAACGATATCAATTTCCTTGGGGTTTTAGCATTGCCTGGCTCTTTGTCTAAGGCATTCCTGGCAGCCCTTCTTAAGTGGAGGTAATTGAAGGTCTTTCTCTATTGCATCGTTCCTACGCCTGGGTAGAATTGGAAGACTATTGGGCCCCAAGGCACTGATATTCTTCTAATCTGCGTTCAATCATCTTACTGTATAAACAAACGTATAAGATACAAACATCTCCCATACAGTCCTTTTCCTGTACTCTTTCTACAACCTAGGTCGACCTCATCCACTCTTAAACCATTTATAGAACTCACAAATCAAACTCGCCATCCACTGAAGAAACTTGTTTATTGTTAAATATGTATAGACAGAATATAAAACAAAGGAAACCCTTCCATTAATAGGTTGTATTTGGTGATCTTCAGTCAAAACTTTTTTTTATTGACTGCACCAGTGAAGAACATTTACAATATTGTATGGCGCTACTGTTATTGACAAACACAAACCTATTTCTCAGTTCTCATAGAATGAAAGGAATGAATAGAAAAGAAAAAAAGCTACGTTTTTTTTTCCCTCCATTATTCAAACTCATGAAGCACCAGGTTTTAGTGAAAACGATAATTTAGGTCTGGAGTTGTTCTTTCCCAGTATTACTTTTTGTTCTTCTTTAACGCGTTTTTCCTGTTCCTTACGCATTTTCTGTCTTTCTTCGTCCATAAGTCGCTGCTCCTCAATTATTGCTAATCGCTCCTCAGCCTAAAAATTGAATTCGGTTAACATATGCCATTCAAGTAAGAATGTGAGTATAACTTACCAATTTGCGCTGAGCCTCTTCGATTTTTCGATTATTTTCAGCTAGTATTTGTTCTAGTTCGTCGCGTTTCTGTTTTTCTTCTTCCTGCATTTGAAAATATGAAATGAATTTTTAAGTTGTAAAGCGAAATTTCAATGTAATTATAGTGTGGCACAAAATGGAAACAAATTCGAGTGTCTTTTGGGAACTGTATGTGTTTGGCTTCCTTGCGCATTCTACAGGTGTTATCAGTTGCTTTTCAGCTCGAATGTGGCTAATAACGCATCCGGTGACTACGAGTAGTTTCGACCGTTTATGGGTTTTTATTGTACAGAAAGCTATGAATTGTCTGCTGGCTTTAGTTAGCGTTTCATTATGCTGTGCTTGCCGGTAAGACAAGACTGAATGAGGTGAACAAAGTTTGGATGTTCGTTTTATAAGCCTTCAATGATCATTGCTGATTCATCATAGTACTTTCATGGGCTTATATCTTCTCTGAGGCATTATTCTATACGAAATTGATCTGCATGTAACTATGCTAGTGTTCTCTGACTGATATCTGGTTTGCATTTGTGTACCATGCATCAGAATTGGTAGCAATTACTTCTCATCGTAGTACAACTTCACCAAAAAGGCAACCTTAACGCCAAGCATTTACTGCCCACTGTTAAGCTTGTGACTTTTGTGTAAGCATTGTCTACTTCTTTGTCCACATAGGCATGTTCGGTGCAGTCGAAAGTTTATTCCATGTTAAGCGATAAACCTTCTTCACCCAAAAGGCAAGCTTTCTACTAAACATTTACTTCCCACCAATTAGCATTGGGCTTATCCTGTTACGTGTAATCATCGTCCACATCTTTATGCACATAGGAATGTTTAGTGCAGTCGAAATGCAACGATGTTACGGAAGCAACACACCTCTAACTCTTTGTTTTTGAGAGATTTTCCACTCCTTGTAGTAAGTTCTTGAAGAGAATGCCTTTTTGGGGTTTTACATACAACATACATGTGGTGTCGACTCTTTTTCATATTTGTTAAAGCTACTTGCAACAACCATTAGGTATCACTTCTATTGTTCCGCATGTTATAGTGCTTTTGCAAACAGATATGAACTCAAAATACCTAGTTTTGTAATTAGATGTACCACTAATGTATCACTTAAAGTGTTAAACAGAATAACGACTGATAACCTACCTCACGACGTCTTTCTTCTTCTCGAATTTGTTCTCTTCGCTTTTCCAGCTCAAGCATCATTTCACGTTCCATGTCCTTTTTGGCCGCTTCAACACGTCTGTTTACTTCACGTTCAATCTCTTCTTTTCGCTTTTCTAATTCCTCTTCTACTCGTTTCTTGACTAAAAGTTCTATTCTCTTGGCTGCTTCTTCTTCAATTATCTAGTAAATGGAAGAAAGTGTTATATATGTAGACATAGGCAATATGGTTTAATATAAAAGCTAGGAACCGTATATATGTGTTTAAAAGCTGAATTGCAACTTTGATTATCCACAATTTTTGGTAGATAATTGCTTATCACCGAAATGTGTACAATCGTGATGTATATCTACATACATTCGAGTTCCATAAACTACGGTAAACAAACACCGTTTCGCACTAGATTAACATCTTTTAGAATAAATAAAACGGCTCCCGTCATTGGCTTACAAAACAAATCAGAGTAAACACTGAATGCTTTAAACCATTAAATTGTATTATAGCAGAAAATGAGAATAAGACCAAAACGTTTATAAAAAAAAAGACGCAACATTGCCGGTAAAGTTTGAACCTTGAACTTCAATGCATTGAAGAATGTCTGCAACATTCCGATGAATGTTTTCAACTTAAATTGGGTTATAGGGAGTCGATAATGCCGGATAGTATCTAGGAGGACTACGCCTAAAATTGATACCATCAATCAATTAGCTAGAGTTGCACAATCGTAATCACTGGAATATGTGTTCAGCTTGTTATATTTAACCAGATTTTTGTTTGTAAACCTTTTGTTCGGCTTCCTTTTGCCTACGTTGGCGCTCCATTTCAGCAAGTCTTTCCACTTCGTCCAGCTTTTTGGTTCGGCCTTTTTTCCTCTGATGACGTTTTTCATCTCCACTAGATGCATAGCTGTCTGAAGAAGACACAGATAAGGAGCGTTTTCTGCAACCAATAGAATCATATTTAGCAAAGCAATCACATATTTATTTAATAAACACTTTACTTCAATTTATTTGAACTTCTTTCGCGGCTCCTGTCCCGATGTCGGCTATGAGAATGCGAACTCCGCTCGGATCTATCTCTAGATTTACTTTTACGTTTGTGTTTACTTTTATGATGTCGTCGTTTCGCTGGACTTCGTGACCTAGACCTCGATTTACCCATGTTTTCTGTTATTTAGTTTTTATGGTGATTTTATTTAATGTATATATTTTGTTGCACTCCCAAGCCGATAGATGTTATAAAAAAAGCAAATATTAAACAAATAAAAATGGCTACTAATCAAATTGATGTTGAACTGTCACTTAAGGTGTTGTCAAAAGCATCGGTTTTTTCATGGGAAAATGTTGCCAGCCTGCGCAGTACGATTCGCAAGAAAAAAATTCCCTCTGAATGCCAGTAATCATGGAAGAAGGAATTTTTTTTTATTTGACTTTAAAATAGTGCTCAATTCGATATTTCTTTGAAATGTGAAAGGAAAACTCAAAATTAAAAACGAGAAACCCTCGTTTACGTCTTGGCAGATCGTGGGTTGTGTCGTAAGTTCTATTTCTGTTTGATACCGCAGGGTGTTTATGTATTCCAAAAACTGTGAGGTCTTTTCAACAGCACACTTAACTAATTTCGATTTTCTTTTTTTTAGTAGAACAGGTGAGGACTTTACTCTAAGGCGCGTGCATTGTCACGGCTAAGACATAGAATGTAGTTGTGTCTACACTAATGTCCATTTTATTCTCACCTGTAAACCAAGTCCTCTTTTTCAGTTTAACATAAGTTGGACATGCCAAGTTCGTTTATTAGATTTAAGATATAAGATTTACTTAATATTTTTTGCAAGAGTCGTACGAAAATGGGAGCACTGGTTGCAGTTTTTTTCTTACTTATTTACCTAGATGTCTCTTTAGTGCCGGGCTTCCAGGCAATGTGCATGTTTCACAGAAACTGTAATGGCATTCCAACGTTTTAATTCGAAATATCGACATAGTCACAGTAAACATAAGCCAGTTTCTAACATTATTCTGGGTAATGACTTGAACAGCGAAATGAAAACTGGTAATGTCAATTGACAATGGCATCAATGGACATTCAAAGAAAATTTGAGGGTGATATCACTGTTTTTGTCGGAGCTTTGTCTTGAAATTTTTCTGGTTTTAGTTAGGTATATATGTGGGATAGCTGTTGTGCTTAATATCTTGAAGGCAGGTCTTTGTTTATTATGCCATCTCTCGAGGATGGATTTAAAGACTTTTCGTTGCTTAGTTGCTTAAGATTCTTCTGATTATATTAGTCGAACTCGCTATATGATTTATATTCGATTGTACTCTCCGTTTAAAAATACAAGTACTCCTCGTCTACGCTGACGAAACTGAATATTATTTTAGGAGTTAAAATCAACCGAGGGCAATCAATCCAGCCCAGTGTATATACATACGTTTTCATTTCCTTTTTGTGCATTTTATCAATGTTTCTTGTTTTTTGTTACTTAACTGAAGCCAAGGATAAAATGAGCGAAGTTTTTGGTTCATTTTAACCGGAGCTGATTGTAGTTATGCCACCAGTATTACCAGATACCACAACATTGTTCCCTCTAATAATTTTTTATTTAGAACATTTATTTGTTGAACTTTCATAATTTTAAAGTTTATACTTGAAATGAGTTTTATTTCAATGTAATTCTAAAGTCAACTACTATAGTTTAGTCTCGATTATACTCATCAAATTGGTCAGATTAGAAATGTTGTTGAGAAGCAAACCATCTAATGCACTTTTGAAAACTTTTCAACTGTTTGATTAAAAAATACGGTTTATATTTTAAACAAATAACTATGTAGCTATCAGTAGGCTTTTTAATTGAAGCAGGGATACTCAAACACTCTGTACTTGGGTCAATTCTGTATAACACTTACAGGCATGATTATTCAAGATGTCTTCAACATTCTCCCAGATATTTCGCCTAATCGAAGATTTATAGGTACTGACGTATCATGCAGATATTCATTACCATTCCTCTCATCCACAATAGTAATGTCCGATCTTTCCCATTTACAGGCTGGCAAAAGTCGCATTGTATAACACGCCTTCTATGTCGATTAAAATGCTCATGAAATGGTTTTTTTCTGTTAAGCGCGTCTAAAATAATATCAACTACATAGTTTTTTGAGGCGTTATAAGTTTTTTGGATATCCGATCTCTGATAAAGGATGCATACTCAGTGCAGACCTGCGCACATGAATCTCGGTGAGCCTCTTCAATCTTTCCATCAAGTAGGAAGACAGACTAATAGGTCTAAAACTCTTAACCAGTCAGTAGTTATCTTTAGCTGCCCAGTCTTCCTCTATGACAGTTTCAGACAGATTACCTTCAGAGTTGGGAGCTCAGCTAGGTACCAGGCTGTTTGAAGGCATCCAAAGATACAGTATATTTGAAAGCCTCGTCTGTTACCACGGCCGAATAAAATGCATCAAGTACGTCAAGTTTTGCGATTTATCTAGATCAAGGTCAACGTCGCTAGGCGGGCTAAGCTATGACTTAATCGTTATCTGGTTTCGCGGAAAATGAGTTTCCAGCAGAAGACTGAATGTCTAGATTTTACCGTCAGACTTTCTAGGTGACTCCAGTCTCACATAGACCCTCGATCTTTTCACCAAAGTCTTTACAGTAAGCACTTTTCGACAAACGAAAGTCTTACTTTTTTCGGCGGATTAAAGGTTCAAGTCGCCATCTGAACTTGTCTTGAGTGACTTAAACGTTTTCTGGCTTCCTCTCTGAGTCTCTGAAGCTTACAAGCCCTGACTCGTGAGTTCGAAACATCTGATGATAATGCAAGTCAAGTTTCTGAGTTTAGGAGAAGTTTTGATTGATTAAGGGGTACCAAGTTACTTTTTGCAGATTCTGTGCATTTCATCTAGATTCCCTAAACTGTTCTTGAGACACATCTGAGGAGACATGATGAGATACACACATCCATTTGATAACCTTAATTGAACCCACCTAACCTTGATGACAGACTGGAGAGCTAACAAAGTCGTAAAACTAAGAGATCATCATTAACGCGTCCAAGTCGAAGAAGTGCTATAATTTCTTAAAAACCGTCCGGAATGCTACAGACTTCAAACTGACCATCCAATTTTGTTGTTGTTGTTGCTGGTGTTTTGTATCGAATGTATAAAATACCTGAAAGGCTATCACCTCCTCTTACGTTTAATTATGTTTTAGCCTTCATCCGAAAGAGCGCTTAAAGCGCGTACCGTAGATATTATCACACAGGTAGCAGCTGATGGACTGACTATTAAAGATATTCTCTCACATCATAAGTACACTCACAGTTAAGATAAGAATACGACATTGAGTTGCCCATACGAGTACGAGAAGTACTTGTCCATCCGATACTAAGCGTAATTATAGATGACGAATAGGCAGCCAACTCTTTCGTTGGCCGAACACAACTCAGGACAACAACACGGACGCACTGGGCTGGTGTGTCACCCACGGAGGCACAATAATTTCCTAAATTAAACGAAAATAACAGAAAGCCAGAAGATTGTAATGGGCTTCAAACATGACATGAAGTGTGCCCAATAATGAGCAATTACTGAGATTTTTTTGTGGAATTTTATTGTTAACCATTCCGTGTCAGTTCTGTTATATACCATACCTACATACATTCTCATTTATGCTTATACATTGGTATGTACGTTACCTTTGAAAGGTTGGAAAACGCTCAAACCGCTCGCCTTATGCAGTGGATTACACGTATACACGTTATTTTTTGATTATTTATATTGAATACCTAAATGAACTACAGAGGCAAATGATCTTACTGCGGCAGCAGCAATGATCTTTTGAGAAAGAATAAGAAAATAAGGAGAAAAAAAAAGGCATTTCGACAACAACAAACCCACAAGTGGTCCCAATGATTTAGCCGATCTAACTTTGATGCGGAACGACTTTGATTTGCTTTCATTTCACAAAGTTTCAAGTGGAATCGATCCGAATTGGAGAAAGTGTACAACATCCGATTGAATTAATCAGATCATTGACATTTAATTGCTTAATGAGCTTAGAAACGCCTGGGGGAAATTTTTGACAATAATCAAGCGGTAGCAATTATAAATTGAGACATTGCATTCGACTGATCGGCTTATGTCTCTCTTTTTTTTCTGATTTTCTTTGTATAAAACATATTCGAGGTTGCTGAAAAAATGTATGAAAAAAAAAAGTGTGAAGGCACGTTTCAATTTGTGCAAAAACTGTACAAACACAACGAAACTTGTTCTACAGACCCAAATCGCTGGAAATCAGCGGAGGTTCCTTAAGAGCGTTACATTGCTCTAGATTTGGGTGTTTAAGTTAAAGCTCTTTACCCTTGTTCTTGTTCAGTTTTGTTTGATGTTTTTGGTTAATACTGATTTGAACCCTATTGACATAGTTAAGTTGTTGTGGTTTGTCATTCGAGAACATTCAAGCTGGCACAGAGGAATAAAATGCGGTATCTACTTATGTAGACTGAGGTTCTTTTAGTGCACCTAAATGGGAACTTGTTCTTCGAGATGCTTTCAAGGGCAAACTTTGACCGAGAGACTCAATGCAGTCATAGCATAGCAATTTTGTTCAAAGTGCCCCCAAAAAGTGGGCGTGTCCGTAGGTTATGTTAGGTTCTAAAGAAGTGCGTGTTGGAACAGAACTAATTATGTCCACTGTGAGTCCCTCTTTCTGAAAGTAGAGTGAGAATTGAAAAAAATAGTGAACCAAGTCGGACTGTGTTGAGAACCACTTGAAAGAAGTGGAAAAGTTCGGATGTCAGGAACAGGGTTAGGTTAGGTTAGGTATGTGGGTAGGCGACTAGAATAAAATGTCACATCGCCACACTCAGGTCAGGACAGGACAGACCCATTGTGATACCCATAGGAGAAAAAGTCCCTTGCCCATTGGTAAACCCTAGTACTGATTTGTATCTTGTGAATCACCAAACCATCCTGTGGATTTGATGAACCTAAACCACCAACCACTGATTGGTTTATTGAATAATTCTTCAAGATCACAGAAAAAGTGTCGCCCTAGGAACTTGAATCTAAGGTGGATAAGCCCAGGGCAGTGACAGAGAAAGTGGGTTGTATCCTCATTAGTTTCCTCGTCTCCACATCTCCGAGTCTTAGCTTTCTCATGTGGTACCGAAGAGAGTTATGCCCCGAAAGGGACTTCCTATCCTTTGGCATAATTCGGTCGGTCCTATTCTTGTCACAGCAAGGCCATAGGCTTCTGGTGATCACACAGGTTTCCAGGGAGGACCATCTACTATTGGCCTCTCTACTGGCCCTAATGCATCCCTCTGGCTTCAATGTGCAAGGCGGGATGAACACCGAAGTGTCTACCTGTTGCGATGTAGATTCAGAGCCTCTTTTTGCCAATTCGTCTGCCTTCTCATTACCTGGAATACCTTCGTGTCCAGGGACCCAGCAGAGGGCAACCTTCACAAGCTTGGATTTTATTTCAATAGCAGTGATCACTTGTATTGCCCCCTGGCTGTCGATGAAAAAGGTGATACCTTCCGGTGGTATTGCCTTCATCGCAGTCTCACGGGCAGCTATTGTCTCTGCTAAGACCTCCGCTTGGAAAACACTGCTATGGTTCAGGAGGCGGACTGATCTAGATATCAGAAACAGGGTTAACTCTGTGTTGCTTGTGAAAGACTTGTATCTTAGGGTGAGTAGGTATCGTTGTTGCAAATTGGGCGAATGACAAAGCAGATGTGGATTGACACGATTCCTTGCTCATCTTCTTGGTCTGCATACAAAGTTGGGCTCTAGCCTCTATTTTCGGAACAAGACGCCGATGGCGCAGTGTCCCGTGATTGTTCAAGTTAGTATGTGGATAGAGGGTCAATTTACTGTCAGGTGGCTTTACTAAGCATCAGTACGGATGTTTCTTGTTGTTCCTCCATATCCTCAACACCGATTGTGATTTAACCAGGTTTTCTTGTTCATCTCTACAGGAGTCTGTTCGGGTCTTGTTCCTGGAGTAGCATTTCTTTATTTACTCGATCATTCGCTAATCGTTCTCTTTCTTTCTAAGCCGGAGAAGCTGATGTTCTTTCATTGTAGAGCTCACGAGGCCTTCTCGTCCTTCTATGCAGTGCAGCTTCATAGGCGAGAGTGCCGGCACTGTTCATCAAACCTACGGTTGGTGTGGTCGGGTGAAACTGAACACATCAGTTGCGATGTTTCTAATGGCATTTGGCATCGATGCCACTGGTCTTCAGCACTTGATGCTGGCTGCATAGGACTTCTGTAGAGGTTGAGGGATACGCGATCGGGAAAGGTTCGTTGCGGTTCAACGTTAAGTCGCCTGACAGTATTACTCCTTTATTGTGGCCTTTGAGATATCCGTAGACGTACCTTGGCTGCAACTAGGTAGTGGTCCTAGTCTATGTTGGCCGCTCGAAATGGTCGAACATGCAATATACTGGAGGAGTGCCTTACGTCGATTGCAATGTCAATCAGTTTGGTTGACGGTAACCATCATGTTCCTATTAGACTATGCTTGCAGATAGTGGTACCAAAGATGGCCTACTTTCCCATTTTGGCGTTAAACTCGTCCTACTTAGGACATTGCTCATAGCTATGTCTTGCACTCCTAGGTGGCATCACTTTTTTCCTCTGTGGGGTCGTTGTCGCATATCAGACTGATGTTAGTGAATTAAGCTTTGATGCGGGCTGTCTCTTTTTGCTTCGTAGGTTCGTCCACAGTAAGTCCTTCTTTATCCGAGGCTTTTGGTTATATCCTACAGGGATAGCACTAATAGTTCGTAGTGACTGGAACTGTAGATGCCATTATCGAGTTCATTTGGGGGATTCCAACCCGCACCTTCTGTGGAGGTACTGGGCACCTAGCAGCCACCAACGTGTATGTGTAGTGTAGGAGTTGATAGTGAGATGCTTGTGTTCCCTTTGGGTACCATAACTACTAAATGTTGATACTGCAAAGCTGTACTATCTGTCTTACGTCTGATGACAAGGACCTATCAACAACATTACGATATTGATTATGCAATATCCAACCCGTTGGAACTTAACATTGCTAAAACCCATTTCACAATATCTGACATCGTCTCCTGTTCTTCCGATTCCAACAATTGATTAAAATAAACTTTGGTCCTCGTGGTTGTGCGCTGAATTTGGAAAATCCCCCTATTCCCGCCAACGAAGGGTGCATAAATTTACGCTTCAAATAAAATGCCATTGAAAAGTGTAATAGAGAGGGCGGATTTGATTTAATATGTGATTTAATCATACGTCAGTGGCTGCCGGGATTAAGCTATTATCTTACGTCGTCGTCGTCGGCGTACCGTTCCCCACGTTTGATTTTCGCAGTTCGATTGCAAGGGTAAGTCTCAGTCAAAGGGGTTAGAGCAGCAACCAACAAAAAAAAAAAAAAAACATAAAGTTAATAGTTAATAGTATGTGTACATACAGATATACATACATAGGTACTCAGTACGAAATGACGCTAAAAAAAAAAGGAAGCAATATTAAAATACAAGTAATTTAATCGCAAAGGTAATTGCTACTTTGCGGTCAGAAGTCCTCATCTAATTTACTGAGTTCCAAGGGATTTTGCGGTTAACGGTGGATGAAGACTACTAAACTGTAAGGTTCGAGTGATATAACTCTGACTTTTTGCTCCTTTTTATGTTTTTTTTTTATTGTTAATAGCAATTAAGTTAAATTGGTCGAAAATAAAGCATTATTTATTAACCACCTTCATTTGATGTGGTAGGAGTTTTATTTTTTTCTAGATTGCATGTTAGTGTGTTCGGTAATACCACTGATTTTACAAAAAAAAAAAAAAAACGAAAAACAAAACGTCAGTTGGCAGAAGATCTGAGTGTGCATTTATATTCGAACTTTATGTCGCAAATTATTGGGTATTACCTGTGCCTGTGGTTTTTTTTATTTCTGTACACACTGTAGAGTGCAGCCAATTGGTGTGTTTTTTTTTTTTGACAGATTTGTTTGACAGATTTTAACACAATGTTGATAACTTTGACAACTGGCGACAAAAGGCGAACAGGGATGGCTTTGGAAGTGGTTTGAAAAATATTGACATAAGGAGAGCCGACTCACTGTCTAGAACTAGAAGACGGTGTACATGAGAGGCGCCATTAAAACGTGAACAGTCTGAGGCAGGGCAACCAACCAATTTCGAGGTATGGTACTTCCAGTTGTCCAGGCCAAGTGCTTTGGCATTCGCGAGAGGGGGATGTTGGGTATACCTTGGCGTCTCGAAAGTGGAGGGTTATGATTCAAAGCTACCGCTACTGTCCATTCACTCGATGTGGCCAATCCAGTGTAGTGGACGGGTTTTGGCTTTTGGACTACATCTATATCTTGGTAGAGTTCGGGGATGTACATATCTTCTACTCCCTGCATATGGGACCGAAAATTCGATGAAGAATGTTTCACTCGAAAGTGCCGAAAATCTGCTCTGGTTTCCTACTTATCGTCCAGCACTTGGCCCCATGTAGTAGAACTGGTAGGATTAATGTTGTGTAGAGCATGCATTCCGTCTTTGGAGTTAGGAGCGGTTTTCTAGAATAGTTTCCCGCCGAATCTCCATTGGGTTGTCGTTCGTGGAGGGTGTCGTTCCGAAGTTACTGTTGCCAACAGTGACGTTTTGTCCTAGACGGTGGACCGATGCTTTTTTGTTTGCTGACAACAGGTACGTGGTTTTTTAGAAGACGTTCACACAGTACGTTGGATAGGATCTTTTATGCGACACTAAGCAGGGATATGGGTCGATAGTTCCTGCAAGGCCTAGGATCGCCTTTCTTGAAAATGGGGCATATAGAGCTCTAGTCTACACTCTAGTCATTGGGCATAGTTTCGTCCACCTTTACTTAATTGATGATTTGGGGCATGCACCCTATGTTTGTTGTTTTTTAGCTTTTTGATAGCTGAGCCAACCTCTTCAAAACTGGGAGGGGGATGGCTTCCGCTTTGACTGAATGGGTGATCTCATCTTGTCCTATTACACTCTCTATACCTGATGCCCATTAAGACGAATCGAGTAGCCGACTGATCGGAGGAGAGGTCAGTATAGACCCATTGTGTTGCCCTTAGGGGAAAAAGGTGTATCCTTTAGCTCGTTATAGCATATTAGAGCTTTCATTAGAGCTTTAGTTCAATCATGTCTACTGTGCAGTCGGCTTATTCCAAGCACACTCAAGTGTCGAGCCTTATTTAGCCAGTTCATCAGCCTTTTCATTTTTCCTTTCCTTCATGTATGTACCTTCCTGTCAAAGGATCCAGCTGAGTCTTACCTTATGGTGTGTTTCAAAAAGTTTTTCTCCACAGCACTTCTTAAACTTCGATTTAATTTTCGTAGTGGATATCGCTTTTATCCCTGTGGTATTGCACTCATCACAGCACGGCTGCTGTCACTGCTAGACGCTGCTGTGATTCGAGAGTCTGACTGAATAGCTGCAGCAACCTACTTAATACTGATCCTCTTGATGTTGCTGAAATCATCGTAAATTTTTTATAAGTCAGAGACCTTTCATTAGTACCAGCAAATCCCTTTAGAGTGTTCCCCAAGGATCTACATTTGAAGTCTCTAGTCGTTTCACGGAAACACAAAAGTCCAAAACGCTATGGAAAAGACAACACCACTCAACCATGAGGTGTATTTGAAATTGTTCCCATCTAAGTGGCAAACAAACAGGTCTTCCTTTTTTTTTTGTAAACCTAAATGCCAGAAGTTAGTACAAACTTTTTATCCTACTCATTCTAAATAATTTAATTGCCGGTCTCTTACACTTTCAATTCCGATTCCAGTTCATTGGGCACTTCCCCCAGAGAGTTCTACAATTATTTGCAATGATTTCTCTGTTCTTTTACACGTCATTTTCGCAATTGTTGCCATTTAGATTTAGATAGATAAATGGCGGCGAAAAGAATCATCGGTAATTGGCAAAATAAAAGCAACCAAGAGACTGCAAGACGACTGCAACTAAAGCTCGGCAAAGTGTGTTCTTCGTACATGAATTGTTCTAACACCTAACTTTGGCCATCTGATGGAAACTTCAGTGTTAGTCGTAATGTGTTAATCCAGGACGTGGAGTTGTACACATATTAAGTATTCATGTATTCGGGGAGATTGGACATCCTTTAAGGAAATGTGCGATACCATAATTGGGCTGATAATTAGTAGACGACGCGGTTGAACAAATACATTGGATGTCGTCACAAATCATGGACTGGAAGTAGGTACGTGTCCATATATCATCTTAGGCAGACGGAAGACATGTGATATATGAGGAGATACTTGTTTTTCGAACTATTTTCGGGAACCCAATAATGACAATAATTATTGTTTGAAGAGGAATTAGGGCCAGTGTGCCTTCTACTAACACCTTGGAGAGGTACGTTGCCTGATTGGAGTTCCCCTCGCTTTGAGATTCATTTTGGAATCATCTTTGAGCGAAGAAACCTGTCCTTCAAGAATCTGAAGATGAGAGTTGGTTATTTCCACAACCAGTATCTGGCACTTGCCCCAAATATTTCACTCTTTTGTGGGTCAGTTCCAAAAGATCCTCCATGGCTGCAGTTGTGGAAGTACTCATGGCTCCCTACGCTCGTAATACACAGGTCTGTTGGCCTTTATACCTTATTGAGTGTATACCTCGTGGTAGCTTCAGTCTCACAATAGTAATATGTAAATCCATCTTAGAATGGTCGCGTTACATCGGTATGATTTCCCCACTTGGCTCTGACAGATCTCTGGTTATCTCTTTCCTGCCTTAGTTTAGTCCCAGAAATTTAGCTTTTTTGACTAGAGTCAGTATTATAACTGGCAGCCTTATCCACCAGTCAGTCGCTCAAGCTTTCATTTTTTTGTGAAGGTACTTTTGGAGTTTTTGCCTAATTAAGACTTAACCCAGCTGACAAGTGCCATACGGTTTCCAGCAGTATGTCTCAACTCTTCCCAACTCTTTCCAAGTTTCCGGGAACCGTTTTGACTGTTGTACCCCTATGTAGTATCCGAAATATGTATGTGGCACTGATTGGCCACTTTTCATCCTGGGCAGCTCATTAGAAGTACAATTAGGGCAGACACTCTTAAGTATACTTCTTAGACATGACAGTACTCACATAATAGACCGAGGTGGACTTAAACCTCAACCAACAAACCTCTTCAGTCAGCTCGATCTTTATCCAACATCATCATCCAGATTGAATGGTTCGTTCTGTTTGACAGTGAAATTTTGGTTATCGTCTTCATATCCTCATATCCTCAGCATCGAGTGGGATTCTACTACTAGGTTTCCTTGTCCGTTCCTGCAGGTACCAGTCCGGGGCTTGTAGTCTTGAAATGTTCTCGTTCCCTGATAAATCCCTTGATTTTAATTTTGTCAACTAATGACATTGATGTCAGTGAATTCTTAGCACTTATTGCAGTCCCCTTAAAAGTGTGGTATGATGTAACAAAAACTTTCTAGAATCGAATGTCAGCAAATGCTTGAAAGCGTCTCCGGTCAGGCCCTTGAACTTGTATGAACGAGCCCGTTCCCACTGACACTTTTTCGGGTGATTTGGGTGCCATATGCGACGGTGAACTTAATTTTCGCAGCCATATCGATAGCAAACGCTGATCCAAAGTATTCTCGAATTTTTGGTTGGTTAAGGTCGGTCTCCGGTGAGGATGCACTTAGACCAGAGCAAGGTCCATAGGTGGATCACTCTATCACTCTGGGAAGCAGAGCCCTTTTTTGTATGAAAGGGCTAATCTCAGTCGTGCAAGGGGTGCTGAGATCGTTCAGATCATTGAATTGGTATTCATCTAGTGTAGCTTTTCTGATGTCGAGTGCAGGGCACGTTCAAATGATGTTACTAATGGTCTCCTGTTCGTCTTAGTCCCAACAGCTTCTGCAAAAGTTAAGTCGTTGTAGGGGATATCTAAACCTTAAGCATGTCTTTCTACAGTGTCCGCTGTTTCGGAGAGGGTTCCATGGACTTGGTTCATTCTTATCACGAAGCGCATTCGTCTTGAAATGAGTGTGTTCAGTGGATATTTATTTATTTTGCTTTACGCGAACTGCCGTGACCTGAGAGATATAAACTTCTTGACATAGCTTGACAATCCCAGGAAAGACACCGATATGTACCATTTGAAGCGAAAACCCTCTTAAAAACGTCCTCTCCTCTAATGTCTTCATTTACAAGTTCCTACTTACATATGTAGGTACCTGTACGAGTACTAAGCTAATAATAATAACAATAAGCGTTACACACTCGATTAATAAATTTAAATGTAATATTAGTTGTTTTTTTTTCTTGTAAATGTATCTGTTCTGCTTCCGATTAATCAATTCAAATTTATAGGTATGCATGCCCTCGGAATACGTTTTAAAGATTCAGAAAGTTTATTTATCCACCATCCCGAGAAATCACTCCATCGATTAGTGCACACTCATCCACGATTCACATCAAATCATCATCGGCATTGATTGAAGTACAGCGGTCCTTTTCAAAGTCGACGGAAAGTCTGTCCGTTCGTTTTCAAAATGAGTCATCAGATATCATAACTATCGATTTAAGAGTACAATTAGATCCGCCCATCGTTTTGATTGCAACTCAATGCCAAGAAAACATTTATGTATGACTGGCGTGAATGTACATATATATGTTTGGATGTATGGATGTATCTGTCGGATACATATGTATATTTTCTTTTCTGTGCTGTGTTATGTTAAATTTGTGGTCCAAGCGCATGTGAAGCATGTTAAGTACGGGGTTCGGACAACAATTTTGGTTGCTTTAGTTGTTCCTTTTACGCGCCACAGAGTGTGTGTTTATAGTTTTTAAAAAAGGCTTAGAGCCTGCTTACATAGGCTAGCTAGTCAGACGTAAACGAAACATGTTGTTGCAATAACATGTAGACTTTTGTTTTTATTGTTTTTTGGATTTAGAATGGCCTCAGGGGCTTCTTGTTGATTCTGTTCGTGAATAGTTGGAGAGAGGTACTGGTACACTCTAGGAGAGTTAGTCTGTTTGTGGGTTACAGTCTATTGACGCTTGCCAAGGGTATGGGTTTTTTCGCGTTGAACTCAAGACCTCATGAGCAGCAAAAATCAGGTTGTCGTGCAGTGTCAGGAATGAGAGGCATCTACTCTCTCTCTTTATAATTTGCCTATTGCCAGTTGTTTGCTGCAAATCGTTGAATTGAAGTAAAAAAGTGTTGGTGTAAAAATGTACCCCTGTGGCACGCCTTAGTACTAGGAGAGCAACCCATCAACTGCATGGTAGAGCAAGCTATGATCTGCTCACCAACTGCTATAGTAGTAGCTTGCTCATTTGGGCAACTTGATGGAACACTTTTGAGATGTCCAGGAGCTAAAGCTGAACTGAATCAGACGAGGCCTGAATAGAATATCCGGTTATTCCACCTAAGCAAGTGGAGGTATTTAGTGACTAACAGAAGGAAGAAATTGCCCCTTTCCTCGGGTGATAGGATGACTTTTTGACCCTAAATTGTACAAACAAGACTTAAAGAGGCTTCTCCCATAAGCGATGTTCCAAATAGTGCGAGTGCCATCGTCTAGATACTCTATTGTCGGTAGTAATGGCTTATTTTGAATTCAAGTTTTCTAAAGTCTAAAGTTTTAGTAAATATTTAGCTGGGTATATGCAGAGAAGAATTATCCTTGTTATCGGTTTCCATTAATGGAAAGAACCCGAAGAAGATCCGATGGTTTTATTAGGACCTGTTCGTGTACCAAAATGACTTAGTGGCTGCTCAATTCCAAAATTCGAAAAATGAGAATTTCTCAAAGAAGCTAATGAATTTCTTGAGATTAAACTGTTCGACGAGTTAAGTTATATTTGGAGTCAATTCAATGGAAATATTGTAGCCAAGGCGATTGAAGAACAGAAAAGAACAAGCAGGTAGTAGGTAATGTTGGTTCAACATTGAGCTCAGCGTTTCTTGTTCCTTTTTTCTTTAGGAGATCCCGCCTGAGCTTGATTCCTACTGGTGCTGCCCCAAACTTTAAGTTTCTCCATAAATATAGCTGCATCCAGTTTTAGCAAGTTGCACGTTGCGGGAGTTGGTATTTCTCCGATTCTTTCCTTTACCTCTTTGCGCCTCATATTGAAACGAGGTCACTGAAAAAATACGTGCTTCACATCTGCTCTGGACTCTCCGCAGTTTAAGCAAGTAGAAGACTCCTTGAGTTGAGGACTGCACCACCCTTAAGTCACATTTGTTGTCTAGGTCCTCCAATGTTTGTCATTAGTCTGGATAAGGCAGCACTCATCTTTGGAGCTTTGTCGCACGTTCTTTCAAGGTTTTTCGTGTAAGCGAGTCTAGCATCGATCATCAGGTGTCTTTCTTTTCTTGCGACTGCTTACTAGTTGCCCTACTTTGTGAATACATTCATTACAAACGAATTCTTCCAGGTGTTTCGCCTTTGATTTTTGCCTCATTAGGACTTCCAAGTCCTAAAACCCTATCGTACATAATGTGTCATAAGATGGGCCCTAATACCGATCCTTGTGGAACTCCACCAGATATGTGGTATTGCCTTACTCAGGTACCATAGAGCAGAAACCATGCCAGGATCATTGACCTAACTGAGCCCACTATAAGTCCCTAGAGTGCAGAGTTGAACCAATGTTGATACGATACGATATTTCTTTGCACATCTTCTCCATCTTCTGCTCTGTCACTTCCATATACCATCTACTGGATCTATGCCTCTGTCTAAATCCATACGAAGTTAGCTCGAGATGAGTCATACGCGGAGTGTAATCTACCATACGTTGGCCATGTTGTGAAAGTCTGAAGTAATTTTGAACATGAAAAGCCTGATGAGCGCTAGATTCGAGTGATCTAATTCTGACCCATTTCTAGCTAGCTCATCGGTCATTGGACTCCTTTGGATGCCCATAGGTTCCGGAATTCACCCCACCGTGATGCAGTACTTCGAATGAGAGGACTTGAGTTCCTCTTGGCACCTCTTGACCAGTTTCGAGTTGATTGTCATGAAAGTGATGATCCTAATGGCTGCATGGATATAGATATAGATGTCTGCCTCGTTGTTACTGTTCAAAGTGAATAGGTCCCTGCATGCCTCGGTGATTCCACAAATTTCCACTTGGAACACCGGGGAATCGTTGGTTTCTCTGAGAATATTCCTGAGCTAGTATCTTCGTGCATAAAGATGGATATGGAGACTTTGTTGATAGTCTCGCCATTCATCCAGCTCTCTCTAGAGGGAACATGTGTACCAACATACTTACTTCCTTTACAATCCTTCACTTTAAGTGGTAAGTACGAGTAGTTTTCTCAGGCTCTGTACAGACCCTGAACACACTCTGAACAAAAAAAGGGACAAAAACTTTTTTTGACAATTCAGGCTCTACGTTGACTTCGACAGAACTGAGACTCCCTTTAAGTCCCTGGCAGTATATACTCAAACCAGTAGTCGATTGTGGTATAAATGCCTGGTAAAAAAGAACCTTTTCCATATGTTACAGGCGCCACCAATGTCAGGTTATGTAGAACGATTGCCCAAGCTATGGCTATAGGCTTCCAGATCCTCCGATAGGTATTCGTAGCCGCATTACGCTTGATGTTTTCATAAAAAATAGATTAGTTTGGAAGACTTAATCCTTCATAGAGCGCTTTCCAGAGACCAATCAGCTGATCTTCGTACGGTTGGTCCACCATTTGTTGGCAACGTTGCCAGCCAGCAATTCACGTTCTGCAGTTAATTAACCAATGACTCATAAAACTGATCATTTCAACACTTTTTAATGCATTTAATACATTAGGTGATTAAGTATTTAATATTATTTATTTATCGCACCACACGTATGCAATTATACAGTAATTCATTTAATTACACTTGTGTGTGCATCTACATACATACATACGTATACGTATTTCAAAAACACATCATCAAATCAATGAAACCGCAAAGGTTTTAACCGTCAGTTTATAATAATTATTTACAATACCAACCAACGACAATAAAAAAAAAACAAAACCAAAAAAAAAACACCAAAAATATTTCGACTTGTA
The DNA here is from genome assembly GCA_963583995.1 of Xylota segnis. NCBI lineage: Eukaryota > Metazoa > Arthropoda > Insecta > Diptera > Syrphidae > Xylota > Xylota segnis. The sequence goes on along the minus strand of OY757237.1, from coordinate 54,888,134 downwards.
TAACAACAATAGATTCAGGTTTTGCGAGGCAAAGAGCAAAAACCAAAAAGCAAGTTAAGCAAACACTTACAGATACGTATAGAGTATCTGTACGTTCGAATTTTGAACACAAACTAATTTTTCTAAATTTAGATCCGTAATGCCTTCTGATACAAATTACATATTTACTGCATTCCTACAACACCTACCTACGAGCATACATACATATATTCTTTTGCTGTAGATACATACTTGGTGGTATCTAAGTAAGTTTCAGTAACTTCTATCTGAAGGCGTGCGTGAAATTAGTTACACAGCAAACGATCAAGTGATGTTCTGATTGCAGTTAATTTTATTTCATAAAAAAAAACCGAACTAGACAGGCAAATTAAGTCTCATGTTGCGTGCGGTTCATGTATTATATCGTTTATGTGAAGCAGAATCCACTAACTGCCACCTCTGCATTAGCATCACAGGTGACAGCAGCAGCAACGGCACAAGGCAATATATATCACTCGGCCACGATCTGCTACACCCTGCCTCACACAGGTATGGCACGATCACGATAGAGATACGCAAATGTCAAAAAATGTGTGATGTCACTAATTTAAAAAAAAGAAAAATTTCAATAATTATTAATTGATTGATACTCTCTCTCGGTGATAATTATGCCGTCATCAATAAAAAAAGACTCTCGCGCGGCAGGTACGAGTACGAGAGCATGCCAACTAAAAAGTGTGCCAACTCCAGTCAGTTGTCGGTTGTGGATGGATGGAATGTCGTCGTCGTCGTCGTCGGCTCTATACAGGCACGCGGTGGTCATTATCGACACCAAATGCCACTATCAATTCTCAATGATCCTTCAATAACTCAATTTCTCTGAGAGATCTTTACACTTTTATCCAGGTGATTTGCATATTACTATTCTATATCTTTCCAACGTTCTATTCCATTATCACAAGTGGTGGACCTTGTTGTGTTTTTTTTTTCTTTTCTTTTTTCCCTCCTCTCTCTTTTTTTTTTTTTTTTTTAAAGAGAAGAGAAGATCGGTGGTTCTTTGGCGCTTTTGTTGTTGGTAAGGCGATGGATTCCATGGTTCTTGGTTCCATGGGTGTTTGTACCTCCGGGTAAACATATTTATTGACCGTGCGCTCGGGTCAATATGTCACTTTCAAAGTGATTTATTGGAGTATCATTAACAGGCCGAGGAGTAGTATGCGCTATATAAGAATTTTAACTATTTAACTATGCTGCTGCTTCAAGTAAGCGGGTAGTTTTCTACTGGTCATATCTACATCACAGTTCACAGATTAAGATACAACTAGGAAACGAGAAAGAATACATTCATACATATATATGCGGCAAGTGAAAGGGAAGAAGAGTTATGGGTCCATGTTTGGACTTTCAAATGAGTCCGATGATATACGCACTTATAAACATGGAACTGCTCTTCAGCCTAGAGTTGGATGCTGTTGGTGCTGTTGGTGCTGTGGACCACAGACCACAATATCCAATCCCCATATGAACGGTATGCGCGCTGTGATATGGGGTTTATCTTTATTTCCTTTAATTTATTTCAGTTTTTTTTTTGGATTTTTTTGGATTTTTTTTTGAGAAATTAAGTTGTCACCTATCACCCAGGTGTAGATTTACCCGTTAAGAGTTAATTTCGGGTTTGTTGTGCTGATACATACAGACATACACAAGAAGTATGTATCTTTTCGGTTGGCTTGCTTTTGATGTAATTTATTGCATACACTCTGGGTGGAATCTACTTTAACATAAAAAAGTCATTTGTTTAACACTGAATTTGGGATAATTTTTGAAGTTGATGGGCTGCATAACTCAATTTTTGAATTTTTGAAGTTTGAAACATTTTTTAGTGGCACGTAGGTGCATATCTATGGTAAATTTATGCTCAGTTCATAGATATGGCTAATTGAATGTCAAATTTGAGTTATTAGAAATGTCAGCTTTGAAGATCAGCTTATAGATTCAGTCTTGGTTTGAGGACTTCTGCTCGTAGCTAGAAAGTCTAGAATGGGGCGATCTTATCGACTCTAAACAAGTCCTTGAGACACTGAGCAGGCTTGAAGGTGGAACTTTTCATCTTAGTGAGTAAAAAGAAGGACTGCAATGGCCTAGGTAGGCAGAGCAGGGTTATGGGTTTGTCTTAGGGCGATCTCTGGATTTGATATTCCTGCAAAACTTTAATATTTCATTGATTGAGATCGCAGACTGAACTTGCTCTGAATTGTCAAAGAAATAGCGTCCCAGGTTTTCGAGTCTACTCCGAGCTCTGCATATTCACAGAGTAAATGTGTGATGTCTTTCGATGCGTGAAGGTTACTGCAGTATCTGCATGTATTCATCTTTTATAATCCAAGTCTCATGGGGTGCCTCCTTAAAGACAATGGCCAGAGAGAATCCGTGCTCTTAACTGATACCTACTTAGGTAGGTTCAGGGGGTAACTGCAGTCTTATTCGGATCTGTCCATTGAATTTTTGCTTCGCCAAAACATTTACTAAATAAAATTGGAACGACTAGAACCTGCTTAGTTTCATAATTTACTCAGATTTCCTTCGATCCAAAGCAGGGCACAAATTGTTCAATACCCTATGTCCTTTAAAGTGGAACCATCTAAGGTCAGACATCTTCGTCGTTATACACGTCTAACTGTGTTGCTTTGTGCAAGATCTGGTCATCTCTTGGAGAGTTCGTTGGTCCTTTCGGTCTGCTTAATATCACAGTGTCCAGGAACCCGGCATATTCTGACACGTTTCTGCTATAGACACTAGGGTGTCCTTGGAGCTACCTTACTGCCAGTGTAGATGGCGATATTCTTGTCTTCTTGGAATATATTACCTACTATGTCAGGGCAACTTCCAGGTCAATGTTTTTAGAGTATACAATGCATATATCTGGGTTCGTGTCCCCATTAGTCCTTCCCATCATTGCCCTGCCAATCTTTCCATTCCGGATACCTATACCACTTTCTATGGTGTATCGAAATCAAGGCACTGAGGATGACAATCCGATTCATCGATGATGCTCTGGGGTAAAGACAATTAATCGACTTTCGTCAAAAGAATCGAGGGCTTGTCTCATAGTCCTGTCGATCCCTAAGACGGTTGACGAAACCTCCCTTTCAAACTGCCGACCTATAGCCCTAACGACAGTCCTATTTAGGGTCATGGAAAGTATAGTGAATTTATCTCTTGAGGGATATCTTGAAAGAAACCGTCTCCATGAGTAGGGACAGTAGACGTTATGGAACCAAATACTTCACTATTGGGGTAAAAGTTGAGAAGTCGTCCTTATTATCTTTAAGGCGTGACATAGTGCCCTCTTATGAATCAAGGGATTGAAGTGATCCAGCAGTACCTCCACAGATTTACATACTTTAGTCTTTCAAGAGTGTACTTTGCTATTCACTTGTCTAATTAGGCCAAGGAAAAGCGATTCACAACAGATAGCCTTAGTTTGATCGAAGTCCTAGAAGCCTAGGTAACCAAAGTCCTTAACTGACTCTGAAGTATAGTTGTCTCGGGAGACGTTTTGTCTCAGAATTCAAAATCTGGTGACTTTTGTTTGTCAAATAGAATCAGATGTCCTCCACAGACAAGTCTGAACGAGTGAAACTTGTTGCTACATGACTCGCTCGATGTTGATCCTGAGATCGTTTACAGTCAAACCAGACACTTGACATAGACCAAGACCTTGGCATGCCAAAAAAAGTTTAGTTTGTAAATCGCTTAGGTTTGCCCAAATGCGACAATTGATCTAAGAGTTTGGTGAAGAGCTCTCATCAATAGACTGCCCGCTCAAAGTTTGTCTTCTCAGGATCTACTATAGTTTCTTTGTGCAGGAAGTATCCATTTCAACTATGGAGCTACCATCCCCAGACAAACCCTTATTGTTCTTTAATGATTCCAGTGCTCGTGAGCGTCTGACAAACATCCGAAAGTATTATTGTCATGAAAAAGTTTTATCCTTCGGACATGTCGTAGGTAGCAGTAATAGATTTAATACTTTTAACACAAATGGCTGTGAAACTGTGAATCTGTTGCTCCAAATTTTTGTGTGTGTATTTTATTTTCGACTTAAAAGACATTTTGTTTGAGTCATGGATGATGAGTGTTTCACAAAATACTCCCGAGTCGGTTCCTATGTATATTTAGGCCTATACCAGCCTATAGCTGAAAATCCTGTTGACAAGATTGAGTTCAAACAGGCTGCATCTCATCTTTATGCTTTAAGTCTACAAACTTTGTAGCATTGATTAAAGTAGTCATGGTACTGTGGTTAGTGGGTCGAACTACTGAGTTCGTGGTTCAAGATTTGAGTCCCAGCCAACAGCAAGAAGCTGATCATGGTCTGATAAACATCCAATGTGCGTGCCATTTTTGATAGAATTATGATATAACTGATATCCAAGTTTCCACAAATTTTTTGTTAAAAAAAACCGCCCCTAGAAAGTGGGCGGGGGCTTGTATGATGTTTAGGTGAAGATCGTAGAATTGTTTGTTCTATCTATCTATTAGATACATAGCTGCGTTCAAGACATCGTGCGGCACATCCTTGCGTATGTCGTATGTCCTTTGAATATTAGGTTACCCAAGTTTCAGGACAAAATTTTGTTCAGGGATGAGACGTACTACGAACACAGTTCAGTGTGATTCATGGGCTGGTGGCCATTCCTTCAAAAATGATACCCTGCCTGACGTTACAGTCGTTTCCTTTGATGTTTTTGTTTCCCAATTGAATGACATTAATGCGACAAAGCTGTGGTTTCAACAAGCCACCACTCAGCGCGCTTAATCGCTTTATCGAAGGCGATATCCGATGAGGACAGAATGTCGCGTAATGGGCTTATAAATTGGCTCCCCACATCGTGTGGCTTAACAACTGCAGATTATTGTCAGTGAGGATCTGGAAAATTGTTGATCTAAGCCGATAAACTAGACACGATGGACGACTTTAAAGTCAAAGTTCGTATCGATACGAGCCTGGGTATTCACTAAGAATGTCAAGTTGGACACGCTTTCCCTAAGGTATCTGTGAAGTCCTGGGACCGTGTACTCAAAGGAAGGTCCTTCCTCGTTTCCCGTAAATTAGATACGAAATAATTTACTAATCAAAATAATAGGATTAATTTATATCTGTTCACCGCATGTGATCAAGATAAAAATTTGTACCATCGATAAATGAATCGCTTCTTGGAAAATTTACAATTCGACATCAAACCAGGACGACGACGACGACTGCGACGCACCACATGCATTTACATTTTATGATTATCTGCCCGCATGTGGGCAGCAAGTGTGCTACGCAATACGCAAATATGAATCAACCTGATGGCAATTCATTCTGAGGGATAAATCTTCAAGTGCTAACTACATGACAACAACAAAGTACTCAGAAAAACGACCAAACGCTGCCTGAATGGGCCAACCATTTGCCGCCAGTCGGCCAGTCTCCCAAACACACACACACACAGCGCGGAGCGAAGCAGAGAGAGAGAGACCATGCCCCCAGCTTCAAGGATTTATTGCTGGAGGTTTACTCTGCAGACGTTTATATTGAACATTTTTACGGTAGCCAGGCAATAACTACATCACGAAAGTACGATATTGAATATCTTGTGCTCGTATCTGATCTGCTGCGTTTCGTTCCTTCGTTGGTTGGTTCGTTGGTTGGGTTGTTGGTTCCCTTCGGAACAAGTGATGATAAAGGACGTCTGCGATCTTACGTTTCATTTTGATTTGGTGCGAATATTTATTGCTCATATTAGTGTACGCCGCCGCCGTACGGCTGGTAAGTATCATGCTACTGACTTGCTTGCTAGCCAGCCGTACGAGGTGTTATAATTTTTTTTTTCTCCAGCAATGCGTGTGTTATCCTCGACGGACTTGACTGTGCATATGAATTGAGATCATGAGTCTGTTGTTTGTGTTTTTTTTTTTTCATTGACATTGAAGTCGCAACCAGTTGATCAATTAATTTGAGGAAATCATATCTCGGAGTGTAATCGTTACCTCCGGTTAGGTTATGTTGCATTTAATGTGAACAATTTGTTTGCTCACGCGTGTGGGAGAACTCTTACATACCTACCTACAGACATACGTTATGTACGTATTCGCATTCGTATGTAAGCCAGCCTAAGGTAAATTATTCGAGTCAGATGTTATGCGTCAAACTACATATGTACCTACGTAGGGTTTTTGTGTTTTTTTTTTTGTTTTTTAAAGCTTGTCCGTGACTGTGACTAATACTGCACTGAAATTATTATTATTTGGTTTTTTTATTCCATTTTTTTGTGAACACGGCATGAAATTAACTTTCGGTTCGCGTATGTATGTACGAGAGTATCTGTATCTGTATCTGTTGCTGCGTGTGCAACTTGTTCCTTTCTTTCAACACCTTAACCAGGTACAAATCATTTTAACCTTATTTCGGTGAAGAGAACTGTTTTTTTTTTTTTTTTGTTTAACTGTTGGCTAATAAATCCTGGCGATGATACTAAATTAGTTACGTCCCGAGAAAAAAGAGAGAAGACTCCACTGCATACAATTTACGTCTTAATGCGTAAACGCTAAGCATAGGTTTGTGTATGCACCCACGGACGACGACGACGACGACGATGACAACACGGACAACGTACGTACGTACGCATGGATCACCACCAACGGGATACAGACCATGTCGATCGCCAACGAATATGAATTTCGTTGAGACTGAATAACGATCTCCTGGTAGACATAAAGGACGCGTGTTCACGCAGTTAAATGGCGAATTTGTCAAACCAACTCGTAAACATGGACCTAACGACGTGACCATTCCATACCATCCTCACCACCACCACCGATGCTGATGATGATGATGATGATCTTCCTTCTCTTGGTTATCACCCCAGACTCTCTTTCTCCCAGAAAACAGCTGATCGTACCTACATCGATGATCCTACGACACACAATATGCACATATGGTGCAAGAAAATTAAACTTCCCTCTAATAAAATAAATTTTTTTTTTTTATTTTACTTCTTCTGACGGGTTTTCTCTGAAGCGGCATGACTGAATGAGATTTTATCTTATCGTTTAGTGAGTGATCACGTGCATGAAAAAATGGTAATTAGATTTAATTAAATGATTTATTGTCACATAATTTCCGCTTTGGTTGTGTTAAATAGTGAAGAAAAAAAAAAAAAAAGACAACCTGAGTGGAATAGATAATAATTTTTTAGTTAGCTGAAAACGTGACCAAATTTAACAGCCATTGTGTTGGTTTGTTCGTCCAAGTGTCGAAATGGAAATAAAGCTGGCTTTCCTTAGAATCTTTGGCTTGTAAAACGCTGTAATAGGACCATAAAATGTGTTGTTTAACAACATTTCGCGCGTAACTGATGTATGAGGCGATTGGTAGCGCGAGGAGTACTATGTCCTAACAAAGCACCTGCTGGCGCTCTGGTGGACATCTGTGGTGGTTTTGTGTCACTCGAACGGGGGCATTAACAACTCCAAGAGAGAACCACTCCCAGCTATTACCATGCACTCGATTAATGCCTGAAAGAAGACAGGAGACATTGGGTCCAAGTCGATCATGATTCTGATATCCAAACCAGAGATGCACTCAAAAATTTAAGGAAAAACTTGGTGGTGTCGTCAAAGATTTCGATATGGTGTTGGGGGACACATTGAATAGATAACCAACAGAGGGAGACATTGAGCCATCAATGCTGTTCGGAGGTGCCTACAGCTCATTCCCAGAGAACTTGATTCCTCCTCAACTGTTCGGTGCCAAGTTTGCCTCTGGCATCCCACTGTTCTCGCTACTTGATTGAGCCTCCTCCACTGCATGGTGTATTTCGCAACGGAGTTCTCTTCACGTCGTAGACTGTGTCCGATCCATTGACACTTGCTCCTCCGTGTAGGTACGTCTATAGGTTCTTGGCCCGTTTTCCGATAAAGTTGTTCGTTCTTAGACATTTATTTTCAAATGTTTGCAGCTTGCTGTTGGTAGTGATGTCCACTATCCAAGTACTGCAGCCGTAAAACAGTAGTGATTCTACGAGTTTGTTCGATCGGAACATTGCTTCTCTAGAATGCAGCTTTGGCTTTCCTGTTGCACATATTCAGTTCGGGCCACCGCCGATAGCCGAGACCATACTTCCTAGATATATAGAGAGTCGTTCACTTTCTTGACCACCTGTCTGGCAATGTTGAGTTGTGCGTTGGTGTTTGAAGTGTTCAGGGCTTTCGTTGTGGCTATGTTTATTTCAAGCCCCACTTTGTTTGCCTCAGCTTCTTGGTTGGCCATCAGATGAAGGTCCATTACCCGATGTGAAAGTAGACAAACACGTCAGGGTAGTCAAAGTGTTATTGATCCAACGAATTCCATTGTTACCATCCGTCAATGCTGTACAGATAGGTATCAATGGTGGTGACAGTATGCACCCCTGACGTACTCCACTTTGAGCTTCGAAATTCTTAAAAAAAAAATAAATAAATACTTGGCGCAACAGGTCGATGGAACCCAGGGCCTAGCTTCTCACAACCATTCGTGTTATGCGTCGAGTCAGGACAGTTGTACTCTCAGATGTTTGTCAGACGCTCGCGAGAGGTGGGGCCGTGAAAAACTATTAGGTGTTCCCCGATTGGGATTCGAAACCTCGAACCCCTTGCTCCATAGTTCAACGCACTAACCACTGAGCCACGGCGCCCGAAATTCTTAGATTCCTGAAACCTACATATGAACATGAACATGTATGTAGAAGGAAGCAAGGACAAGTCATGGAGTCACCTAGGAATTTCCAAACAAAAAAACTAGGGAAACGTCTTAAGTCCTTTGTTTCTAGAAAGGAAAGTGACGGACCTTAAAATTCCATCAGTTATTCTTTGACTACGATGGAGTCATCAATAAGGTGACGTCGAACTTTCCTCCAAGGAGCACTTAATGTTTGTTATACCGTTGCAGCCTTATTGACCAGGCAACGATGGACTTTTTGTAGCAAAGAATGCTCCTAGGTGACGCTTCTTAATGCCGGAGCTGGCTAGTAATGAAGAAGATCGAGGTTGGTGGTCTACTCTTCGTCATCCATACAGCTTCTGCAAAAATAATTCACAAAGAGCCTTGTGGCATGCTTGCCTGTTTGTTTTGTTGCTAGACAAGTTGGTCCACCTGTTCACCTAAGATTTGTGTTTTCGATAGGATCTACGAGTTTTAATTTGCGTGTAGCGAGTGGTTGCCCGACGTCCGACGAAATGGAAGGAGTCATTCGTAATCTGGCGAGTTCATCGGCCCTACAATTTCGTGGAATCCCACTGTCCCTCGGGACCTTTGAATGTTGATCTGCTGCCCTCTCCATAAGAGACAGCTGCGCTGACAGTACTTCACATGGTCGGTGCGAATGCTGGCCTCGAGCTCGTGCAAAGTGGTTAGCTTGTTGGGGTAGACTACCCCGACGATTGGATGGCCAATTCAGCTGAACGGTACCATTTCGCACCAATCTCTGTCTTGTTGGTGACTTAAGGTCCCAAAGAGTGTCTTTTGTCAAACGTTTCCTCTGCGCGATGACATACCTGCACATTGAAGCCATGATGACGACGTAGAGTGCGTAGTGTACTCTATTTCTAATGTGATCAGCGTAAGGCTGCAGTCGGCGTGGTTCTTACAGCGCTGGTAATGCCAATCTTTCGTGTCCTGGTTAGTGCTCTGGGGTACGTGCTCTTATGTGCTGCGGGCCACCGAACTAGGTACCCATAGAATAGAATAAATCTGACGATGGCTGTGTACATCCTGTGGATGATGGCTGGCTAGGTACCCCCATTTTTTGGCAAAGATTTTGCTGGATGTATAGAAGGCTAAGGATGGTTTCTTTATCCTTTTTGTCATCTTCTCTCGGACGGGTGTGTCGTTGAGTCGCACTGGCCCAATCTATGGAAAGGGCCACCTCTGTCTTTAGGGGGTTAACGTTTAATTCACATCCTTCCGTCCAATTGTGTTGGGTAATGAGAGCGCATTGAGCTAGTGTGGTGATAGTGGGTATGAACTTGCGACTTTGACTCCAAATACATGGATACATGGTTACTTATGTATTTGAGTAAACCTCGACAAAAAAAAAGACTTTTACTGGTGATTTCTTGATCAAGAGAGTGCTAAACTCGACGACCAACTTATCAGGTTCTCACGTCTTTAGGACGATTAGTCTCTGCGTCCAAATGGCTTGACCAATGCAGTTCAACTCTCCCTATCATGAGAAAAAGATTCGAAAAAGTTACGACTACGGAAGAGTTCCACAAAGCTGCCCACAGCTTAGTTATGCCTTCCTCCCAAGCTAACCCAAAGCAAGGATTACCATTTGATTTGATTTCAATCCAAACCGCTGCTCAAGTATGGCATGTGTGTGTGTTGTGAGGTGAATAAATGAGAAAAAGGATTAAAAGAAACGTGCGACCATGATATTTCGTTTTATTCCCATTTGTGGTTGTTATACATTCATTCATACATACACACGCACACGTATGAGTGTATTTCTTTAACGAAGGATAAATTAAAATGACTTCAACGATGTGCACCACAATGAGTTAGCAGTTTGCATGATGATGTTTGAAGCCTTTGGTAGCTGTCCGTCACACCGTCACACCGATATACATATGTATGTACATAATGAAACCTACTTTCACCCCTCGACCGAACGGTGAATACCGGTGTTCGGTTCGGTAATTATTATTTATGATGATTCAGCAAAACCTACACCAAACTCAACAGGATCCATGCATTGGTTCTCGTTGTAATCCATAATTACAGGTGTGAAGATAGATTTTTTAGATAATTTCCAAGTCTGCGTCATAAACAGGAAATTTAATAATACCTACAGTCGTACATATTCGTATATATGTACGTACGTACGCGTGTCGACTACTTGTAACTACATATACCACTTGCAAGGGTAGTAAGTAGATTCGATTCTTCGCTTGACTAGCGTAATTTAGTGAATTCGTTTCCCCCGCAGATACATGCATAATTGGTGAAGTAAAAGTACAAAAAGTACCTACATTCGTGGTGAATGCCTATGGGCAGGCACCGTTCAATTAAAAACTAAAAAAATAAACACACAGCCACACGCACAACGTTAGCGTTACAGTGTCTTTCAAGTGACCACTGAGGCATTCGGAATTATTTCCTGGTTTGCTAATTTGACCATCGGTCACAGATTTAATTAAAAATACAGGCCATTGGATAGGTACTGAACTACAGCTGCGGGCGGCGACGGCGGCGGCGGCGCACGGCCGTTGACTTCTCTCTCGAGAAATGTTGCGTAATTAGATGCTGTACATACATACCTAGTGACTGTCCGTCCATCCATCCAGACCATAGTCTTCCAGTGCCACAGAAGCCAATAATTCTATGACTGTCACTGGCTTCGGATGGGGTCATGTATACTAGGTACCTATACTACGCGTTCCAAGCGTAACGAATGTTATACATGTTCTAAGTTCCGCAGAGCGGAGCGCAGTTAGCGCAGATAATACATCCGGTTCCGGTTAAGCCCACTTTTTTTTTTCCTTTTTTTTATATCATACTCTGTATACTATTTAATGGCATTACATAGCCGAACGTTTCTGCATTCAACCGGTTGTCGATTATCAGACACACAACCACCACCCTCTGTATATTTTAGCAAATTCGCAATTCGCAAATCGTACGTATGTACGTATCTGACAGACGTAGGTACTCTTATACTTGTTCAGTTGTACAACAAGTCAAAGTACGTATGTATGTATGCATGATTGTCATGCAATTAATAATTACTATTCGAAAAGGGCAGCAGAAAGACAAAGCGTCAAATGGCAAAAGTCGACCTAATGACAATTAGAGTGAGAAGTATCTACGAGTATTCTGTACACTGTACCCTGTACACTGAAGATGGAATGGATTTGGCAGAAGCAACTTTCCATAATTACTGTGAAGTTGATGATGATGATAATGGTCTACCGGTCGGACGTGTCGCCGCCGCCGCTGCTGTCATTATTATCAAGCTCTCGTTTCTGTTCTGTTTTACGGAGGCTCGATGTACGAGAAAGAAACCATTAAAGGAAGAGAAACCCCCCGCCCAACCGAAGTAGGTAGAGTATGTACATAAATCAATATTTCAGTAATGGTTTGGGCTAAAGCATAACCGTGATACCGGTAGCAAGCTTCGATGACTGGGGACCACAGAGAGAAAGAGAGAGAGAGAGAGGGGGAGAGAACGAATGACCATGGTCGGTCGTCTACTAGGTACAACATGCTGAATTTGAGAAAATTCTGGTATATAGGGTGGTGATACACTTAGATTACAACCTCAAAGTCGGTACTTGATCACGATTATTCTGTATGCAGATGATTCTCTTTTTATCTAGTTAATCTATGACGTGGCAGTACTGCCACAGTGTGTGTTCAGTGTACAGTGTACAGTGTACAGTGTACAGAGTACACCACCCACCCAAATATCGGTTATTGACATTATATTTGTACATCTGGTGAACGGTGAAACAACAAGTTCAACAGCACGGTGCGGTACGCGTACAGCACGAAAACATTAATAATTTTGTTTTTGTTTGAGTCAGCCAGAGCCAGAGCCGGCCAGAGCCAGGCTTTTCGTCAATTGTCAATGACAGCGAGTGCAAGTGCAACCTGTCGCGCACGTTTAAATCATCTTATAGAATTTTATTGTCTTGTTTTGCACATTGTTTACCCAAATGGTGGGCAAAATATGGTAACAAGTACATTGACACACATTTTTGGCGGGTGGTGCATTGATTCGTGCGGTTATTGATTCGCATATGGTTGACATTGCACGTAGAATTCATTTCTATATATGTACATATGCAACAGATTGGAATGATGACAAGTACACACATATCTGACAAAGGACCCAGGGAGATCTTTTCACGAAGAAGGGACGCACAAAGCATTTTTTCAATAAGGACATAACATTTTTGTATATAAACGAAACACAGAATGACTGAGATATCGACGTGAAATTTATTCTAGGTATAGTACACATATGCACATTTAAGGATTCGATCTTGTTCATATGATCAGCGCGAAACCGGTTGCAGTGATCGAGCCAATTTTCCACCAATCTCTCACACATTTTCACCAAAAAGGGGGCAATATTGTTTCAGAGGTATGCGTCTTAGCATAAATGAACGACTTAACGTGATCCCATGCAAAGGAATCCAACGCATGAGCATTGAAGTTCCCCGATCAATAGATCAATTGTTTGACCAGCTGATTGGCATGTGGACTCATCTTGTTGGTTCCACATATCACTGAAGTCGAGTTCATCCAATTTTGGCCAAAAATGTCATCAAAAATGGCACTATACCGAACTCGACTGACGATCATGGCGATCATTGGGACGAAAGAATCAATCCAAGCACACCTGTTGAAGCAAATGTGGGTTTGGCGCTGTCCAATGAGGCATACTTTGCCAAAAAATGGACTCCGTCGATGAAATTCAGGATTTTCTTCAAACTTTTTGGAGACTCCAATCGGAGAAGCTTCGGCGATTCAAATAATCAAGAGTGTTCAGTTCTTGACTTAATTTGATCTTGTAAGGCTGTAGAGAGCAAGATCTCTACGAAGAGACATGTTCTGCACTGTCCCCGACATTATGGTTAGGGAATACTGTTTCGGTAGGTGATTTGAGGTTAACATACTAGACCGTGAAGACTGGTCTAATGGTGTTCCAACACTGGACCCTAGAGGTCTGATATGGTTCACAGACGGAACAAAGATGGACTCTGGAGTGGGTGCTGGTGTCTTTGGACCCAATACCAAAGTCTCAATACCTATGGGAATGTGTCCCACGGTCTGCGATCTCCGCCAGGTTAAACCTTAGTAAGGAATTAAGGGCGCTAAAATGTATATCTTCTCAGATAGTCAGGCAGCTCTCAGAGCTCTGTCGTCCAACTTAGTGGATGCACTACAATCTCTTGCTAGACATAATAGTGTGGTACTCGGATGGGTTCCAGGTCATCAGGGGATTGCAGGCAACGTACTGGGACCTGAACCTTACTGTGGCGTCAACAACTGGGCTACTGGCACAGCGCTGATTAACGCATGGGAGCATTAACTTCGTCTTACCCACTGGGAAAATGTCACGGGGTTACGACAATCCAAGAGGTTAATCAAGCCATATTCCTACAAGGAAATTCTAAGTTTAGACAAAGAAAACATTAGGAAGCTGGTGAGTTTTCTCACTCAACTCAATCTATGCCCAGACACAGAATGCAGGTTCTGCTCAGAAGATGGTGAATCATCTGAGCACATTCTCTGTGAATGCCCAGCTCTGCATTGGTTGAGGTGGCGCATCTGCCGCAAGGTAACATGCTCCCCGGCAGATATTAGAACCTCTGCAACTAAGGACGTGCTTTCCTTCATTAGGGAGGTGGTACGACTCTTAGAGTAAAATTACACCCTAAGATACAATAGATCTTTTAGGTCGCAGTATCAGCCATATGAGCTAGGGTCCGAGGGAAAGATATTTACGTAAAATTTGTCCCAATGTGGACTTAGAGATTCCAAGTTCCTGTGGATGACGTAGAATCAAGTAATTTGGCTAAGTTCGTACTGAAATTCTTACTTCGATCGATGCTTAGTCTTACTGGGATAGGAATATTCAACAGTCAATATGTTGATTCGAGTTTGTCCACTGTATAGACACTATAGCATAGTCTTTCTGGTGGGACGATTATTCCCACCGAAAATTGGAGTCAGTGCTCTTAAAGTTACGGCTACAGACTCAGAATTTCAATAATTTCCAAACACTACTCGTTCATGATAAAAATATAGACTTTGACTGACGTTTTGAAACTGACAGATCATAAATAGGTTCAAGAGTGCATTTGTACTAAAGTACAAAATTGTTACTTCCTATTGGAAAGCCCTTTACAAATGCATTTATGTGGGGCAAGGAGTCCATTATGCACTTCAGTGGGGGTTATGGACAAGTGTCCAACTCCATATGGACATCTTTTGTGGGAAGATACTCAAGTCTGATCGTTGTAAGGATTTGGCAGGCCTCTATGTACATAGGCTCAGGTCCCCATTATGTATGTATCTTAAACACCTTAAAATCGAAAATATCATGGCTAAGTTTGCTTGGGTTTGGCAGCTGTCCCTGGTCATTAGAGACACACTTAGACCAAACGGGGTCTTTCACCTCAATTAAAAGACCTTGACTATGCTGACGATGTCTGTCGGACTTCCACCACCTTTGAACCTGAACAAAATGAAGACCCTTGCCCTTATGACTGACATTGCGGCTGGAAAAGATCTTTTGTGTCTTATGGGAGTGTTTCAGTCTAACAGTCGTACGAGAGTGTGGGGACCAGCATGTTTGCTTATGAAAAACGCACCACCTTGACCAATGTAAAGCCGGGCGTTCACAGGGAATGTGCTCAGATGATTCGTTATCTTCAGAGCAGAACCTACAATTCGTTTGTTGAGGTCATACCTCAGACCATAGTGACCTGTGACAAAGCTCAACAGCTTTCTAATTTGTGGATTGCTTTTGCAGGAATAAGGAGGATGTTTGTCTTGCCAATTGTTAATCAAATTCTGAGTCAGTCCTAGCTAGTTCCTCTGCAATTTCGTTGCACACATGTACATAGATCGACTAGAAGATTGTCAATCACCAGTGACTACAGTGGGGGAGAAAGGCCACCTCCTTGGGAACAATCTTTAATTGCGATTACAGACACTTATTCCATAGGAAGTTATAGTTAGACTTTCAAACAAGGCCTTTATCTATTGGTTGGTCAAATCTGGTACTAATAGCACTTGCTATTGAGTCGTAGCCTGTGTTATCGAATGCGCCCTCAATGTCCAGGAATCCACGCTGAGCTATTTCCTTGGAACGAAAAGTTTCTTCCATCTTTTTCACTAGATAAGGAAGAGGACCTTTGGTGGATTTACCTTTTCTGTATACAGACTGGCAGTGCAGAGGAATAGACAAAGCTAACCGGCCTCTAATATGAACGTCAATAAATCTCTCCATAGTTGTGAGAACAAATGACGTTAGACTTAACGAAGATACTTAGCCATAAAAGTAAAAAGCAACTCTTTTAACTCAACTTTTAAACTAACAGTGTTCCGCTCCAATCCTGAATCCTTGCTGTTATAAAACGTCGAGCCTTGGAAGGTGAACGCCTTTTTCACAAAAAAGCTGCAAATCCTTGTGAATCGGTGTCTGGTTTTTGCCCAAACCAGAGTATTCCTAGAGTATTGGCCTGGGGTTTTTCTTCTCAAAGCCAATGAGTTAGGTGCACAAAGGATCTCTAATTGTTTTCGTCTCTTCCTCGTATCTACAGCTTCTTCAAGAAGTGCGTCATGAAAAGTTTCTCTCAGTACATGAAATCTGTAGGAACATGCGAGCCTCATAGTTAAGACTCGAAGTTAAGTCATGGGGATGCAAACCATGCAAATCAATCAATAATAGTCATACAGGCATAAGGGCTGTCACCCAACGTTAGGTCTAAACTTGTGACGTAACGAACTGAGCAGCAACGTCTGACTGACAATGGAATCAAGAAATACCTGAAAGAAGCAGGAATGTCGAATGGTACTCAAGGAATGTAGCCTCAAGGTACAAGCTGGTAGACTGAAGTAAATCCATTTACCGCCTTAGTCCAGATCCTGAGATACACACAAACTTTTCCATACTTCTCTACAAACTTTGACCGATTCAAAGGCCTAAGATATCAATCACCAGAACCATGCTTACCCTATTAATACAAGGCCAAATAATAACGATAATCTTCTCAGTTTCTACATGAAACAGGTGCATCTACATACCATACGTATGGATACATAAATAGCTACATACGTGCCCTGCCTCCAGTCCAACCTAACAAACAAATAAGTACTACACACTCTTAACTGTGTAACAATAAATTTAACTGACCAACCATGATACTAATCAGCCCATGTTAATAAACATGTAATAAAGAAATTGTTGCGAACTGTCTGCCGCCCACCAATTAGGTAAAGCAAGCATAAGAGGAGGTTATTGCCGTATGTGATCATTAACTTCCTAATGACATTGCTACGTTGGCAGAAGAGTCGAGTTTTTAACATCTAAATTGTTTGGGTTTTCTTCTTCATTTTGTTTTTTCCTGTTTTTTAAATGACTGGTAGGAGTTTTTGTGCACTAGGGTGTATTCAGTTTGATAATGAAATGAGAGTCTTACTCGTAGACTACATTGTTGGTTCCTAACAGGCTCTGGGAAGTTTTAACTTGGTACGCAAGGGCCTTCTTTTCAAGTACATTAGACTATACGTACAAAAAATTTGAACAAAATCGGAGTACTATTCGGAACTGCACGCTAAAATATTCATATTCGGGCTAAACGTCAGAAAGGGTTCACCTGAAACGTCAACGTCAAACGTCAAACGTCAAACTTTAACCATAGTACACAAGGTACGTTTTAGAACTCGGAATGCGTAGATAATGCGCGGTTTTTTCTACACCAACATTCGTAGATTATGAACTTTCAAGCAGTGGGGGTAAAACTCTCTC
Organism: Xylota segnis; assembly: GCA_963583995.1. Taxonomy (NCBI): domain Eukaryota; kingdom Metazoa; phylum Arthropoda; class Insecta; order Diptera; family Syrphidae; genus Xylota; species Xylota segnis. The sequence continues at coordinate 54,870,582 of OY757237.1, read as the reverse complement.
GGAGAGAGGTAAAATTACGAACAAGTGATCGAACGCGAGAGCTATGCAATTTGGTTGGTTGGAGTTTTTGTGCACTAGGGTGTACTCAGTTTGATAATGAAATGAGAGTCTTACTCGTAGACTACATTGTTGGTTCCTATTGCTCTCTAATAGGCTCTGGGAAGTTTTAACTTGGTACGCAAGGGCCTTCTTTTCAAGTACATTAGACTATACGTACAAAAAATTTGAACAAAATCGGAGTACTATTCGGAACTGCACGCTAAAATATTCATATTCGGGCTAAACGTCAGAAAGGGTTCACCTGAAACGTCAACGTCAAACGTCAAACGTCAAACTTTAACCATAGTACACAAGGTACGTTTTAGAACTCGGAATGCGTAGATAATGCGCGGTTTTTTCTACACCAACATTCGTAGATTATGAACTTTCAAGCAGTGGGGGTAAAACTCTCTCGGAGAGAGGTAAAATTACGAACAAGTGATCGAACGCGAGAGCTATGCAATTTGGTTGGTTGGAGTTTTTGTGCACTAGGGTGTACTCAGTTTGATAATGAAATGAGAGTCTTACTCGTAGACTACATTGTTGGTTCCTATTGCTCTCTAATAGGCTCTGGGAAGTTTTAACTTGGTACGCAAGGGCCTTCTTTTCAAGTACATTAGACTATACGTACAAAAAATTTGAACAAAATCGGAGTACTATTCGGAACTGCACGCTAAAATATTCATATTCGGGCTAAACGTCAGAAAGGGTTCACCTGAAACGTCAACGTCAAACGTCAAACGTCAAACTTTAACCATAGTACACAAGGTACGTTTTAGAACTCGGAATGCGTAGATAATGCGCGGTTTTTTCTACACCAACATTCGTAGATTATGTAATTTCAAGGAGTGGGGGTAAAACTCTCACAGAGAGCTATGAAATTTGCACAAACTTTAAACGTCAAATGGAAGTGTAGGGCTCTGACAGATTTCATAAATCTGTGCAAAGAAATTTTTTACTCTCTCGCGAGTGCTCTCTTTCACGAAAAACTGCGAAACTTTTGCGTTGTTTTGGGAGTGTAAGCGAACAGACCTACTATCTTTCAGAATAAATCTTCATTTTACTAAGAAACAAACCTCCGTACGTCAATTGGTTGTCACAATGCATTAACCACAACAAACAGCAGACGAATTGAACACAGGTTGACACTAGGTGTACCACACCGGTTTGGATTTGTACACCACATGGGACAACATAATAAGCAGAGAGTTCAACTCCCTGTGCTAGTCCAGTAGCGACTGGAGTGCCTATGACTTGAACTTGATACTACGTACCTACGAACAAAGAGCACACACTCACTGAAGTAATCACCGAGCACTGTTTTTATCGCAACTACCATGAATGCCAATAGGGGTCGAACACGATTTGCAGGAGCTACGGAGACAAGAAAGAATGAAATGAAATCGATACAACACTCGTATGCTACTGGCCCACTTTACCAGAGAAGTGGGCATGTGGGCTCGTCCCTTTTGTGTGGAAATTTGTAAACATCCCAAACTGGGCACCAGGATGCAGAGATTAGCCAAACGACTGATAGGCGCAGGGTTTGTGGGTCGAATTCAAGAAAAAGATGCACAAATTTTTCGTTTATAATTCTATTTTGTCTATAAAGGAGGGTTTCTCCCTCGTTTGTTCATGGAAAGACCATGGGTTAGGCTATTATAGCATTCGCAGCATTCAAAGAGCCAGGCTCCTAGGCAATTCTGCCAGCTTTGCTTCAGAAAGTCCCAACAAAACTATGCAGCAAGCTTGGAGAAAATTTCAAAGATTGTCCTAAGGTTAGGTTGTGAAAAAGACTTTACCTAGTGTAGGTTGTGTGGCCCTCCCTTGAGCTGTATACCTGTCATTGGAAGTGCGGCGACAGTGTACATTGAAGGGAATTCTTGTTCTCGTCGCGTGGACCCTGATGACAGTTGCCAGTACTAATTGCCAGAACTCTAGGAATATACTGCCAGGATATGACACAGTTCCGCGCGCTCTATCATTTACTATTAGCTTTGACACTGCTGGGATGTTTACCGCCTCAGAAAGGAAGTCATCAGTGACAAATCATCCGCTCGTTCATTTCTCTCGATATTACTGTGACCCGGTACCCAAAGAAGACTAATTCTGAACCGAATACCCAGTGAAGTCCTTCCTTGGACTGTTCTACTAGTTTCGAGGATGTAGTGACGGACATAATAGCCTTGATAGCTGCCAGGGTGTCAATGAGGATGGCTATGGAAGATGGCTGACACAATTTCAGAAATCAGAATAATATTTCATAAAATCGGATCTGGCAACATGGACACTTGTCACTTTTCGATACAATTCGATGGTACCAACTGTCACGAATGAAAAGCTGACGTGTCAGAGCCAAGTCTTCTCCTTACTTCGTGGTCTGCCTCCACAGCTTTGATTCCTTTCAGCTATTAGCCTCATTTGGCTGCAGAGTCTTATCAAAGACTCTTTGTGGAACATTACATCCATTCTCTTGGGTTTGGCGTAGGTTCTAAGTACTACCAGTGGCCTTAACTTTCTTTTGGGCACAACCAGAGCTCCCATTGTTTTTCGAGCTTCTTACAGACGTTAGTTGGTTTCCAGAATGTTTCAAAGTTCGTGTATCTACTGCTGTCCAGAAATAGTTTTAGGGTAACCTGAGGTCTACCTTTGAATACAGTGATATCTGAGAAAGTCCTTTAAAAGTGATGAAGTATGAGGCACAACGATATACATACATCCTTCGAACACTGACTTATTGCCCTACTTTTCACATTTTAATTCATTTTAAATGAAATGGTCTGCAGCACGTTACATTGGTGAGTTTAACAATTAAGCCGCTTTCCCAAGCCTGCCACTCGTACACATATTCGGTCCATTTAACCTTTAGAAGCAAAATTTAAAAAAATGTGTAACAGAATAACATTACACACTCAAGGGTAAGCAGAGGAAACGATTACGATCCCGATTACCAGCAGGACACTTTTCTCGAAGACCCATGGGACGTTGTATTCGGAAATATTTACGAGTTCGTCCTACATGTGCATATGCTGACTGCTGTTAACTGGACCGCATAAGGGAGTTCATTTCATTTCAAAGGCAAAATCGAAAGGATATCAATTATAATTGACAATAATTGTCCTGAAAGCGTGCAAATGTGCGGCACACAAGCACACCCAATCGGGGTTAGATTGAACAGATACTTTGGGCTAATTTTATTCATAATGATTGCGAACACATGGTTCGTAAAAGTAGGTGGGATCGGGATGTTGTCTATATGTTCTGAGGGTTATGCAAACAACCTAGAAGTCCTAGCACCTAGGTGATGTTTATAAGGGAAACGTTTCTGAACTTTACTATCGGGCTTCGTTCATGTGTCTTATCCAGTGCAGGTCCTGACATTCACAAAGAACCTGCTCGAGGAATTCATCTACTTTTAGACAGAAGTGGCTCTCTATATCTTAGCGGCAATGATCCTTGAGGCAACTCATCATAAACTTTTGCCAATTCTTTTCCCTCATAAATATTCCCTGATTTAGGCTCAGAAAATCTATCTAGTTGAGTGTCTAAGGTACTTTCGATGTGCTAGCGTAGGTGATCCCAGCATCTAATTTGTCTTAACCGAGCTATTGCGATGCACTGACAGAGGAAGTATTCTATGACCCTTTAAACCTCTCTCATGGAGGACTCTGAGACACATTCACATGTTGAATCTTCAGATCTCCTTCTCATGTTGAACCAGACCACCCTTCTCCAATGCAGTGATCGTGTTCTATTAGATCAGTCCAAGCCTTTCAACATAATAGAGCCTCTAACATAGGAGGAGCACTCAACCTACCACTAACTCAAGCTCGGCTTATTACATCATCGACAAGATTGACAAACTACAGTGTGATGTCTAATGTTCGTTATGAGCAGCCTTTTTCAGAAGAAGTCTGTCAATGTCATAAAGCCTAGCTCCATCTGTTGACTTTATAAATATCGGAGCAAAACTGACAGTTGCCGCCATTTGCAAATGTTATAGGGATTCTCCGACAGGGTTATACATTTTGGCACATTTTTTTATGTTTTTTTGTTTTGTTTCACACGAATTGGACAAAATAGACACCATGCGGGCTTAATGAGCCTTTATTATCCCTGTATCCCTTCACAAAACACATTACTCTCTAGAAGTGAGTAAAGTATTATCAGGTCTCTTGGGAGATTGTCGTTATACTTGGCAGGGACATGAGAGACTGATTAACTACTCAGCTCTTTGTGGTACATAAATCTTTCTCCAGGAAGCGAGTTCCTTTAACAGAGATATAGTCTGAACTATAATTTAGAACCTCACTTTTTACCAAGGTGCAACTTAAGATATCCAAAGACTCTTTCTAGTGATGGCTTATGTCAGGGGCGTATGACATTTGTGTGACATTTGTGCCATGAAGACAGCCAATTCTCTCTGGGTACTTCATTAAAGTTCGACCCCTATTTCACGAATGGCTTGACGAATTATGGTTTTGAGTGCCTGTATCGTAAAATATTGAGTTTCTGTCAATTTTTTAAGTCCATACGAGCTGACAATGTCAAAATAACAGATGATTCAGAAGGAAGCCATCGGGTTGTGGTCTGTGATGACATCGTGGCCCCCCATTAATTAGGGTTAGCTGTGGTCTATTGAGTGGTAGGAGTTTTCACGGCGCGAGGAGAGTGCGCTCCACCTAGCGGAAAAGAGGAGGCTAATGAGCGGTTGGATGGAGTTATTCGTTAGAAAGTCATTTGCTCGACCCTTTCATTTCCTTGGAGTTCCATATGTCCCGGAATCCACCTTGGCTTCATACTGTGCCCAGAGCTAAGGGATTTGAGCTCCTCTTTGGATCTCTTGACCAGTTTTGAGTTGGTTGCGATGGAAGTGGTGACTTTGATGGCTGCTTGGGTGCCCATGTTGATGTGTATATGCTTTTTATTGTTCAGAGTGGATAGGCTCCTCGCGTGGTTTATGGATCGGGCGACTTGAGATTCCTCTGAGAAAATTCCTGAACCTGTGCCTTCATTCGTTTTCGACTCGTCCGTGAAGATAGATATGCAACCAGAGTTGATGATTCCACCATTTGTCCAGATCTCTCTCTGTAGGAAATCTTGGAATCGAGTTTGAGGTTTAAGTCTGAATAAGGGGGACGTAGTTGGGGTATGCGTTCACATTCGACCAACTGATGGCTGTGCTATATTCGATGTGGTACCCCCTTCGCATTGTGGCTTTGTCTTAAGTCGTTGAAGGGCGCTTTTTTCGCTTTTTTTTCGCTTTTTTTTTCGGGCAGAGCTCGGGGCATAACTTCAAGGGCAGCAGTGGGAGCTAGTAGTCTCTATACACGCCAAGCGTTGTATTCTTGTGGGGGTGCAGGTTTTGCGGCAGCGTATGTCCAGTTCATCAATTATTAGTTCAAGAAGTAGGTGTGATTCCCTGTTAGGGGTTCGAGTTGCTCACTATTGCAGAAGGCTCCCTCGCGTGTACGCCTCAAATTCAGGACTTCAAACACAAGGATTGCATATTAGACTAATTAATTTGTTCGCATAATTTTCCAGCTGACTGCGCTTTCACTGCTTGTCTACGAAAACCGCACGAAATATCGAAAACATATTCGTAATTCGTGTATCTGTACCAGCGCCCTTGAGTTGTTCACACTACGCGCAGTACTTAACGTGGGTAATCCACAGACTTACCCTCCCGGTTTATCAGGAGGGGTGCGTGTGTTAGAAATTAAATTTTCCTGGTTTATGGTTGCGCGTTCTTGACTTGTTGGTACGAGCATACACCAGGGACTCTCAATAATGCAATTAATGGTGGTTTCCTTGTGTATCTGTTGCGTTTATCTAATATGCTACACTGATTGTGGTCAAATGGATTACATATGTACATATGTGCGTTTATATGCGTTTTGTATACATTACTGACAGCCAGGCCTGTTGTATGGGAATTTTTCTCACACGATATGCCAGAGAACCATCAGGTGCCAAATGACTTGCACGTGTCAAGGGTTGGTGGGTGGTTGGTTACTTGGTTGGTTATTCCTTTCAAGAAGACATTTCAACAACAAAAAACATTTTTATTAAATAAATGAAAAAGAAAAAAAAAATTATAATAAATGAGCGGTTACTTGTCTTACGCGCAAGCAATCAATGTTTCAAATCGCTATCCAATCACATTCATGGTGGCTTAATGACCATCGCAATTCATCTTTAACACTTACCGCGCTCATGAAGTGCACAGGCATTCACCGCTGGGCTGCATACCGCATCAATGGAGCCCGCAAGACCTATTCCATCTACTATATACTATATATGTATATGGAGGAGAGAAAATGCTATATAAACCCGACAATAGAAAGCACCAACAAATCATCATCTGGGCACACCGCTTCTTGAGTTTCGAGATTAATTTGTATCCATACCGCAACTTTATTATTTACACCTGGTGTAATAACAGACACCAACAGAGCTATCGATAAATATATGCGTGAGCGTCTATACATTTATGTATGGATGTATGTGTGTGTTGTTGTTAAACCCGATTGATGTCCAAACTGCCAAAGGCTTCGCGTCGTCTTCGTCGACATACTCTTATAGACATGCCGCCGGAACGCGCTCGCCTCAACTCATATATCATTTTCTCTGGTAGAGGAACGACGGCTTGACGAATGGCTTTTAGGCTTCACACTTAGGTATCTATAGACACCTCGCGGTTGATGCCGACTACGTAATTATGGCTAGATTGAGGTGTAAGGAATGTGCGCGCGAACATGTTATAATGGACTCATCAGAAGTTTGACTCTCTTACATATATCTTGTATCTACAGTGTAGTGTGTGGTTGCGGGTTGGTTCTCTGTTCTTCTAATTGATTGTTTCGAAGTCAGTATGAGTTAAATTGACAAATGTTTTCGAATTCCTCACTGTGGCCATTATTTAAACCAAACTGTTTTCTTTACTTATTTTTTTTTTAACTTATTTCCTCACCATTCGTGGGTGGATGATGAGCACTTAAAAGATTATTAATTTAAGATTGTTGCTTGGTGGTGGTATTACGTAAACCAGAATCCAACGAGTTTTTACCACAGATGCGTAGTACTCGTATGTAGTACTTGTACTGCAGAAGACAATAAGAATAAGTAATCGAAATTCTCATTATCATTTGCGCGCACCGCATTGGTGTAACCCGATACAACTGGGAAACGCACTGTGGCCCGGAAAGGCAAAGGCAACACTGATCCTGATCCAAGCCCCACGGGTAAGGTAATACCTTCGAGGGGTGAGATTTCGGTCTCACTTCGATTAGTTTGTCATTTGTCTGTCGGTTTCGGAAACTGTGGTTTTCATTTTTCAAAAGGATGTGCAAATGTAGACGACTATGGGTTTTGGAATCACTTCTTATGTTTCAGTGCTACTTTTACTCCGGCGGTGGGCAATTGTTTCACATGGTAGACATTTCTGGAGAGTCCTGCACAAAAGAGGGGAAAAAGTGTATATACAGCAGCAGTTCTTGGGAAGGATTAAGTTTTCTCTCACTATCACCAGAACTATGTGCTTCGTGTAGAGTAAGGTCAGGATTTGTCCCTGGTTTCAGGCCAAAATAAACAAATTCACTTACGTCTCTAAACCACCAAAGATGGACCTTTCAATCGTGCGTGTTCCTATTTCCAATTCCAACCTTTAAACCGATTATCGTGGCACTTATCCGACAGGATTCATTTTTATGTGCCTTTCAGATGGCCTAAGATACCAAGATTGGCTTTCTTAGTCTGTCAAGTGAAGGTCCGCTCTCGGATGTTGATCAGATTCTCGTGAAAAATGATTAATACTGACTAGCAGTTGTCAGGACTGCAGGAATGAACCGAGCCTACGTTTATTTAAAAAAGATTCAGCTGTACCAAGCTTAGGTTGTTAACAAATGATGCTTTGACAACTTTTCCAATCTTCGAAAGTCTAGATTGGCCATGACGTACTTCCGAAGATCCCCTCTATTCCTTGGAAGAGATTTCTTTTCGTTCTTTTAGCCTCTGTTTTTTCCCGGTTGTAACTCGTTTCCTTCGGTTCTAAGCCTGGCTTGCAGTGTCGTAAACTATTTCTTTTCAATCAACGTTTTGACAAATTTTATTGCACTGGCTGCTGATGGCATGGGACTTTTCGAGAACTTGAGGAGAGTCTACTTCCTTCAGTTGCTAAGGGTGTTGGGAATGTCCCCAAATTTACATACATTGGCTTGTAACTGGAGAGAGGTTTCTTTCGATATGCAAACAATACCAAAGGCAACTAGAAATCAGAGAAAAAAGGTGACAGAAACGGTAGCTGACTTTCCAGCTAAGAAGAGCTTTATGATCAGAACCATATGCGGAGGGTTAACCAGAAAATGAAACTGGTGGTAGCGTGCTTCTGTAATAAAGACTTTGGTGAAAGAACTCCTGAAAGTACAACAAACATAGAGCGTAGTAGGTCAAGGAGAACATCCAATTGCGGTCCATGAAGAAGTCTTCTCGTCTTACCTAATGAATTTTTCGACACATTGTAAAGTAATGGAGAAGGGACCCAAATTGCTCTCAACTTCTGTGTCCATGCGGCTATTTTTTTATTTTAGTATCAAACCAATTGCACTTCATCCATGAAGTTCAGATCCAAAATCAGCATTTTTTCATCAACTTTTACTGTCACTCCTTGAGGGGCATATGGGGCCAACAACTCATGTTTGCTTAGGCCGCTCCACTCTTCCAACTGACTAAGGGAATGGATTCCACTGTGGGTGTGACCAATCCATTACCACTCCTCCTCCGCATGAGTATCCTCAGATAAAACGTTTCGACTCTTAAGGTGTTATATGGACATCTGATCACGTGTGAAACCCTAGGTGGTTTGTAACCTTCTAAGTAGTACTCACGTGTAGTATAGTACAAATGTTTTGAACAGTCTTAGGCTGGATTTTGCTGGCCAGATCGAGTTTGGTGTTACCGTCGGCCAAGAAGTTTTCTTTGAGAATTTATAACTTTCTCCACCTGCTATTCAGCAATGTCGAGTGGAGTGTTGGAGTTTTAAATGGTTGGGAACTTTGTTTTCCCATAACGTAGTTCATTGTCCATTCATTGAGTTAGTGCTCCCCAAACTACATACATGGTCGATGTCCAGCAGGAATAACAACGCAGCCCTGACGTACTCCACTTTACGTCTAAGACCATGCCATTGCGCATAGCGTGTCACTCACCAGGGTCAATAATAGCAAGATTATCTCCATGGCATCTCTGTTCGAAGTGTCAAAAGCCTTTTCAAAGTCCCTGATGAAGCGAAGATTTGAATTCGATGCACTGCTCTCGAATGATCCGCAAGCTATTGATGTGATCTTTGAGAGAGGATCCGTTTCAAAATCCCGGCTGTTTCAGTTTTCGGTCTTTTAACTTCTGTAGAACCATCTTGGCTACAGTTGGGGGATCGCACATCTCGCACATCATGTTCCTACATTCTATCAAATGACCATTCCTTGTAAGCTTGATTATCCAGATTTTCCACTGCCTTCAGAACCGAACCGGGGGATCCTTTACGCTCAATGGGGTTCCACTGGCACTTAAATTATTCAAGACTGTGACGTTCCCTCCATATTACTCAGTTCAGTTCTTTAAGTTTCTGCACGCATCCCCAGTCCTGGAGCAGGAGTTTTGCTCCAGTTGCTTCATCAGTTCTTCACCAATGTGTGTACCACCTTATTGTGTGACTACTCAGTCTATAGATCGTGTATTCAATCTTCTAATCTTCTTTATTGCTAAGGCTAGGGACGAAATACTTTTGGAAGTTATGGTTTCTAATGATATCATCTCTTGAAATGGCCAAGGGGGGTATTTGTTTGAGTAGCGCATGGAATGCACTTATCTCCTCCTTTTCCTTCCTTGACCATTCTTAGAGTTTTACTTGCGCATTCATCAACGAGAAGGTGCAGAGGAGTCAGTTCCAATAGCTGCAGTTGGGCAAGTTCTCATGGTCCCTGTAATACAGAGACATGCCAGTCTTTGCTTCTTATTGAGTGTCTGCCTCATGTTGGCTGTTCCTTTTTGTCCATACAATTGCTTCATGATTGTGGTCATTGGTCTCACAATAGCAATACCACATCCCAAAGATTTTGCCTCTAGGATCCGTCACAGAAGGTTTCTTCAAATTTGCCTCTGGCGACAATGACTACATCAGCATATGCATGACAGTCAAAGCCATGGGTTAACAACTCCTCAAGTAGCTCATCACCAATAAGACTCGTCCTTGCTGTGCTGACCTTGATGATAATTTCTGATGTATGGGTCTCCGCTTATCTTGTGCTCCGAAGTAACTCCTTTCCATTAAATCCTTTTCTATCCAGAGGCGCAGTACTATCCATGAAGGCGCAGTACTATCTGTTTTGTTGCAAGAACGCTTCGAATAGTTTCAGTCAGCTAATACGGAGCAGTCTCTGTGGATCAGCCCGCTCTGTAGGGATGCTGACGATAGAGAAGAGGGAATGTACGTGATGCCTCCTCTCTTAAGTACTTGTCCACAGGTTTTTCCATCATTTTGAGGAAAGACGATGCTAAGCTGATTGGTAGAGCATAGTTTTTCCTCCTACAACTTTGAAATAAATACCACCTTCGCCCGTTTCCACTGGTTTGGTACATATCCCAGTGCTGGACTAAGTAGTTTCTAGTATCTTTGACGGAAGTTGGACCATCTGTAAAAGGATTGGTGGAGATTTGATTAGAGTTCGTGATACCTCATGATACCAGAGTTCGTGATGAATCCAAGTCCATCTTTGAGTGAAGTTGCAGCTACATGTGTCTTCTGCTTGAAGGTAGAATTTACCCAAGTGACGGGGAAGTGTACTGATTAGGCAGTAACCGTGACACAAAGTGTGTTCTGCTGATTCTTCGTCCTCATTACACATTCTGCCAGTGGTATCTTGAACTATTCCCATAGTCATGAGATGTTTTCTGACTTGACAATGTCCAGTGAGGAATCCTGTGACTTCTAGTTAGGCTTGAAAGTTTAGATTGTCTGTTACCTTCTGTGTTAATTCAGTGATGTGGAGCTTTGGTCTCAGATCCTTTTCTGGCTAGTATGTCTGCAATCTCATTTCCTATATGTCCTCTGTTTCCCGGCACCCAAATGAGATGAACTCTGTTTGTGCTGGGTAATGACAGGCAGTCCTATACTAGCTTTTACGCCGAAAGGCCAGTTTTGCTATCAAAGGGAGTATAAATGTTCTTATCTGTGAGACATATCTCTGTAGCAAAGATTTCAGCTTGAAATACGGAGTCACACTTGTCCATACTTGTGTCCACATCTGTGTACCATTTTTGTGTTAACAACGCATACTCCAACCCCAACTCCTTCTACTGGTCTTCATCCATCTGCGTATCATACATGCGAGTTGCTAGCTAGCTAGTTCCCAATTTTTACTTGCACCTATACCTATAGGGCAAGTATTGTATTCGTGCAAAATTTGGAACTCGAGATTTTAATCAAACTTGACATTACTATAATGGAGAAGTCCAAAAAAGTTGGTCCGCCAATGCCGTCTGTCTGTCTGTCTGTCAGTCTGTCAGTCTGTCAGTCTGTCAGTCTGTCAGTCTGTCAGTCTGTCAGTCTGTCAGTCTGTCAGTCTGTCAGTCTGTCTGTCTGTCTGTATATTCGACTACAGCCTAAACGGCTGGACGGATTTGCTTCAAACTTCATATATAGAGTCTGTGGGATATTCCCTAGAGGCGAAATTTGAATTTTCATTCTAACCTCAAAATTAAGGGTAGTTTACTTAAGGCCGATTTCAATTAAAACGGATTTTCTCGAAAACGGCTCTAACGATTTCGATAAAATTTGATGTGTGGGTTAGTTTGGGTATATGCTATGAGGTGGCATACCACGTTTTTCACAAAAAAATTCGAATAACGGTAATATTGAAAATCAGCTGTTTCTCGGGTATTTGTTCGGCGATTGGGCTAAAAATTATTATTTGTAAGTTATAAGGCAAGTGCAAAATAATGGCATACCAAATTTTGGGATGCCACGCCCACTTTTATAAAACTTATTTTTTTTTTAAATTTTTACTAGAAATTGAGAAAAAATTATTTAAGCAAAGTAATAGACCTTCAAATTCTCTATAATTCACTCAAACATCCTATCTGGCCACGCCCACTTTTTATGGGCATTTTTATAAAAACAAAACATTGAGTAAACTCCTACAATGTTATGACTATTATTCCATCGAAACGCGGAATGCCACGCCTACTTTACTGGGAAGAGCAAGACTTGGACTTCAATCCTGATAAAATTTTACACTTATAGCATTACAGTGCAAGTACGTACGACCCAGTCGTGCACTTTATTTCTGTCTGGCAATGTAACCTTAAAGTCTTGAGGTATCCTTTAAGGATATATCTGGGCGGACTAGCTTGGATTTTTCAACATTTTCCGAATGTGATTTTTTTCTGTATCTGAAGATGTAAAGGTGGAAGGTTGAGGTTTGGTGTAGTTCCATCCACACCTGAAGACTTAAGAGATTGAAAGGAATCTATTGCTCATTCTAGGTGCCCTCTGGAGAAGATTTTCCAGTACTCTCTCCGAGATTTTGCTCTGTGTAGGTTCTGCTCCCATTATCTGTACTTGGATGTCTGTCTGGGAAGTGAGTCTCTAACAGAAGTCGTGCTTTAGTAGGCTTTACAAATGTCCATGAACTTCTGTCGAGTCCTTCACTCCTCTTAAAGTGTTCAAAACTTAAATAAACGCGAATTGGCTAAAGCCATTAACAAATTATTATTGATACGGCCATGAGGGGCTGCCAACGTTACTACATTTAAAGTTTATTTTTGTGCAGAATGCCCCAACATAAATCGATAGAAGCGGCATCCCCCTGGAGAAGGACTATTCTCAATTAAACTGCCATATGGTGTGACCGAAATAACCCCTACTAGTCACTTTAAACAAAAAAATTAAAAAAATAAATAAAAAAAAAACCGTTGTTTGCACTGAATTGCTCATCATTTGCATCGGAATGTAGTGGTGGTCCGTAGATTCGCCACGGGAGCTATGCCTACGTATGCATGTACACAAGTCACTCATCGATTATTTTTTGTTGTACAGGGTGTCCTTTTTTTTATGTTTTTTAATAACGCTTGTCTATAAATAATGGCTTTTTGGGGAAGCTTATGCGTACGATAGATGGAGATGGAGTAGTCACCCCCCGCCCGCCCCTGACGAATGATTTATTCGTGTTCATGTGCATTAGATCTTAATTATTTGATCTCTCCATTGGATGTGAGCATTTAAAATACAACAATTTTTTGTTTAAAGAATAAGAAGTTTCACGAATCCTGCTAATCCTGCTATAATCCTTTGCAATAATTTGTTTGGAACTGTTTGACGAGACGGGTACACGTTACATCTGCAAGCGACTGGGTGGGTACCTGGGTGAGATTATTATAATTTTCTCCGAAAGGCAGCGAGTATTGTACCTACAGATGTATGTATCTTAAGAGTCTTTAAGCCCTAAGCTATGAAATAATTACCTCTTCTTCCTGTGAATAGTATATATGTATATGGCATTATTAAATGCACTCTAGGGCGTAAGAATACTTGTTATATTTGCTACCTGGTCAGCACCGGAATGCTCCGACCCTCGCATTTCTATTTGCAAAAGGATTTTTGAAAATGTTTTGATGATACCCTGCAAGGATGCCAGTGTACAGTATACAGTGTAGGGCATACCTGAGAGGAGAGGAGACAGGTGTTTAAATTTTCAGGTGTTCAACATGTAAACGCACTTGAAGTTCTTCTTCATATCACGGAACGCAACCCGTGTCGTTCGTATTAAGCTAATGCGATAAGCAGTAGCACTGGTGTGCAGGAATATTGCTGAGCTTTAAGCGCTCGCCGCTAAAGGAATTTTTGTTACCAAACTTTCGGTGAAACAAAATAAAAAAAAAACACCCACACATGTGTGTGTATACACTCATACAGTAGTAATTTTAATGTGAATAGGTTGCGGAAGAGATAAAAACGTGTGGAGATGGGCATGGACCAAGTGAATTGGCAAACATCTGAGGGCGCCTCCACACGTCACACTGAATAATATACATTCTCGGCAATATGACACATGCGGCAAACATACATACATACATCCATATGTGCATACATATGTACGTTAGAATGTGCGATGATATTCTACATCATCACCCCTAATACTCGCTCGACCACCCACCCACCCTTTTTTTTGTTGCCATGTGCTCGCCATTTTTTCCACAGAGATTGAAAACACATTAGTACTTCATGGACCTCTATGGATGGATATGATGGCCGTTGGACTCAAGTTAATGGTACATTAGACACCCCCACGTAATTTACTCGCTCTTTTTCCCGTGCGGTGCTGTATGGTATGTTATGCTATGAGGCATCGATAAAGATATGAAAGGGATGTGTGTCGTCGTCCTCGTCGTCGTCGTCTCTGGTCTGCACATGTCTTCCTTCGATAGGAAGATGGACTTCCCGTTTCCGGTTTCCGTCAACATTTTATTCACTCTCCGATTACTTTTATTCTATGGTTTTCGCATTATGATCCTTTACGATAAGTTGGGGAGTTTTTTTCTTTTTTTTTCGAATTTTTTTCCAATGTCTCAGTGCTATGGAAGATCTAAACCAAGTCTAGATCATATATAGTTTCTTACTTACTAAGGTGGCTCTACAGTTCGAAGTGGACTTGGGCTACCATTACCGGTTGGGGACTGCATTTCTTTCTACTTGTGCGCCCGTCTTTCTCTGCTGTGTTGTACCTCAGGGTTCGATTCGAAGGCCCTACGAGTCGGAGCATTTGTATCCGTCCACTCTACGTGTCCTAGTGTTTGAATAGTTCCTTGTCGTTGAATCTTATCCTCTAAGGCTCGTCAACTCCGAAGTCTTTCTCTCGAAGCGACTGCGAATATCTTCATCCGCTCTAGATAGAGTCCAAGCTTGAGCGCCGTAAAACAGGACTGGGATGATCAAGGTCTCTCAGTTGCCTTTTCAGGCCAAAGAGACAGCGATTGGCGAGAGTTATTCTTCGTTGAATTTATGCAGAGATGCCATTGTCATGCCATTTACAGCAGATCTGAGGTATACTATCGATTGTGACGTTTTGTCCATATACTTGGTTTGGCTCACGTTTGCACCCATTTTCGCAGCTTCCGTTTCAATACTAGAGAGCGCAGCAGTGACAGTTCGCTCTGTTCTGCCAATGATGTCAATATCGTGGGCTTACGCTAGTAATTGCACAGACTTTTGACAGATTGTCCCTCTGTTTCACACAAGAACGATGTAAAAGAAATCACATGACAGCACGTCTCCTTGTCTAAATTCCTTTTCCACATTAAAGGTCTCGGTGAGTTCGTTACCGAGTTTGATGGAGCAGCGAGCGTTCTCCCTCGTAATTCTGCACAATCTGACGAATTTGACAGGGATGTCACAGTTAGTCATGGCTCTGTATATCGTAAGTCGCCTTGAAATCGATAAAAATGTGGTGGGTATCGACTTGGATTTCTTGGTTTTTGCCAGGATCTCTCGAAGTGTGAAGGTTGTGGACTTTTCTGGTCTAAAACCGCACTGATAATTGCCAATCAGAGTGCCGGGGAAGGGTTTCAGGCATTCGCACAACCATTCTGAGATTCTATTCATCAGCCATGCACTCATCTGACCAAATCTTAGAAATGAGTTCGTGTACTCTCTGTTCCAGGTCATCTCCAGCTGCTTCCAACAGCTCGGTCTGTTGGGCATCAGGTCTAGCAGCCTTGTTGGCTGTGGGCTACAAAAGGTACAAATTGTTGACACAACAGATCTATGGGATCCCAGGGCCTAGCTTTTCACAACTATTCGTTCGAGGGGCAATCTGAGATTTGAGAAGCCTTTTCATGACAGTTATACTTTCGAATGTTTGTCAGGCGCTCGCGAGAGGTGGGCCCGTTTAAAAACTTTCAGATGCTTTGGCTGTGATTTGAACCACAAACCCCTTGTTCCGTCATCCAACGCATTTGAGCCACGCCGCCTACAGCTCAGCTTGGTTATTCCTATCCTTACTTCGCTTTGGTTAGGTGGACGCAAGTTTTGGCTATCATCGTCTTTGTTGAATGGGTCCTTCTACCTGACAGCAGGATGTTGGTCTTCATTGCCGTTTAACATTCTGCAGAAGCGGTTTGTTTGTCAGCATCGACTGTGTGAGCACCGACTGTGACCGAGGTGTCCTTCTTCATCTCTCCAGGCTTCTGCATGGCCTCACACGTTCCATCCACTGTTCCTGGTGCATAATATCTCAATCGCACGCTGATATTGCGAAATTATACTCCAAGATCAAGATCAGACTGCTGATAGAATATATGTATCTGCACATAAGATGATTCAGTTTCTATAAACACTTTTTGCATGCAAAAGTACATAGAGTTGTATAATAAGAAAATCTACAAACAAAGAGCAAAGTTGGCACTTCAAGCGTAGCGCGACACCGTGAAAGTTACGTGTATTGCTCACAAAATTAGTAAAGTATGAAGCGAACACCAAATTAGTATGCAGGTGTCATATGCAAATTGTTTGAATTCCAAAAGACGTTCGTTCGTATGTACGAGTCGATCTCAAAGGTCCATGTGCCTCCAACTATACCTATGTATGTACCAACGACCAGAGATACTACGACTTTAGCAATGCGCGCGTATTGAAACAATATTCCGCGCAATGACACAGTTCGAATACCTAATAATCAACCAACAAAAAAAAAAAAAACAATGTTTTATGTTTATTTGTTTTTAATGGCCCCATAATGCCGCATAAATCATTATTCACATTAGTATTCGAAAAAGGTTTTACATGTCAACCCAAAAAATTGAATATTATTTTTTTTACGTATCGAGTCATCACCATCATCATCATCACCGCCGCGCACTGATTAATATTCATATGTGTGTTGCTTAAATCTCCCAACTAGTAGCACGGCGAATTAAATTAAAAGATTAGCTTTACGATATACCTACATACATATGGAAAGGAGCTCGTAAAATATCGATCTGTAGCTAGTTACTGTAAAGCGTTGACAATTGTTTTAGATTGCCCAAACGAATTGCCTAAACATGGAAATTTTAGATCGAGAATCAACAGGGCTGTTCTAAGGGGCCGCAACATTTGTATAACAATTAATAAATCCTCTACGCATTTACATACACATGTATCTAGATACTAATACCTTTCTAATTACTTTCTAACCGAACGGTATCTGGTTGCTAGTGAACCTAAACACTTGTACTTGTGACTTATCCGAGTGATAGATGGGATTTTTGTTTTCGACTAAAATTTTTGTCGTAAAACGGCTGGGCGCTCTGCATATTCATTTAAGCCACAGATCTGTGCTCCACAAATCATAAACCAAAGTGAATGTGCCCATGAAAGAGGCCATAAATGCTGCAGCGCTCATTGTTTCACATACATATACCTAATCATACTATATTTGCATATTAATTAAAACATATCTGACAGGTATTTGTATTTTTAAATGGCATTCCGAAAGTTATTAACTTTCAAAGCCTTCTGCTGTGTGTAAGATATAGTTTAATATATTCTATTGGCTATCAAGTCGGATTCCGTAATGGCAATAAAATAAATGCCTATTGATGCTGTGATTGAGAAAATAACAATTATTAGATCGTAAACTGGCTGGCGGACCACCCACCTACAACTCGTAGCACACTGTTCTGTTCGGAGACTT
Organism: Xylota segnis; assembly: GCA_963583995.1. Lineage (NCBI taxonomy): Eukaryota > Metazoa > Arthropoda > Insecta > Diptera > Syrphidae > Xylota > Xylota segnis. The sequence goes on along the minus strand of OY757237.1, from coordinate 54,852,817 downwards.
GGAAAGTAGCACAGCTCTTAACGAGTAGGGTTGTGCATTTTACTTCAGTTCAGAGAGCGCTAGAACTGGTTCTTTTAGTTCACAGCTCAGTTCTTTTGTGGCGCACGTGCATTTATAAAATTCCCTTTCCATATGTAGACCAACACATCGACCTTCAGATCTGAACAGTATCCACCTACAATGCAAAAAGAGCTCTTTTTAGTTCAGTTGTTCTTACTGAACTACATGGGGGCAGAGTATGCCTGAGCTTGTTCAACTACTGACTCAAAGGAACAACTGAACTAGTGAGTCAACGTAAAATGACATTGAGGACTAGTTCACTTGTTAGAGCTTTTTTCTTCGAACTAGTTCGTTCGTGAACTAGTTGAACTAGTTGAACTAGATACAAGTGCAGACAGACTACCGAACAATGTTCGTGAAAACATCGATTCTGTGTATGTATTTCGTTAATTTTAACCAAAAGCAAGATGTAATTAAAAGTTTTACAAAATGCAGTTTGGTGAGGTACAGGATCATGATACCAGAAGGATCTAGGTATTCCCCTGAACTACCTGGAGCTTGGTGCATTAGATGTGTCCAATAGTAATGTGCGACAGATTACGTAAAGAAATTATTTACGAAGAAACCTGGCCTATTGACTCGTCTATCTAGTTACCCTGACAAGTGTCCTTTTTTGCAACACTGCACTTAGCCCAGATAGAGGTCCATTGGAAGCCTTTTTGTATTACAAGTGGCTGGTGATGACGTTGGTTAAGAGAAAGGATCAACCTTCGGTTTTAAGAAGTTGGATGGGTACTGGTAGACTAGTAGTGTTGCATTGGACTAGGTGACGCCAGTTTTGGTTGGCCATTTCGACAATGTACTTAACAAAGCACTTTGTCGGTTATGTTGTGATACCAAATCGAAATGTTTGTGAGACAGCTTTGCGATTTCCGGAAATAACTTTGTGTTCCGGTTGGTACCTGGCAAAGTGTGAGATTACATCGTTAAGGTGTCTCTTTAAGGAGGTATGTGGCAATCTCTCAGTGCCTAAGGATGCGTTTATGTTAAGCTCTGTGACGAAGGAAAGAGCAGTTCGACCTCAATAGTTGTACCAATTCGTGTAAGCCCTCAAGTCGATTATTTTTTTTGCAAAATTGTCCACGTGGTTGACGAACAAAGTTTCATTTCCTGTTCACGACGGCTATACTAGGGTCTACAGTGGCGATATTTTTTTTTTAAAACGCGCAGTTCTCAATCTGCTTGATGGATGGATGTCCAATAGTGTCAGGTCCTCTGAGTAGTCTCATCAATTGTAGAGTTCCAATCCAATTTTTAAAGTAATGCAACATGTAGGGGTTCATCAGTAAGTCCTTTTGTGGTTGGTGATACGAACAATTCGCTTTGGAATTGTAGAATTCCTGGTAAGTTCTCCGAAACAGCTTTAAGACTCGACACCGAAACGTGCTGAATTTTAAGTCTATGTCGATCGGATAGGCAATATTGATAAACTCCCAACCTTGTCATTGTAATCCTTATGTAAGATAGTATTGTACGGGTACTCAGTTTCCATATTCACTTCTTTGAACATATCGTCCGACAAAAATCGCGCTAAATTGTGATTCGTCTTCCAGGGATAACGCCATGATTCCATCTGTCTCAAAGCCTTTAATTTTGTTTGTTCAAGTCCACCGTTCTTGTCAAAATTATTATAACTACATACAGGAGAAGAGTGAGGGTGTCCTCGAAATGTTTAATTGTTGCAAGAGATCCGGCAGTAGTCTTCCCAAAATCTTAGCAACAGTTTTATTCACTGCAAGGATGTTTTCCATTTACCTGATCAAACAAATACGTACTTCAGTTCTCTGTTTAGCAATGATCACGGATGTCTCGGTATATATCTTTGTTAACAAAAACGAAGCCTTGGCCCTTTGTGTAGCGTTCAAGTACTAAAAATAGCAAATGTCGTAGCAGGTAGCAACTGTCGTAGCCCAAGGTCTACCAATGGGTAGATCATGGGATCCAAGGCCTAGCTTTTCACTACCATTCACGTTGTACACGTTATATTCTTTACACGAATGGAATGGTCCTACTATTTAATTCCGCCTCCAAAAGGCAATACGATATTTGAGAAGTTTTCTCACGACAGTATACTCTCGGGTGTTTGTCGGACGCTCGCAAGAGGTATAGGGATCGAACCACGAACCTCTCACCAACGCACGACGCTCGCTTGTTCCAACAACATCACTTATGGAATGAAATCCTCTTCAAAGTCAAAGTTGATGATCATCGCGCTGTCAATCAAAAACGATTACAAAAATGTGATGATCACGCTGATGGTCCTTCGCTTAGAGAGACCAAAAGGCATGCATGTCAACAATTTACTATCACCGTAGAGGCTGAGACGGACCACTTCTGGTTTCTTATGTTACTTGCAAGTTGCTGAAGCAGATTCGGGAGTTGTCCAAGACGTTTGGCTGCGAGTAACGAACCATGGACTATTCATTTACCTATCAAGCGTACGTAGAATACATTTCAATTCGTGTATGAAAAATTTTCTAGAATATTGAAAACCGAGGTGACATCGGCTTGTTTGATCATCCATAACTTGTCCGTGTGGCCAGTAAGAAGCTATCACCAGTTCCTAGTTGCTGCTGGACTGTTTCCTATTGCTTTGGTGTAGGAGTACAGAAAAATCTTCCTTAAGCGGAACAGCGATGGTGACAAGGAAGTTGTTCGTTCAAGCAAAGTTTCTTTGGGAACATACAGATGTACATATGTATATCCGTTTAAGGAAGGTGTCCGCCTAAGAGAGGTGCCCGCGGATTTCAAATCGAACTCCTTGTTACATATATTTACGGAAACTCAAGACTAACGTCTAGTTCCATTAACAGGAGCTCTACATGAGCAATCGATCACAAACTGTTTCGTGTTACAATTTTTCGGTTTTTTTTTTCTTCAAAACAGTTAAGATATTCAATGATAGGTTTTTTAAAATAAATAAACTAGCATTCATGGTGCATTGTAGGAACCAAAGCAAACAGGTCCTTTTCTCTGTCTCTGCCCGAGTATTTGTACAAGAACACCTCAACCTCTCTCGTCTCGATGAAGAAAGAAAGTCAAACATCTCCATTATGAGCTTCGAGGGCCGACATTTGAATTAATTTACATTTCGAATGTAGATTTATGTCGAAATCCAGAATATCCAGGAGCCATGGTGGCGTCTATCTCGAGGAAAAACAATAACACTAGGAAAAACGACAGTCATCCCGTATTGATTATATGTATTGGGAATCCAGAAAGGGTTGTCTTCCTGGCCGAAGGAACAAACAAAAGTTTCACTTAGTCCCTGCGCGTCTGCGGTCGATTTTAAGAATCGAAAACGTTAAGCCTAACAAAACATTTAACCATCGTACACACGTGTGTATGTCGGACAAGCGTATTGCTAATTATATGTGTACATGCGTGTGGGGGGTTCTCGATTTTTTTTTTTACATACAAACATACAAACAAATATAATATGTTGTAAGGCTGTCGTCCGTCAATTTCGATGCAAATCGGCTTAATTGACGTCTAATGCCAGCTAATTATGACTGCGTGTTACCCATAATGTAAATTGATATGAAAATATATAATCTCTCTCTGTGTGTGTGTGTGTGTGTGTGTATGTTTATTTATAGCAGATTCCGAGAGGAGAAGTCTTGCAAGGATAGTGGTATTTATTTCTTTATTTTTGGTTCTATTGTACTCGTTCATGCAATCCATCAGTGCGGTGTAGTGTTGCCCACAATGGTTGGACAAAAAAACGAGGAAAGATAAATCAACAGCACTTACACGGGGTGGGGGTAGATATCGAAACATGTTACCTAGCGACTGATAACAGCTATTAGCTACCATACGCCGATATTAATATTTTAATGACTTCTCTTAGGGAGCTTTTAGCAAATCGACACGTTATAGGTTACACACACATGTTGGCACGCAATAATAATAAAAAAAAACGCGCCCCCAAATCTCAATTTTTCTTGTGCATTCCTTAAGCCTGGACGTTTGTGTCTCCTCTCCCAGACAGTCTGTCTGCGGTTCCTTGTGCCGCATCAGCTCGGACACCTAAACGTGTGGACAGCGTGTCTGGCCCGAACGAATCTTGTAAAATTCTATCAAAGTGTTTGTTGGTTTCTCTTCAAAAAAAAAAAAAAAACAGAAAAACACAAAAATATTTATGATTTTACGATGACCCCGTACCCGTACCCGTACCCGTAGCCGTAGCCGTACTGTCGAACCTTTTTAATTGTATCTATACTACGTACTACGTCCATCCATGCTGGACGGACGGACGGACGGATGGATGGATGGATGGAAGAAATTTAATCGTAAACTCCTTATGGTCTCATAAATAATCTTGTCTTAAGTTGTCCCATAAAAGATATGACGTTTAAGTGAAAAAGTCAATGAAAGTAAAATCTATACCAGCCATTGGAGGGCATGTCTAATGGTACATGGTGCTTAGGCGAGAGAAAAATCAAAAAAAAAAAAAAAAACAGTCGATACCCCGCGGTTACGGTTACTAAAAATGTTTTTTTTTTTTTTTCAAAAGATATTCCATATAGACATACGAATATATTAAGAAACATCCATAGGTAGGTATATAGTGTGTCGTTTTCCGATCATAAACACTCCTTAGGGAACCCAATACTCCTTAGGGAACCGAACACATTTACCCAAGGGGCGAAGGTGCACAGTTTGAATGATCATCTTTTGGTTTATCCACCGCAGCGTGATGTAAGCAGAAATCATTTGGAAACAATGAAAGGTGAAAATCGAAAAAAAAATATTTCAAAACGTAGGTACACGGTTCGGGTCAAAAGAAGGTAGACTATGTACGGCTGTACGAGTGTGTCTCTCTAATATTCGTTGTAGACAAATCGGCGCTCTTCTGCTTCATTTCCAGCTGCTGTGGCCCATTGTCGTTTGGAATCAGTTGTTTCAGATGAAAATTTCAGGTTTGACTCGGTTGTGCTCGCCTGCAGGTTAATAGGTTCTCTCTTTAGAACGAGGTGGGCGACTGAATGTCTGCTTTAGATGCGTATCCGTTGCACGTTACACCTACATACATGTGTACATATCTATAGATAGGGCACGCATACCTACATACATACATATAGCTGTGCTCTGTAGCTCTGTGAGTGTGGTTCGAAAACGATCGAGTAATAAAATTATACATTTATGAAGATACAAGATGTGTAAAATATTTAAATTAGTTTTCGATATACGAAGAGGACGACGACGACGACGACGAGCATAGACAAACTGTCGATTTAGTAAAGACTACAAACATTCGACATTCGACATACGACAGAGGAGAAACGTTTACCTGAGTGTTTGCACCAAGGAGGGATCATCATACACACCGAAACCGAAAGATTTATTATCCTTCGGGATACCTTTTCCATGGTATTGCACCAAAAATAAGTATAATGTGTGAAGGAACCTCTAACCTGGCAAAAATTGATATCCACATGCTTTACCTTTTGTCTTGTCCTGCACATTCATGTGACAACAATACCTACACATGAAGGTATACTATATGGAGAAGAAGGATTTCATATTAAATGCGTTTTTTTGTGCACATAATCCTGCAGGTGGGCAGTTTTGTACTTTCTATTTCCCTTTCGACAGGATGTCCATTTTTAAGATTTTTTCTTTCGAGTTTAACTGAATGTTTTTCTTTTACGGATTTTCAAAAAAAAAATATATATACATATAAGCATTCCTAATAGTTTGTTTTTTTGTTTTCAGGGTAATTCACTGTTAGAAATACAAAATCAGCAACCAGCACAGGTATGTACGTAGATACTTTGAGGTCAAAAATATTTAAATGTTCTGCGAAGGTCACGATGTATATGTGTGCATAAATCTGATTACAGATGTACATACATATGAATGACAAAGCTTTATGTAAAAGACTTAATCCTAAACGTATCGTAGTTGGCTCTGTCATTTAACCAAATTTGAGTCTCAAGGTTACACCGGCAGGGCGATGTTGAGAAATCTATGGTTTCTACGAGCCAGTTAAGGTGACAGTGTGCAGTTACGACCTTTACAGATTGCATTTGGTGCAAGGGACTATGTACAAGTTTGAGCTCCAGACAGCTTCTTGTGATGGCTGTAAACTCAGTTGAATTTCTAAAACAATTTACCGAGTAGCCTTCATACAGAAAAGGGTGCTTGTTCTCTTGGAAAAATGGGGACATTGAATGAAAAAAGATATCACTGACACAGGATCGAGCATCTTCTATCAAATCTAAGAAAATTCTGTCCAAACTAGAACCAGTAACGAGTCCCAGTAAGATTTTCTTAGCCACGTCTGTTCAGTTTTGGTCTATTTGTCAAGCTCTTCGAGTGTCGACATGAGTGCAGTGCTGGAGACGTACCAGGTCAATCATTCAATATTTATGAACAGACTAAGTTGAGCCTGTTCTGTCAAGAGCGTTAAGCTTGAGTCACAGAGCTATAGGTACTGAACTAGCTTACAGTTGATCAGGGCTTCATACTTTAGCAATTAGAGCAGATACATAGGTTTCACGCTTAACCCGATTGCTAAAGTAGATTCAAAGCTCATCAATAAGGGAACTAGATATAGGTCAACGGATCTCTGCTTTAAGTCAGTGCATCCCTTACTGGTTTATTCTGACCAATACGTCACATTCTACGTTATTCTCCGTCGAAAGTATATCTCTTGAAGAAGACTGTAAACTCTGTCGAAAGGTCGAGAAAAATAAGTGAAATTGTTTTTCATTTGAGAACCAATTGAGCCGAAAAGTCTTCCTCAATCCTACATAGGTTGGTGAGCAGGGAAGAAGGCGAGGTAGCTGCAACAGTGCGGAAACCATTCCATATCCCGAGATTGTTATACGTTAGGCAGAGGTCCGTCTTATTCTGCCTAGTAGTCTGGTTTCTGGTTCTGCTTAGGTCCAGACATTCACATGGAAATTTTTCCTGTCAGTATCGCCACAGCTCATGTATTTAGTCGAATTCGCTAGAAGTGGCTAGATTCACTTTTTTCGAGCTTTGTCGAGAGTTTTCTGTATACTGCTGTTCATCTCTTATGGGATCGTCTTGTGCTGGTGGAAGAAGTGTTTTCTAATTCGTCCACCAGTCTCTTGGATATCGGTGTATCCTGGAACCCAACTGATTATCGCATTTTAATTTGATGAGGAAGTTTAGACTTAAAGTCTTACTTACAGTATGGCGGCCTCTTAGAGTGTAGTCGCATGGATAATACTAAGTCTTGCTGACTTCGGGTTCAGAACCTATTCGTTTTTATATTTGTTTTTGAACGCTTCTCTGAAGATCTAAATTCTTGGATATGGCTCTATCCTCTCTTGAGGGGAAAATTGTTTTAACTTTTAGGCTGGATGTAGGGGATAGTGTTAGGTAATCTTTGTCGGTATCCAGGTGTGCCCTTCGGAGAATATTGCGATAGCCCGCTCTCTTCTCATACAGATTAAGCTTAGGGCACGCCGAAGTTTTCTTGTACTCATGCATGTTCAGCAATGGGTTCACAAGAATGCCCGAGTCTCACTTTTGGTAATTTTTTTTCTTGATGTGAACAGCATCATCTTGGTCTTATAAAGGTCGTCTTGGAGAGCTTAAACTAAAATGGGTAGAGGGTATCTATTCCTCAAAAAGATTGAAATATTTCAGTGATCTCGTTGTCCACGATATGGTATCGTGATCTTATAGAAGGTAAAGCGCTGATCCATGGAGGTGACAGTTCCATACTTGCATGTAGTCGACTTGATCGATTGTCCGTTTGTGAATGTTGCGTTTGATGTAATCTCTGGCACGACTAATTTGAAATAGGGGTCGAATACGAAATAGGGTCGGACTATCATGGTCTGCCGTCTGAGAAGACGGTAATGAAGTGCGTGACATTCGTCGGTGATCTGGTCAGCGATGGCATTGAATTCCGAACTCGAATTTGGAAGATCTTTTGCACAGAGGGGGGACTGTAGCACTTTTTGCTCCGCAGTTTCGTGGATAGGAGTCGAGCCGGAGCATTGCTGTTCATTCGCTTTACATGTCCTAGCTATCTCCAAGGAATCTCAGAATCTCCGCACCGGTGACAGTCCGCTGAGTTCTGCTTATTATGTCAATGTCGTCGACGTACGCTAGCAGTTGCATATGCTTTTGTCCCTTTGGTCTTGATCCGTAAGTTTCGCACAATTCTTTCAAGTATAAGGTCTCGCTGAGATCGTTGGCGAACTTAATGGAACAGCAGGAGTTCTCCATCGTCATTCAACACAATATGACGAGTTTCCCGGATGTACATATAGTTCATCTCTATAGATCCTGTCGTATGCTGCCTTGAAATCGTTGAAAAGGTAGTGGGTATCGACTTGGACTTCTTGGGTTTTCTCCAGGATCTGCCTAAGTGTGAAGATTTGGTCGATTGTGGACTATCCTGGTCTGAAACCACACTGATCGAAACTAATCAGCTTGTTGCCGAAGGGTTTCAGAATGTTGAGGAGATTGATACCTCTGCAAGTGGCTCCTTTCTTATAGATCGGCCAAACGATGCTGACCAAATCTTTGATATAAGTTCGTATAAGCTCTTCAACAGGTCGTTTTCAACAGCTCAACTGGTCAGCCAGGGGTCTTCTAAAACTTAAGCTTGGATATTGCTGCCCTTACTTCAGTTTGGTTAGGTGGACGGAAGTTTTGGCTATCATCGTCTAGATCGAATGGTTCGTTCCCCCTGTTTGTCTTTGACGCCGTTGTACAGTCTACAGAAGAAGTGTTTTCCATATTCCCAGCACCGATATGTCACCTCCTCATGCGTAGGTATTCACTTACCGCCGTACGTAGTTCCTAAACCCAACTCTCTCACATTCCCATCCATCCATATCAGCAGGAATTTCAAAATCACTCTCCTGAAAATCGAGTTTTGAGCTACATGTCTCCTTGTTTAAAGCCGTGTGATCCGGAATCGACTGCGACAGAATACCTTACATGTCGGCATAAGTACTTCTCGCGTTTTTACTATTCGCGTGATTAGCTATCATTGTAGCAAAGGTAAAAAAAAAATACTTCCAACTTCAACCCTCCTCACGCACTGTCTGGTTGCAGCAGAACATAAAAGTTTCACCACACAGAGCAGATTTCAGCTTCACAAACTGCTGCTGTTCGACAGCCCAACCAAGGGATCGACAATGAACGAAAAATAAAAAAAAAAAATAAAAAAAAATTGAAATAGTGCTCGTGGTTTTGAGAGGGTTCGCTTTATTTTCGCAGCTGCAACCCTGCACAAGAACTCTCACAACTGTGAGTACTTTGCGGGTAGAAATATAGGTAAGGGGACGATTAACGTGAACGTCCTTAATATGCCCAGCTAAGGGATATATGTGCGCATGATGGATGGAAGTGATGGGCTGGATGTTTTTGCCATTTCCTCTGTAAATAAATATACATAATTCCAATCATGACAAAATAGGAAATCAAAATTCGACACGATGACGTCATGGATTTCAATCAATTAGTTATCCCGAAAACCACTAACCAAAAAGAAACAAACATTCAGAGTATTCTGTATTCTGCACACACACACCGTGACCCCACACTCGCAGGGAAGCACTCATCCATTTAAGCATGGGACCTGGCCCTGGACCTCTACCTCGGCACTCACTCGTATTGCAGGAGGTGTCGAGGGTGCATGCCAAATAATTTTGACAACCATTGATGTCACTTGTGAAAATTATAAATCCAGTAATTTATGGGAGATGTGTTTGCAATATGCCGCAGCCGCAGCTACACTATTTCGGTATTTTTTGGGGGAAGAGTAGGTTTTTATTTTTATTTAAAATTTTATCGACCAGCTGTGCTGTGGTCATTGGTCGACCGAGATTGAAGGAGAGATCAATCAGAGCTGGATCAGGGGTAGATCAGAGGATTAGGGACATTAAAATGGCATTTTTTATGAGACGACATTGATGAATTGCTGTCAATAAAAGTAATCACTATACGACATACGATCTAATCCATTTATACGATATGTAATCTATACTAAACCACTTGATTACTTGTTTGAATAGAACTGCTAGAACCGCACTTGTGCAGATATATGTAAGTTAGTTAAGTCCTTTGCTGGGCGCCATCTTGTTCGGATTTCTGCAACGTGCTTGAACTGCTCCCCCTTATTTCCAGAGGATCCGATTCTTTCTCACGTTTCCCAATGTAGACGTCTTTGTGGCTTAGGTTTTCCAATCCGTTGCACTTCCTCGTCCTTATGGTTTGTCCATAGATTCTGAACTGGTACCATGGTAAGCCGAGACCACGTTCTTCCCAGATATAGGATGTCGATCGCTTTCTTGACCGCCTGTCTGGCAGTATTTAGTGGAGCGCTGGTGTTTGAAGAGCTCAAGCTTTCGTCTTAGCTGTAGCTATCTCAAGTCCCACTTTGTCCCAGCTTCTAGATTGTGGGCCATCAGATGAAGGTCCATTATCCGTCAGCGTAGTCAAAGTGTTTAGGATAAGATGTCATGATCCAATGATTTCTGTAGTAACCACCAAGAACAATAGTGGTGACAGCATGCAGCCCTGCGGTACTTCACTTTGGACTTCAAAATCCTCAGATATCTTAACATTGTGTTACATTTACAACCCTCATATGTAGCCTTAATACAGTCCTTGTTATAGCCGGACATCAGCAAAGGAAGTGATGAAGAGGTTCTTTTCATTAGCATCCTTGCAGATGCAAAAGATGTTGAGACGGATACCGAGGTTAGCCGGATGGTCCACGGTTGGACAGTAGCCTATGCTAATAGCTATAATTCTGGGAATATATGATCTTGATTTACCAAGTAGCTCGTTTGACTTACCCAGGTTTATTGTAACCAGGCCATGTCTTTCCTGATGTGACACAACTAGTCAGGTTGCTCCACCAGTGACTGGAAAGCTGGAGAAAGTGAAGATGTATATTGCCCTTAATGCTATCCAACGGAATATCGACCTGTGACCCAGATTTGTGATTTATTTCGAACCCGCAATGCTCTCTTTAGTGGAAATGGTGACCGCATCAATTGCTTTAATAGCAACTTGGCAGTTTGCAAAGATATTGACATTGTGATTGTAGGGAGATTGGGCAGGAAGCGGCAGGTTTTCCGATTTGCAAAGTCTGGTAGACAGAAAGACATCGACACAGTTAGTTGGTCAGAGTCTATCTTCGTAAATACCGACATTATAGTCGCTGATAACCCTTCCATTCTCCCATTTTTCTCTAGAAGGTAGTTTAACTTGAAAGGATTTCGTAAACTCGAAGGTTTATACCATGTAGTCAGTTGAAGATGAAACCAATTCTCTACAGTGTCCATGGGGCTGAGCAGCCCTGAATTTGACAGAATTATGTATTTTTTTTGAAAGAAATTTCCAAGTGTGGTGGTTCGAGACTAGGGTGTCGCTGAGTTTCGTTGACTAATCTGGATAAGCCCCGTCTGATACATATATAGCATATGGTTCTGATGAGGCAACATCATTCTAATACCTTACTTCATCCATCACTCTAACTTGTTTCAGACTTGACTTTTACACATGATTGAGACAAATACTGTTTCACACTAAGAGGGTTGCGTAAACGTATCAAAAGAGGTCGAGGGTTTGAAACCAAACTATGCACTATATCGCAGAGAATGTAATGTAGTTGCTGAAACTTTTAAGGCTTTTTTAGCGGGCATTTGTTACAAATAAGTTTAAATATCAGAAATTGCAGGAATTTGTTGAAGAAAGCGAACAAATTTTAAACCAATGCCAGTCTGAGATTTTCAATGGTTTGAGCTTCCCTGGCGTCTCAGCTCATTCTCAGAACATTTGAGAACAGCTAAAGAAATGCCCTTCAAATGAACTGAATTCCTCACTAAAGATCCTACCTTAAAGCTAGAGTAAAGGCAGAAGCCATTCCGGTAGTTTGTAGTATTTTTATTCAAGAAGATGTGATTTAATGGGAACGGAACCGTAGGAAAATGAGTTCGCATCTACCCTTAAAGTATTATCTTGAACCTATCCAGGAAAAGGATAGACACAATTACCCATATAGATGTACTCGTACATATGTTTCAAAAGGGATGTTGTGCAGTCCAAACTTTAAGTCAGGAAAGTTGATTTCCAAACGTGCACTTATGTCATAAACTCATCTGTACTCGTATAAGTCTACAAAGTTTTACTAAACTAAGTTATGCTGTGTCTGTCGCTTGATTTTTTTTTTCTATCAACAAACGTATGTATGTATAGTCAAAAACTAAGTTAACTTTTTTATCGAAACGAAAAAGGAGGTTTTGTGATATTTGTTAGAGAGACAGGCTTACCACACCGGGAAGCTTTAAAGTGTTGGAATTCCATGATTTACGTTGGGACTTAGCCTGATGCAGTGATTCTATAAGGGAATTGCATTCCTTTTCTCTTTCTGTACAGTACAATCCGTTCAGACAACCATAAGCTAGATTTGTCAGCGTCATTCGAGTCTGCTCTAAACGCAATGACTGTATCCTTGATACGATCTCCAAGACATATAAGTCTTTTCTTTCAAAAAATTAAGTCTTTTTAGTACTTCTTGAGAAATTTTCAAAACAGCTGGTTACGGCCTCTTTTTAGGGACATTTTTACGTCCTTGTACATAGATTAAAGGATGCACCCTTGCAATCTCCAGGATAGAGAGTATCCATTCCTTTCTTGGTCCTTCTTTTGGAAGACAATTAGGATTCTAGAATGACACCGAAATATGTTGCCTCGGATGAGGGACTTAATGGCGTGCCATCTGGCTTTGGTAGTGTCAAGTCCTGGAAATCTTCTAGTGAACAGAACAAGTTCAGTTTTCAAAGGACTAGCCCCTAAATCAGTCTGATTTGTCCACACAGAGAGCTCTTTGATACCAGATCCGTACAGTTCGCTGTATGTTCAATCGATATTACTACTCTTCTCTGTGAACAGATGGAGGTACCTGCACTCCATGACTTGTTAGTCGATGACAAAGTGCAACAAGTTGTTACTCACAGGTTTTATGCGAGTTCGTTTGCATCCTTAAGGTCTTCGTTCTAGATTACTGCTCACAGTTTTGGGGAGAAATGACTTTTGTAGAACTGAAATTATTCGTAAGACCCAACTTTCCATCTGTTTATATCTACAACGCATTTAAACCTACATACATACATATGTTCACCGATCTAGACCCAGACTGTAGTAGAAGAGACAGCAAAATCAAGAGGACCACCGTTTTACTGCAACTAATCAACCATTCGGTATGCCAATTTCATACATTCGTACACCTCAGGATCCAGTTCCATCGAGAACACTACTAGTCCGGCTCCAAGTGATAACCACGAAAATCACTTTAACGACTTCGCTACCGAACCCAATATAGCGCTTCATACTCGTATGCCAGTGCCATCCTTCGCAGGCAGACTTCTTAAGTTTGCACTTAAGATGGACAGCCGAAATGATGTGTAGAGTCGATAATTGCCACCGATACTCCAAATAAATCAAAAATAGAAAGAAAAAAGTGGCCAAGAAAATGAAAAGAAAAAAAGGTGAATACTTGAGAGTTCCGAGACGAAATTATAATCAAAGCAGCACTAGAGTCATTCAATTCGCTGAACATGTAGTTAGGTATCGGATCTGATTCCATAGAGCCTTGGGATGGCAATTTTTGCCATGGAGCGCCCCAATTTTCCAAATCGGTTTGTCGCCTATGAGTGAAGTTAGCTGCGGTTAATCAAGATTTGTAAATGGTCTTGTTTAGCCTATTCTTGCTTCCGGTCATCGTACTCATCCCGATAAACGAACAATTGAACGTCTTGTGGGAACGATTGGGATACCATATGTGGATTATAGTGTTTCCGTGTCAATAAGACAAAGAAACGCAAGGAGTACTTAGATTGTTGTGCGTATTGCGCCTTCAGTTAGAACTGATTTTGATTTCTTATTCAATTCAACAGTTTTCAACTCCCGATGAGTAGACACGTAAAACTGCATAAAATGTACTTCTTGGACAAAAAGGAACAAACATTACGATCTTAACTTCCAACACAGGCTTAACCCCTTCCTAGAGAATCCACATTTCATTAAAATATTAATTCGCATCAAAATCTCTGAAACTTCTTCCTTCAACCCCATGTCCAAGCAACATGTATTGTCTCAGGAATCTCTGTGCATTCCTTTGGCCAAATTTTGCAGAAAAACTTGAGCTTGCACCTCCATAACTTCACTGTGACCCAAGAACTAAGCCCAAGTCACGTAAATACTTTGATTGAGTCCTTAGCAAGCAAAATCATTCTGAACGATGAATACTATTTCAGGCTCAACGGCTTCGTTAAAACTCAAAATTGCCGCATTTAGGAAAGTCAGTGTGGGATTTATGCCGGAGAATCCTTAGTCTATAGGTACTCCTTCTTCAAAGTCGATGTTGTCTGACTTTTTGTTTGGGAAATCTTCCACCATTGTGTGGTTTCAACCCAACGGCGCCACATGTCTGTCACACAGCAGTTCGATGATCGCTTTATCTCCAGAAGGTATGTCAAATCCATGACCGATCCCAATAAGTCAGAGACTCAAGACGCAGAATCACCGCATCTCATCTTCTTCCAAAGTTGCTCACTGTGACCCACAAATGGGGTACGTTCGTAGAGTGTACACGCACCAAACTTCATTTCATAGTTCAGATAGTGTCAGATCCACAGTTTTGAAGTCTATAAGTGCGTATTTAGCTGTCAAAACATGGTGTGTATTGAAGGAAATTTGTGTTTCAAAATACAGTCGTTTTCCCTGCTCCTGTGTGTTTTTTCTCGATAAAACTTCAAACCAGACAATGTCACTCTCTCAAACGTCACCCATCCTAAAGTAGACCCGAAGAAATATGTTGACAGGACACCTACTTTCAAAGACAAGGACATCATTTTTTTTTTTCAAATAGAAATAATATTTGAAATATGTCCTCAACAAGGGCGGGGGGGGATTAGTCAGCCGTAAAATCGTAACCCCTTAATTGAAGCAAATGAATTTGCTTTTCCTCCTGTCATTACACTCATTCAGTGTTGAATATTATCCCATGAAGGGGGACTCAAATGAAATGCGTTTATAAGTTCCTTAACGGAGATTTTGGCCAATTGCCCAGGAACCAATTAACCGCATACATAAGCGTAAATTTACCATCTGCAGCACCGGCACACTGGCGTCTTCTTTCTTCCTTTCGTTCGTTTTCCCTTTGGGAGACCAATAAAAACAATTCATCCAGGGGACAACCCTGGCCACGCAATACCAAGTAGATGTTCGCAATCAACCCCCTAGTCTGAGCCGACACAGAGAGCGTTCCAGATAGATATTCGCAAATGAAGGCGGTAACAATAATAGTTGTTAACGACTATACGTGTACTAATGCATTTCTGATTGCGTCAAAAAAAAAAAAAAAAAACAACAACAACAAAACAGGGGAATGTTGGTTTTTAGTTTACTCTACCACAGTTGATTGACAAGTCGTTGACTTTGCTCTCTGGTAGTGTGTTGGTTATTTGGATAATTCCCTTCAAGTGGTGGATTTGATTTAATAGAACTACAAGACCTTGAACAAGGGGTGGTGGATGGAAGTGGTGTGTTTGAATAAAATTAAACTCCGACTCATTGAACAATAGATATTAATATACTTAGTCTCGTCGGTGGTTAGACGTATGCTCCTCGCGCCATGCCGAAGTGTAGTTTTGTTTTCAGCTCTCACACACCACTTCTTCTCAATTCCACATACAGACATATGTATGTATGTACAGGAGTACCTATAATTGACAGGAGTAGTCGCTGTAGGGCACTGTACATAATAAGGTACTTTGAAGTGTCAATTTTTGCGCTTTAGAGTGATAATTGCTTTTAGGTATAATAAAACGAACGTAAAACCACAACACGCAATGGTTGGTCATGACCAGCGGCACTTTTTCTTCCACAAGATGGGGTGAGGAGAACAAATTCGAAATCGAGATTTACACACAGCCAGAGAGAAAGAGAGAGAGAGAGATTGGCTGTCAAACTTCCGTATGCCCGTCTGTCAATTATAATTAAATATAACATTACCTCCTCCCAGATCGTGGGAGTATGAGTTTTTTTAAGAATCCTTTCTGCAAGGCGATCGTCATGGTAATTGGACCCTTTTGGCTGTTAAGTTGGTGTAGTTATCACATCATAGCTCTCACTGTAAGATTTGTTTAAGGTAATACCTAGTCTGCGATTTAATTTCTGTCAGACTGACAAATTTTCTCAAAGCAAAATTCCAGCCACTTTACAACACAAGTCGTGACTTGGCGCTATGGTTGGTTATGTTTTTTTTTTGCTCTTTCTCTCTCTGTGGATTACCAAACGAGGAGCAAAGGAAAAACCAAACAAAAAAAAAAAAAAACATACCTAGTGACCCGCCTGTAATATTGCATCGCGCGACGACCACAGGGCAAAAAAGGGTAGTTGGAATAATGGTACGTAGTAAAATTTATTTTGAACAGGCTGCAGGCGGACAGCATCATTCGTCATTGAGCCTTAAGCCCTTCGAATGTTGCAGGCATGCCAGAGCCAAAAGTTCTTCCCGCCCCGTTCACCGCCGTGGCCGGCATAGTGGGTAAGAAAGTCTACACGAATTTGCATGCCAACAATATTTAAAAAGCCATAATTTACGAGATTATCATTAAAACCGGTGGGAGGACGAAATATGAATACATGGGGAAAGACGATACGTGCTCCGCTCCGACACTCTAGGGTCCTCCACCACACCACACCACACCACAGCTGTGCCAAAGTGTATTCTGTCTTTGGGGCCAAGAACGGTGGCAGCCACAACCACACAATAGAATGAAACTTTCCCAAAAAAAAAAAACAACATTTCGATACACATTATCAGAGCAGGATACGGGGCGACCGACGATTGTTAATTTGACATCAAACAGGGATTCTCAGTCTCTCAGTCTCTCAGTCTCACACACCAAATGTCGTCGCCGGCTCGTTTTTTTTGTGTCCTGTAACGAGGACTGATTTAGTTTGGAAATTCAAGTTTTTTTTTTGTGTTTTTTGCTAACCAATTAATTCGGTGTTCGTTTTGATATCAGCAGGGAGGCTAATCACGAATTAATTAACAAATTATGCCACGCATGGATGTACAATTCTGAACTCTACTGTAATGTGCTCAAAGTCAAATGCTGCTTAAGATCACAATGCCTACAAACAGTGCACGTATTAGGCAAAGCTTCAGAGAGAACCAGAGAGAGAGAGAGAGAAAGAGAAGGCAAACAAAATTGTAAACCTGCTTAAAAACCAGGAATGGGCTGTACGGTGGGTGTTGGAGTGGAAGTAGATTACTGCTCGGCGAAGGGAGGAGTGCTCCTCCATTGTCGTCTGCGCTGCAACGACGTTAATTGAAAAGTCAGAAGAAAGCAGTAGCAGCACCAGTAAAAAAAAATATTCAGAATTACGCTAAAAGTCAAATACAGTCAAAGTCTCCCGCATTTTACATCATCTTTACTTGAGACTGGTGGTGCTGCGCTGTCCTTCGCAGAAACTCAGTATTAAATGCAGCCAACAACTTGTAATGAATTTAACAAAAAAAAAAAGAGAAGCAAAGTCGGAGGACTACCATGGACTGGCTGAAGGGAACACCCTTCGAGTGAGGATGAGTGTCAGACGAATTCAAATAATAAAATGCATACTCTGAACACTCTCAACTCATATCAACAGATCGATTTCTGTTTCCAATTTGAGGTTTTGCATTCGCCATAGATAGCTCTGCGTAATGATTTATTGTTGTGCTACACCGCACCGCTGAACATTCCCCAACAAACGAAATTTTTTTTTTTCCTAAGAAATCGTATATACGGGAAACAGGATGATAAATTAATCTGCAATCTATTCATGTGTAACAGGATTTGCAGTACGAATAACTAGGTTTTCATTCGAAAACATCGCATTCCGACAGTGCGCGCTAGCTGCAGCTACCTATTCATTTAATTAGATGCATGAAATCTCATTAAGATAAGTACTAGAGAGGAGAAATTGCGCTTTTTAGGAGCGAAGCGCGTCAAATAATTATCCTCCTCTGTATGACAGGCATAATTAACTGAAGGAGTTCTTCATTAACATCATCTTAAATGGGGATAATGCATTAGTTAAGAGTTTGGCGGTTTATTATGATGAGGATGTGTACCTATGTACCTATGAGGGATCTTTCGAGTATTTAGCACAACAAAAACAACGTGTTCTCTAAGTGGTCTGCTTTTGTGGAGAACATTTAAACAAATCCACGAAAAAAAGGGTACTCTGTTGATACTGATGATGAACTTAGTAATGTTCAGTTGAGTGCGAATAAATCGAATTCAGAAATCATCTGGAACTGAGAAGGAACTGGGTGAGAATTTTGTGTGCTAATAAGCTTCGTTTGTCCGCCGGTTGAGCCGTCGTTAGACATCAAAGGAAGCCCAGCACAGCCAGTGGTGGACCTTTGAAAATGCGTTCGTTTGAAACCCACAAAGCACTCTATGTTAGTCGTTTGTTATGCTGGATGAAGCAGTGCTCCTCGAAGTTAGTAAAGACGGAAATTTTCTTAAAGTTTGAGCTATTTTTCCCAGACACGAAACAATAAAGGAAGTCGTTCTCAGAGGGCTGTATTCCTACGGCTTTTGTCTTTACTCCTGGGGCAGTTGTCTGAGACTTTTTTCTCAATGTCAGGACCGTTATATATTCCATGGTTTAATCCGTATTCCTGTTACTTTCGTCGTCTATTTGGTTAGTTAGCGGTGAGAGTTTTGAATGAAGTGTATGCGCTCGTGTTGTGAAAGTATCTATTGCGTTTAAACTTAGGATATCCTTCGAAAAGAGCCACACAGTGCAACTAATCAAATCATCCATTTAAAAGCCTGTTTTTCTGTCCAATACCGATGTTGACAAGGAAAGGTATGTAGTAAGCACTTGGCTGTAGTCTACATCTTGACATCTTTTATTTGTACACACACGTACTTTGGCTTCCTGTATCCACTTGAAATACTTACTTCCTTGTACCGAGATTCTACGGTGATTTAATGGTGCTGCCACTGGTACACCTCAACCAGTAGTTCTTTACTTTAGGATTCTCACAAAGAGTAGTCTCTTGTGGTTTTAGAGAAACAACTGACAACACTTTCAATTCTTTCAAACATTTCCAGCAATCTTAAGGTTTTCGATAATCCGTCGGTATATGGCTAAAATGATGACAAACTATCTTTCCCGGCGGTTTTTCAATTCCTTTTAAAAGATAGGTACATTTCTATTGATTTTTTCTTTAAGGATGAATCGGATAGATTCTCATGTTTCCAATGCCTCACAGAGAACTTGGAAGTGAAGGAATGAACATACCATTCAGCCGTACACAGCCAAAGTAAAAGCCAACTCGAATCGGACCTCCAACATAGCAAAACAAAAGATATTACGATCTGGGATAACGTTCTAAACGACGGATTAAGTTGTAAAAAACACATTCCAGAGCGACTTTTGAATTTTTTTGAGAATCAGATCGAAAATCTATAAAAAAAGAGAAACGAGTTCCTCGAACTTTGAGTGAAAAAAGTGCTTAACACTTGCTAAACGAACGCTGTAAGGCTCTGTATCACCAGCAGATACATGGAATGCTTTATTTAACAAATTTTTTGAGTGAAAAAAGTGCTTAACACTTGCTAAACGAACGGAGTAGCCTCTGTATCACCAGCAGATACATGGAATCCTTTATTTAACAAATTTTTTGAGTGAAAAAAGTGCTTAACACTTGCTAAACGAACGTTGTGAGGCTCTGTATCACCAGCAGATACATGGAATCCTTTATTTAACAAATTTTTTGAGTGAGTGCTTAACACTTGCTAAACGAACGGAGTAGCCTCTGTATCACCAACAGATACATGGAATCCTTTTTTTTAACAATTTTTTTGAGTGAAAAAAGTGCTTAACACTTGCTAAACGAAATGAGTAGCCTCTGTATCACCAGCAGATACATGGAATCCTTTATTTAACAAATTTTTTGACTTAACACTTCCTAAACGAAACGACACATGGAATCCTTTATTTAACAAATTTGTCGGATCAATGTATATAATTTGCATCGCAAGCTATACGTACATACCCATACAGAATTCACAGTAAATGATGCGAAACAGAAACGCGGCATCAATCAATAAGAAGAAGGATTGGGAAGGGAGAGGCTATATTAATTGCCGATATAGGAGCAACCATCATTCACCTGTTTATACTCGATTGTAGCTCAGCTCAAGGTCTCGAGTTAATTAGATTTATTACAACAACTCAGTTGAGAGTTGCAATTCGTATACTGTTCCATTGGGTGTGACACACACATTGTATACGAGTTTGCTATTTGTAAAGAATTCCCAATGCATTCGTACGTACCCGTATCTATGAGTACTGACTACAAATTTTCGTTCCGATCATTAGCGTATTTTTTAATTAAGCGCAAATCAACCCACAAATTAGTTTCTTTTTTTTTTTTGGATTTTTCTAATCCGATTTTGATTGAGACTTGTTGACTGACTGGCGTAGTGGCAAAGGCAAAGTGGCAAAGTGGCAAATGACATACATGAAATAAGCTAACATTTATAAAATGTAAATTTTTCAAAATGTTTGATTTTATTCATAAAATCTATGATCATATAAGTTCTAAATATTGTTTGTTTTTTTTTTTTTTTTTCCATTTATTAATTTGAATGGTTTGTTTTTTTTTTTTTATTTTACCTTAAACTTATTAACTTGTTGTGGTATTATTATTATTTTTATTATTATATTTAATTTGTTACTTAAATCAAAGAACTAATATTTTTTATTTATACTTATTTACTTGAGGTTTCTAACAATGCTAAATACACTTTATGATACATTTTCTACAGCGTAATTCGTATAACTTCAATAATATTGAAATAAGTAAATGTATAAAACTAGTAAATTGTATGTACAAAGTAATAGTACATCAAAACAATATACATTATGCTTTTGCTTTTGTTTTTGTATGAAAATGGGGGGGGGGAAGACGGATTTCCACATGTACATATGTATCAATGAACAAAAAACATGCATAAGAAGTTTGTTTTTTTTTTTTTCAAAAATAATAATAATAATACAAACAAGACGACCGTGTTGAGAGAGAGAGATGAGTGAGTTGTTCAAAAAAAAAAAAAAACAAAAAATGCAAATTTATTCGTCCATTCGAACTATGACTGTTCTATTTCAAGAAATTTTGAGTACCTGTATCCAGTATCTATGTACATAAGGCGAGTATGTAGCCTTTAAATAGAGTTTTTGGGATTTTTTTTTGTACCTCTCTGACAAAAGTTCATGGATTGATGGAACTGATATAGCCGACGTCCGCCACACGAAATGCATGAAATGATAATAATTTCCAAATCTGAATTTTAAAATTCCACCGATATGAGCTGATAGATATTATGTATTTGAAATGCGCCCCTCAGTGTATTCCAACAATTTTTATTTATGCTAATTGTGCGACATGTGTGTGTTTCTATAATTCCTCATCTTCATCTTCATTTTCATAAAAAAAAAACGAAGGTCTGACCTTATTCTAAGGAATTACAAAAAAAAGAATGTGTTGTGTCGTGTGTGATGCTGCCAGAAGAGCGTATGTGATAACAATCAGATTATACAGTAAAATATGATCAAAAATTTGATTCACTTTCAGCAACAAATCAACAAAAATTAATCTCCGTTTACAACGTGTGTGTGTATTTCGATACACTAATAATGATTATCATAACGATCTCATCATTATTCCACATTTGTTTTAGTTAAGTTTATTCGAAAATGCGAATTTGTTAGGGTTTTTCGTTTAAATCGCTCCACATCACATCATTTGGTGGTGTGGAATAAACAAAACGAGTTGCTAATTAGTAGATATGACCTCTTAGTTAGTATCTTTCTTAAAAACACACACACACATACACACATACACATATCCATACATTTTAAATAATTTGCTGTCTATCAGCAATTAATTTTCCGACTAATGGCATGCATGACAGACGTCATTTGTAGGGTATGATGTAAATCATCATCTCTGTCTGTTGTGTGTTATTGATAAATGCAAAAGGGATTAGAGAATCGTAATCTAAACGACGAAACTAATTAGCATTTTATAGTAGTTTATGCGATTTAAGAGAGAAGATTTGTATCTCATACTGATGACACAGTAGATTTGCCGACGGCTTTGCACAGCTTTGTCACTCTTTCGACAGAAATACCCACTACAGAGTGTGTAACATCCTCAGAAGGTGAAAAATAAGAAAATCCATTTTTTGTTTTTGTATTTTTTAGTTTTCTTTTAATCTTTTTTGTTATAATTTTTTATTTATTTTTTTGTCATTCATTTTCTTTCTCATTCAATCATCTCTCTGTCTTTAACGATATATTTCGAAAAGTGAATATATATATATATATAAATGTATGTATGTATATAATAAAATATAACTTAAACAAATTAATAAAAAATAAAAAATAAAAGTAACTCAAGTTAACTTATATGTCAAAGTGTCATTTTGTTTTGTTTTTTTTTTTTTGCATTTTTATCTTTTCTTTTTCCTGTGGTATCTGTTTGTTTTATGTTTAAGAAGAAACAAAATTTAGTTAAAAAAAAAACCAAAACTCAGAGATAACTAAAATTAGGATATAAACATTTTATCACACGTTTCTTCACAGTTCACGTTTTGCTAAATTTGATATTGCTCTCCGTTGCTTGGGTCTGCTCGCATATATATCTTCGATTTTTTTTACTTTTTGTGTAGTTTTTTAAATTTTTTTTTTTGTTCAATATAGCAATAATAATGCATTGAAGAAGGAAAATATGTATATATATATATATAATTTAAAATGGTAACATTTATTTACAGGCGTTTAGATATTTTGTGTGCAAAGCAAGTGGGAGGGCAATATCAGAATTAGTGTGAAATTGGAGCGCGAATTCGAAGACTAATTTATGTATCTAGATACTTGAATAATGTTCTGTTTTGTTTGTTTGTTTGTTTGTTTGTATCATGTGAACATAACTGTATATCAACTTATGTGGATAAATAATTAAATTAAAGGAATGGTTGAGGGGAATGAAAAGGAATAGCGAGAGGTTTTGAGATTCTGAAGGTTGTGCTTAAATGTACTATATATATATATATATGTTTTTTTTTTTGTATATATATATGGTTTTTGTTTAATAAAATCTTATTTCTTATATATACTATATATATAAAAATTGAAAATAATTTACAATGTGGATATATCCAAAAGTCCTGGTGCTTCATGGAGTGCGGGAAGGCCATTGGAAATAACAACGACAGAGCTGCTGCCGCCGCCGCCGCCATCAGGTGACGACACGATGCCGGCAGTGGAAGTAGTAGATAGCGTGCCAGGAGATGCCATATATCCATGATGATGGGAAACAGAAACAGGCGAACTGGCAGCCGATAATGAGGAGCGACCATTTCCAGGTGCTGCCAAACTATTTGAACCGCCACCATTCACATAATTTAGAAGAAGGGCACTATGGCTGTTGGATCCGTTAAGTTCGCTGCTAGGAATGCCGCCATTGCCACCGCTATTACCGCCGCCGCCGCCGCCACCGCTTAAGGAAGATACTGAAGAGGCTGAGGATGAGGCTGATACCGATGTCTGATTCAAAAGATGATGATGATGTTGATTATGTTGAACATGTTGATGGAGAAGTTGTTGTTGGTGTTGTTGTTGCTGTTGCTGTTGCTGCTGTTGTTGTTGATTGCTTTGGCTATTATGTTGATGTAACTGCTGATGGTGTTGATGCAGATGATGGTGTAAAGATGCGGCAGAATTGGCTGAGGGAGTTGAGTTCGAATCCAAAGATGCCTGATCGAAGCATGTGGCTATTTCTCACATATGGGCAAGCGGTGCCATAGTTCTCATTGATTGCTGATGCTGGTGTTGTTGTTGCAAATCGGGCGAAACACTACTCTGGTAATGCATTAGATTTCGTTGGTGTTCTGCTGCTGCAGCAGCTGCCGCTGCCGTTGCCTGCATCCCATCCGGTATATGGTACATGTTGATGAGGTGATTGAGATCCGATGTTTGCTGTGTTGAACCATATTCTCGTTTCATTATAAGGTTATTATTGGTGCCTACAGCTGATGAACCTTGTGATGAATTGTGCATGGGGCTGGGCGATACTGGCTCTGATTTAATACTGGAATCGCTGGGACTATGACTTTGGCAGGATAATTGTGAACCAGGTTGCCCTGCAAGGCCGTATGGTGAGCCCGGTTGTTGTTGGACACTACTATATGGGGAGCTGGGTTGTTGTAAATTACCATAAGGAGAAGTTTGTCCACCCGATACAGTGCCGTACATACTGTAGCCGGTGGTTGCCGCCGCGTTCATGTACGAATTAAGAGATCCGGCGGCCGCAGCGGCCTGATGCATTTGTCCCATGTCATATCGGTGATAGTTGCCCATGTATGCGCTGTGCTGGGTCTGATACGCTGCTGCCGATGGATCGTGCATCATATACCCGTTGGGCATGTATCCGTTTGGCGCTGTCATTTGGTACATGTCTCGGTTCACTGCTGCCGCCTGTTGCACCGCCGATATGGAAGATGTGTTACGCATTGAATTCGATTCGGACGGTTGTAATAGCGAACCAACTCCAAGCGGGTATTTCTCTTTGTTCTTTGTTAGGGTTTTTGTCTTACGCCTTGGTCGGTACTTATAGTCGGGATGTTCCTTCATATGAACGGCGCGCAACCTCTTCGCTTCATCGATGAAGGGTCGCTTCTCCGCCTCGGATAGATCCTTCCATTGGGCGCCTAATCGTTTCGATATCTCGGAATTATGCATTTTTGGATTATCCGATGCCATTTTTCGACGCTGTCCTCTCGACCAGACCATAAACGCATTCATTGGCCGTTTTACACGATCGGCGTTTTGTTGATTTTTATTAGCTGTCGCCGAATTATTATTATTGTTAACATTACCAGAACCATTATTGCTTCCGTTGTTGCCCATGCCGCCTTGACCACCCATTGCGGACAGGTGATGAGGATGATGGTGCGACTGACCCGTTGGTGAAGTCATATGATGACCGCCGCTAACATTATTATGCGAAGATTGCGTTGGACTAAGGCCACTAGAACTATGCAGTGGCGAACCATGCGAACTAACGTGTTGCTGGACGCCATTGTTTGAATTATTATTAATTGAATTGCCTAAATTGGATTGTAGAGTATTAACTGAACCGCCTCCGCCGCCGCCACCGCTGCTCCCTGTACTGCTGCCGGTACTGCTGCCATTGCCAGCCGTGTTACTACTCGATGAGATGTGATGCGAGGTCATGTGGTGATGATGGTTTGACAAATGGGATTGGGTTAATTGTGATTGTCCTAAGTTCATCATGCCAAGTGGCCCCAATGCACTGTAGGGTGAGGTCGTGTGTCCGTGTAAAGCTGCAGATGCATGGTGTGGAGGCATTGTGGCATGCAGTATGCCACCTTTCATATCCGATTCCATCGTAAGCATTGTTGCTTATTTTTATTATTTTTTGTTTTTTTGTTGTTAAATTTTAATCCAAATACAACTGTTTACTGTTTTTGTTGTTGTGAAAACTATATTTATCCTTGATTTGCTTACACAAGTGCTCTTGTACTCTTGATTGTCACACGACACCCGTGATTATAGACTATTTGAAGACACTAAACGATTTTGAATATTTTTTTTTGGGCTTTGAACTCTTTCTGAAACCATTTTATGTACAACTACATTTCATTGGATACGTATAACAATTTGCACATAATTTCTTTTTCTTTTTTTTTTTTTAATTAGTTTTGTTTAAAGCACTTAATATTCAGTGGTATGGCACTTTTTTTCTTTTCTTATTTTCTCAAGTTGACCATCGTCATCATCATCGTGTCACACGTTGTTAACAACTTTTGCAAACATTTCAATGAAAAATATTGTTTCTGCACTTTGATTTGTGTGATTTTTTTTTTTCTTTTTTTTAGAATTACTTTGCCAAAAACAAAACAAATAAACAAACGAACAAAGCAACTACGGTATTGTAGAGCGAAAAAAAAAAGAACAGGGTTGGTGCTATGAGGAATTATGAACGACCATAGTATTTATTTTTTTTTTTTTTTTTATTGTTTACGAGAGACAACAATTTATTTATTTATTTTGTGTTTCGTTTTTTTTTTTTGTGTTGTTGTTTTTTATGAAAGACAAAAACCCGCAATATTCCGAATGCAACAATGCATTTTTGACGCAAAAAACCCAGTAGGTAGGCGCGATTGCACGTCGGAAACGCGAAACTTTACAGAAAAATAACTCACAAATAACTACATATAGCGGTAGGTATGAAAAGAAGAAAATCTCTTCTGGGCTGTGCTGAGAGACACACAACTATTGAATCGGGAAGCGTCACGAAAATACCTCCACACCGTACTGAATTAAGCACCTTTCTGTTGTCAGTAAACGTTTTGTAAACCTGTTCGAAGTGCCCAAAAACAATTCTGCCAGAGTGGTTGCCGTCCCTGTCAGTGTATGTGTGTGAGTGGCTGTGCCATGCCTGATTCACTACTCGTCGAGACGTTGACGCGTATATCATGTTGTGCTGCTTGCTCTGGTGTCTGCTTAGCGAGTGTTTGAGTGAGAAGAGGGTAGTGTGGCTACCCCCTCTATGGAAACCAGTATCTGAGCATTGCACCAATACAGTCAAATTACACCACTGGTTGGACAGGTTTCGCAAAGATGCCTTTGCATGTGTTCAACTGTGTGTGTGTGTGTGTGTGGATGCGAATGCCACTTCTAGGGGTGTTATTGGCAGTGTGTGGAGCGCTGCTGTATGGGCCAGTGCCACTGCCATGGAAATAAATCAAATCGAGGCGCGCACACACACCACCACACGGCGCGTATTCAAGTGGGCTGGATTATGCGCGCCACTTGATGTTACTGAGCTGAAGAGTGACCAATTAGAATGCGACAATCACCAGCGAGTCAGCAATAAAGAGGGAGGTTCTTATCAGACCTTATGTACACAAAAAAAAAAAAAGGGAAAACAAACCCAAAACAGTTAATAGTGGATTTAAAAGAGGGGATGATCGGCGTCTACGACCCAAAAGCAAAGCCTCTACCATATAGAGATGTGTAGGTAGCTAGCTAGCTAGGTAGGTAGGTAGGTAGGTAGTAGAATTGGGCAGACATTTTTCTCTGCGATAATTTTTGCACGTGAATCTCGTTACTGGTGTGCTGTTGGTGCTGCTTTCGCTGTGACTGTAGTGGCTATGAAATGAAACCGAGAGTACACATGTGTGAGTGCAGCAGACCCATAATTTGTAACTTCATTCAGCCACGAGAATTTTTTATAGCAAACCATGTTGCCTCATTGCAGTGAGTTAAATGCTCTGCTCCTGAGAGTTATAGGTTCTTTTTTTTGTTCTTTTGTTTTTGTTGGTTAAGGGTGAAAGGTATGTTTCGGAATGCGCAGTGTAATCTATTTTGATGCGTATTTCTCTTATCCATGACGAGTTTATAATAAGTTTAATCCACTATGCAAGTAGGCAAAATCAAACTGACACTGACACTGATTTTCTTTTTAAATTATGTAGGTAACAACATTCAGCACTTAGTAGTACCTATGGCTTAGAACTAAAAAACATTCATTCAAATTATTATAGAAAACAGGGACACCAGTACTACCAGAGGACACTCTCGTTGTCCGTCTCCTCCGAACAAAAGGACCTACAATCGCGCCATTGTGTGCGAAACAAAAAGAAAATACTCGCCTTTTGATATAAAAAAAAAGTAGAAAAAAAATGTAAAGTTCGATGACACATTTTCTGTCCCCTTCATGTTATTTGTATTATTGCGCTTGAATTTCGCTTAGACTCGTTCGTATCTCTCTGTGGTCGAGATGTGTATTTTACCTACATACTGATGTCACGTTGCCTTCGTCGTTCGTCGTTCGCCCCCACAACACAACACCACTGCCACTGCCACTGCCACTGCCACTGCCATCTACTAGGTATTATAATAACAATAACAGACTTTTCGTACATTCCGATTCCACTGACTGCTATTGCTATTGCTACTGGTACTGCTGCCGTTTGGCCAACATCAATGAACGTACTACTTCGCCATTGCCGCCACTGTTGCCACTGCCGCTCCCGCCGCCTTTGCCACCGCCGCCATCAGTCTCCTGTGGCTGAATTTCTGAATAGAATAAAAAAGTTATATAGAGGAACAAAAAAACATAAAAAAAAAAACAAACAAAATGTATAAAAAAAAAAGTAAAAATAATTATTACATTGTAGCGCCCTCTTCTCCTTTTTAATTCAATTCAATTCCATTCATTCAGTCTTTTCCTTTTTTTTTTATAACATTTTTGTTTTTTTTTTATTTTTTTCATTCAAACAATTAAACTCTTCGCAATGACCTTGACTTTGTTTCTTTTCATTCGGGACTTCTGCGTCTGTGTTTACGTATTTTCTATTGTGGCGGTTTATGTTAAACAATTGAAGTATTATAACGGGCGCATTGGTTGTACATATACTAGGTATATGTATGTGCCTACCTACCTACTAACAATTTGCTGCTTGCAGTTAACATTAGGGATCAGTAACTTCGCCTATTGTTGTGCGGTGTTAGACAGATAAAAGCATTCACCTAACCTACCTCACTTGTTGTATTGTCGTCATATGTAGACTGGGGGATGTGTGTGATGTGTGCCAATGGAATTCAAAACCTTCACCTTCAGCATTTATGACGTATCTACTAGGTACACATATCTAAGGGAATTTTAACTGCTGATAACTGATTCTACTATTTTGTTATGTACATATAGTAGGATGCCACCTCTGAACCTATTTAAAGCTGATATATGTTGTGAAAGGTATTTGCTACTCGATTTATTGTTTTAAAGTCACTTGTTGTGAATTGTTTTGGTTTGTTTTGTATTATAGACATTTGTATGTATAGTGTGGCTATTTTGGTGGCTATTGTCTACTTTTATTGACCCTAATCGTATAAAAACTGTTTTTAGAGTTTTGAATCCAGACTCCTTGGAGCAGTGTTTTTAATTTGACAGTTCTGACAGTTGTGACAGTTGTGGATCTTGTCATCTAGAATGTGAAGGTCATTGCCATCTTCATTTTTATTGAAATTCCCAGATTTTAAACGAGGCTTTTGCAAATAATATTTTTTTATTAAAAGCAAAGGTCAAACGTCAAGCTAATGTCAAAATTCTACTTTAAATTTCCTTCAGTGCCGTCAATTACTCGAGTTGCCCATGTGAACGGAAAGGATTGTCAGTTTGTCCGAGGCGATTCGCTTAAGCTGTCATTTGTGTATTTTTTTTTGTTTTTCTTAGCCTAGACCTCTGTGTAAATGAAGTCAATGAACAATTGCACTCATCTGACAAAAAATAAACGAGATTCATTTGCTAGAAGACTTTTAAAGCCAAACGTCAGATTTTCGTACGAAAAAGCGAATGGATGCGCTCGTTTAGGAAGCAAGCAAAGTGAACGATAATTTGACGAATCTGTATACAAGTTGCTTGCATTCGACCGGGCGCTTTCGAATCCATTCAACTATTATGGTTGAACCTTAAACGTCTTAAATGTTTAAGCCGCCATGTCGCATTTTAAAGAAGAAAAAGCAAGTATTACTCGTGGGGAAGTCATTGACGGATTGCGTCTGTACTTTCTGCATACGTTTCTTGGGAAATGACACCTATTTGTGTCTTGACAAACTTAAGTTTCGATGGAAATATTTCCGAGTTACATAGTATCCAGGAAGTGGCAAGAGGAAAGGAACTGTTTGCAATACTTTCTGGGTTTCGTATTCAGTCTTCCTTTGATAAAATATTCGAATGACACTTTTTCCGAAAATACTTTCTCTCAAAACTGCAAATTTTTTCGAATTTCCACGAAAATTCACGAAATCCTGTTCGAGTACGCAAAAGGTTTAAAGGTTTTCGTAAAAGAAAGTGCTCACGAGAGAGTGAGAAATTTCTTTGCACAGATTTATGAAATGTGTCAAATCTGTCAAATTCCTGTATTCCATTTGACGTTTAAAAAGTGCAGAAAGTAAAGGAACAGATCAACTATTTCAAGAGTCCATTCTATGCTTCAAAAACTTTAAGAATAGAAGGAGTTTACAGATCAAAAATTCGTTGCACATTCATTACATTTCGAAGCTCACAAGTCATCGGAAATTCAAGATAAATTATTAAATAGTTGACAATTGGTCGGAAAGAACATTCTTTTCTCTAAATTCAGAGCGTTCTTTTTAAACTCGATGTGTAATTTAATTTGCAGCCATAACATGGAGATTTACATTTCAGAAGAAATGCTTTTCTTTGCTGTCATCACAGTGACAGCAACAATGACAGGAATGTTAGACTTAAGCTCTGAATTCACTGTTGTTGTACAAACTTAGATGTCAGAACATTTAATTTCTCCGAGCTTATTGTTGTTTCAATCTGTATCAACCACTTATCTGCATCAATCAGTTTCTGCCATAAATTGTAAAATATTGACGCAGTTTTGGAGAACATACTCCTGCGAATTTCTCTTTTTGGTTCCTGATTAGAGCTGAAAGATTTCAATGAATCCTTTTGAGCTCACATCTGTAAGGGAGTGACTGACTGACTGACTCTTTACAAAGAGCAGACAATTTAATTTTGACAAATACTTCTCCTTCATACAGCTTCTGGCAAAGTCACATCTTACGTATACATTGGACTACCTATGACTTTAAAAGTTTTGAGTGGATTCTGTCTACCTATCACTTCTAGCCGACAAAAGTCGTGTAAAACATAAACATTACACTAAATCATCTGACTATGTTTGCCTAGAATGTAATGTGTTTTCCTGGTATTTGCCGCCTCAGTAGTTAGGATGACTCCATCTATAGTTTAAACATTACGAGTGTCAATACGCGCCGTCGTCGCCATCTGTTTGCGTGAGTGCTTAGACGTTCTATAACTAATCCATTAGCCGCACAATTTCACGGCATACCTATTGCAATGCAACCGGATACACATTGTGCAATTAGCTAGATGCATGCTTGTCTAAATATGTACATACATACATACACTGCAATGACAGCTCATGATATTGTACACAATATGACAATCAGATAAACCGAATTTGCGATAAGGCAACAGCTTGACAGGTTAAGAAGCCATAAACGTGTGTCTAAAGCCACTATAAAGACACCGGCGCGACCGACGTTGAAATCTTTTATACATATTTACTTGCAAATGTATTCGTCGACATAAGAACTGTTAACATACCTAATTTCGTTCAATAAATTAACATAAGCCGTATTTTAATATTCTTGTAATCTGATCATTTATGTTTTTTTTTTTTACTTGTTTGTCATGAATACGAATCGATTCATTCATTCATTCATAATTCTTTCGTAGCTCGTATGGGACCAGTTGCACTTTTGCATATTTGTATCTTTTCTTGTGTCTCACCTTGTCCGTTCTCGCAGTTATGTATATCCAAACTCTTGGTGAATAACTTGGTGAGAGACACCAAATGAAACTAAGAAACGGAGCAAAACTAATCTCATCCATTTTTCTTTCACCAAAAAAAATTAAATCTGTCAAACGAATGACAACTGAAAATAAACTTTTGAAAGTTGAAATATTTTTTTAAGAAAATTTGTGCACATTTGTATGACATTTACAACTGGGAAATGGGCGTGTTTTCTGCAAGCTCGGTTGGTAATGTCAGCACAGAAACTTGGTGTGGCCTGACATGCCAACTCGCCAGTTAGGTAAATGGACAAAACACAAATTATTGACACAAGCCACGCAGCACTGGTCTGGGTAATAACTTAGTCATTTGTTGTAGCAAAAAATCGTTTGACGTCACCTGACGTTTCCATATAAATTTTCGGTAACACAACCCGATCGGAGTTTAAGGGCTTAGTCTCGAAGTCTGTCTGTACGCCTCTTTACATAACAAAAGTTTTAATTGTTTATTGTGTTGTACGACTATTGATTACAAGCAGTGATATATGGCCTCGGATCACAGTTTCGAGAATCTGCTCCCAGATGACACGAACTTTGACAAGCATCCGATACTGGGTACAAATGTCACAAGACATGGTTCAAATGTAAAAATAAGTTAACGCTTCACAAACGTCATTAACCTCCATTTCCACACTGACAGCTGGCAATTTGACATAACGTTCACAACCAATCTGTGAAATTGGGTTTTGCATTTCTGAAAAAAGGCTACTAATAGGTACTAACTATTTTTGTTACTAGGCCTATTCGCGTACTCTCCGAAAACAGCAATTTTTTATGAATTTTCACGAAGTCCTATTCGAATGAGCAAAAGGTTCGCAGTTTTTGAGCAAAGAGAGTGCTCACAAGTAAGCAACTGTCAAATCAGTCAGATACTTGTACATAAAAGGTCTGTTCGCTACGAAAGTAGTCTACGAAAAGTCACCGAATCCTGTTTTTTCGTAGAAAAGAGCGCTCACGAGAGTGTAAAAAATTTCCCCATGATACGAATTTTAGTTTAAGAAATCTGTCAAATCTGTCAGCTACCTGTAAGAAATTTTGTGTGATTTTTCCACTCTCTGAAGGAATTTTACCCCCACTCCTTGCAATTTCATAATCTAGGAATTTTGGAGCAGAAAGTAGGCCTAATTTTGTGTTGTTTATGTATTTGTATACATTTGCATTTGACGTTTAAAAAGTCATCTCTCTGACAGTATTTTACGACTTTTAGTGCTGGAAGTACGCGAACAGACCTAGTATCTATTTATGTGTCAAATGGTTCGTATTTAATGCATTTAATATCTTTAAGAATATGGATTTCCGATTTGTAGAAAACGCTTGAAAGTTGACAGTCGTTGGAAGCAGACATTTACTTGTGTCCTGTAAAAATTCAGCGAATCGTAGCAGTGCCATCTTTGGCAAATATATTCCATCAATACAAACACTACTTGTCTACTTTCATTAAAACGAATTATTTTATGCCTCAACCACATTTAGAAAAATTCCGTAGAACACGAGTATTGCTGTCAGATCATTGCCCTGATTGTTGCCTTATTCGACGGAAAAGTGAAAGCACATGAAACACAATCAGAGTGCGTATGTCAACGAGGGGATGAAAAAGTTTCTGAAGTAAAACAACAAATTATAATACCAACCAACCATAAACAGCATAATAACAATAACTTTCGTCTGTATTTGCTATTTTCTTTTTTAATGCGAAACAAATGCATTTTATGTTCGCAAACAATTTTATTACTTTTTAAAATGTGTCACGTGTGACACACTTTACGTTTAAGTAGTTATAAACATATAAACATACATAACCTTCAGAACTCTATAGATACCTAGGTAGGTGTGTACTTATTGACTTCCAGTCATAAAGAAAACTGTCAGAGTGCGGTAGTTAGGTTTAAAAAAACTTGTATTATACGTCAAGTTCAGTTCTACGAAACTTAATATTATAAACTTGTGGTAGTCAGTCATTTTGCAAAAACTGTGCGCAAATATTTTTGAACAGGGATGTCTTTGGAAAGTACATGTCAGGAAATATGTGCATGTAACACGAGTGAATACGAGAACATGTTTGAATTCTTCGTTGAATTGTGTCAGAAATTTCTTTAGGTTAGGTTTGGTTAATATGTTGACGGAGCAAGAGAAATGTACAGCCGTCACCCTAAGGGCTATAGCTCCCATACCATAGAACCTATAAAAAATGTCTGCATCTTCAAGGCATTTCGAATTAATACAAATCTTTCCAAGACTTGTCAGAGAGTTCTAAGTTTTGGAAGAAATTTTTTCTCAGAAATTTGTTTCTTATGTGACAGTTCGCTGTCTGGTGATACTTGTATCAACAACCTCTGCATAAGTTTTCCATGCTAAGTTACGTCTCTTTGGTTTGATGTTGCGTACAGTGGAAGTCGCTTATAACGACCCTGGAGTGAGCTGGAAAATTAGATCGCTCTAGCCGGCGGTCGTTATATCCCACAACGGCTTATCAGACGGAAGAATAGCCAAAAATATAATAAAACCAACCAAATGGAAGGAAAGTGCCACTCACAAGGGAAGACAAAGATTTTTCACTCATTTGTAAGATTTTCCCTGTTTTTTGTTTGTTAAAGAGTGGTCTGGAGTCTGGCCTGCTCCATCTCTCATTTGCCGCTCTAGCATGTTGTTCCAAGTCGCTTCTCTAAGCTTACAGGGTAGGATGTTTCCGGGTGTGTGCCTTACTTAGTTTAATCCTTTTCTAGTCAGTTCATCGACTTTTTCTTTGTGTCCGACTATCCAACAAAGTCTTACGTTGTGCTGCGCGCCAGAAACCCATAGCTCTTCGCGACGGCAACTTACTTAAGCCGTTTGGCTATCAATGAAGAAGGTAATATCAGCGCGTGGTAATGGCATCACTGCAACATGCTTAGCAGCTATTGTCACTACCAGGACTTCAGCTTGGAAAATATATATCTGTAGCCAGAGTGTCTGATCGACATTTCGAGAGAATTATAGAAAAGATACCTGCGCCAACATCAGTGTTCTTTTTAGAATTGATAGGTAGATACTTCCCTTACAAGTAAGATGCTATACTTATGGTGTACTTCACTTTCATGTTGGTTTAAACAGACCACATTCTGGCTATCTAATTGCGTATCAAGTTCACGTCAAGTTCCTACTTTTTTTTAGTATTTTTGACAATTTTCTGTGCCTAATATGTTTGTAGGTGTGGTGGCCCTTAAATCATAGAACACTGTACACATTCTTATAGTTAAAACGCCTCTCAGTTAGGGTAGAGTGTGCGAAGATATCACCCAAAGTTTGTCCAGTTTTTGATCGACGAAATGCACCAAATCTGATGCTCTGTCAACACTTCATCAGTTGGTTTCGGGAGAAACAAGAGGCAGACATATGTACATATGTCCTGCGATTTTTGACATGCAAATCGGTTTTGCCACATGTTTTTTTTCGAAAACAAGACAGAAAATGTCCTACATCGCATATGGTTGTAACAGAATGACACAACCTGTCATTTATTGACAAAGCTGTCTGTCTGTCACTTTGACAAGTGAAAGTTCGTGAAATGTCAACACAAATCATTACCGATTTCGAAAGGCGAAGACACAACTGATAAATTGGTTGACATTTCGCTTCGAGAGATATTCAAATCCACTCTGAAACGTCCACTAATTTATTTCTCTCGCTCTCTACGAAATAAATTAACTAAAATTGGTTATTTATTCATTATTTAAATCCCGTATAATGGCTCCCGAAAAATTTATGCGTAGATCCTTGTTAATCTGTCCGAATACGCTGTATTTCTCACGGAAATTTCACAAATCCCTCGGCACTCCATTTTGAAGATACATTAGTGGAATATCCATGACAGCAGCATACCTACACACTCATGCAATTTAACACAGCCATATGCAACAAACTGATCCATTCCACAGCATACTTCTCTCTTTAATTGACACTCACGACAAATTGAAATTGCTCCTCCATCCCAAAAGATAGATGCATCCCCTATGTGATGTAAAGAACAAAAAAAAAAACACCATTTGGTTCGTCCCCAAATGTATCACTCCAAGTTCAAATGAGACCAAAGAACGATTCTAAGACACAAGTAAGAATGAGACAGTGAACGTAAAGAAGAATAAAATAAAAAAGAAGAAAAAAAAATGTCAAGAATTTGATTCAATATGAACGAGTTCCGGCTTAAGAGACAATTTAATCAGAAAATTGTTCCATCAGCCACCGAACGGCCATTGTCCAACATTGGTTCCAATTACGACAAATCACGACGATCATCTCATTCATTTATAAATATGTATCTGGGGGAACACTGATTCAGATTTTGAGATTATGGATGCCGTTTAGTGTCAATTTGCAAAATCCTGTCCAAAGAGGCACACAGACAATAGGAACGAGAATGAAACGAAGTGGACAGGCGAGAGGGTGGTTCCAACATACATCCATACGTATACAGTCATACCTATATATGAGAATACCTATCTATTTAAAGAAAAAAGCCATACTCTACTCCTTCTTATTCTTTGGATGTATCTCTCATTCCCTTCGCCACCACTTGCCGGTGCTGTCATCACCATCGTTCCATTGTATCATGTTTTATAAGAAGGAATGCTGACCAAGTGATAATGTACATTTTTTATTGATACTACACCCAATTCGCATCAGTTCTTGGTTTGGTTTGGTTTATTTTTCCTCCTTCTTCTCCTATTTGCTTTGGGGGGTGTGTGGGCCTGATGGATCTCGAAATTAATTCACCACCGAGCCGAGTAGGGTTGGTTGTAATCCCAGGGATTGAAAATCCATGAGTCTGCAATACAAAGGAGAGAAACGAATGCAGGATGAGTGCACTAGGTCCATGTTTGAACGCTTCGTACTCGTACTCGTAGTCGTACTCGTAGATTTATCCTAAAACGGAGAACCAGGATTCATTTTATTACATCTAAAAAAAAGAATTGCACTATCAGCGTTCGCTTTATATAAAGAGTTATTAAATGAGAATGAGAATCCCGGCCAAGTCGTGTCGTAGCGAGCTCAATATATAAAACGAACGGATGTACAACACGATGCTACCAGATAATTGCTTCATTGATTCGACCTTAATTGATGGTAATTTGCGACGACAATCCCCACAGCAGAATACATAAATTTCAAACCACACGATGGCTACTAACTCCACCAACTTGCTTACGTAGACGGACGAATAGTAAGCAGGGAATGATCCTCCTCCAGGTTTAATCGCAGAACTGACTTTGCAAACATTTTCAGTCTTTAATTCGTCGCACGTGAGACGACCGACGTGGTCGCAATGAAGCAGGAATTGTGCACAAAATCTTGTCCCGCCTACATGAAAATAGGTTGATCCTTCAGGAACACATTTCCCACGTTCACCCATACAAATTAATTGCTGATCTCTTTCAAGTATCCATCCGTACCGTACCTACATATTGTACTCCTGTGTGTATGCGAATTTTCGAATATGTACTCCAGATCTTGAGATTGAAAGAACGAAAAAGAAAAAAAAAAAACAGATTCGCATCTAACTCGTCAAGAATTCGACCCTCTTTAAGAAAAGAGAGAACAAAAAGCAAAAAACCAAAGTTCCTTGTAGGTAGTGTACTACATATAAACGGCAAAGAAATTCACGACCACGGAGAGAACAGGAAAATTCATCTCAAGTTACGTGGCAGTGGTATTTTTTCTAAAATATAATAATCAACCAGTAAATGAGGGACTGCATGCCACTCATCATCAGATAACAAAGAACTCAAAGCTGCTGTACACGATGGCGTTCTGATTATACCAACAGCCGCTGTTTGAAAAAAAAAACACAAAATCCTTGTTTGGGATTGGAGTAAGGAAAAAAATAAAAAAAAAAATTAAAATTTTCAACGAACCGTGATATGCGTAGTTTCAATCTCAGATGATCGTATGTAATTTTAGATTGAGGAAATCCCAGCCCAGTAGTAGTACCTGAGCCAGTACGAGAATGATTAAACGAGAAACGAGAATAAAGATACGAGTACAAGGTAGAAGGCGGTAGAAGCAAACGAAAAGATTGTATTACCAGCAGCAACAACTTGAGGCTGAAGGTATTTTTCTATTTCTTTCTGCAAAGATGCACTGGGCAGCGATTAGACAAAGTTTATTCTTCCAGATGCGTGATTCTTTCAATGTCATCTATGTATATGCCGGACACAGTATCTGAGTCTGGTAACACATCTATTTTTTTTTTTAAATATTTAATGTCCAGCAACAAAAATGTATGGATTGGCAGTTATAGGACCCAAATGTCATGCTGTGTTGCGTTCATCATTTTGTTGGTCAACATACAGCGTACACACAAAACATACTTATATTCTTTGAATTCCATATGGTAGGGTTGTAATGGATGTAGTTTCCGGATCGGAAGCTCGTCTTGACATGCAGACATTTCGATAGACACGTGACATTGTCCGGCGTAAGCCGATTTCATAATACAAATAAAAAAAATCATACATTTGAGTATTGCAACTGGGGGGGGATGAGTAACAAATACATAAACAAAATGTGAATCAAGTTTCCCCTGGGAACCATAGGCTGGTAAAAAATGTCAAAAGATGTGTACAGGAGGAACAGAAACTCACAGTGCTTTACTTACTTTAAACTGAAAACCTAATTTGAATCTATTTCCCACTTGACTCACTAGATGACCATAGAATTTGACTTTCCAGGTGACTGCCTATAGTTACGTATCTACTACAAATCTGTTGAGATTCTTACCAATTCTCGCCCTCACATGAACTGATGTCGAGATAAGAAGACTATTTCTTCCGAATCGACCGAGAATATCTTCATCCACTTTCGATAGAGTCCATGCTTCAGTGTCATTAGGAAGGACTGAGTTATTTGCAGTGAAAAGTGAAAGACTGTCGCGTATCTTTCAAAGACCTCTCAACCTCACCCATTGCTGGGTACCATATCACTGTAACATGCCAAAGATATGTGGGGCTGGCGTACTGTCTAAGATAGTATAAATGTCACCGATATCGAGGCGCTAACTTGTTATGCTAACTCGACCAATGCAACACCACTAGGGTGCTCTGTCCAACCATTACGGAAACCAGGTCAATCGGACTGTTAAAATATAAGACATGAATCCTATCCAAGATAGTTAATATCCTCACCAGACACTGTCCATTCCCTACAACGACTTCTCCAGAAGCTGCAGGGATGAAAAAGAAGAGGAGACGATTATGCACGTGCCTGCACTCGCCAATATCAGGAAAGCTACACGATTCAATGATCTACACGATCTCAGCACGCCTCCACGGCTAAGACTAGCTCTTTCATACAAAAGAGTAAATGATTCCCAGAGTAAGAGGGTAATCCACCCACCTTACACATCGGCAGCACAATGGACTTGTCTAAGTGCATCCTCTCCGAGGGCCGGTCTTGACCAACCAACCAAAAAAAGAGGACCTACTATCCAATTGCCTTAGTTGCACTAAAGTTCTCGATGAGGTCCTTGATAAAGTAACTAACATTCTCTATCGTCATCCTGGAAAGGCGGATGAGTTTCTCAGGGATGAGTAAGAAAACTCTAAGTGTGATGTAGGCAAAGGCTGAATCAAGATTCCAAGTGAAGTCGCACAGTCGACACTCGATTTTTTATGAATCCGACAAAGTTAAGATCTCTCAAGATATATCGCAAGCCTTTGGACAAGATCACCATTGGATCGACTTAGAGAAACGGATGAGTCTAGTCACTCGACTGAATGTAAACCAATCTCAGGACGAACCTAATATTATGCTCAGTATTCACCTCCGGCAAACAGATGAGGTGATGCTTAGGCACCACAAATCGAATTCACAAATAGAGCATGGCACACCATACTGACAGCTGTCAAACACACTGACAGCTGTCATACTTGAGAGAGTGATTTCTGTACAATGTACGCTTCTGGTATTCCATAAACTTTTGTGCCATCTAGACCCTCTCCCCTCTATAAATTTAGGCAAATTTTCTTAAATTTCGA
Source organism: Xylota segnis (assembly GCA_963583995.1). NCBI lineage: Eukaryota > Metazoa > Arthropoda > Insecta > Diptera > Syrphidae > Xylota > Xylota segnis. The sequence continues at coordinate 54,813,223 of OY757237.1, read as the reverse complement.
CTTTGCCACTGCATTTTGTTTAAATCCTCACGTTTATAGCAAATTTCATATATTCTAGGTACAACGTTGGCAACCCTATAAATAAGTTCCAAAGTACAGACCAGATTGTGTTATGATAGATACGCAAGAATTTGAATTACTTTAAAAAAGTTTTTTACTTTATTTTTTTTTTTTTGCTTTAAGTTAAAAGTTAACGTTAAACTCTGTGTAAAACACCTCATAAGTGTGAGGACAAGGAACTGACCATTCGCCTTTTATGCTGGAAAACATTAAGGAAAAACTTTTCGATGAGATATATCTTGTTGGCTTAAAGAAATACAATAGTAAAAAACGTTTGAAAGAACTTACCCTAACGATTTAAATGAATTCAATGTAGATAGTCAGCCAGGTGTTGTATCTAACAGTGTGGGTACAAAGAATCATTTAAAGCAGAAATATAGTTGATTGAGTTAGATGAAGTTAGGATATCACAGAACTACAAGTATTGTGAATGCATTGTGCCCTTTCTGGGGCTTCCCCGTGATTCCCCTCGTTGTATGAATCACCTGGAAGTTAGTTTGAAGGTCTTTTGAGAATAATCGGCAGCAGTGGATCCTCTTAAGGGCGTTTTCTCTGGGAATGGAAAGTGGGTTATAGTTGGAACATATTTTGAATTCACGCAAGTATTTCATTCTTTTAAAGATTAGCCCTCGACAAGAGTCCGGATTGGGTTCTCTTTGAATTTTCAGTATCACCACAGACCCTTTGTTCAGATAGGTCCAGAAATGCTTCAAATCTTTTGCAGCGATGTGTAGATATCCCTTGAAGACCTTGAAGTTTTTGTTTCCAATTCTTGACCTTATTCCTTCTCCATTCTCTTAAATTCTTCCTGTGGAGTACGATGCCCTATTCCGTAAAATAGTTCTCAACCTACGCAAACTCAAGTCTTGCTAAAGTTCCTTGTTTTTCTGTCTGTCTGTGCAAGCATTCCCGCACAGGTTTAGGCGCAACAAGATGGGCATTTAGTACCTTGATGGATGTTTGTCCGTCTGACATGAATAATAAGTCGCCATTCTTGGTATTTGTTGGCCGAGAGTGACTTCAAAACATGATAGTTTTCTGCGTGAAAAGTGCTGGTTCTACTTATTGATTCTCAGTGAAGTGACTCAGTACTCATTTTCTCTTTTTGTCGAGTTTTGTTAGGAATTGTTTTCCAGGGATGAATACCGCTAGATATTCTAAGAAAAGAAAAGTTGATTGAAGTGGCCATCGAGTTCCTTGAATGGTTTACCCCTTTTCCAGAACATACTCTGGACTCTAACGAACAAATAGGGTACAGGTCACCTTCCTATGGTCAAGGTATAGTCCATTCTATTTGCTTTTTTTCTTTACTGGTTTCAGTGTCGAACATGTGCCCGACAGTCAGTTTGGCTTCAGTTCTTGTGGTTTTGCTTTTCCCCTCTTGAATGGTGTTCTTGTTATTTTGGGTTAGGTTGCCTCTAGCGGTGTTAAGTATAAGCTGTAGACTCTCTCTTCTATCCTAGCTCTGGTGAATGTACAATTGACAGTTGATACCCAGACTGATAAGCGTGTCTAAAAGCCGATTCAACAATGAGGGTGATAGCACTCCACCTTGTGGTCATCCTCTCGTTGTGTTGACCTTGATCGACTCTTCTGATTTTCTCCCAAAAGCTTGTACATTACCAGATTATTAAGTGTACGATGCTTTGCAACAATTTCCAGTCGAATTTTGGATTGAAAAACAGGTTAAACACTTTCAACCAAATATTCCGTCAAACAACTGACCTATGTACATGAATCGCAGTACGCGCGGGTGTGTAGATACATATTTCGATTTTCTCTCGGCCAGCGTACATAGGTACCGGCTATGTAAGAGACAAATTAAAATAAGGAGCAGAAAAACTTCAAGATTTCATTTAAACTTGAGGAAGTAGTTGAGCATATTATATGCACGTACGTACGTACGTATTCGCCTCTAGTACACTTATACGTAATGCTGCTCATTTAAGCAGAAATTGGCGAACACATCGCAACAAAAAAAATATGTATATCATGTGGCAAACAACTAGTAATGGCGAGGTAAACATTTTGGCCATATTTTCGGTGAACGAGTATGTACTGGTTTTTTGGTTTGGATTAACGAATTTCTTACCCATCGCGCGAATGATATGAAAATAGGTTGGTTGTCTCATTTGACGATACAAGTATCCGTATATCCACTATTTGCTGGCGTACATCGAAAGTCTATATACATATGTACATGCACATAGCTATGTATACACATAAATATGTATCTTGTATAAATAATGTTAAGACCGGGGTCGTGTATCCAAGACAGTGCTCTTCTTCTCCACTTGCTTCATCAGGCAAAGTATGAATTGATTTTGTCCACTCCACTTCGCATTTTGCAGGATACTGTTGCTGCTTGGTGCTGCTTTCGCTTTGGTGGTCGTCGTCAAGAGGAAACGAGAAAGAGAAACGCCGGCAGAATACATATACTATAGGATAGGTACACCCTCTCTCATAAGTTAGAACTTTTGCTGCGAAGCATAGCATACCGACGAAATGTTGCCCTGTGTGTATGGATCCTTGAAACAGAGTCACATTTACGTACATGGACGTGCATATGGAGGTTGGGATAGAACTATATCCACAGGCATGTACTCATTTATTATTTTATCCCTTTGCATTGGTTGTTTTTGTCTACTTACTCCATGCTGAAAGGATGTTTATTTCGGGCAGTCTCCATGATACTGATATATATACTTGCGCGTGTAGGTAGATAGTCAACAGCAGTCAGCAGTAATGGGAAACAGTATGGCTGCTGCTGCTGCTGCTGCTGCTTCTACTACTGCTGCTCGTGGTCAATGTGAAAAAATGGAGAAGTGGAAATTAAGTGGGTGGTGGTGGTGATGGTGGTGGGAGGCAGCATAATGTTCTTTGTATATATTTTTTTTTCTGTTTTTTTATCCTAATTTTTGAATACGTTACATTTAACCAGAACATATCGGTATGAGGTGCTGTGCTTCCACTTATTTTAATAAATTTAAACCTACTACCCACCTATACCTAGTTGATGCACCAGAAATGTTCTTCTTGAACCTTAAAGGGGACAAATGCAACAATCGCCCTGTCCGTCAGAAGGACGGAAGGACATATCTCTTCAAATTTAAGGGTAATTTGTGTAATAATTCTTTACATAAACTACAACATAAGATGCCTGGATAGTATCCCACTTTGATTGATGATTTATCATTAAACGTTTGCGTGGCTATAAGAAATTAGCAGTACACGTACACAAGTATCTAATTTCTTGTTATTTTTTTTTTTCTTCTGAGTTCACATTTTCAAAGCATGCATTGCGCCCTTCAAAATGAACAAAAAATGAAGGAAAAAAAAATCAATCCCCTTTTGGCTAATAAATCAATATTCTTACTGACATTTTGTGTACCTATACGGACAGTAAGGAACGATTGTACATCGTCGCATTTATGTTTAAGATTTATGAGCGGAGATTCACAAATGACGATGTGATGAAACGGGATGAAAATTAATTATAATTATAAAATCCTACTTATGTGCACAAAAGCTTTATTCATAAATTTTAAGTTGGCTTTTTTGCGTGTGATCTTCCCTTGGAAGGAAGGGCTTAACGCACGGAGATACTGGGACAAGGCACAGATAGCTATGCTATGTACAGATAGGAATTTTCAGTCTCCTGATAGTGAGTTCATGTTTGTTCTGTAAAAAAAGGGAATTTTGTCTCATAGTTGTAAGTTGGGCAGGAAGGTTGTATGTCCAAAAATTGTTGTTTCTAGCATCGGTAATATGATCGCAAATCGATAGTCCGATCTTGCAATCGAGATCATATCTTAAGCACTAAATATGACAGCAAGACTCACCCAAGCTCAGGTCTAACTTGAACTTTGTAGGAGGGAAGGAGATCCATCGACGTGGAGTATTTTTTGGTTAATGTCATTTCAGAGCTTTGTTTAGAGCCAGATTGGGAACAGTAGCACCTGAAAAGGTGCCATTGTATCTAAAGATGTGATTTATGCTAAGAAACGTACCACCTTAACTGCAGAATTTTTAATTTCCGCTGACGAGCATGTTTCTCTATGAGAAATGCAGCACCATAACCAATGTAGGTAAAGCTGAGAGGAGAACCTGCATTCTGTACCCTTTTCACAGACTGAATTTGTTAAGGTGATGCCTCAGTCCACAGTGACCTATTAGAGAGCTCACCAGCTTACTAGCACCATATTGGTTCAAGTTAAGAGTTTCAAATTCTTAGCCAGTCGTAGCTAGTTCATATGCAGATTCGTTGCCTACAATACTTTGATGACCTGGGTTTCTGGGTCCCGAGTATTATTCTGTAATTTTTAAATCCCAGTAAACTTGGTACCTTTACCAAGGTTTAACTTAGTACAGATCTCCATGGTATGAAATTCCGCCTGGAAAACAGTGGAACACATTTCCATAGCTATCGAGACTCCAACTCCAGATCCGTCTATGAACCAAGTTCAGTGCCGCAACACCATTAGACCAGTTTGAATGGACCACTATTCCAACCTCAAATAACCTTCTAAGACAGAATTCTATGACAATAATGTCGGGGATAGTGCAAAACATGTCCCCCTTTACGTATTTAACGTAAGAAAACTGACAGATTTACTTATCCCCTTATCTTCTTTCTGAAAATGCAGTGTTACCTGTAAATACAGGGATGATATCGGTCAAGTGATATAGCTGTCATTATTGATAACCAATTTGGGCTCTTTTTAGGGCATTTTCAACCGTTTTGGCGAGAATATTCTCTCTGTTCTCATAGACCCGTGACTTAAAAAAATCTAGAACAGTCGAATCGGGCAATCGTGCCGGTCAGTTCAAATCCTTAAAAGTAGACATTTGGCAACCTATGGAACGCATCCTTTAAAATGTTCACTGTCTGTGCCTCCATTTGAAACAACATGTCCTCCAGTTCCGATTCATTAATTTCCGGCTATAAAACTTGTTGACCTGTATTCTGCATCTGTTCACAAATAATATCAAAACAAAACTTAGATACAGTTGCCGCGATTTGCACAATCATAGCAACTTGCGATAGAGCGATGTATTTTGGGCCACCTTGTGTATATTGGTTGGAGTTCTTCGCAAGTCTGGCTACTTACATACTAATTTTTGTGAAATTTAAGTACTCAGGGGTGCTGTTAAAGTTCCATAGTCGGCCAAATAAATATCCATTAGTTGACTCTAGTAAGTCTTTCAAAAAAAAAATGTAAAGAAATAAAGTTGGGAAAGCAATGGATTCTTGAGGCATGCCAGAATTAATACCAAAAGTCGAAAGACACACTTTTGCTCCCAAGTGTCTTAAAGTTATAAAGGCAGTAAAGAACCACTTATTGAGTGGTTAAAAAGAGATTTTCTAAATTTCATAGTACTGTTGGAACAGAAGAACGAAAAAAAGGCATCCGACAGAGGGTATTTCGCTACAAATCACATATAAATAGGCCAATCGATAATAGTTGTGTATCCATCGATTACACCATGTAAGCAAAGCAATTTGACATTCAATTCTCTCTTCTTCGTCGAAAAATAATGGGAATAGCCCGAACCAACTTTTGGATCACCAAATTCGAACTTAATCAAGTGCAAGTGGTTGCAAGTGGTTGCAAGTGGTTGACTTAAGCCAAAGTTCATTATATATTTCCTGTTGCTATGCTAACATTTAAAAACTCAGTTTAAAGTAAGGTACACACCAGTTTTACTTGACTTCCATACAGAATCACAGTGTGCGACTTGGACTTTGTATGAAACCTAACCAAAATTGATGGCTCAAAACTGATAGAAAGTAGTTTTCTTAAGACTAGAGTAAGCAATCATCTATGAAGGCATGAAATAGGTTCGTGATAGGACAGACTAGGATAGGACACGAATGAACTGGTTCAAAAAAGAGCTAAATGAACTAGTTCTCAATGTTATTTTGTTATAGTTCATTTAGTTCAGTAGTTCATGTAATTCAGTAGCCCTCTTTGCGTTGTGTGTAGCTATTGCGGAGTTCGGATAAAGGTTGTTGACGTTGAAAGTAGAGCATTAGTCTCTGCTCAAGTTCAGAACTGAATGACAATAAAGTGGACAGATCCTACAAGTTTAGAACCATAAAACCATAAAATGTTTCCCAAATGTTGGTACCGCAACAGCGGATTAGGGTACGAAACAGCGAAATCCACGAAAAAATCTATGCTTTTATGGTTCTTAACTTGAGGGCTCGGTTCAGAACGCATAATCTAGCAACGCAAGAACAAAGTTGTGGTGTATCGCATCGCCCAAGTCTGACTTTTCTGTGATCAGTGAACCAAATGAACTAGTTTACTAAACTGAGTGCAGTTTCTGAATTGACCTGTTTGTTCAAAAAACTAAAAACAACTTTCTACCACGAATGCACTGGTTTCTTGACAGCTTAATCTTCGCCTGGATTACTGCTTAGTTTTTTCTCTCTAAAACCATGTTGACAGTCGTTAGGTGGTATTCATGACCAACGTTGGGATAATATCTGCCAAACATTTTACAAAATCTAGGCAGATGTTCCCCGAACTCGCAATAAAGCAACTTTAATCCCCATTAATGGTTTTATTGCCTAGTTAAACCGTTCCCATCCACGATTTGCTAAATTAGGGTAACACATACGTTCAAGCATATTCTCAAGATTCTCTCCTCTCGACCTGAACCTTTTCCGATATTTTATAACGCCACGCACTGTCAATTTTAAGTATGTATCTAGTAGTCTTCCGTGAAAAGGTCATAAACAAGATTCTCCCGATAGTATGTATATGTACGAATGCAGGGTATTAGGAGGGCTTGAAACGAAACGACATTCGGTATCATGTCAATTTTCAACAAAAATGATATAAAATATTAGATCACGTGAGACCGCCCCCCGCCCGTTTATTGAGTTTTAATTTCACACGCGATCGTATGTTTATGCTACTTAACATCGAATAAATACGCTAGACACAGGAGTAGAGATTAAAAGGCTAAAAAAAAACAAAACGAACACAACAAGCCGTATCGTGGTGAACTATGATCCCTTTTTAACTTGCATCAGCAGATACATAAAATTCCAAGATTTATGAGCACGAACAGTACAGATTTTCAGGAGAGGTGTGATAATTTATGTCTCCATGTGAATTTACGACGTACTTTCCACATCCACATTACTTTACTGTGAAATGCGTAGAGATATAGGGGATAAATTAAAAGTAATAGATACTGCGCAACGAGTTATAAGCCTATGTGCGTCTTAAATTTGTTTTAATATTTTCGAAAACAGGTATCGATTCAAACCTGTACATCTGTGTTGAAGGAACTTCCATGAAGAGATTCGCAAAAGTACTCGTTAACTGCTGGATACCACCAGTCTTTGACGAATCGGCAGCTCGGAAAGATTTTCAAGGAATGATTCCTTAGATCCCTGCCGTTTCAGGTGTGTTCTGCTCTATTCATGTGCAAACACATAGAGTCACGCAGTGCATTCCATTTAGGGGTCCAAATTGATTTTTAATTTATTGCCCTTAACATCTGGAACAAAACGATGTGATGAGACACGTAAAACTTGCTAGACTCGATGGCGCGGACGACCCTCAATTCAGTCTATATTTTGACATTTTCTATAATTAAAACGGCAGGTCGGACGAGTTTAACCAGATTTATTCAAGGCCTTCAAGGAATGTACATTTATTTTTGCGAATTTTGTTGAAATCTACGTGCATACCCTTACATAGGGTGCAAGGGGTTTGCGTTGAAGATTGTCGGGACTTATGACGCATCAATGAATGAATAGATTTGATTACGTTTCTGACATTAAATACATACATACGTATGTATGTACAGATGTATACATGTACGTGTATCGGATTTCCTTCGCTATATATTCGCCATATTTGTAGGTAAAACTAGTTTAGGGATAAAAGTATCTCACAACACATTCATAGAACTCCTGGAAAATAGGATTGCTTTGTTTTCTAAACACATTTTTCGCAGGTAGGGGATTTTGAAAAGGTACTTTTCACGAAATCCTACCTCCTACGTTTTCCAAACTAGTGCCCTACATTTTTTGTTTTTTTTTTTTTGGTTAAAATAATCCTCTCATAGCATACCAGACCAGGTGTGCAGTATTGAATGTAGGCAGCTGATTGGTACCTACCGTCAAAGCGAAATCAAGTGTCAGTCTATTCTGAAATGCATCCCCTGTATTGCTGTGAGATTTCATCTAAAATTTGTATCTTCAAGAGTTCAAAGGAATATTTTCAAACGGATTGCGCTTAGGAAACCACAATGGAAAATTAAAAACATACAACTTATTGGTCAATTACTCTTTGGTTACATTCTAAATACAAAGATACAACCCTACGTAAGGCTAAATATAAATTTGTTATATGTACGTACACGTTCAAACGCTCACGAGTACGAGAAGAGTAGGTACGAGAGTACATCCCAAGGGCCTTACGCAGAATCGCTAGAAAAAGTTAATTGACTGGACTGGATGAGTAAATATTTACTTACGTATGCGAAATTATATTCTGAGGAAAAATGGTTTAAATCGTGCGGCCAAACGCATTTTATCCACACACACAGATACTATATACACACACAGAGCCAGAGAGAGAAAACCCCCTTTTTGCAAACACAAATTTCGAAATCCCTGTACCGCCATCGCCACCGCCGCTGCCGCCGCCGCCTGCGTCATAATATTTTCCTTGATAATATTTAATGAATAATGAAATCGGAGCGTGAGATGTCAGGAAAAGGTTTCGCAATTTGTCGATTCTTCGATCCCCAGGCGAAAGCAAATGAAGGGATACAGAACCTCTCCACAGGATTGTTGGTGTTGGTGGTAAATTATATTTGCACATGGTTGCAATAAAAAATTCACAACATGTTCCATTGTGCACGGTTATTGGCAAACTTTCAAAATCCAACACAGAGTGAAATTAATAAAAAATGCATTAGGAGTAGTAGGTAGTGTAGCGGCAGAGCGTTTCAGAGCTACCTACTTTCAAAAGCAACGCTAAAATAGCTTCAGGCTCGTGATGGAAGTTGCAATAAATCCTTCGACTTATGATTTTCATTTTTTTGCTTTCGTTGAGGGAACACATTTTCCCCGTCAGCAGGTAAGGTAGATGGCTTCCACATAAATTTTTGGTGACAGATTTTTGGATCATTTATGAACTTGTCCTGTCGAATCAAGTGGAGAGATACGACCTCTCATTATGTTTTTAATAAACTTAACCCACTACACTCTCCGGGTTTTAACAACAATTAATCCTTGATGTTCCTTCCAAAAAACAAAAAAAAAAAAAGGAATTTTTTCCTGAGTGTAGGAATTTCGCCTCTTACTGTGATGTGGCTTCTAATTGTAAACACTGCACGTACATACACATGAGTACGACGAGGAGAGAACCCTCATGTATGTAAGTAAGTGGCAGGGCAAACATTTTGCAAGGACTGTTGTAAGGACGATGATTTTCCTCCGCCTTTGTTATACAACATAGCTTAGGACAACACCGATAAATGAGTAAGTTCTCATAGTCAAATCTAGGTAGGTAGGTATGTAGGTACACCCTATACCACCTATACCCAGACTTAAACAAAACAGCAACAGGACGAAATTCCAAAGAATAACCATATTTTGCACCTGCTGTAAACGAAAGCTTACTTCATTAAAGTCCACATGATCTTTTCTCTTTAGGGGGGGCATGCACACATAGTGTGGAGAGATGTATTTGCTTGACATTTAATTTTTCGATTTTAATTGGATACTAACAGCATGGTTGCTGTCCTGAAAATGAATAACTTATCTACATGTGAAGCTTGCTTACTTTTTTATGAGAAAAAACAAAAAACGAAAAACGAAGCCCACGTTAGGAGTACGCTCCTGAGTATGATAAATAAATAAATTGCTTCTTCAACAGTCTACTATAGGTACTATATCGTACAAGATGTTGTATTGTTTTTTTTTTTTGGTAGAAGGTGCCCATAAGGTTCGTGAAGACTTTCGTTTTTACACTCCGAAGTGCTCTAATTTAATTCATTTTCAACGCAAAATTTATTTTATTTTAAGGATTGTAAGCTGAACTTAAATTGTTAAGTAAATAAAAGGTTGGGAATAGTGACCATTTAATTTCATGATATACAACTACAAGTGCTCGAACTTGATGGACTTAAAAACACTTAAAAGAAGCTTGCAAGGAATTAAACAAGACTTGAGGACGATTTTCAGTATTAAAGTGCTTTGATACAAGTTTTTAGGTACTTCCTGGTACTGGTATGCCTAAAGTACAAGGACAAGTAGCAAGAAATTGTACTTGTACTTGAATTTTACAAGTCTCCATGCATGGTATACGTTACAACACAGAGGATGGTATCATATGCTTTATTTTATTGTACGCAGATTTACTAAATAATTTACTAAGATACTTAGTTACTTGAGTCCTCTAGTTTTTGGAAATCCACACCAGGTCTCTCAAATTTCTCTTTGTGATAGGATTTTTCAGACTTCAGCTCACGGCATTGCTTTACCATATTTTGAAGAACATTCCGAATCTACATAGATCTTGTTTTAGTTAGTCAGCTAGCAATGTCGAGATGGAGAGTATAGACTGATTCAGTTGTTCTTTTGTATTGTTTTGGGAATTTGTCTGAATGGATAAATTCAAATATTTACCCTAAGTGACAAGCTTACCTGACTTCACTTGAATTTTAAACATTTCGTACAGCTTTCTTCGTAGTGAAATGCGACTATATTAACATAATCCTTAAAATGATAGAAACGCTTTGAGATTCATACACGAATGGATGTGGTACCGCACTGGAATTCGCACGTGAAAGTGAATTGCAAAGAACTCGAAAGCAATTATAGAGAAAACATTCCCAGCTCAGTACCGAGAACAAAATGCTTTTGTACAAGCAAGTGGCAAAGCCAGTGTAGACCTTGGGTACACAACGTTGGGGTTGTATCCTAAAAAATAAATCCCAATATTATACAAACTTTTCCAAATAAACTGCTTAGAGAAACTGTCCATAGAAATCAACGAATCTTGAATAGTTTGTTTGAGTCTGACAAAATCTCGTGAAATGTACGTGAGATCTTCTTCTTCATCAGAGATTTTGAATTCCTTAGTTTTATTCTAAATCTGCAGCGATTAGAGTATGTATCTGCAAGTAGGTATCTTTCGAACTACCAATTGCCCAGTCAAGCTACCAATATTGACAAGGATTTCATCGAGAGAATCAGGATTCGAAGTCAAGGTTAAGCCACGATAGGACTGCTCTTCTATCCCATCAAAATGATGAAAGATCTGTAGACATCTCTAGCCATTAAGGGTCCGTCTGTGATGAGTAGGCAAATCTTATTCTGTCTAAAGTGACAAAGAGCCCCTTCTGCCGTAAATACTTGGTGCAACAGGTCGATGAGACCCAGGGCCTAGCTTCTCACAACCAGTCGTGTTGTCCGTGTTATACTCTTTACACGAAGGGAAGGGGCCTACTGTTTAGTGCCGTGTCCGAAGGGCAATTTGTTATTCGAGAAGCTTTCTCAGGACAGTTGTACTCTCGGATGTTTGTCAGACGCTCGCGAAAGTTGGGGCCGTGAAAAACTTTTAGGTGTTCCGACTGGGAGTTTCGAACCTGACTCCCTTGCTCCATAGTCCGACGCACTAACCACTGAGCCACGGTTAGTTGTTAATGTCTAACACTACCCTCTACTAAGGTCGGTATTTTCATGACTCCAAGTCAGTTGATCTTGAACCAACAAAGCTAGATTATTGGGGATTTTTTTTGACACAAAAATTTAGTCAATGTTTTCAAAAAAGGAATCAAAAGTTGATAAAGTGTATACAAATAACTCGTTTATAAGCCAAATGTGGGGCTATAGCGAAGGATTTGACCCTTAACCAAGAGTTGAGTCTGTACGTCACTTAAACGAGGTCTTCCTCTATATCAGTGTTTCTTCGGATTGAATTCGAGGGCATTGACATCGATTCGCTTGACATGTACTAGTGATCTGTCGAGAACGCTGTCCAACTCAAGTGCATGAGTCAATGAATATGTTCGTCGAACGATCAACTTCCGGAGAATACTTTCTTTTTCCCTTAGAGTTCCTTAAGTGTTTTGGATAAGGCTTTGGTTAGAACGTTAGTCTTGTGGGCTTAGTGAAAAAAAAGGTGAACTAGATGAAGGCAGCCAAAGACTCTTACTACCTCGAGGTTATAGCTGTCCAATATGACGGTTTACTCGACTATGGATGATCTTACTTGAAGGATGTAAAACCTATTCTCGTAAGTTTTCCTGTCCTTTTCCATCGTTTCGTCCTTCGATGGCCCACCCACGCAGTAATAATATATTCTCGGAGCCTAGGTTTAGACTCCGTTCATCCTTTGGACAGAACGTCGCGGTCGATAACTATGACTTCGAGGTAGTAGTAAGGGATTTTGTCTACTTCGGATCTGCTGTAAAGTTTGACAATGACATCTTAGCAGAAATTACCTGAAGAATAAGTCTAGTCAATCGATGTTTTTTTGGGCTGAGAAGGCAATCGAATAGTAGAGCCCTATCTTGAACAACAAACGAGACAAGACCCTGACATCCTCAGTCGTTTCCTTTGTAAAACGTTTGGTTCTGTTTTCGCTGACGGGTTTTGGAGGAGAAGATTTAACTTTATAAGCTATACAGTGACATTGACCCAGTCGAAAGGTTGCGTGTAAGTCGTCTGAGCTGACTAGGACATGTAGAGCGAACATGGTTCGATTCGTAGAGTTTTCGAGTCCAAACAGGAGGGACAGCGCTGTAGTGGAAGACCTCGCCTTAGGTGGCGATCACTAGTGGAAGGGGACGTCCACCGATTCAATCCCCAGGTTCACCTCGAACTGCAGCGTCACCTAAGTAAGAAAGGCCTAGACTAGGTAAAATCTCTTTCTTTTAACTCTTTTGACGTGACCAGAGCTCCGATATTCTTTGCCTGTAGGGTGACCCTCTGCCACGTCTTAATCTGTGAAAACGTTAGCAGTTTTGCAAGACTTTGATTCACACTCATCATCTACATACTAATAGCCTGTCAGTGGTACTGACTATAGGTTTGGGTCGTGTCTCACTGTAAAATTAATGCAACGACTTCGTTGTTGATGGTCCTATGGAAAGTAGGTAAAGTTTTTCAAGTTGCGTTATGGTTTGCTTTTTGTGACAACCTAGTCCCGATTTGTCGCCAGAAGGACATTTTCATATCCCCGACAGGAAGTAGTTTCCCACAACCATTCGTGTTATACTCTTCACACAAATGGAAGGAATCTACTCTGTAACCCCGTGTCCGTAAGGCATTTTGATTTTTGAGAAGTTTTTCATGGCTTCTATGCTCTTCGATGTTTGTGACACAATTGGGAGTCCTGGGATCGTGTTGTTCTGAGATCGATAAAGTCACCGCCCGTACCACTGAGTCGCGGTCTCCAATTCACCATAACTAAACCATTCTTCAGAACACCTAGCCCCGGATTTAAGCCAATTCACACCTACCTATGTATGTGGTACCAGGCATATAGTCATTTTATACCCAAGGACCATACTAATTTCAAGGTTTGACACAATTGCTCCTTGCATACGTATCACAAAAATTAAGATTATCCCCTTAAGATGCGCATACCTATGCCTAAGTTAATAAAAAACGACCCCCTTACCAGGAAAATTATTTAAATAGATTTTAAAGAAGACCAGTCGTTGGGTAGTGGGTAACCCAACGAATAACTTCCGTTTGATTTCCGTTCTCAAACAATTAGTTGCACACACACATTACCTATCGTCCTTATTTCTAAATCACCACAGGGCTCCGCCACCACAGCTTTACAAATGTCTTCCGGCAAACTTGTAGAAACAGCAAAAAGGAACACACTGTGTGAGCTTAAGACGGCATAAGAAGTTAGTGGGAGAAGTCTATGGGATACGGCAACCGACACGAGCACAATCATTTTCTTAAGTAGCTATTTATTTGTTCTTTGTGGGAGTTCCCCTGTTATGATTGTTTTATGGCCATGATATACTATATATGTGGGTACGTACGTAGTATATGAAGGACATTATTTGGATGTCTGGTCCGGGGTACTGTACTCGGACGCTTTTGTATTTATGACAAACTTTAGTTTTGAATTATTTTCCCAGTCCTATGCATACCTACCTACTTTCTTTGCTTAAGTAATTAAAGCAAAAGTTTTAATTTATGATATAAGCCGCAATTAAACTCGTATACATGTTAAAGTGAGAAGGATTTTCTTTAAATTTTTAAAAAAAAAAAAAAAACATGTTAGATACATACATCCCCGGTGCGTTACAAAAGTTGTCAGTCATCGGGGTATTATTATGGCTCGTCGTTCGGTTTATGAACCCCAGGAGCAAATCCTGTGAAATAACCCTAATGCTGACAGCTATGAATTTTAATTTCACCACAAGAAATGTTGCCACACCAAGCTATCAATCATTTCTTCCACAAAAAGATGGAAGGGGCTATGCCATGCCAGTTTGCTATATGTATAAGTTTTATTTATTAATAACTTAAAATTCAAATGAAAAATAGAATTATTAAATCTGACCAGAAACGACAGAAACAAAAAAAAAAAAAAAAAACCAAAAACGAACTCAGTTGTGACACGTGCTGCTTGTTCAATATAATAAAATGAGGACTCGAACTCAGCCATTGAGATTGCTCTTGTTGTTGCTAAGGCCACGCATCCAAATCAACGTCATCAACATCACCGCATGTCAAGGATAATTGTGGCCGTTCAATAGGTGTTCCAAAATATCCACTTTAAAAGCAGAGACGTCGACGTTGGCGAACACTTCATTTCCGATGCAATCGTCAATGGCAACGACGATGACGACCGACGACGACGGTGTGGTGACTTTGAATAGTAAGGCCAGGCCAACGTGCACCAACGTGTAGGGTGGATAGATTAGTGGGAGTTGTTTTTAAGAAATAAAGAAATTTTCACAGGATGCCTGATGATGATGATGATGGTGGTGGCGGTGGCGGTGGCGGTGGTGGTGGTATCACAATAAATGAATTAATGACCCAACCCAATGCCACATTTCATATCTGTGCTACCAAGAGAGAGAGAGTGTGTGGCTAAGGGATGAAAATTTCAATTAATTGATGCCATATCTTTACGGTGACAGATTTTCTGCTATTAATAATCAAGAAATGCTTGCTAGTTCACTGAGCTTTCCCTCCATCCATCCCAAAACCAACACATTTCCATCAATTATTCAATAAAGTGTTATAGTCTTACGAGTTCGAGTACGAGAACGAGTACGAGTAGACTTAAATTTACCGAGAGAAAGCTGGAGACAAAGATAAAAATTTTTGGGCAATGAAATTAAAAAAAAAAAAATTCAATTCAATCAAAATAATCTGCTTAGTACCGCCCCTGTTGACACAGGATTTTTTCTATCAAATTGGTGGAGAATTTGCATTCATTTTTCAGTCTTCGTCCTTTTTGGCGAATATACTCGTAAATTTTGTGTGTGAATATTGTAGCGCGCCACCATTTTGTTCTAGATTGATTGAAATACCCGTCGCTGTGTTCCCCATTTCTCCTATCATCTATGGAATTGCTACCAGCTAACCAATACAATGAACGTACAGTGAGAGGACTAAAAAAAAAAAAAAAATGGTTCAACCTATATATGCATATAGTAGCCGTTTTATGGTGCCAAGCGGTGTACGAATTTTGATAAAGGGATTAAAACCGACCACCCAATAACTTTTGAGTGTCACTTACTGGTATCCAAAGACTTAAGGTAGTGTAAGTGGTGCTCGCTGCTTTCCATAAATGAACATCGTGAACGACGAACGAATATGACCATGCAATGGTTGTCGACAGATAGGGGGTACGATATTTAAAGCCAGCACATCCACAGAGATAGAGAGAGAGAGAGGGAGTGGAATAAAAAAGGGTCTATAATTTTTCCTGGTACTCATATGTTGGGGAAAATAAATTAGCTACACTTCCTACACTGTCTTGAAGCTTGTGGTGTATTTTTTTTGTTTTTTTATTCCGCGTTTGCCACTTACAAGTCTGTGACAAGTGTTTTAGAATAGGCTGGTGTAGTGCTACTCAAGAACTATACATACTTGTATGGATAAATCCAAACTTCGTCATACCTACATACATAATGTAGCTACGAAGTGTATACTGTATAAATCGAAACTTCTCACCCACTTTTCGCAGACAATAGATGTCAAAAGAGCTTCGAGAGAGTCTACAAGCACTCTGTCGGATACTTATGCTTACTCTGTGAATTAAATTTATAAAATGCCTTTGTGTAGGGTTGGAGGACCCCGCTATCAAAGAACACACAGTCACTTCTCTCGCAGTGAAACGCACTCCTTGGAGTATCTTACACATATATCTATACTGCACATCTACTATATGCACTCAGGAAGAAAAAAAAAGATACTTTGGCCAGTCAGTCAGTAAATACTTACCAGAGAGAGAGAGAGAGAGAGCGCTTTAAGCTTCTGATTTAGTAACATTTATGTTTTTTTTTTTTTTTTTTTTTCCTCTAAACCATATGTTAATGAGGCGTACGTTCTGAATTTCAATGGCTGCCGGGGGTCAAACAATGTTAAATCCGCATCATGATGAGGGTGAAGAAGTATCTATCGGCAAAGAGTATAAAAAAAAATGCACCGAATTAGATTAGGGCAGACAGTGCAGCAGAGTGGTGAGGTGGCTTAAATCTGTTAAACAATCCCTGCAATCCGTGTGTACCCACCAAACCGAAAAGGGAGGAAATTTATCCTGCTGGAAGATAATTTAATTTGGATATACGAATAGCATATTGACGCAATCATCTAATCTTCGCGCTTCCTTACATATAAAGAGATTTACAGAGAAAGTGTACGGAGGGTGTTTAGTTTTGTTTAAGGAAAGGGATGAACGCTGCCAATGATCATGATTTCATTTGCTCAATGCATAGACTGTCTCAGACCAGTCCCTGTAGATTGATAGAATCTGTTTCACTCGATGTGTACATACATATATTCATTCGATATATGTATGTTTGTATGTGGGTACATATGTATTTATCTTTAAGAGGAGGTCGGGCTGCTCAGCCAGTGGTTTTCGGTATACACATCCATCTGTACATGCTATGAGGCATCAAAAAGTACCCTTTTGTTCGTCACCGAGTATAATCACATTCATCGACTTGCAAATCGAAAACGATGAGTTATTTGTAGATAGCAACTTCTGCCCTTGGTAGCATTTTGATTATTCGAGCGTAAGGCGTGCATTTGAGTGATTAGATACTTAAGATCCGTCCAAGCAAATCTGTATTTTAGGCTGAGCAGCATCAACTATTATACCCATTCGGCCGTGCATGTTTGCCATACAGACTTTTAGTTAAATTGATTCGATACATGCTTATGTGTGGCTCTCCATCCAAAATTTGATAAGATACAGATTTTAAATACCTACCTACGTTTGCCCTTTCCAAATTGATTAATTATTTTATTTGTAAGCTTACTTACATAATGCGAACCAAGGGAATAAAACAAAAAGGAAAATCTAAAACCTGCTATGTTGCCGAAAGGGTGGCAACAATGATGAAGAAATTTCAATTAAAAGATGCCTAACGTCTGGCACAGAGCACGAGAGAGAGAGTACAACACCAATGGTCTCGTAATTTCGTGTGCCTGGGTGGAAACTTTTAAATCAGAGATAAAATTGAGAATTGAAAAGCAAACTTTCTCGTTTCTTCATAAAATCTTGGCAAATTACATGTATATACTTAAATTCTCTTGTGCTACAGCGCTCTATATGTACATTATTTATATAAATACCTACATATACCAAAAATTAAAGTCTTTTAAAGATACCTTCATCCGTTGCGTACTTCGCAGAGACGTATTGTACTTGGGATTCATAGAGTATTTTTCGTCAGTTAAGGAGAAGTATGTAATGAGACTGCGAATAACTTTGGTATCCATTAATTAATTTGTTTAAAAAAGAAATGAAAATGAAAATCGGATAGAAGCCATTCCCGGTTTTGATAGCCCCCAACGCACTTGGTGATAAATTCTAAGTTGAGATCCAAAAAACCACACCTACATGGTGGGCCATATACAAGTTTAAATTTCGTCCATGTATTGTGGCCTTATTAGTAGGAGCAAACATTCCCATTAATTATGGAACACAACGTCGTTCAAGTGGCTGCCTCGGCTGGCTTCGCAGTAGCGCCTTCTGTCACTTCAATTTTCCAAGACCTTGTTGATGGTTTCGGACTGTAGCTCACGGATTGCTTGGATGATATTGGCCTTAAGTGCTTGAATCGTTTCCGGATTCTTGGCATAACATCAGGTTCCCCACAAAAAAAAGTCCAAAGGAGTCAAATCGCAGCACCGAGGCGGCCAATTGACATCGCCAAGACGGCTGATAACAGGATTTGGAAATTTGGTTCGCAAAAAAACCAATTGGCGCGCCATCATGCATGAACCAGAGGTCGTCCAAATTCATGTCTTCAACTTCAGTAAAAAAAAAAAAGTTGGTTAACATGGGCTCTGTAATGCCCCCCGTTGACCGAAACGTTGTTCCCAGCCTCATTTTCGAAAAAAAAATAGTCCAATGATGCCAACGCTCCACAACCCGCACCAAATTCTCACGGCTTCTCTGAGCCGCCCGAGATGAAAATACGCCTCGTCAGAAAAAATGACTTTTCGCCCAAAACCGTTGTCCAATTCAAGCTGTCTAAGGCTTAAACTGCGAAGCGATAACGAAGCGGATGGTCGTGCGCCTTCAATTGCTGAGTCAATTGGACCTTGCAAGGGAATAATCCGAGAAATTTGTGCAGAATTCTCCTCAGGCTAGTGCGTGAAATGTTGAGCTGTTGAGATCGATGGCAAGTTGATGTTCGTGAATTGAATCTCACACTCTCGGCTTCAGCAGCCGCATTCTCACCAACATTTTGCATAAACTTGCGTAGACCAGAAGCGGTGGGTGCTTCATTTCGGCCAAAATTTTATTTCAAATAACGCACTGTTTGGGCTACACAGCACTCACCTTGGAAATAAGTTTTCAATATTTCCCAACGTTGTTCAAGCGTAAAGCGCCTCATTTCGTTCCGCGGAGGTATGATACTGACTTTCTGTCAAGATTTCGAGCAGAAAACAGCTGTCAGTGTCAAAATAACCTATGGTTTCAAAAGAAACCACTAGATGGCCCACCCTTTGCATGCGTTATTAATTTTTACAAGTGCCTTCTCTACTTGTGGCTCTCCATAAAGAAAGGAACAATGGCATCAAGTCTAAGCTGCACAGTGTTCATGCTCCTCATTTGCTTCCTCTTGCAGAAGTATAGAGCTATAGTCACTTTGCGTTCAAGGGTTTCCAGCTAAGTTTCGTATCAAGAATGACACCTAAAATATTTTTCACTTAATGCTCAAGTGTCAGATATTTTAGTCAAGCAAGTCTATGTGCTGATCACTATAATTCGGCTAACGCTTCTGCCTGACTTTTTTGTCAATCTATTCTATTGGTAGATGGTCTTCTGTAAGAAATGTATTCAATATGAGATGGAGACTTGTTCTACCAGGAATCTGTCGAAAGCCCCGGTGACCACTGGTTACCTTGGTCGTGATCTCATTTTGTTATGATCTGCGACCTACAGTATTCCACCAATACTTTACGACAATGTTTTCGATGTCAAATTCTACCTCGGAGCAGTAACACGTAAAAGTATTACTCTCTTCTGCAGTATCCAGTAAGAACGCACTCTGTAGGAGTAAGGAGCAACTGAAGGTCTTGAGCGATGCCTCGAAGTTCATCTGCATTGATACTTTATCAGTCAATGCAATCTCGAGGCATTTGTAAGGTTCGACGTGGAACAAACATTTGTTAACGAATTTCGAGAGACATTCTATGAAACATATTACTTAGTAAATGCAGTCCCAAACTAAATTATTGAGTACGAGCTATAAGAGCCTGGCAGGACACCCACTCCCTTAATGCACCCAAAAACGGTGTCCAAAAGTTAAACGCTGAAAGACTCTAAAACTGGGCCTCACAAAGGGCAATTTGTTTTTTTAGACCCTTTTTTATGATAAATTAAACTCTCGGATGTTTGTCAAACCTAAGCTTGAGGGGATTTGTATTAAATTCACCAGAAGCAGGAAAAGTGTGACCAGTTACTAAGATAGGCGAGGAGAGGTCGTCGGCATTTTTGCAACAAATTTCGAAGAAGTGAAGGTTAGAGTTTCAATCGTACAGAGTAGCGCCCTCTACTCGAATTGAAACTATCAACGAAAAGAGTTTCTTTAAGATAAGATTTGGAATTTGAAAATCCTGCCTTTTTTGAGTTTAACGTCATACACGAAGGCCATGAAATTTCTGCTGAATGTGCAAAAGGCCAATCAGATCTGAAGTGGTTTGAAGTCTCACAGAAAGACCAAGTTTTTTGGGAAAGAGTCTCGATGGAACCTTATTTTTTTTTGAAAATACGTTTAGTAAGTTTTCTCTTATCAATTACGAGTAGTACCCAGCCATTTGGCTAAGACTTTTTCGGCAGTGGTGCATGCTGTTGTTTAACAATTTTTATTAAAATATTCGTCAAAAAATTGTTTGTTTTCCAAGCGATTTCCTTAAAAATATATGTTTTTGAAAAAAAGTTAAGAAATCATTGTATTTCCTAAACTAACCTTGAGTCCACACACTTAGTATTGTTTTTCTTGATCCATTGTCCTGTGTTCGTTTAGTTTGTTCGAAATATTCATACAATTTTCAAGTCTTCATCCGATTCAGTACCTAAATTTCGTCGATTATACAAGTTCCTTGGAATATTTTTGTCTTGAAGGTGGAAATCTTTCAAAGACAATCCTCGCTAATTTTCAAAGTCAGTGGCTTGCTGAGCTCTCTCTTTATAATTTGAATACAGACCATGGATGACCAGCAATAGAGTCTATTGTCGTGCTAAGACTTTTGCAAATACATACCTTTAATCAGAAGTATCCGTGTGATGTAAAGATGCATTTTTACTTGCACCTACACCTATAGGACAAGTATTGCATTCGTGAAAAAAATCTAACTCGAGATTTTAATCAAACTTGACATCACTATGATGGAGAAGTCCAAAAAAGTAGGTCCGGCAATTCTGCCTGTCTGTCTGTATATGCGACTGCAGCTTCAACGGCTGGACGGATTTGCTTCAAACTTCATACATGTATAGGGTCTGTGGGATAATCTCTAGAGGCAAAATCGGAATTCTCATTCTAACCTCAAAATTAAGGGTAGTTTACTTAAGGCCGAGTTCAGTTAAAATGGTAGAAAATGTGGGTTAGGTTGAGCATATGCTATATCAAAATTTTTACTAAAAATTGAGAAAAAATTATTTAAGCAAAGTAATAGACCTCCAAATTTTCTATAATTCACTCAAACACCCTATCTGGCCACGCCCACTTTTTAAGGGCGTTTTTATAAAAACAAAACATTGAGTAAACTCCTACAATGTTATGACTATTATTCCATTGAAACGCGGAATGCCACGCCTACTTTACTGGGAAGACCAAGACTTGGACCTCAGTCCTGATAAAATTTTCCACTTATAGCATTACGGTGCAAGTACGTACAACATAGTCGTACAGTTTATTTCTTGTTGAATACAGTGGGGACTCTCCACCGTGATGTGTGCTCTATAAGTTTTGATCTGGAACTTTGGTTAGATGTGGTTCTCCCTTTTTTCGAAGACGGTTTCTATGAAAGCCTTTAGGTATTAAGTTGTATATCCACCAACGGTGATGATAATCTATTTTCTTGCCTACTGTTGTCTATAAGAACTGATTCAGGCTTTTCTGGCTGTCATTCCTAAGTCCATAGAGGAAGGTCGTTGCCGAGCGTGGTATTAGCTATTTGGTCCACTTCCTCTAACATTTGAATAATAAGTACCATGGCGGTTCACCCTGTGAGTCTCCTAGGGTGTACTTAGTACACAACCTCGGTCGCTGTGCCAGAGATAGTCGATAAGCTACCTTGGTCCTTAAATATTTCTTCAAGCAATATTCGCATTGCAGGCTTTAAAGGTTCAATTTTAAATTGGGTTCTCCTAATGCGTACCAGCAACTAGCAACATACATATGTATTTAGTGGTTCCCCCATATGTATTACAGACGGTATCGCAAGTGGCACAAATACCTACCCTTTGGGGGGAGTATACTTGAATCAACTACTCTTGAAATAAACATAATACAGGATCGAATCAGATTCAGAATGAAAAAAAGTATTCAAATTGCTTTCGTTCTCTGCCAACGACCGGTATTAATTCAATAATTTTTTTCCCGGCAATAAAACTTGGGGTAGATTGATCAAGGTAATGTCAATTCTTTTTCCTTATTTCTTCCTTTTCTTGTTTAGCGTTTGTACTCATCTCAACTTTTTACTAACAGAATGGAGGTTCGAGTATAGATATGTATGTACCTGTGTATTAAAAACGTTTAAAACTTTTTTTTTGTATTATCACAGGGACATCATATACCTATGTACATAGGCATCTGGTTTTATTGAATTGAGGAAAATTTAATTTTTATCTGGTAAGCCTTACTGAGCAACTGTGTTCTAAAATAGGTGGATTCATTGAAAATCAATAGGGCAGAAGGCTATTGTGGTAGGTCTGCGTTTTGTGCGGAAGGTGATATGGTATTTTTCTTTCCATTAAGTTCATGGTCTTGGATCGATGGGAAATCCTTTTAGGGGTGATGCCGTAATTAAAGATTTGCTATCAGCGATTTGTTTAACAAATTGGATGACATACTTCTGTCATTTAGCAAATAAATATTGTTTAATTTGAGTAGCAAATATAGCGAACAAAAGACCTGGCAATATGTACATACTTAGGTTCAAATAAATGTATTTACACTCCGAAAGCATTGACAATATTTGACAGTAGAGTTAAAAATAGTTTTACGTACAATAGTTTTGTTTGATCATATTGCTTCTGTTTGGCAGCACTCTTTCATGTTTCGCCACATGCCCTAATGAAGCGTCAAAACCTTGGGGTATTATTTTACCCCATGCTGAGATAGTAGATACTGGTAGAAGTGTTGGGCCTTAAAAAAGATGTGCCTCAGATCGGAAAGTGGTTGCATTGTTAGTTGAATGGGAAAAGTTTTCTGATGAAATGGTGCCAGATGCCAAATTGTTGTCAAATCAAGATCATTTGGATTTTGCTGTCACTTTCGCTTTCAACTGTCAAATTCTAAACCAAATGAAGTCTGACACAAAGTCCCTGGATAGAAAAGTTAAGTTGAAAATCTTGTCATTGAGTTCAGTCAGTTGGATAAGAAATAGTTGGTCGAGGTGCCAAACATCGCAACTGAAAGTGTATGGTAATTTCGATCAAACATTTTCTATCGCACGGGAACACATTGAATTCACCATTGTGATCAGAAAGGCAACAAAACTGTGTTCAAGTTTAAGACTCGATGCAGTGCTAGCAATCGCAAAGGATTCTGGAGCATTTCATCTTCGAAGTCGCATATTATACAGGTGCGAGAGGACTGACATAGAAAGTCACTAACTAACTATTAGGGGCTTTCTATTATGTGTTATACTAAAGGACTTTGGTCGTTAATTACGATGAATTTTCACATATCTACGTCGTGAAGTTTTTTTACCTTAAACTTTGAGCTAGGAAGTCTCTATTTGAAACCTGGGCTTCTTAGAAATCTACAAATGTTTAAAATCCGCCCACAGCTACGTTCATGTTTTCATAACTTCACTATTTTGTATGAAATCGAAAAATTTTATTAAGACAAAATATTTAGATACTGAAATTCTCTGCAATTCGTCCATACATCAATTTTAGCCACGCCCACTTTTAGGGGGTGTTTTCATCAAATTTTGATTGATTTTGCATAAAACATGAACAAACATTTGAAGATGTTGTAATTTGACAACAAAATACCGTGCGGCTATGCCCACTTCATAAAGGATACATAACAAGGAGGATGGGGTATCATACGATCCGTTTCGAAACGATGTCCCCTGATCGGTCTCTTGAACCTAGGAAATAGCCAGAAGTCAGACGATACTAAATCAGTCGAATACGGTAGTTGTGGAACGATATGAGTAGAATTGTTGGCGAAATGATCTTGAAGAACCAATGACCTTTGTCGCGAATAGCTTCACGCAAACGATGCATAACGCTCAAATAATATTCCTTGTTAACGTAGTGCACCAAACCACCTTGATTTTTGAACGACTTTCGCCCGATCTTTGGTCAGTTGTTTCCGGGTCGTATGCGCAGATTCAAGACTCATTTCAGTCAGAAAGCATTATTTTGCAGATGTTTTCGGAACCAAAGGAGATTTGACGTTTTTTAGCCACAAAACATCTTTCGAAATGGTCTGAACTGATCCAAATGAAATGTCAACAGTATCAGCAAGTTAATGTTGGCACCATTTGTAAATATTTTTTTTTGTGACCTACTCTGGTCACCGAAGGACCTCTGCAACATTCTCAACATTCTGATGACTATTTGTTTCGCAAACAAAATGTAATGAAATATCTTTCATCAACGATGTCAAACAAATGCAGATTTTGTCATGATATTTGACTCAGATGTCAGTGACAGTACTACCAACCTAAAAACAAAAAACAAATTTGCCAGAATCGAGAACGAGTTCACGTATTTTTAAATTAAAATTTTCCATTTTCTTCTGATCACACTAGTTTTGCAGGATGTAATTTCTTTTTACACCTAAATCAGTGCATCAACTTCTACTTCTGTTTGCTCAAGAACTCACTCCTTTAGAACTAGGAAGCTATACTTAGCAGCAGTGAGCAGAGAAGCCTCGATCTTCGTTGAAAGCAAGCACTTTGTTAATGCTCGTTTCAAGACCTACCACTGGATGTATCCTTACTTTATCTAAAGTTCCTGTGATCTCCTGTCAAATGAATCATATTGCTGTAGAGCTGCAGATCATATCCAGCTTTAAAGTCGATGAATAGATGATTGGTATCAACAGTCTTTTCCAGGACTTGCCTCTATTGTCTATCTGACACTGACATTTGTCGAAAGTCTTAAGACTTGCTTTTATCATACAAGTTGAATAACTTTGTATCCAAATGGAAGGATACGATTCGGTGGATAGGCAGAGAGTTAGGGTCACTTGTTTTTATAGTTCGATCTGAAATATTCATGGAAAGCTAGGATGTTTGTTACCTTCTTAACGATATATACTCGCATCTGCACATCTTATGGGATTAAAACTGATTGCTTCCTGCCGATTTATAGATTTCGAATACTCCATCCTGTCTGGTTGGAGTGTACAATCGCCAACCATCCTTGCGACAACACTTCCATTTCACCTCATATCCATTATGATGTACATGTATCTATGTGTTAAGCAGAAAAGCGATTACAAAATTGCACTTAGTTTGCAAGTCATTAAATGTAAACACTAACTCATGTGTCAGTCTCTTTAAGTTAGCAGTGTGTTGTGTTTTTTTTTCATCTTTTCCAAATGAAATTCTATAACAAGATACTCGTTTAGGTATTCACTTTAAGGCACTCGGCATTATATCTATAGCCAGCTACTTGTAATTGAGGTTTTACCCTACACAGTTAAAAGAACACGACATCCCGACAAGAAATTGCCTGGAAGAGATTTCCTTTGTGTAAGAGACGTTAAAAAAGGTAAACACCGTATATACCGCATAGACAAAAACAAAAATTAAAAAAAATAATGAAAACAACGTCAAGAAAAAGTGGAAAATCAAAGGCAAACACCACCCACAATGTTGACATTCCCTGGACATGGAAGCCACCACGCCGGTTTTTAGCCGGTTGGAATATGTATATTTTCAGTGTTGACCAAAATGCAAATTTACACAGTTCATATGCAAAGAGCAATATATATTACCAGCCAGATTACACCAGATCCAATCTTTATGGTACTTGCTACTGCTACTGCTGCTGCTGCTGTATGCACAGTAAGCCCCTTCAGCACATTCATTTGAATCTGTTTACAGCGGTTTTACAAGTACTTTTTAATTTTCTTCGTAGAAGAAGCCTCCAAAGGCTGTGTAGAGGCCCAACCTGGGTTGGGGGTAACTCAAAGAATTTTGATTACATAAATAGAGACTTATTAATATAAAGAGTGTGTCGTCTCGTGGTTGTTTTTTACTCGTAAATTTCAAATTAAGGTTGTAGATACACGAAAAATACTTTAAATACTATACTTTTGCCCATACAAGTTGAATCCTTTTCCCAGTCCTTGGGCAAAACCAAACCAAAAGAAAAGAATCAAATCGCGAAGCGCAGCAAAAACCAACTCCATCTGATAAGTTGTTTTGCTGTTTTTCAATCTCACAGCGCGGCGCGCTTCGTAAACCTGTCATTCCACGCTTTGATGTTTCACCCATTTGCACCCTATTTTGCCAATGTCGTCTGTTTACATCCATCTGCAAGTGTCATAAGCCGCCGCCGCCCCATAACAAATGGGCAACAAAAAATCGACATTAATTACTACTTGCAGTTTGTTTGCTTTGTTTGCAGTACCAGCAACAGCAGCATCAGCAGTACGAAGAGGTGTACAAGGTAGACGACAATGAAAGTAGCAAAGCGTTACAGCATAGACAAGTTGTGATAATCTCCGCGCTTACACTTGTCGTCGGTTTGCGTGAAAATCTGTTTTGAACTTAATTCGCGTTCATCGCTGCACAATCGCCGCCAAAGGATTAATTGAATCACTCGAAGTCAAAAAAAAGCACACTAGAATAAGAAAGGAGCCCACTTGACTAATTGGGCTTTAGAATAGGCGCGTGTGTCTCGTCGTGAAAAAAAAAAAAACAGGAAAAAGGACCTTTTTGTTTGTTATTTCCTTTTTTGTGTATTTAATCGTTTGACTCCGGTTTTACTGTCTAAAGGCGATAAGTAGAAAAGTTTACATTTATTACAAACAAAAGCGACATACATACATATATGAGTCTGTACAACTTGTATTACATAAGAATAACAACAACAACAACTCGCTGCGAATGCACATGAAGTTTATTTGTTTTTTTTTGCTATATTTTCAGGCAAGGAGAACTGCGCAATTTGTGTGAAAAACAAGCACTTGATCCTCTTGGCAAAAATGCTCTTCTGCATGGGATAATGTCAGGTAAGTCTTTGTGTGTTTTTTCAAACAAAAATATTTTGCTTCGAAACGGTTGGTACTCTCTGGGGGGAAAAAAAAACAACAATTTTGTTTGTTTGAAAGTGGTTCCTAGGGCGAGGCAATCAGCCAGCTACATATACCATACGCTATACTATACTATGTACATCGCGTGAGAAATACTCAAGTATGTTACACGCTTTCATTTAGTTAAAATAAACAAATAAGCAGGGATCTTTTGATTTCTCAGAAAATAGCAAAATAACGTGAACACGTTTTAATTACTCGTCTTAATCCTTTTGAAGACAATAATGCGGCAAACAACACTGCATAATGAATCACAGCAACAACAAAAAAAAAAAAAAAAAAAAACAAACAAACACACAAGATATTATGATGAAGCCAACGTGTGCAGCAAAACACATACCTAGGGAGAGGAGATCCTTTGATACTCGTATACGGAAAGTTTTCATATATCTTTTAGGAGAATTATGTTTTTGTTAGAGTTCCTCTTTGCATTATTGTCATATGCATATGAGTGCGGCGTTAATGAGGACTAGGCGTTATGTCTTCTACATATCAAGATGTGCTAAGGTATTTTTCAAAAAAAAACATCCTCGAAACAACAATACCTAGACAATAACAAAGTTATGCTAGGTTTCTTCCTTCTACGGCATTGCTAACAGCAATTATTTTAATTTGCATACAATTAGGAGTAGGCACTCTACTTAGTTACATACCTATGTACCTCCAACTATTAAAAAAGAATCTTTTTTCCTACGTACATCCATATAACAGACTGCTAACGAACGCGCAATACAAATTAATATTTAATTAATAGTTTAACCCTCATTAAGCATGGGGTCGGTCGGTCGGTCGGTCGTCCAGGAGCAGAAAAGAACCCCTGATGTCTCGCAGACAATAAGGACTCAACTAAATTTTTGAACAGGAAATTGAAATGAAATTACCAACCATATACTTGGTTCGTTTGATTGGTTTTGGGCGTGACAAAAACACCCTCTTGTTTTGATTTCGTACACCCTTGTACGGTTGTGCAGACGTGCGATTTTATTACGTACGACGTACATACGTATTTGTATTTGAACAAACGTCATGGTTTATTTGACAGGCCAAACAATATGTAATCACATGAACTCGTCTCGTCCGTCCTCCTAGAATCCTAAGGGGACTACTTTCGCGGATAATAAAATTAATAAATTTGTCATTAAAACTTCGTAACATTACATACATATATGTATGTATAGCAACAAGTAAGATTAAAAACACTATGACACACAGTCTAAGGCCTTTAATCAAAGTAAGATTATCCGCGTTTTTAAACACATGCCGCCGCCCTTAGCCAGTTTTTGCGGAGACAATACAGAGGTTGCACTTTATTAAAATTGCTTCCACATTGAGTGTATCGCTCCTGAGTAGCACCACATACTACTACCTACCGATTTGATTATTACTATCCTTTTGTGCACATATGTTAGGAGTTCTTTGATTTCTCTCCCTTGTACACAGTGGGCACAGTGAAATAATTTGGCTCAACGAGTTCCGAAGGAATAAAATCCGCTTTTATCTTAAGCCATAATATTAAATAATTGTACCTTGCATTGGTAAATCCTGATACGGTAGCTGCATTATTACGACACTTGGTCGTTGCCGTTCTGTGCCGCTGCTGGCACATCTGAATGAGTTTCTGGTCGATGTTAGGGGGATTAAAACCTCCTGTGGTGAACTTAATAAAACGGATATATTTCGGCCGCTTCACTTAGCCCCAATAGAGTTTATTAAACGTAGCGTTATACACATATACATCTATACTTGTATAGATACAGCAGTTGAAGTGGATTTATAATATATATTTTAAATTGTATGTATTAGGTTTAGACGTTAGAGAAGAATACTTTTTTGTATAGGCTGGTCACACTATTTCGATTCTGTTTTGCTAAATTTTAAAAATTAATGATTGAAAAATGTTCATTTAAACCTTTAGACTGCTTTCCATTACTTTTTAAAGGTGGTATTGGTCAAGTGAGACCCGCCATTGTAGATGACCATTTGGGCTCTTTTTCGAGCTTCTTTTTCAATCAATCGAATGGCAGGCGATAAGTTCTCGCACTCTTGTCGGATATTCTCTTTAAGAGCTTGCAGAGCCCATGGCTTGTTCTCTTAGATCCGAGATTTTGAAAAAAAAAAAAAACCTCAAAAACAGATGTCTGAGGCGGTCAGATTGGGTGATCTTACCGGCCAGTCCAAATCGCCAAGACGAGACAATAGGCGATCTAGAAACTCATCCTTCAAAATGTCGAGCGAACGAGTCCTCCAGTCAATTGCCGCCAATAAATTCTGTATCGCTCACCAGTCAGAGTAACCGTCTTACCCACAAGGCCTTCCGGTACCTCTTCTGTCATATACTGTCCCAGACTTTTGAAGCCGAGCGACTTAACGCCTTAGAATTAGACCAGTTGACGTAGTAATGTTAAGAAATTTCCCCCTAAAATCATTGACCAATTATTCAGTAAAAGTATTGGCTCCATCTGTTGACAAATATCAAAACGAAGCTGACAGTTGCCGCCATTTGCACAAGTTATGACATCTTCCGATAGAATGACACATTCGATTGTATGGCGATTGTCAATCGTTCCTAGAAATAAGAACAAACTGTCAGATATGTTGGTTTGTTAATTGAACTAAAATTTTGATTTAGAATTTGACATTCGATGTAAGACGTCCCATACTTAACTACAAATTTCAGTATTGGCCATTCCTCCTTATGCCTAATTCAAAAGATAAAAAAAAAGAAAAGAATACGATTTTTTTATTTGCTTTATAGGTATGCATACATATACATATACAATTCTTTCTTTGGGAAATGACAGTGTAATTTAATGATTGATGAAGTTTTGTTTTTTTTTTTCTTTTGTGCCGCATACATACAGACATACATACCAATGAGAGCCACATTTACGCTTTTTTCCAGACTGCTTGCCGT
The DNA here is from genome assembly GCA_963583995.1 of Xylota segnis. Classification (NCBI taxonomy): domain Eukaryota; kingdom Metazoa; phylum Arthropoda; class Insecta; order Diptera; family Syrphidae; genus Xylota; species Xylota segnis. The sequence continues at coordinate 54,783,036 of OY757237.1, read as the reverse complement.
CACATTCTTGGACATGAAAGTAGACTTTGTGTTCCTGTATGTATACTGTTCCCAGTGCGGCGGTGAAAAATTGATCTCTGACTTTTTTGGAATGTTGAATTTCTTTTTTTTTTTTTTATTTTCCCCTCACTTTCCTTGCTGTACAGGATTAAATAACACTTGCGTGTATACAAAGTGTTTGTATTCCTCTCTTTTTTTTGTGTTTTTTTTGCCAACGAAATGGTACAGGTGAGGATAAGATTTTCGACACTTAGAATCAATCAATCAGTTCGTTGTCTCATTGGCATTTCCTTTTACGGGAGAAAAAAAGGAACAAAACTAACAATTATTCTTTGAAAACCCACCTTTTCGTATAGAGTTTGGGGATGTACTCAGTTAGTTGGAACTACGTTTGTACATAGGATAGTTGGCTGAAGATTTTGTTTGTCTAATTTAATTGTTGTTTGAGTTTTATAGCCAACAGTTATTAGAATATAAGTCAAAAGACTCAGCTTGTGTCTTGTTCAGTGTCTTAAATCTCAAAAACGAGTCGTACCATCAGCCAAAGATTCAATAAGTCTGGTTTGCTATGAAGAGTTAATGTATCTAATCATCTTTGTGACAGGAAGGGAATTTCAATTTCTATTTTGAAAGTTAATGGACATCTTTAGGGTTGCACCACAATTTACTGAAGCTCTGTAGATCCCATGTGTTCAATGGTTAAATTAGTTGCTTCTAGTCTATAGTAGGCTTCTGAAACCACCTCGAATTCAGTGTTAATTTTGAAATAATTTTAGTGATGCTTTTCTGATTTTGCTTGTAAATTAAAAAAAAAAAAAAGGTTAATCGTGTCCTCTACAGCATCTACTCCACCGCAGCTCTTCCGGTAGTTAGAGTTCCTTGATGAATTCAAACATACTTTCTTAAAAGAAAAACTTTATGGAAAATAAATATTGAGTGTAGTCTGTACCGCTGTGCAGACGTGAACTTGTTCAGTATTTCCTCTGCTAGTCTTGTTTTTTCATGGATTTAAGGTTATCATAACAACGTGGCAACTTAGGCGGCGCTACAGTTCGGGGTGAACCTGGGCCTCAACCAACAAGCCTCTCCAGTTAGCCCGGTCCTTATCTAACTGCCTCCAGCTGCGCACTTCAAGTCGGTTGTGGTCCCCTTCTAATTGTGCGCGCCGACTAAGGCGAGGTCTTCCTCTACTGCGTTGTCCCTCCGGGTTTGATTCGAAGACTTTACGGGCCGGAGCATTGGTGTCCTTTCGCTCTACATGTCCTAGCCATCTTAAACGACTGATGCGCATTTTTCTGACCAGGTCGATGTCGCTGTACAGTTCGTATTAAATCTTCTCCTCCAAAGAATCTTTCTCTTGAAGCGACTGAGGATCTCTTCATCCGCTTTAGACAGAGGCCATGCTTCAGTGCCGTAAAGTAGGACTGGGATGACCAGGGTCTTATAAAGAGTCTCCTTAGTTCTTCGCGATAGGGCTCTGCTACTCAATTGCCTTCTTAGCCCAAAGAAACAGCGATTGGCAAGAGTTATTCTTCGTCTTATTTTTGCTGAGGTGTTGTTTTCAGAGACAAAGTCCCTTACTACCTCAAAGTAAGTGGCAACAGTTTTGATTTAATCAGTGCGGGGTTTATAATTTTAATGGCAAGCTGGATAGATAGGTGTTAAGAAGGAATAGGTCTCTGGAGACAAATGCTAGAATGTCGGTACAAACAATACTTTGGTGGCTACCTTGCTAGATCTAGTTAAGTCAGCTTTGTTTTAATAGCTAGCATCATTTGGAATTTTGGTCAAACCGGCGATAGGAATGTCGCCAATCTCAAAATACGGACACCGACATGGGATGTCGAATGACAGCTGTTTACAGGCAGCTATTAAGGACGAAAGTCGTGTACTAGAACTACAGTGAATAAGAGAATCCTGTGCCCATGTAATGTAAGGAATTACGAAAATTAAGGAAAGAAATAAGGGAGGTCGTTCAAAAGTGTCGTAAGAGGGGTTGAATGAAAGAATTTTTAAGACACAGGGATCATGTCTACAAAATAGGAGTTATCCCATAACATGACAGGAAGGATGAAGGAAACTTTAGAAAAAATTAAGAAGATGAAGATGCAGGCATGCGTGTCAGGTTTTAAAAAAAGAAGATTCTAGTAGTTTCGAGATTAGAGTCTGAATATGTCAGTGGAAACGACTAAAAGTTAGAACACAATGGTGCAGGGAATAACCAGTGACGAATAGAAGAAGTGGAACAAGTGTCGTCTCCGAAGAGGAACAGATTGTCTATCTTCGGGGTCTGGAGGCAGGAATCTCTTTGCGTGGTCGATCGATGATGGCTTTCTGTTTTAAGTAAATTATGGTGAGGGTAGACTAGACAACGCCCCTCAGTCTTTCGAGAGAAGTTCTTTGAATTGTCGGACTTGAAAGGTGGTTTCATCAGATGATGCGCTAAAGCCTTTCAAAAAATATTTAATTTGAATATGAAGAATGGCGGGACATTCGTCAAGAATATGTTTAGGAGCTTTGGTGTTCTCAAGATAGTGTTCTTAACGTAGTTTGTGATAGAGCAATGATGAATGATATCAGTCTTGATATTTGCTGAAAATATTGACAAATGTCCTGCTTCCGATGAAAAGTTAGAACAAACATTTGCTTGAGAGATACTGGCAGCAGCACACAAACTTCATTTACCATTTAAGGTGCGTGCATCGGGGTACCACTTCGATTAGAGTTCTAGCTGCGGGATGTGAGGATTGTCTTACAAAGCCTGAAGCGTAAGTCCTTTAAGGATCCTCAGATCCTCAGATGTCGAATATGGGGTCCGTTTTTTTCACCATATTAGTGAGAAATAAGTTATTGGAAGGCGATGGTGAGACATTTCAGCTTCAGCCTCCTTTTTTAACGAAGAAACTCTCCGAAAGGTCTTCGTAGATTACTCTGTGATTGCGATCAGATGGGGTTTTTTGTTAGCTTTGGTTGTCCTTAGCCATTTCCTTATCCCTAGAAGTGTATTTAAGAATTTTTTAATGGATTTCGCACTCTTTCAACATTATTACTCCCATTTGTATAATTTTGAGTTTATGGTCATCGAGAATTGACCGGGCTTTACAGAAACAGTCTTTTTAAAGCCAATCCATTTGATCTGTGAAAATATCGTTATACGAGTAGCACGGGAAACATACATATGTACAGTCATAAGCAAATTATTAAAACACCATATTTCAGTGGTATTTCAGAACTCTTCCAATTTACCACCAAAAAATCGAAAACTAATAGGCAAGTGCATTCGGCAGGTTCTTAGATCGTTGGCTAACTCCCCCAGTTTAAGTCCTTTAAAACAATTTTTGCATAAAAATTTAATGTATCTTCCAAGTTTACAATACAACCAAACAAAAAAAAATGTATGTATTAACCCCATAAACACGTACTGGTGTTACATAATGTATTCCTAAAATTAAATTACCACCACTGATGGGAAACCAAAACCCTTGCATCGTCCATTTCCGGCGTTGTCATCGTCATTTAAGAATTATCATTGTCATCATCATTTAATATAACGAATTCCATGGATTATCCTCGCTGATCCCATTCTGTCAAATATCCATCACATATTTCCGAGCCATATTCACATAAACGCGTTTCTGTTTTGCACCGCTCTGGCTGCTGGCTCATAACAGAAATCCCTTGGGATTATTTTATCCGAAAAATATTCGCTATTCATGTTAAAAGTATTAAACATTCCCTAGTTTGCACATCGTTGTGTGAGAAGGCGACCAAAATGAATTCCAATCAGAAGATGGGAAGGCATCGGAAACAGCGTGTTCCTTAACCCAGGGATGCTGGTAAAGATTTATTTTTTTTTTTTTTTTTCACCAGGTTTAGGACTTAGTTGGCTCCGAGGAAATACATTTTGTTACTATTTGATTGATATGAGCTGTTCAATATGTATTTGTATGTAGTTTAGGACGGTCTTCCGTTATAGCTGGTCGTTGGAGGATCTCCTTATGCAAATGCTTCATGCGTAGTTGGTGTAGTACTTAGTAGGCCAGGTTTGGGTTGAATTCCTATTGCCAACTTCGAACTACAACTCAATTCAAATGTCCTCTACGAAAACGCTGGGACGATTAAATGCCCTGAACCCGATTTTAATGATCTTTTAGCATACATCTAGCGATATGCTTCCCATTTGCTGTGCAAAGTTGCTCCACTAATTGACTGGTCCACTCCTGGAGATGACACGAATGTTTTTCACAGGAGATCGCACATTATTCTACAACGTAATAATTGCGCATCGCATTTCAATACAAATCTCTTGTTTTGGTGCACAGTATAAAAGAAATAATTTTTTAGAAGGATTTCGTAGGATTAAGTCCATTTGAGCTCAAATTTCTGGTTGACCCCAAACTTTTCAGCGGTAGTGTACTTCGAAAACACCTACAGAATGTGTAATTCCCTCTTTCGAAGTAAAAAGTCTTCTTCTTTACACGAATAGAAGGTGCCCACTGTTTCATCCCGTATCCGAAGGGGAATTTCATACTTGAAAAGCTTTCTTAGGACAGTTGTACTCTCGGATGTTTGTCAGACGCTCGGGAGAGGTTGGGCCGTGAAAAAAATTGTAGGTGCGGTCCAGGGAATAGTCTGTATTCGATAATGTGTGCTCACTACATTGGATTGTTCACTATATCGAGCGTTTGAGAAGGTTTCTTAGGACAAATGTACTCTCGGATGTTTGTCAGACGCTCGGGAGAGGTGGGGCCGTGAAGAAAATTTTAGGTGCGGTCTAGGGAATAGTCTGTATTCAATACTGTGTTGGATTGTTCACAATATCGAGCGTTTGAGAAGGTTTCTTAGGACAAATGTACTTTCGGATGTTTGTCAGACGCTCGGGAGAGGTGGGGCCGTGAAGAAAATTGTAGGTGCGGTCTAGGGAATAGTCTGTATTCAGTACTGTGTTGGATTGTTCACTATATCGAGCGTTTACTGCGTATCCTTTGTGTGCCTTGGAATTTCAATTCTCCCCCACATTCTCAAGGACTCTGATTTGGATTTCAAGGGAATGCAATCCAGAAATGCTGTTCCCAGTCTTAACCCCGCCCATGATCGATGAATCCATTCCTCTAGTGGATAGGTTTAACCAAATGTATGATTCACTTTGTTTCCTAAAGCGTCAAACCAAATCGTTTAGAAAACATAAATAAGCGAAAAAACCTGATGAGATACATAGATACATACATACACATGTGACAACATAAGCTCACTTGCATTTGCTTAAAAAAAAGGTAAAAAAAAATTCCTTAGAATAATGCTTTCAGAGCAATAATAATTGTAAGTACAAGTTCCGTTGCATGCACATTACTCAGAATTAAAGCTATCCATTAGCGCAATGATGCGCTAGATTTCCTCAACATCGTATTTCATGCTCATAAATTTCAATATATACTTCTTACATGTAAATCAGCAGCAGCAGCAGTCTCTCTGAATGGCACACAATTTCGCTAATTGGCCATTTTTTGCGCGCTGCCAGAATCACAATTCCCAGTGTGCACTTAAAGGCATCAACAGCCATTAAAATCTCGAATGGTGTACGGGAAGAAAATTGGCCAACTCCGAAAGAAATGGAATCCTTAATGGATAAAAAAAATAAAACCTGGCGCGCGAAAGAGTATCGTTAGTCCATTTGCACTTGAGCACAGGCTGCTAGTTTTGCTGTGATTGATTTCCGTCTGAAAGGCCGGATAACGCAAAGAACCTGCATATGCATATCTCACTGATTCAGAGATTGAGCGTCGTCCCCCTTGTTTTTTAAGGAAAAAATCCCATGTATTGTTGGTGTTCGTCGGAAAAGATAATTTACCGTAATGGAGCTGCAAATAAAAGGGTTTGTATTCAGCTAAGTTACTTGGTGAGGCGCTGCGCTATACGAGTAGGTACAGCAGGTAGTACCTACCTACATTATTTTTCTCTAAATTGTGTTCCATGTAAGAAGACGCTGTGTTTGTTTGTGCCACAGGATGGTCTAGTGAAAAGCGAATTGAAGAACATTTAAGTGATTAAATTTACAATATTGCTATTCTCTGAGAATGTATGTATGTATGTATGTTCTTGGGTCCTAATTTGATGCCTTTCTCCCCTGAAGGACACGTATTGATTGTCAAATGGATTTCTTTCTGTCGGTAGTAGCCATGTTTTGATCTTGACATTATTTTCATGTTGTGCAGGAAGTTTATTTAAAAAAATAACTGCTATTGCAGAATTTCATGACTGTCTGCCTCAAGTAAAAATATCAAGAAGTAAAAATGACTTTATTTTCTTAAAATTAAGTTTGTTTGGGGTTTTTACTTATGTAGAACATCTTGATGCTTCGTTGTGAAAGTTGTTTTACCACGGAAACCACAATATACTATTTAACCATATTTTTAGTTAGTAAACCCCACAAACATCCCTGAAAATCCTAAACATTACCTTTAATTGCTGTCTTCTTAAACTAAACGTCGAAATATTACAACAAAAATCTGATGAGGACTGAAATCCAAGTATTGGTCTGTATACCTACCCATGAAGCCCACTAAATTTAAATTAAAGAGAACGTCAAGGGCTATTCATATTACCTAAGCAATTTTTTTCGATTTCTAGTAAAAAGTTTGAAAAAAGTTAAATTTTTAACTTATGGGCGTGGCAGTTCCAAAACTTGGTATGCCATTGCTTTGGAATTATCGTATAAGCCTCAGATGTTGATGTCAAGACCAATCGCTGAAGAAATAAGCGACAAATGCCCAAAGGTAACGTTTTACGTATTTTTTTAGTGAAAACGTCTTATGCCATCTACTAGCATAATCCAAACTAACCCACATACTAAATTTTATCAAAATCTTCAGAGCTATTTTCGAGAAAACCCATTTTTACTGAAACCGGTCTCAAGTTAAGTAAGAACCCTTAAATTTGGAGTTTGTATAAAAATTTCGATTCCGTCTCTGGATATCACCCCACAGACCCTCGGTATGAGGTCCGTCCACCAGTTTAGGCTGCAGTATCAGTCACAGACATACAGACTTCTTTTTGAACTTCTCAATCATAGTGAGTCAAGTTTGACTTGTAATTTTGTAATCGGTTGATCACCGGTCAGTCTAACACTATACGTCCATATGTCTTTCGGGTCCTTAATGTTTCATCTGCCTTTTCCAAATAGAATTGGGTGTGTTGTAACAAACCAGAGTCCTTTCACCATTAGCCCCTTGAGCAGCATGTTTCATTAGCAAATCGTCATACATATTCCTTCCATTTGTACACGGCTTCATTGACTGTCAGTATTAAATAGCAATGACATTTCTTGACCTACTTTGAATCTTCCTCGAAGGCTTTTTTTGTTCCTTTCATGTACAAGGAATTTGTGCAAGAAAGCCAATCCAAGCGTTCGGCATTTCTGACAGACCTACACTATTTCGAAGTCAACACCAGTACCAGATTCGAAATTAAAGTCAGCAGTTCGAAATGTGATTTTACAATAAATTGTCAGTTTTCCCTATTGAGTCGAATACCCTACGTAGACTCTGTAGGTTCGTTTTGAAATATGTAATGGTTTCGGTAGGTTTTCCTATATCTGTACTTCCACATGTCAACTATTTCTATTGTGTGGATTCTCTTAACTTGCGCCTCATTTTACGTACACCTTTTGATGGATGCACCTTAGGGAAGACACATGGAATACCTCCAAATGTGGTGCTAACATTTACAAACATATACTTCCCGAATAACACTTTACTATAATAGCAAGGACCATAGTTTTAAGGCCCTTTCATACCTTTGTATCATTGTACTATATTCTGCATATTTTATCGAAAACCCTTTTAGAAGAGTCACCTTCAAGAAACCTTGGAGTCCAAAAACGTGTACACAGTGTTTGACTTCATTTTAAATTGTTTCCTTTGGAAGTACCCGAGTCAGGTCAGGTTAGATTCGGGTTATGAGGCTACCATCGAGTTTATTAAAAAAATTCTAGTTTTGTTGAACAGTCTACTAGGGGCCCACTCTTGACACACATCGCACTACTGAGCAGAAGATTCAAGACTCAATTTCCATACAACATCATGTTTTGTTCTCATGGCTCCAGCTCTCGTAACGTTTGACAAACATCCGAGAGTATGACTGTCATGAAAATTTCTTTAAAAAAAACTGCGCTTTTAACACTTCCCCCACAGCACCAGGAAGGCTAGATCTTGCCTCTGTAAGAAGCTGTCCCCTCAGATATTTGTACTTATTTTGCTTCTGTGAGATGTTGGAGAATTCTGTGAATTTAGTCATAATAAGGGCAAAACCGCTATACTTTCACTGCGGTTAAACGATCTCAAATACCCACTTGCTTTTGTTAGTTAACGATTCACTTGTCAAACATTTTACTGAGGGGCTTTTCTACTTCCAAGTCTTCCAAGGGTCTTTCAGTTTTCTTTAAACTCTTGTGAATGTTTTATCACATGCTGTTCACACAATTTCTTGCAGATTGATCATTTCCCTGATTGATCATCTCGTTTTCTGAGTAAAGATTTTGAAAAAAGTAAATTTTTTCTAAAGCGTGGATTGCCAAGTCCAAAATTTGGTGCATTATTACCTTGCATTTGTCTTATAATTGTCAACCCAATCGTTGGAGAAAAACCCAAGAACTAGTCGAATACAGATTTCTTCAAAATCTTCAGCTTGAGGTCCTCTTCATATTCCTCCTCCAAGTTGCGCATGTAATGGACAACGTGGTGACTGAAAATGTGGGCGCGATAGGCATCGCCATTGAAGCTCTTAGTTTAGACAGAGTTCCAGTTGCTGTGCGACTAAGATCAACGTCCAAGTAACAATGGCTGGCACCTGGACCAACATCGACTATAGCCAAACAAAACATTGATAATTTTTTCGGGCTGTGGTCCTACGTTCGATATGAACCGCTCTGATCCGTAACTTATCTTCTATGCAGCCTGATCTGTCAGTCTTATTGGCATTGGTCGTCGGACCATATTCATATGAACTTGATGATAGAATCTTTACTTAGTGCAGGGTTTTGGGTCTGATTTGCACAAACCAGAAGTTCAATGATAGTCTTTGGCCAAAGGAATGTCCTCGTACTTTGTCAGTACTTTTTACCAGAGCTGCCCTTCCACATTTTTAGAGTACAGCCTTGCCTAGAGTGAACCTAAAAATGCAAAAAACATATTCAACTGAACAAGCCGCATGTATCTAACGCAAGAGCTAATGGTATGCCAAAGCTCTGCTAATCCTAAACTCCGGCTTAAAGCCCATAAAGGGATAATGCCGCTGTCAGTTGAAAATTCTTTTTTATTTTGAACGGCGGCGGTGGCAAATCATATGGAATATGGAATGAATATGTCCGAGTATGCACATAGTTCTAATAAAATTAATGAACTATCACCTGTCGGAGCGTTTCATTGGCAGGCGAAATCCACATAATATCATTAATTATTATTCCTCGAATCTCGTCATATGCATAATAGGTGGAAAGCCATGCCTTAATAGTTTCGTTTCATTGAAACGTTGAGCACACCGTCCCTGTTCGTCGGAGGAGTACCTACTTGGTTCTTTCTTTTGCCTTTATTTTCGGATTTAAGTTTACGCCTTTTCACGTTCGTCGTAACAAAGTGTAGCTGAGATGAATTTTAGCTGTCCTCCGCATCTCGTTCGTCATTAATTTACATTAAAACGTAATTAAGTTGTATTTAACGAATATTATGAATCACTAAGTGTTATGTTGCCGGCTTTTCTACCATTTTCCATGACACAGATGATGTTTGATTGCTGAGGTATATGGTCGTCATCTCTGTAGTTTCCGTAGTCCCTCCTGTGTGCTCCTTATCTCGCAGCGACCATACGATTTTTAATGTCACAGATAATGTCGGGCGTCATTGCATAAAAAAGGGAAAAACTTGCAACGTTTTTTGTATAAAGTATAATCTTGACAGCAAAAATGTTTTCACAGCGAAGGTCCGCGCAAAACTTGAGAAAAATTTGCAGTTCAGTTAAAAAAAAAAAGAAGGAAAACCAAAAAACCGTTCCCTATATATCCTTTTTAAACGAACGAACCAAGGAAAAACAAAGTTCGTAAGAAACCAAAAGGACGACAAAAACCACTACGCCAAATGCAAAAAGCAAAAAGTAAGAAAAAAAAGGGGGAAATATCGAAAGTTTTAGAACGAGAGCATAAAGGCGAAACTTATAACGAGAAAACTTTCCCACTCGGTGTGCACGCGATAAAGGAAACATAGAAAAGCAAAAGAATCCGAAAGAGCTAAAAATTATTCACGCACGAATGGTGTCATCTAATTATGAATACCTACGTTTTAAATACAAAATGACGGGGAGAAAACGGACGCCATTAGCTGGCACTGCTGCTGCATCTTACTTACACCATCGGTTCTTAAAAAAAAAAAAAAAAAACAAAGAACGAGCGGAGAACGAACAAAAAATGGGAAACCAAAAATGCACCAATTTAAACTTACTTAACGGGCTCCCGACCCATGTGAAGAGTCCCTGCCTGAGGCACGGTAGCCTTCCATTCCCTTCGATCCCGGGCACGCTGCTTCCAGTGCTTTGGCATCCGCGATAGCTTGGTCTTTAAAACGGAGGTTCGGTCTTCCTTGTCGTCTCGAACCTGGGGGCTGTGAGTCGAAGATCCTCTTTGCTGAAGCATTATTGTCCATTCGCTCGATTTTGGCTTTTTGGACTACATCCACATCTTGGTACAGCTCATAGAGTTCGCGGTTATATCTTCTCCTTCATTCGCCCTCCTCCTCCAAGTGCCCAGAATGTGCTCTGCTATCGTGCTTATCGTCCAGCACTTGGCTCCATACAGCAGAACTTTCAGTATCAAAGTTTTGTAGAGCATACATTTCGTCTTCCGAGATAGGAGTTTTGAACCCATTTGTTTTGCCAAACCGAAGTAGCAGTGGTTTGCTAGGGTAAGTCTTCGTCGAATCTCCACTAGGGTGTCGTTCGTGGAGTTGATATTTACTCCGAGGTAGGTAAACTCCAAAGTTACTGTTGCCAATAGTGACGTTTTGTAGTAGACGGTGGACCGATGCTTCTTTGTTTGTTGACAACAGGTACTTGGTTTTGTCCTCATTTACTTCAAGGCCAACTCGTTTCGCCTCTTCTTCAATTGCCGTCAAAGCTTCAAGAATGGCGCGCTGGGAGCGACCAATGATGTCAGCGTATCCCAGCAGCTGGACAGATTTATTGAAGATAGTGCCTTCCGTGTTGATGACACCTGCCCTGCGCACTATCTGTTCCAGCACTAGATTGAAGCTGTCACACGACAGCACATCTCCTAAATCCGGTACAAGTTTGGAATAGTTCAGAGGAGCTGTTCCCAAATTGCACATTGCACCGCGTGTTTTCCAGCGTCACGCGGCACAACTGGATCAGTTTTGCCCGGATCTCGAATTCGGCCATCGCCTTGTAGATGAATCGCTCAAGACGATGAATGCTGTCGTATGCGGCTTTAAAGTCGATGAAGAGGTGGTGAGTCTCGACTTGGAGTTCGTCGGTCTTTTCCAGGATTTAAGGACTTGGTCGATCGCCGATCTGCCGGGCCGGAAGCCACACTGGTACTTGCCGATTAGTGTGTTGCAGAAAGGTTTCAGACGTTCACCCAGTACATTGGATAGGACCTTATACGCGACTTTTAGCAGGGGTATGTATATGATGGGGAATATAGAGCTGATAATCCAGTCATCGGGCATGGCTTCATCCACCCGTTTGGTGCATGTACTCAACCAATTTAAAAAAAGTATCTTAACTTTTCATCGCTGGAACAATAGTGTGCGTACATTTTTAATGTATCGGTACAGTAGTTGAACGTATCACCTTTAGGGATACGAGTATGTGAATTTTTTATAAGGTTTTGTTTAAAATTGTGTGCACACTAGTACTTTAGTTTAAAACTATTATTTTCAACATACCATACATAATTACGGAGCAAAACTTGACAAATCACCACCATCATCAACATCAGCATCATCAGCATCGGCAGGTAAAACGTTTTACAAAATGAATACTGCGATGCTGTGCGGTTCTGCGGTTCTTTTTTAATTAAAAAAAAAAAAAACAAAAACCAAGTAACATATAGGTATTCACATTTAAAACGAACGTGTCTCTATGTCAGGTGATTTATAAATGGTGTGTTCTTTTTAGACTTCTTTTGGCGCATCAATTCATCCACAAGGTGAGATATTTTTGTCGCTGGGTTTTCTTTACGAATATATGTACATATGTATGTAGGTATGATGCATCGAGATATACTGTCATAAATTAATGTCAATCACGTCGGTCGTCTTCGTTAAACGCGTTGTTCGTGCATGCCTTTCAGCCACAAGAATTTGTGTCAGCCGTCAACAGTAATTGTTATCATATTCCTTTTATATACTCACATATATGTATCTGTTATACTGTAGATTGGTAGACGATTTCACCCGTTTTATGAATGTCTAATCAAGCACGAAAAAGCGTCATTAAAGCACCGATTTTCACCCCTGAATTATAATCATTGCCATTAAGAGCAGCCACTGCTGCATTTAAACTCATATCGCAGTCAATGAAGCTCGTAATAATTTCCTTATAAATAATTTTCCAATAAAATAAATCATTTCGATTTGCAATATTTTTACTTTGTTTGCTGTTCTGCTGTGCGGGAAGGGGGCAAAACATTCACATCGCAGCTCGCAACTGGCAAATTACGAGGTCTTCCCAATTCGGAAGAGAGCTTCCGGAAAGGAACTGACTCATTAAAGAAAGTCATTGAGTTCAACCCTCGATATTCGATAGATACAAGTATTTATTTTTGATTTTACTGCAAATTTATTGCTGTAGCTGCAGATACAATGATTGGGGAAGAAATGTTGGTAGTTACTTGTTGATGTTGTGTCAAACTTGCCGACTGGAAGGGCACCACGCTTTCATGTTTGATTTTATTTGCTGTCTCAAGGTCTAGGACATATGATTTCTGTTTTTGGTTCTCTTCATAAGTTCAGCGATCTTGACATATCCTCTGCTTTCTTGCGGGTCACTTCTTGGCAGAGGGAACTTCTTCCTTCGCTCAGCAAGATGACCAGTATAAGAGCCTTTTCTCCATCCTTATGAAGTGAGCTAATATCTTAAAAAAAAGCTTTTCAGTTCGTGACTAACAGTGGTATCAAGCCAAATTATGGTTCAGTACTTCTGCTGAGGCATAGTCTATTTGTAGTTCCACACTTCTCTCCTCGATTTTCAAACCTACATTGGTTTGTTAAGCACTCGATTCTGAAAGGCTTTTAACTCGAAGGTTAGGTTAGGTTAGTGGGTAGGTGAGTGGAAAAATTTCACATCGCCACACTCAGGTCGGTACAGACCCATTGTGATACCCATAGGGAAGAGATGTCCCTTGCCCATTGGTTAACCCTAGTCTTACACATTTGTTTCATATGAACCACCAATCCATCCAGTAGGTTTGTTGAAGTTCAGGATGTCATTAATTGGTCTGTTTGATAATTCTTCAAGATCACAGAAGATGTGTCGCCCGAGAAGCTTAAATCCAGGTCAGTGCTAGAAAAAGTGGGTTATATTCTTATTGACTTGCTCATCCCCGACATATATGTCTTCTTCCGTGAGTCTGAGTCTTTTTATGTGGTACCGAAGAGATTAATGCCCCGTGATTACTCCTATCAGGGTAGAAAGGGATTTCCTATCACTTTGCATAATTCTGTCGGTCCTACTCTTGTCCAAACAAGGCCATAAACTTCTTGTAATCACACAGGTGTCTAGAGAGGACCATCAACTGTTGGGGTCTCTACTGGCCTTGATTCCGGTTTCTTGCTTCAGTGCACGTGATACCTTCCTGTGGTACTGTCTTCTCGAAAGTAGGCCTAAATCGTCAGATTTCATTTTCGGTTTCTTCTTCCTTTATGGCGAGGTTATGATTAGTGTTGCCTTCTTGACGGGCTTCAAAGCTTCGAACTGAGCTGGTCGTGCTCTATCTTGCTTTTGATTGATACTTTTACATGAAGGCTTCCTCTCGAATCATCGAACTTCTTATTCTATCAAGCTTTGTCATTCCTGCTGTGGTGCGCAGCATCTTCACCTTAGCTGGTGGTCTTTTGCTTTCATTATTTTTGTGTAATTTGTCCAGCATTGTGAACCGTATGTGAGTCCCGGAAGTACAATTGCGGTGTAGAGTCTTCATTTGAGCTTATGGGGCATTTATCGATTACAGAAAATAGGGGAGCTTTCAAGCCACTCTATCCACTTTTCTACACTTAGAAGCACTTTTCCATTGAAATAAATCTCTGGAACGGGCCGGTGTGGATCAGAAAGCGTTCAGTTTAGGTACTCTTTTGCAGTAATACTCTACCCATGTCCCTCCTGTACATCCTCACTCATAATAGCTTCATCATCAGCAAGAAATAACTGATGTCCGTCACTTTTTCCTCGAGCAGATCATTTAGGACTACAACTGCTCAGTGACTCCGACTCTTGTCATTGCTCCGTCATACACGTCTATGCTCATCTGTTCGTAGGGTTCAGGAACTCTTCGATGTCTTAGCGCAACCCGTAAACCCGGACTATCAGATATTCGTGGTAAATCCAAAGTGCAGGCAAATATCGTTAGTTGTATCCAAATAGTTTAAATATGATGTCTCAATCCTTGTATCCTTTGTATTCCGTTTTTAGGTGTTAAAGGATAGCAGATGTACCGCAGACGTGTTCTTTATGTAGTGCTCCTCAACGATCTGCCAAGTTTAAGCCAAAACTTATTTTTACTATTGATTTGCCCACTGCCACTACTTAGGCCAAAAATATGTCTCCAATTCCAGCCCTAACCCGGTCTTACTGTGCTAAAAATATTTTTCTAATCATTGCTGGACAGAGTCGATATGTTAGGAATTTTAAGGGAATCCACTTTATTGCTCTATATGGCTCTGAAAAAGGTTGAGATTTCTCTGTAGAATTCGAATATTTATTTTGTTATTTCGAAGGAAAGACCATAAAGGTGTTGTTTAAATTGTTCAGAAGTAATCCGCAATGCGATTAAGCTCAGTACCTCTTGAGCTGTGATCCTTATTTAAAGTAATGAGGGCCGCCCATAGTATATGCTTCATCAGAACATAAGTCTCGATGTTCAGATGAGACTTTCTTTGTTTTTTGTTGATTTTGTATAACTTTTATTGAATGTTGAAGGCATATGAGGACTTGTAGGTTTTGGGTCTTAAAAACGAAGCGCACAATCACGCACAATCGCTCAAAGAACTATTTTCTTTTAAGTATGACTGAGAGCCAGGAAACCGCGAACTCACGTGCAGCAATCGATTCTCTGGACCCAATTTCCCACCACTCTTCCACAAATGTCGGCCAGAACGCTGGCAACTTCGCGTTCAATATTGTTCCTGAGCTCTTTTAGTCGAGGTATTCCATCTCGAAGTTGTGAACTCGGTTATTGGACACCGGGGCTTCTCCGATTGAGTCTAGAATTGTGCTAGCAATCTGACAAATATTTTTGACAGAATGTTCAAACGATGGTGGTATGACTGTTGAAGGTCTACGAGGACTTGTAGGCTACGGAAGCTTTTCGAAGCCTGCCTTAACAAATTATTTTCTTTCAAGTATGACTTAGGGTCATAAACAGTGATTCAAGGCTCAAAAAACAATCTCAAGTAAATAGTCAGTGCTTTCTGGTAAAAAAAACTTATTGCTTAGCATCGGGCCTATAGCAATGAAGGCATAACAGCAGAGATATAGAGCATACTTCCGAAACAAAGGCTATCCCACACCCAATGCCATTGTGGGCGTGGCTGTGGTTAGTTTAAAAAAAAGTTTGATCTGCAGGACCTTTAACTTGTTTGCTGGCACTGTGTACCTGCCACCTTAAGGGAACTTTAGTTCTCTAACAAAACGCCAGTAGAACGGGCTATAAAAAATCCACACATGTGGGCAGATATCAGGATATTTAAGGATAATTTCAATATGAACATTCACAAATCCGCACAATTTTTCTCGAGAAGTATTTAACACGAAATGTAATCCTAATTATGCCTCCGATAATAATAACTCGAAGTCTTAATACCTCAATTCCCCATAGCGGGCAAAAAAGCTGTCATGAGACACATTTCCAATTTATTTTCCAATGTGGCGTAAGAGGATTACATCTAAATTAAAAAAAGCAAAAAGAAAAAAAAATGAAGCAGAGAAGGATCCCCCTTATATACCATATCCATGTTAAATGTGACATTTATTCACTCACTCTGGTAAAATATAATTGCATGTACATATGTATTATATATAAGGCGACCTGTGCAGGGATAGGCTTTGGGCTGTTAACTTGCCTGCAAGTTTAGGCCTTAGATTTTCTTTTGCTCTCTCATAAATCTATGTAAGAAGCCATATGCATGTCCCTACTAAAAATTTGCCTTATGTGTGAGATGTCCTTTGAAGTTGTTCAATCTCCAAGGATATAAAATAATGGCAATTTTTGGAGAATGGCGATGGCGATGGCAATGGCGATGGCGAAATGCAATAGGCAAAATTGTGAACTGGGATGGGAGTGAGAATCAACAGGAGAATGAACGTCTCCGCACAAAGAAAACCAATCAGAATTAATAAGGCTTCCTAGTTAAGACCTTTTCAGTTTTTTGAACTCTGTGCCGGCAACAGAGAAAAAGAATAAGAGTTTGTTGTTGAAAACCTAAATAGATTATTATTTATTATTATACTGCTCATTATATAAATGATTATTTATTATGTCGCTAAAAAAAAAAAACGGCGCTAAGCGACGAACATAAGGAAGTGAGTTCGTACAGGACAGAGCTAAGGGATGATGTTTTGTGGCTCGAAATAATGTGCAACCACCATAGTCTGTAATTTACTGATTGGTTTAGATTAAAACTTTGTAGATCTGATAAGAAATTTCAAAACGATGGCACTCACACAGCACAGCAAACAGTGTATCTGTGGACTGAAATCTGGAAAACAGTTGTCAAGTGTTGTAGCCGAAGTTTGTTGTCATGTTGTGTAGCCTGCCACTACTGCCCAATTCATTTCACTCTTCACTTTCATCAGACAAATCTGCTTCTGTAAACAATGGTAGTTCTCGAATCCACACATACATACAAGCACTCGTTACGAGTAAGTCCTCATTAATACTACTTATTAGCACGTATATGGCATGCACACTATGTAGTCCTTTTGAAGGGCACTTGATCACCGTTGCACTGGATATACATTTGCTTGTGACTGTCAGCTGAGAGCAGGAATAACTATGATATTATTGTAGCAATAGAGGGTTTACCTACATACATACACTGAAACAACACCGTTGTCGGTGACTAAATCGACACTGTTTCAGTGTTGTCAATAAATTGTGCAGAAGTGCTCTTCGAGTAGTAAATGCCTTAGTCCTACAGACAGTTGGTGAAGATGTTATTGTTGAATATCTATCAACAAAAAGGAAAAAAAAAAAACTTCACTTGTAATTGTGGAGAGCTGTTGAGCCATCAGTCGAAGTGATTCGATAAATGATAGGAGTGCTTCCTGCAAGACTTGTGTGTGCCACCTACGGATGCACAGATAATTTAATATTTGGATGAGTGGCCTGTGCGTAATGCATTGTGTTGGAGAGTTTAAATCAAGCAAGACTATGGTGTTGTTAGCGAACAGACCTGTATTCGTACTCTGAAGTGGTGACTCCATATAAAATGTACCGACTTTCCAAAACGACCATAAAATGTGTACATTTGTAGAAAACAATCCGTCTATTGCCTCCGTCTTGTAAGTCTGTTTGAACCACTAGTAGTAGCCCACTAGAAACCATCTGAAACCTAATCGTCTTTGCAAGCCTTAACTGACATCAGGCTCTCAGAAGTTATCCAAGAAAGCCTGGTTTAGTAATCTCATTGTATCTCTGAACGACCATCATCTCTGTGAGACCGGATAGGTTTCTGACAAGAGTCAGTCTGACCAACTCCGAAGTACGTATTTCTGTACTCACCATGCTCTTAAATGTGCGCACCTATTTCTTAAAATATAACTCACGACCATCCTTGGAAGAGACATGCTGTGTATAATTGCCTAACGAAGACTTAATTCGTTTGTTGTCATCTTTACCGACAGAAGAACTAGGTTTTTGATTGCTTTTGGTGTGAGCTATCCGGTAAAATTCGACTACAAACTATTGCAAACTCATACTCTTGTCTAGAATAGATGGAAAGTAGTTTCTAGTGTAGATAACATTAAATGCTATACTGTGTAGATCCAAAGGACATTTTTCCGTAATGTTGTGCCAATGGTACCAGATTTGACCACAATCTTTGATTTTAAAAAAAGGTCTCTTCTCGCAGCACTACATTTGTTTTTGAGTTTTAAATTCTGAAATAAAAAATAATCACTGGGCTCCAGAGAGTACGGTGGGTGGGTAAGTAAGTGGGTAGTATGTGCAATTTGTGATTTATGCTGGATGAGTCCACGCCTATTCTGAAGGATGTTGCCCAACAACAGTTCCAATAATCAATCACTAGTATTCCCTTCTTACTTACTTATTCAACAGGCACACGGCCCATGAAAAGTCTGCATTTGAGCCACGCCCGTCTTCCACTATCTTCGATTCCGGACACTCTGTTGCCAGTGTTTAGACCAAGAGCTTTGGCATCAGCGATCTTGCCTTGATCTTCAGATTCGATCTTCCTTATCGTCGGTCGCTAGCCTGTGTATAGTCGACTGCTACTTCCACTAAGAATTTCTCTCCCGAAAGAGTTCAACATCGCCGCTTTCCAGCACTGGCAGGATTAATGTTTTGTAGAACAGGCTTTTCGTCTTCTAAGTCAAGAGTTTTAAGCCCATCTGTTTCGCCAAATCGAATTCCTTAACCACTTTGAAGTTATTGCTTTCAAAAGTGACATTTTATCCCAAGAAATGAGCTAACGCTTTTTATACTTGGTTTTGCCCTCCTTTACTTCAAAGCCAACTCGTTTCGTCTTCTGTTCGATGGGCGTAAAAGCCTGTATGACGGCGCCCTGGCATCGACTAATGATGTCGTCTATGTCAGCGTCAGCGTTTTCCTAGCATCTGGAAATATTTATTGAAGACAGTGCCTTCCATGATAGCTCGTAAATAATCAGAACCTTGTTGTTGATGGGATGGTTCCTTCAATCAGTTTTCTTCTGCCACATAGCTCTCTCTACCCAATGGCCAAGAAATAAATGCCACAAATACTGGTTGAACACATCTACTATTGTCTGTCCATCGGTGAGTAATTTTCTTTCACTGTTTCGAAGAGAGCCCCGGACTTGAAGTCACCTGCCAGTTGCTGGACTTTTATGAACAAAAAACAACATTCTTGAGCTGGAAGACTGCTAAGTCCCTTTTCTTTTACACTGGACATTCTTCTTCTCCCTTCTTTTGAGTCGATAGCTTCTTCTGCTTGGAAAGACGAGTTCTAAATTTAGCTTCAACAAGAAAGTGAACAGAGTCGACGTTTGTTAAAAAGTTTGCAAATTCAAAATGTTGCATACGTGCTTCACATCTGTTGCCAAGTGGTTGAATTTGGTTGGTGGTTCGTACCTCTGGAGAGCCCCTGATTACTGTGTAGATTCGCAATGTTTAAAAACTAGTCTTACCGTATGAAGAGCTTCGGGAAAATCGTTATACATACAAAATGTTGTCTTTTTACGAATCACAGTCAGGCGATCACCGATCACTTTAAAGTTATTTTACATTGAACCCATTGATCCTAACAGACGCAGTCTTGCGCCTATTTCCCCATTTTTACAATCTGATCCTATCGATCACATCTTCTGGACCCTTGTTCCGCATGACGATAGATTCAAGATATTTGACAGCACCAGTTGTGAATACTTTAAGTAAGTTGCAGTACATGCTCTCCATTCATAGTCCCTGAACGTATCGAGTTCGTTCCGTATCCTTAGAAACCCAGAAGCCATGATCTTGTCGGCCATAGGTTGAACGTGAATCTATTTGTGGGGGCTAAGATCAGAAATATGTCACTTATTTCGGACGAAAAACGAGACTTGAATTCCGATTAGTGTCCGGTAAAAGACAAAACATGCCTAAATTTCTGGTAAGCATACTGCACACAAAATCAGAAAGAAAATAGATATATCTGCACCGCTTTGCTCCGCTAAACTCCGCTTTACTAGGTTTAAGGTTGCAGTGACATAGAGCCTTTGGATTTGAAAAAATCTAGAAACCTTTCTACTCTGTCAAGCATTGCTTTCACTAAGATCACAAATTTCCTTCTGTTAATGACATACATATGTCATTGTACTTAAACTGACAGCTCAAATGACAAACTACAAGACTAACTGAACATCCGTGTAAACAAAATGGTTTAGGAACGAAGCAATTAGTCTATCTTCAAAAAAAAAAAAAAAAAAAAACACCCTCTCTGCGTAAATGTGTATTTTTGTTTCCCTTAATACAGCAATCTAGCCAAACAAGTACGAACCTGACAACAATGAAATTAGATTTGTGCTTATCTACCCCACTTTGGCCAAAAGCAGCGTCCCGGACTTCACAAATTTACATCTTTCAAATTCCCTTTTTATTTGTTTTCTTTTTTTTCCCCAAAAAATAAAGCAACAACAACCAAAAAAAAAAAGTGTGTACATCTACCTTTTTCATCATAAAGCCATTTTCCCCAACGACCCACGTGATTAAGGAAGGAAATTGTTTTCGGTGTGACAACACAAACTGTTGGAACCACTCCAATTCGTTGGGATTACTTGGTCCCCAAGACCAAGATAAGATTTTAACAGATTACCTGAGGATGACACTGATTTGCTCCTTCCAATTGGACTGCACGTGGACTGACTGTTGTTTTCGTCATTAGATAACTTTCGAAACAACAATATCAAGACTTCCGTTTGCAGTTAAATATTATATGTAGTTGGCTATATTTGATTAAATACACCCTCGTCGTCGAGGGGGCTACTGCTATAACTTTGGTCGGTTCTATTGGATTGGCTCTCTTTAAGTGGCTTGGTTGGAAGCACATGGGAAAAAAATTAAAAGAACCATTTTTTTGGTATCTATGGACAGGACTCCAAAAAAAGACCAGAAAATAAGAAGAGAATACAAAAAATGAAGAAAAAAGAAGAATCACGAATCAAAGCTTTATGTGCTTCTCTTCTAAAGATCTGCATGTACTCCGCATACATATATTTATTTATTTATTTATATTTTACCAAAACACGGAGGTAAATAAGGACAAACATTAGCAAAGAAAAAAAAAAGTGGAATATTTTTTTTTTATTTATTTTTTGTTGCTTTACCTTGTTCTGGTTATTCTGACGTGGAATGCACGAGTATTTCCCGCATGGCCCATTAGCAGATGAACCTCTCGCCGAATGGAATTCTTACTGGGTTTGCTGGGTTGCTGGGTTGCTTTGGTGTATTTCTTCGTAGAGCCGTGGTAGAATGCCAGTGCTATCCTTATTCGCGGACAGATTTTGAAAGGGATTTTCAACAGGATGGGTAGAGGCACTCGTCCTCGGGTAGTCTATGGATAGAACGTACTACCTGTGCATAGTTTGCGTGATCTTTCTTCTCCAGCGTCAGTTGGTTGATGTAGCCATGGCTTTTCGTATTATTTTATTAAGTTCAATATGCATTAATTGACTTGAGGCTTACAGTGTTTTATACATGCTTTTATGTACATTTATGTGCAGCGGGGAAGGCACATAGTGCTGCCTTGAAAAGCAGCTTTGGTGTATGTAGATGAAGAGACCTTCGATGTTGGAACTTCCGGTTGACAATATGCACCAAATCACACAAAATTTTGAGAAACTAGGTTGGTTACGGGCCATCGAACTGATATGCGTTCATGGAACTTATATGCATTTCTAATCTCATAAAAGACGTTTCAACCTGGTTTACAAAACTTTGTTGACTCATAAACTTATACTATCTGGCCTTAAACCCTGAGGACTATATAGTTCTCGAGAACTTGAGAAAATCCTAAAAAAAAAGACCCTCTTTTAGGAGCTCGTCTGGCAGGGTAATTGGATCGCTTGTACCCTATATCTGTTTATGCAAGAAGCAAATGGAGACAGGAATCTGCGCCTGAATTTGGTCCATTAAGGCACAATTTCATCGCCTATTTTGAACGGTTTTCGAAAATTGTAATATTGAACTATTTTTTAAGAATTACAGTGGTTTGTGCATATATCTGGACTTTCGAATGCGTGCAAGTGGGACCAAAAAACACTCGAAATACGCGGCGTAAAGCAGAGCTATAATCAGAGTATTGTACTTCGAGAGAAGACGTTGCCAATTAATTGCCGTTCTTTACTTCAAAGAAACAGTGATTGACTAAAGTTATTCCTCATCAAATATCAGGCCTGGGATCGTTGTCTAAATTGACAGTGAGCCCTAGGCTGACAAAGCCCTTAACTAGCTCTAAGTTGGAAGTTGAGAGGTTGGTTGGTTGTATATGCTTTTTGTCGAATTCTACTTCAACACTCTCATCTCGCTGTGTTCTTCATTAAAATGTCAATTTCATCGAGCATTGATGTTCGAGTCTGAGTTCGGCACAAAAAAGATGATGATGGCATGATAGGGTGCCGCAATCTCTAAATCCTTTCAAAAAACGTAAGTCTCTACCGATCTTGGTGGAACAAAGCCCTGTTTTGTTAGTCTCTATGAATGCTGTCATAAGCAGCCTTAAAAGAGATAAAATGGTGATGAGCATCGATCTAAAGTTTGGCCTTCTGAGGATCGGGCAGAAGAGGTCAAAGAACTCCGGCGGCATTTTATTTGTTATTGGGTCGACAATTTCCGTAAAGTCCGTACTTTATTTCTCTGAGCAATACCTTCAGACTTTAGAACAGTCAAGCTGCTTAGTATATTTCCACAGAAGCAGGACGTATCATCCAGAACTTTGTTGCTGGCTAGAGTCAGTTACAGCAGACATACTCAAACCTCTACTCTCTTTGGTTTGAGGTTTTGATCCTGGATATCTGTTCAGTTCTTGAGTGTGCTATTCCGTGAAATCAATAATTATTCAATGCCACTTCTGATAGAATTGACAGCAGCAGGATGCCTCCTTAAAATACCCCTCAACAGGTCTTACAGGGAGATGCCTTTTGACTTTGTTTTTTTTTTTTATCCAAAGGACTTATAGTGTTGGTTTGAAACTTTGGTTGGGTTGTGAGCAGATTCTGAAGGCATTTTGTTCTTCAAGACCTGCACTTCTGTAAAAATTTTGTAGGGAGATAGGACATACATACATATTACCAGAAACAGATCCCTTAAGATCCACACAAAAGCAGATTTAAATGTTTAAATTTAAATAAAACGAAAGTCGAAAATGTTCTCCATTTTGAAATGGAAATTAAACCAAATTCGGTCTTATGTGTATATCAAGAGACCCTATTTCACGTCACCTATAATTTATAAGGGTTAACTAGCTCCTCAGATGAGTACGTACGTATGTATACCTAAATGCTGTGCGGCACTTGCGTTTCAAGATAGATTACATCCCATCCTAAGCCATGGGAAGAAATATGTCAGACTGATTAAATTTATGAGCCTCAATAAAATAAAAGTTTGCAATAAAACTCCTACGTCCTATAAGGCAATATAAAATGGCCTTTTTATATTGTCCGGTGGCGTAATTTGAAACGTCCGCTTTCATACCAAGACAGACTGACCGTATATCCTTTGGGCATCTCTCCCTTTTTTTTTCCCGAATTGAAATGATAAAGGAGTGTGTCGCCAGTTCCGCCAACGGCACAGTCGATTTATGCTTTATCTAGTCGAATATTTGAATTCAAATAAAGAAAATAATAATTTTGGAAAGTATATCCTTAACTCGTTTCGTGTGATTAACATTTTTTTTTTTAAATCGTAGGGAATTGTGAAATTCCTAGTATCACCAGCTATGTAGGCATGTTTACCTTAAACCGATTCTAGGGCTGATCTATATTATGTTACCCTATTAAACGTTTTAATCGGCATTATTTATGACTTCCGTTCATAGCAATTTTGCAATAAATCATCGCATGTAGTGCTGGTGCAATACTCGTATAAGATTGTGGCAGGGGTCAAGTCCGTAAGGGATGTAATTTATAATTAATAGTCAGACAATCATATGTGCCACATTCATGAGCATAAATTTTCACTCAAACTACATATACGCATATGGAATTAGTATAATTTGTGGTTAGGTTCATCTCCTGTTTTGTACGTGCATATAGTACCTTGTGCACACATGCATACATGCTTTGCATGGAGCTTTATGGCTGGCTGGCTGGCGGTGGTATCGACTATTATCGGTATGTGTGGAACAAATATAAATTTGGCAATCAGTTATAATTGCGCACTTGTCTATTATTCAGGATGTTATTTCAATTAGCAATTCTGAAACTTAAAGAGTACACAAATGATTATTCAGTATTGCAACATATTGAAAAGGACATTAAATTGCGCACATTATGGTATAATTTAGCAGAGTGGTGATTTAGTATCATAACGCTTTTAAGTAAGTGTGATTTTCTACACCCGTTGAGGGATGGATTTATACAAAAAAAAAATCAGTTTATAAGGTGGTGGCCATCATACTAAAACGTCTGCATTCTTTTAGGTACAAGAGGTTAGAAGACTTCTAGATCCAATCTACATATGTTACTAATTTATTTCTGTCCAAAGATGTCGCTGTATTACAAAACCGCATTACCAGTTTTCCTTAAGTCAAGATTTGTGTAAAATCCGCCAGTTTCCATCGGTCCTTGAGTTCGTTTCCGATTGTAATTCAGCTTAAGATGCCTTCAATATTTTGTTCTTTTATTTGCTTCCAATGATAATTAGAAGCACAACATCAACATCAAGCTGTATGAAATGCCAAAAATCGGTAGTTTTACGAAAACACACAGAAAAATGGGGGGCGTGGTCTTTTACATAATTTTCTGATGAACCATATACAAATTCAATTTATTTTCGATTTTTAGTAATATTGCATTTATTTCATATATTTAGGAAAATAGTTCAGCCAAATTCCAAAATTAGTTTAAAGCCCAAGACGGTGTGTACACCATGTACCGTCATATGTACTTATTTTCTTAAAAATCTGGTTCACCATCAAACACTCATTTTCGAGAAAATACATTTGTGTTCGGAAAGTTTGTATTCGTTTTCAAAACAATTTTGAAACAATCTAGATCATCAAAACCAGAAATATTAAATCTAATAAAATGAATTTGAATAAAGGCAGTTGAACCTGAAAGCAGGCAAAACAGGCCTCAATTTGTTGCCATTTCGTTTAAAAGAATGTTGAGTGGTTATCTCATAAAAAATCCCGAATCCGATATTCTTTGTAGAACCATTCTTTGCCCTACTTATGGACGTGGATGCAAGTTAGGAATTGAAGCTTGAATTGGGATAATGTCAGGTTTGTCTTGGAGATAGTCCTTAAAATTGTGAACGGTTAATTCATGAGGAAAACTTAGCATTCTTAATAAGAACCATACGGTACCTACCCATTTCCCATCACCCACTTGCTGCATTTTAACTATATCTTCTACTTAGGCTCTACTGAGGCACAACAGCCTTTCACTCTCTTCTATCCCGAGCACGTTGCTTCCAGTTATCCAGACCAAGCGCTCTGCTTGATCCTTAAAACGGATGTTTGGTCTTCCTTGCCATCTCGAACCGAGGGCTGTGAGTCGAAGATCCTCTTTTCTGGATCCATTGTCCATTCGCTCGATGTGGCCGAGGCAGTGTACTTGACTTGTTTTGGCTTTATTAACTACATTAACAGCTTGGTACAGCTCATAGAGTTTGCGACTTCTCCTCCATTCGCCCTCCTCACATTCGGGACTGAAAATTCGACGAAAACTTTTTCTCTCGTAAGTGCTAAAAATCCGCCCTGGTTTCCTGCTTATCGTTCAGCGTTGGTTCCATATAGCAGAGCTGACAGGATCAATGAGCATTCATTTTGTCTTCCGAAGTTAGCTATATCTAGTTACTTTCTTGTGCAAGGACCCTCTAGATACTACAATTTGCTTAGTGTTTTCAAAGAATACTTCCAAGGGCTACACTCCAGTGTTCTCTGTTCTCTCATTCTACCTTATTATGCATACCGAGCTGCCTATAACTCGACTTAAGACTGACTTTTGCAAGCAATGGCTTTAGGGTCTACAATCTTTTCGACGTGTAACTTATATCTTCATATTTACCCACGTAGAACATGACTGAGCCGAGCTCATTTGTTCCCTTGTTATTCCTGGCTTTGTTGCTTAAATGTACAGAACTTGGAAAAATAAAATTCTCTAAGGTATAACAGTTTCAAACTTCCAATTTTCTTCTCTCGTCTATGATTTCGTAAATCATAGTATTGCTTTAGTCTACTATGACTGAGATGAAAATGTTAGGTACCTCCTCTCAACATAGAAACACTTTGAGTTTATGGTTCTTCAAAATAATACCTCCAAGCTGATACTCTGTGAGATCAACCAAGAAAATTGAACCAAAAGACAGACTTACCTATGATAATATTCAGTCTGTGGGATAAAGTAAATAATCTACATATGTACACTCTTGTAGAACATGCAACATTTTGAAGGAGATTCCTAAATTTTCTAGTTCATACAATGTAAGGTTTCACTGGGGTTGATTGTCTACAAGTCCTGTTGAGTATTCCGTTTCAATTACTGAGTTCCAACGCGAGTTAAACCTTAGTTCCACTATAGTTCCTTGATTTGTCATTTCCGTCAGCCTTTAAGAATAACAGAAACATTTTTCTGGAAACTATCTGGAGCGAATATATGGTTGAATCCGTCAATTATCAAGCTACCAACTGCATGGACACATTGTTAAAGAATTTGACGGAGATTATGTCAGCCGTAGGTACTTTCACAAGTCTGTAAGTTTCAGTGGACTTTATATACCAAAAAATTGAGCTACATATGCATAAATGAACAGACAATAAAAATAAGACATAGCACCAATGGATTGTGTTGAAATCGAGTAGATGCTTGTAAAAAGCTACATGCAATAGTGTTACAAAGTAGATTCTGAAGCATTACTATAGTACTTCTCTCGATGGACATATATCTGAGCTTATTTCAACAACAAATGGTCACTCCTTTGTAAAACCAGAAACTTTATGCATTTTAGTCGTCCATGCAAAACCTTTAAGTGGTTCGTTTAAAATCTAAGAAATCAGAAAAAGGTAGAAGATCTGAGATATAAAAACTTTGAAGTCTCGGTACTGCTTTGCACAAAAAATGGTATATTAGCGGCATTCGCATTCTTGAAAGCAACCATTGTAATGTCTTTAGAGATAGAAGGCACTAAGTACTTCATTTTTATTATTCCATGTATCTATCCAGTGAACACATGTATCTCTAGTTTCCTATTCCTTCAGTGAACCTCGTTATACTCAGAATACTTTTGGGATAAAGGTTACCTAGACATTATATGCGATTAGTTTATTTTTTTTAATTCATTTCCTATTCTATTCATAGCACTGACCACCATTACTTAATTATACTTTCCGGTGTTGGGAAGAGAATGATTGTCACACTGAATTTTTGCCATTATTCATCCCGCATTCCTATTGTGTGTATCTAATAGCAAATAAAACATTCAATGTAAACCAAGGACGATTACTAGTCATATTATGCAGGTTTTCGAATAGATACTCGCAACATTTACACAAAATATCGCATTTTCTTCTCATAATTTTCATTTACCCATTTGACCACATTTTTTTCACATAAAAAACAAACAATTAAGGAGGATGTGCACCATATATGCAGATACATTTATGTTAGCCTAGGATTTGTGGGTTTTCAAGCTCCATAGAGGCTGTTTTATATGCAGTCTGTGGCTGGCTTTATTTTTTTAAATCACACACCATAAAACTAATAACCAATTGATAGACGGATGAACACCCTCCATCATCTCGCTTGCAATAACAATACTTAACATACGCCAAGATAAGAGGGGTTGTGCGTACAGCGTAATAGCTATGTACCACATATTTATGATTTTACTTTGGAGAAAAAAAACACAAGTAAAAACTGATATTTGCACGCCATCATTTTTATGAAGTGGAAATAATTTCTCTTTCACTTGTCACCCTCGCATGTTTTTTCTTGAAGTTTTTTTTTTTTTTTATATTACTTTATACGAATCAGTACACTTACAATCTGGGTACCATGGGGGTCAAATAGCTATGAAAAGCTAGCACGTGTAGGCATAGAAACAGTATATGTACATGGAGTTGTGAGGTGTAGCTAGGTCCAAATTGCAAGATATTAAATCAATAAATTTTGCTGACAAGGACCGTTGACTGTAAGGGACATGAGGGATTGAGAAATATTTGGTTAAAAAAAAGTTACAATTGCAAGTAATACATTACAATTACATTACATATTTGTATATACTTAAGTGCTGAAACCCCTTGTGGGTCCTAGGGCCTCGACAATGCCTACGCGCCATCGTGTGCTGTTTCTGGAAATGTGTCTCAGTTCTCTGCAACTTTTTCCCAGTTGCCGTGCTTCCTTCTCAACTGTTCTGCGCCGCGTATGCTATAACCGCCGCATATCCTGGTTAGCTATGGACCTGTCAACCTTTCGGAGAGTATGTCCAATCGACTGCCAATTTCGTCGTCGTATTGTTGTGCCTATATGTAGGTTCTCTGATAGAGTTGTTCGTTAGAGATACGGTTCGGCCAGAAAATTTTAAAGATATAACGTTAGCACCTATTGACGAACGTTTGCAGCTTCCTCGTGATAGTCGCGGTCACCCTCCAGGTACCACATCCATATAGCAGCACGGATTCAACATTGGAACGCCAAACTGTGGATAGCATCCCAAACGCAGATTTTGCTTTGCTTATTCGACTGGCTACAACCAGTTCGGTTCCGCCATCGGTTGAGGCAATACTTCCAAGATATTGAAAACTCTCAACTCTCTCAACGGTTTGTCCAGAAATACATATATGATCTGATGAGCTCGGTCCTAGTTGATTTTCAGCCCAACGACGTCTGCCTCTCTCTCCAAGTTTGTTGTCATTTGGTGAAGGTCCATAATTCTGTGTGACAACAGGCATACGTCGTCGGCGTAGTCGAGGCGTTTGAGTTCAGATGTAAGAGTCCATCGAATTCCTCCATTTCCTGTTGATAAGGCCGCATTTACCACGTCGCTAATCACCAATAAAAATAGTATTGGTGAAAGTACGCAGCCTTGCCGAACCCCACTTTGGACTTCGAATTCCTCTGACAGCCTTCCTCTGTTCAAAACTGTTCAAAACGTGACATGCGGACCCATCATATGTAAGTCGATTTCCGAAATGGCCATCAAAGCGCGCCACAATTCAGTCTTTAACTCTTCAATCGTGTCGAAGTAGTGTCCCCTAAGCAGTCTCTTGAGCAGCAAGCCAGAAGTCATAAGGTTCTAAATCAAGCGAATACCCTGATTGTGGAAGGATATGAGTTGAATTTTTGGCTACATAGTCGCGAAAAACCAATGCATTATGGTAGTGCTGGAATCAAACGAGATTTGCACCACAAACCTTCTTTCCAAATGGTCTGGACTGATCCAAATGTGAGGACTCTGATTGTCAATCTTTGATTTCCTTGACATGTTGTTCAACGCTCTCTCTGTCTTCTTTGAATTGTTGGTACCACTTGTAAACACTTTTTTCTGTCATAGCCTGCTCACGGAAGGCAACATTCCCGACGCTTTTTCAGCAGAAATTTCATTTCGCAAATAACTTTCAATGCTCAATTAAACCCGTCATGGTAAAAACCGCTAAATACACTTTGTGTTGCTCACAAAACACGTACGTAACTGTTGTACAAAGTCAGATTTTGACATGAAATTTTACACAGACGTCAATGGCAGTAGTACCAACCTAAAAAATAAATTGTGCACATCTGTCAGAATCGAAAAGAGGGTTTATTTTGAAAATAAAATTTCACCTTACTCTTTGATGACAGTACCATTGCCATTATATGTATTTAGTATTTGATTGGACCAAACCTTCGCAGGTTTTAACTGTCAAAATATATTTTGTATGTCAAGTCTTGTCAAAGTTCTTTCACTTCAACTTCGAAGAAAAGTATTTCTCAAATGTTTTTCTTTTGTTTTTGACTGACAAATCTGTAGAATGTTTAATTTTCAAAGGCAATTAGGTATGTTTCGTACTCGTTTCTGTTACACTCGTTCAGATACAATATAATTGAATTCTTGGACAAACTTTTGAATTCATCGAACTAATTCAAACTATAATTCAATTTAACATACATATGTATGTATGTTTGGGATGTAGCAACCTTTAAGTGTACAACACATACAGATGCGGAAGTTTGTGGCATAATGATGCTTTATAGGAGGTCACATCAATCAACACAGTTTTTTTTTTCCTTCGCACATATGTACACACATTCAGTGGCGCATATTTACCATAATTGAAAAACCCTGAACACACCAACAAGAATGATTGACAGATTTTGTATCCGCATTTTGAGTTAAGGGACGCCATTCTACAAAATTCTACATCTGCCTGTTTTGCCAGAGTCCCATAGGCCACAGGACACACGAAGGCTTGCCAACAATGTTCAATTTTAAATCATTCAGTGTCTCAGAAAGGAGTAATGGAAAGTATACTTACTATGTATACTAGCTACAAATTGATTGTATGTATATTTCAAATTATAAATCAATCTATATGTGAGAATCCAAAGGCGCAATCAAGCATTTTGAAGAGCAAGCACAAGCAAACTGTTCTATAACAATCCAGAAACTACTTATAAAATCACGACCGAGATCTTAAGCCAGCAAACTAAAAAAATAAAAAAGAATATAGCACATACACCTTGACAAAAAAAACGATATATATGTGTATATAATATATAATATATCAGAAAACATCTCCAGAGGCCGACGCACTTGAACACCTGGCCGACCCCCTGGAGAGGGTAGCAATTTCGTTTACGACTTACACATTTATGAACGGAGTTTGTACCATTCAATGTCGTCGAGCCGGCTTCTCCTTTCACTCTACGAGTATATCTGCCGACCAAAACCTCACACACACACTCGCAGAAGCTCTCGCACTGTATCTCCACACTACCACTGAACGAGCCACTGTACTTATTCCCATCCAAGTCCCTTCAAGAATTTATTATAGAGTTCACAAAAAATACTTAAGACGAAAAAGCAACAACACATATAGCTTGCAACCCTCTTAGAATTTTCCCGGTATTCTTAAAAAAAAAAAAAAAACACACAAGAAGAGGGAAGAAAGGTTTTCATCCACACAGCGAAAATAAAAAAACAAGTAAAAAAAAAATCTACTACTAAATATCCTGCATTACAACGCATGCTCTGCAGATCTCCATCTCATATTGGGAGCGCGTTGTAATTTTAACAATTGTTAAGGGTTGTCGCCTTGTGGGAATGTTTTTTTCTTCTTCTCATTTTTTTCCCCCACTTTTTAACTGGTTTTAATTGCCTACTCTCTACACGTATAGTAGGTACTGTAACTCAGGCTCAGAGCAGAATATAGAATAGTTACTGAAACCAACCAAAAGGAAAATATCCTTCACAGAGATCCACCATAATCCACAGGTTAATGTGTGGCTATGTATTGGAATGGAGTTTTACTAATACAATAATAGCGCGAAACTTTGGCCAAAAAGGGCGAGAGATTTTGCGCAGGTGATGTGAAGGCAAAAATGTCGTCTCACACCAAAAAAAGGGACGTAGTATTCTATTTTGCAAGTTTACTATTCGACTGTTTCAGTCAACACGGTTCTATGAATATAGTAGGTAAATATATATATGTATGGGGGTTGAGTGTGCCTGATTGGGGGGGTTGTGATCTTCAATGTGTCGGTAAACATGAAAATTTTTTTTTTTGTTTTTTCTGTATTGGTGTGAGAGTGAACGAAGGTGAATAAGATTGCCCCAATGTTGCGTGTTATGGAAGTAAATGGAATTTTTGTTGTTGTTGTTGTTGCTTGTGATAGCGTTTTTCTTCCTTTGTTTAACTTTAGTGGCCATTTTCTTCATGATTAATTTTTGGGCGTCCCTTATCTGGCAATCTATTGGTCTATCTCTGGCAGTTTTAAATTTTTAATGGAACTGATTAGTAGTTCTATGTTTTAGTATGCCATGCGGATTATTTATTTAAAACTACTTAAACTGGATTCACCCATATTACAGACATATGTACATATGTATGTAGAAAATCCTTTTCCCCATTCATACATAAATGTATCCCTTCTCATGAAATCGAATAAATTGTAGGAAAAAAAGATACATCCGTATAACTCCATTCATATCAACAACAAGAACGACCATGAATTTAAGCCCATTAAAAACTCTTAAGTGGATATTTGACCTTTTTGTCTGCAAAATGGAGGCACACTACGGAAACAAATCCGCGAACATAATTTTAGGGGAAGTCTTCCGGATCCGCATTCTAACTTTCACATATGCCTGTAAGATATATGGCATAACAACTTAAACTGGAATAAACAAAGCGCCACACACTCCACCACTCTACACTCCCCATATAGTATGTATGTTATGGTTCTGTTGTCATTTTCATATTTTCCCTTTGCGCGCACTGTATGCCGTACCGTGTGTATGGATGGTTTCAAAAGGACAACTTTTTCCTACACCATAAGGATGGTCGGTCGTTCCAGACCTATTCAAATTCACGAACGAAAGTGATATAATGGGCAAACAACAACAATAAGTAGGATCCATTTACAAATTCAAATAAAACATTCAGATCCTTTTTGTGGGTTTTCAACTTGTTGGAATTTTGATATTTTTATCCTCTTACGTGAGTTTTGGTTGGGTATTTTTGTTGTGTTATGACAATTTTGAAGTCTCTTCTATTGAAGCATTTTAGTGTGTTTATCTCATGGTATAATAGAATGTACATACGTATAGCGATACTTGTACACCACATAGATAATTAGTCACTTGCACTTTCGAATTTCGAATTATTAACCAAAAAATCCTTTCAAACTTATTACGAACAATTTAATGAACAGGACTAGGTACTCAGAAATGATAGTTTTCAATGGTTGTGGGACTATTTCTGACTTGAGTTGCTGGACATCTACTACCGACTTAGAGCAAAGTATTTTGTATCGGTATTTTGTTTATGCCTTTTTTCAGAACTCAACCTCAATACTGTTTATTTTACATGAGAAATAGTTCTGCTTTAAATGAGATTAATGGCTTAGCTGACTGACCCTAGAATTGCCTAGAGTGCCTCCCTAAATCCCTACCTTCTGGAGTTGTTATAGCTTCCAGTTTAAATACGCAAAATTATGTTTCACTTTAAATTGAACGAACTGACGAAAGAAGAAATCTTTAGTTGGACGTTTGTAACTCGTACTTAAGAACAGGTGGTTCAAGGTATGATTCCCATACAACACGAACGTTTTTCAAACAAGCATTTGGCAAACATCTGCGAGTATAACTGTCATGAAAATATTGTCCTTTCATCTGTGTGAAGAATATTACACGGAACACAGAAATGATTACGAGGCGCTAGGGGCTCTTGGGATAAATATTTGCTGGAGTTCCCCAAGGTTCTGCTTTGTGTCCAAGTCTTTTTCTAACTTTCATAAACTACAAATAAAATTTAAAGTGTCTTGAACACAATGAAAGCGGCTGTGGAACTCAAATCCCTAAGCATTAGGAACGACATTGAAACATTACTCAAAGCGAAAGGGTTGCGCATTAACTTGGGTTAGATTAACCTCTAGGCTTTCAGATAAGTAGCAAGACATATGTCAATCCTACTATTGTGGCTAATACCTGCCAAGGATGCCATTTATTTATGTGACTTTGCGTATTTGTTACGTCCTAGGACTTACTAGATTCAATTCAAAAATTAGCCATCAATTGCTAGCGCAAATATCAATCAAATTTAAGAAGGCCATACATAAGTCTTAGGGCAGATGAAATAATAAATAGGGACGTTTACTACGGTGCGTGCCTACCTACCGGATTTGTCAAGTCAATCTGAATGACTGAATGTCTTCGCCTTCAGGTATGTAAGCAAATACTTGATGATAATCCGGATCACTCAACCTGAAGGTCGAAAATACTTGAAAGTAATAACTTAGATGTGACTTTGTTTAGAACAAAATTATTCCTGGAGGTGGTAACCTCTAGAAGTGTACTTTGGAATGCTACTGCACGGCACCCAAAATTCACAAAGAATCTTGGAAGTTTCTAGATCAACAGACGAACTCATTTTGCTACCAACTCAGTAGAGTACACACAATCAGTGCTGAACTTAGTGCCAATTAACTGGACCAATTCCAAAAGTCTAAACTATAAACTATAAAATTTTTCTTGAATTCGAGTTTTCGGTCCAGTTAATTGGCATTCAGTTCAAACCTTTGTTATTCCGCCACATCGACTTCCTTAGTTTTATGAAAAGTAAAGGCAAACATTTGCAGCAAAATAAAGGGTATACCGTGCTGCAGAATACCCGAAGGATGCTCGGGAATTCCATGTCTTTTTCCAAAAAATAAAGTTCAAAAATCCTTCGGTCTAGTTCTCGTATAAGTGCTATTCCAGGGATGATGTTTGGAAACTTTAAGTATCTACAGGGTTTAAGGAACATACTAAGGTCACCCACATAGTGTGGGTCAGTTTTGTTCAGCGAGACACATTTCGGGAACTTCTGACAAACATGCGAGAACATAATTGTCTTATGAATGATAGCTTCTGACAAGTAGACATGCCGGAAGGGTTGGTGCTCCCTTTAATGATTTTTCTAGAAGTTATAGAGACGAGGAAGAGGAGGAATCCATGGCACAATTTTTGCGTACCTATCCTGCCCTATCGGTTTTGAGAAAAAGAAAAAGGGGAGGGGATTACTTCTTCGTAAGTCTTAACGATCTCGCCAGACTAAACTTTAGCAAAATAAAAGGTTTCGTCTCTGGGTCGAACTGGTTAAATGCCTAAACGGCGAACCATACGTTTTCGGTATTTGTTCACTCCGAAACCATAGAAAATTACTTGTAAGTCTGCGGTGCTGGACCTTCCTCTGGTCTAAGTGCGTGCCTGCTAAGCGGGGACAGCCACCCAACCCAACCCAACCAATCAAGGAATGATTAAATGATTGTGAGGAATTGATCCTTGACTCCTCTATAAGCGTATTGCTCCAACCATTTATATTTAAGTGAACATTCCAAGACTATAAAGTACATACATATATTGCAAGGGCCATAGGCCAAGAAAAGTAAACATTTTCCACAAGGATCCAGAATCGGAGCCTTGAATATTGAGGACCACAGTGAACTAGAAAATCATAAATCCCTACAACAATTCGTCAACATCTTGAATTTCGAAGAATGAAGTGGTTTCACTTTGGTATTGAGATGGACGCTGTGAAATCAAGATAATTCTTGGACAAGGGCATAGCAATATTATGCTGTCACCTAAAAGGACGCTTACCACCCACGACTCGGAGAGAATGTTGCATGAAACAGGTATTACAGTCCAATTTTGTTAACTCAAACTTCCTCTAACACCAATTGTTTGTACCTTCATGTGAAGGACGAAACTCCTCTGCATTGACATCCAACTTAAAGGACTGCATTAATTCACCCATCTTCCGCTGCAAACTCTTTTGCCAATTGCTGTGCCTTTGGTCTAACTAGACATCCCAAGAGCGCAGAACCCTTCTTCTCACAAGCAGGCTTAATATAAGATCCTCATTATCCCTGTCTCGCGGTATGGGGACTACGCATTACCCATTATGAAAGCAGAATGAAAATCCCCTTTGGCTGGCTCGAAGGAAACATTTTTCGAGTGATTTCCGGTTCCGATTCATTAGATGAATGAGCAGATGACTTGAACTTAGTTCGAAATAAACACATAAATGTCGAATCTACATATGTGGTACGAATCGTGGTTAGGAGGTGTATGTTTGGCAAAGAAATCCCATCCGATGTACACAGATGATAAAGGATTTTGAATGCCAATTTGAATGATTTTGGTGTTTTTCTCACTACGCTGCAACGATGGCTTAAAGCTACCATCTCAAGGTAGCCTTGATTGCATCGATTTAGATGGAAACACAATTTTCGTCCTTTGTCTTGAGCTTCCACCCCGCTTTTCGAAAGCAGTCCTTCGCCCTATCGAGGCCTTGAAACAAGGATCCAGTACATGGAATAATTTCCCTGAATTACTACTTTAAAATAAGGATTGTGTCAACACGAAATTAAGTGTTACTATTGTGATAACAACCCATTTAATAATTTCGAAGCATTTGCCTGCATTTCATACATGTATGTATGTACATTCATTTGTATGTATTGTATATGAAAGAACATCCTTTTCAATGGGTAAGCAAGCACCACAGACGTACCTTTAACTCCATGAAAGCAAAGAAAACTCCCAGAGGATCTAAAAACCTCTGCGTTAGTGAAAAACAAACGGGAACAACACAACCGGAAGAAGTCAAAATGAAATCAGCAGAAAATGCTATTACATCCCCACGACGACTACGACGACGACGACGATGATGATGATGATGACGATGGTGGTGGTGGTGGTGGTGGTGATGACGAGAAGGACGACGATGGGGGAATTTGGTATAATTTTCGCCCTTCTTACGACAAGAGGGTGTGTTTGTGGTGGCTCGACAAAAAAAAAAAAAAAAAATCCCAAATCAAAATACTTTAAGAAGGGGTTGAACCAAGGTACTACTGGAATGGGAGAGCGAAAATATTATGGCATAATAAATATTCCTCCCTAGGGGGAAGGAATTGTATTTCCTACGGCTGTTTCCCAGCGAGTTAGCATTGCGAACCGATGTGACAGATCCATTCATACACCTCTGAACATAAGATCAACATATATGTTGACAGGTTCACTTATGACTGGGCTTGTTTACACCAGATTAATGCACCCTCCCTAGGTATGGCTAAACTGGGGGTGGGGCATGGTTGAGAAGTGTATAATAGTAGTTTAGTAGTGGTTAAGGCATCAAGACATCTACAACATCTTTGCAATAAAAAAATACTGAAAGTAAACCTCGTGATTATAACTTTAAATTAAAAATATCCCCTGTTTTAATATTCGTCGTATTTTTTTGTTGTATAATAATCATTTAATCAAAGTGGCAGGATCTGTACATCTCTGTACAGAAAAAAAGTGAAAAAAGGGAGTTTTATTTTTCCTATGTTTTTCTTATACCATATTTCGAAGGAGGGGGTGAAAGTAATGTTCGCTAGCGGTCCATCGTCAACGACAATCATTTTTTCGTTGTTATTAGTCCAAACTACCCCTGTGGCGAGCAAAGTCATTCATTGCACGAGAACTTTGTCGTTAATGACATTATCTCATATTTTATTATTCAGAATGGACCTGAACTGGTGATGAAGGGATCTATCAGATGTTGACATAATTACCTACAGGGTACGAATGAATTATCTTTATTACCAACAATCTCAACATTTAAAGTTCAATTCCAAGTAGGTATCCCTCTTCAGAGTAAAATTTAAAAATCAAATTTCTCGTTCGCCCCCTTTTTTTATTTTATTTTTTTTGTAAAGTAAATACGTAAACTGTTTATAGTAGAACTGTTAGAAGTCGATATGGCTGCTGCTGCTTTCATATTGGAAAGCATCCCGCTGGGGTGATAATAAACAGTAACCGGATACAAGCGTTTTCTCTGTGATTTTGACATATGTTTTTCAAACACTTTGTGCTTTGCTAACACATTACGACACTTATTGCCCGAAGGCCTTCTCATAAATCCCGCGAGTCACACACACATTATTATTTTTATTGTATCATCCATGACAGTGGATGGAAGAATTTACAGGCGCCAAGCTACCTTCAAAAATCAGATACATGTAGGGTTGTTGAACGAATTTGTTCACCTTGGGGGCATCGAAGACAAGTTAACTTCAAGATAAATGCCACATAACAACACATCCGAGAAAATCCATACACTCTTCCTACATACATACATATGTAGGTATAAGAGGATACACGTGATACTTCCGGACCTTGTACTCGGTATTCTTAGGACGGGTTTATCTATCTGAATCACTTAAAAGACCGTCATTTTCGGGGAAATTACATGAAGTTATCTATATGTAGGTTGCATCCTTCATTCCCTAAGCTATAACTTAAAAATTGTTGATACAAAAAAAAAAAATAAAAACCAAAAAGAAAAAGATACCGAAAACTTGTAGTAGTAGTGCGCACAAGTGCTGTTTTTCTATAAATAGAAGTTTTCCCCGAAATTGATGTTGGGGTGGGAGCACGGGGTTGGTTCGAATTTAAAAGTTATTGCAAAGTCAACATACAACTTAAGTGAAAAAGAATTTCAACGGCGGCGCCATAAAATTCCAACGTCTGAAAGTGTATTATTTGAGGTTTTAAGAAAAAACAAACAGATGATCTAATTTCCTTCCTTTTACGCCTTTTGCTATACACTTTGATATCCTTAAATATTTGATGGTATTATCAATTTGTCACATACATGTGCAAGTGTTTTGAGAGTTCATACCAAGCGCCTTAGAACTTGGCTTGAAATAGCGACTCGGTTTGAGCCGAGGTTCGAGGTTTAAGCCGAGCATACTTAGTCCAGTGTAGGTTTAAAGGGATGTCAGGGGTTCTTTGAAACTATAAAATCAGTTGAAGCTTTTGATGAAGGGATGAAGGCTTCTGATTCTCCCAACTTCTTCAAAAGTTTTTAAAGCCAAGCTGTCAATAAAACAGCGGAGGAGTTTACTGTCCATCAGTAAAGCTGGCTTGTGTTTAGGAAGCACAGAAACAGAATGTCTCGCTTGATTTGTGCCTCAAGACGGTTGGACTGAAAAGTGGGTATCTGGCTCTGTGGCGTATACGAAACCATTTTTCAGTTAATGTTAATAATAATTTTTTAAGTGGTTCTAGATCGATTGCAAGTTAACCAAAACAGAAAGACCTTGATCGCCATTCTATCTACTGCTACTCTGGTTGTCTTTTTTGAGCCTTCATGTCGAGTCACAACTCCCTTCGAGTCTTGCTTAGATGTGACCTAGATGTTCTTCTTAAAAGAAAATTTCAGTAAAGTGTTGCCGATGACGTGGTCTTATCCTGAGTGGACCACTAATGCACTGGAACCCTGACTCGTTTGAGATCATATAGCCTCTAGGTTCGCCAAAAATTTTACATTTTCGATGTATCCGCGACAACCCATAATGTAAGCAAATTTTGTTGACACGAAATAATTATGAAAATATTTCACCACCTCTTAGTCTATTGAGCCTATGTACGAATAAGGACTTCGACTGGTTCCCATAACGATTCCTTTGATTAGGAAGGGCAATCGACGGTGGTTAATGCGAGTCGTGACATGGCACTGCTCAAGTACAGTAGAAGGAGAAAAACAGGGGCATCGGGCTTAGTTGGTGGGCATGACAAGACTAATATCTAGATACCTTTACGAGTGTGAAACCAGAGTCTGTACGAAATTCTCGTTTTCGAGTAGCCTATTAGGAACCTTATATGCAGGTTGGTTGTAGTAGTTCTTCACTCTTGTTCTCTTGGAGTACAGTTGGTTTGGTTGCTCACTATCTTCCCCTTACTTACTTCATACGTAAGTTATTCTTTACAAACTTTTAAGTGTTTAACGGTAGGTCGCTAAATAGTTTTACTTTCATCTAGTGTATTACGTATACTTTTCTGGCTAGTTTAGCTTGATTGAGTTTACCTATACTATGGATCTATTCTGGGACCCAAGGGTTTCCAGGTTCAATCCCTTGACAATACCTAAAATTTTCTTTCACAGTCCCACCCCTCGCAAGCGTCTGACAA
Organism: Xylota segnis; assembly: GCA_963583995.1. Lineage (NCBI taxonomy): Eukaryota > Metazoa > Arthropoda > Insecta > Diptera > Syrphidae > Xylota > Xylota segnis. The sequence continues at coordinate 54,743,202 of OY757237.1, read as the reverse complement.
ACATCCAAGAGTACAATCTTAAAAAGTAACCCACTTCATTTGGAAATTGTCACCTCAACCTGTCAAAAAAGAAGTCGAAATGGCATCAAAAATATTATTTCCTAGTTTGAATTTTCAGTACTTCAAACCCTCGAAAATACCACAAACAATTAAGGCCACAACTTTGTACAATACGGGTATCGCTGCGATGCAATATAAGTTCATCAATCCTAGAATCCCCACATTCCATATCAACCTTTTACACTTGGGGCCAGAGAACTGTATTCAAAATACACCTCTGTTTGGATAAGTAGGTTGGAACACATGAGAAACAAGTAAAATGATCACAGACAGTCTTGAAACCTTCAAAACGTCTACTTCAACCTTTGTATATGCTGCAGATTCATTCAGTCGTGATGAGAAGATTTTTTAGAAGCTTGTGATTCCTCATCACTGAATTTTCGAAAGTACTAAGCACATTTAGTCTTCACAAGATAGAGCTATGCACTCTCGTAGATATGTACGTATTGTGTGATTTACTGAACCAGAGACAGATTTTTTTTTTTTTTTGTACCTGGAATTTGTTTTATTATTTCCTTTTTATCTTATATCGCGAGGAAGTGTCAAGAACTTGTTATTCTTCGCTGTTGAAGTGATAGCCATGCTGTTAACTTTCAGGGCATACTCAACCTCAATTAAAAAATGTTCGCTTTGCGGTTCTGAAACGTTCAAGAGACCGTAAAACTTTTGCGCATTATTCTCTGAGCATTGCAATGTGGCGAACAATTTAAAAGAACTCTTGATTTTGTTATGCACCGATGCCTAAATGTGTTCCTTGGGTCTGCACCATGCTCACATCACAACACGATGATAAGAAATCATTTGGATTCTTGTTTTTCTGTTTTTTTTTTTTTGTTGATGTAATTTAAATACTTTGTGGTGCTGTCTATCTAATGTTTGGTATCACATGTTTATAATTTTTAAGAATTAGATAGAGCAGGTTGGGATTATCCTTTAGGCGTTCAGGCATTTGTACCTACCAGCAGCCCCTCGCATGGTAGGGATATCAGTTTACCACTTTTTTCCAACACGGAGAACACGGCTAATAACTTCTCGGAATAAAAAGGGTGACAGTATGGAACCTTGGTGGACGCCTTTTGAACGTTCAAACACTTTGCTCTTTGTATTCTTGGTTGAAAATGGATTTGACGATAAAGAGAGTCTTCTCAAAGTCGATAGAGAACTAGTGAGGCATATAAAGAAAGTACATAGTAGGACCATGGTACTAAGCTGGTACAATTCGAGCTTATAGTGGAATTTGTACACCGAAAGTAATTCTCTAAACCGAGCTAATCTTGTTTTAGATTTTGTACCATCAATGAATAGCTGTTTGAAATTGGAAGAATCTAAAAACGCTCTTCAAAGTCATTGGATCTGGTCACATGTTTTCAGTTATCTTAAAAATCCAGAAATCCATTGCATAAAGCAATAAGTCAACCATGCTTTCTAGTGTGGTTTCATCGTTGTTACCGTTCGAAGGGACCTTTTTCGTGAGTCCTCACAGACTTTTCGAGTATTTTGTCTCATTCGAAAATAAATAAGTTACGTTCAAGGCACACTGCATAGACAAAAACTGGTAATTCTTATAATGGAGTTTAACCATTTGATTAGTAATAGTCTTTGACTATATTTACGGTTTCGCCTTAAATGCTAGACTAACGTAAAAGGTCAGTAAACTATAACAACTTCATAAGCTCAGAAAACTAAATGCGTGGCTCTACGATCCGGCTCTCGCTCTCAACCAACAAACTTTGGTTTTGGGCACAAATTGTTATCTGCAAAGCTATTACATGCCAGTTGAAACTCTCGGGACCGTGAATAACTTCTAGGTGTTGCCTGAAGCTCGAACCACGAACCTCTCAAGCGAACGTACTAAACACTTGAGGCACGAGGCTCACCTTTCGATTTAATATGGAATCTCATCCCATTCAAATGACTCCCTTGACCAGCTTGACATTAGGCCAACCTGTCAAGTCAATTTTTCAATACATTTTCGATGGTTCAGTGCCCTATTTCACGAGTAGTTTGTTTGAGTGTCTGAATCGTCTCTGGATTACAAAAAGAAAGTCGAACGCATCTCAAAATAAAATATGATTCAAAAGGAAGCCAATAGATGGCCCACCCGTTACTTAAACATATTACTGTTGAAGTACATACTGAAGTAGGTACTGGTTTGGTTTCGAATGAGAGCGTGCGGTGTTTGCCGGAAGAGAATATACACTTTGCGAGTCAATTCACGTATAAAATTGCAATGAGCACATCGTCACGAATAAACTAAATTCGAATTTCTTATGAATCCCAATCAGATCTGCGTACACGTACATACAAATGTATTTGTGTATGTCTTTGTTGGCTATAACGAAGGTCCAAAGTAATATTTTTTTTTACTCGTTTTTTTTGTTTGTAGTCAACACCAGATACACGTTGACATTCCTGACTCCTTGGAAATGGACAGGCTCATAAAAGGGACATTTTGTACATTATACCTACATTGCCAGGAGCCGAGCACGTGCATACGTACATTGGACTGAGCTGTTCCTTAGTTTATTTATAGTAGCAACACATATTGCCACACATAGAAATGCCATTAGGATTTTTCAATAAAAAGAAAAGAACACAGAAAGGTTAAAATCGAAATAACTGAAGGATGTAATTACATTAGGCGATAAAAGGATTAAAAGGAGGAGGAACGTTCCTTCAGCTCGAAGCAGCTGGAGTGTGTCGAATAAATAAAAGTGCGATGCAAATTAAGTTGTTTACGTTACTTTATTTAAATTCGCACTTAAGGAAATCCATTAGCGAGAAACGTGCATAACTCGAACACAGTTTTCTCTACTCTGTCGCCACTAGTCGTCCTTCGGTGGGTTGAATACGAGTTAACACACACACACACACACACCGCCACAAAGAGACTCTTGCGTGACGTACAGTAGCTGGCGCAAGTCCCAGCAAATTCAATGTATCAATCAAGGTTGTAATTCTTTTTTATGGACGCCCATTGGGAATAAAAGAGGGTGCATTTCGAATTCATTCGACCAGAGTTCGACAAGTTGTCACAACACATGTCAAATGTGCACAGAGGGCGGGTGGCTTGGCATACCAAAATTAAGAGCCTAACTTTACATGGAAATTTCAATATGGCTTCATTCGTTGGGAGGTTATCATGACGATGAAGCAAGATTACCATATACCCGCCACGTGTTGGTCGCGTGCTCATCTTGTGAAAGCGCTACAGTGCGAATTGTTAATAAAGGCTAGCTGAACGCAGCTCTTCCCATCAAATGTACTAATCCAACTTGTGGTTTTGGCAGACTTTGGCCAACAAAACAAAAAAAAAAAAGAAAAATCAAAATCTTGGTAAGGCCCGCCCAACCCTTAGTGATAATTATAATTGAACCGCTCGCCTGACTGCCCCTGGAATCTATGTGAAAATCAACCGAGAATAGAAACGTACGTCTGTATGTATGTATGTCTATAGAACTTTAAGCTGAGCATACATACATATGTACGTACATTTGATGGTTCTTCGCGCACAAGACCTACCCTTGGGAATATTGAGGGAATTGATTCTGATGAAGCGTTAGATAGACTTCTAATTTACTCAGAGGGTGTCCGATTGCTGCCGCTGTTACAGTGTGCATTATTAATTTATGCCAAAATCAGACCTTACATTTTACACTCAATTATCGGCACTCGATTGCATACACGTGACTTTTAACCATTCCGTTTGAATGGACGGGGTAAAGAGGACTGCCTCTGACGAATTTAGAACGTCAGATAAAATTCATTTCTGCTATAAACAGGTAGTTACCCTCTGTATAATCATAGCTTAGTTCTAAATTGCTTAATTTCATTACATAGAGGGCAGGTACGAGGACCAACTCATTGTTGTCACTGTTAATGGGGCCCATTTAATCAGTGAAGCTAAAAATTTAATTCGACACAAAGCACTCTTAAGACATAGCCCCGAGCAGTCAACAAGTAAAGCAGTAGCTTCTGTAACTTCTATTCTGTATGGAAACGAATTCATATGGAAACACAGTTGTTTCATATAGAAATGAATTCAAAGAACTAATAGTTAGGTTAGCGGTGGATGAGGAATCGTCTTCAGGGCATATGAACCCTCAACATGGATGCATGTTGGGTATACCGTAAAAAATTGTATTAAATCCTTTTGCTTTTATCGGACTTCCTGTTCTCTTTGGTTTGTTCCGTAACATCAAACTGAATCTTGACTTGATGTCTACGTTTGTAGATCGTAAGTCTATTCGAATTAAATTTAGTTTTCAATTAGAAAATTAGTAAAACTACAACAGCAACAACTACAGATGTGCAACAGCATTGGTTAGGAAACGTATTTTTAAGCCCACCCTATATTTTAAAGATGAAAATGCTAAAATGTTGCCACATAGTGTTAGCTGCATGCGCGTAAATTGAATCATGCTGTGTCATCTGAGAATTCTGGGAGGTGCCAAAAAATACGCACATGGATAGGGAGATTAATTTAAAGCCGTGGCAACACCCTGTCATTTGAATGTTATAAGGTCAATTACTGCGATACCAGATATCCTGGCAGTTGGGTTTGATTGGAACTGAAAACTCCTCCTTATTCTCTTCAAATTTAGTTGACGTTTCGAACATAAGTCAGCAGAAAGTTCCTGATTTTGTGTCATGTCATCCACGTCAAAATTTTCGTAGTCTTTCGTTAACCGAAGGACTTGCATCTTTTGGGCTTCATACCACGGTCTGCTGTCTTGTTTCTGCATTATACGATAACTATACTATATACAGTTCAAATCGCCATTTTTATTACCAAAAAATATTGACCGAAAAGTCACAGCAATGATTTTCTGACACTGTTCACAACTTTCTAAAGCGTTGCCAAATCTTCACATATTTTCGCATAAAACACTTTTTCCACTTGTTCTCGTGTCTATTCCTAAAGAGTGTTCAGTTATTTCGGATTCAATTTTGGAAGTCCACCACAGACAAGTCAAAATTCTTCTTTTGCATAAAACCTATAAAATAGGCGTGGCATTCTATATTTTTACTTGCACCTATACCTATAGGGCAAGTATTGCAATCGTGAAAAAAATCGAACTCGAGATTTTAATCAAACTTGACATTACTATGATGGAGAAGTCCAAAAAAGTAGGTCCGGCAATTCCGTCTGTCTGTCTGTCTGTCTGTCTGTCTGTCTGTCTGTCTGTCTGTCTGTATATTCGACTACAGCCTAAACGGCTGGACGGATTTGCTTCAAACTTCATATATAGGGTCTGTGGGATATTCCCTAGAGGCGAAATTTGAATTTTCATTCTAACCTCAAAATTAAGGGTAGTTTACTTAAGGCCGATTTCAGTTAAAACGGATTTTCTCGAAAACGGCTCTAACGATTTCGATAAAATTTGATGTGTGGGTTAGTTTGGGTATATGCTATGAGGTGGCATACCACGTTTTTCACAAAAAAATTCGAATAACGGTAATATTGAAAATCAGCTGTTTCTCGGGTATTTGTTCGGCGATTGGGCTAAAAATTATTATTTGTAAGTTATAAGGCAAGTGCAAAATAATGGCATACCAAATTTTGGGATGCCACGCCCACTTTTATAAAACTTATTTTTTTTTAAATTTTTACTAGAAATTGAGAAAAAATTATTTAAGCAAAGTAATAGACCTTCAAATTCTCTATAATTCACTCAAACATCCTATCTGGCCACGCCCACTTTTTATGGGCATTTTTATAAAAACAAAACATTGAGTAAACTCCTACAATGTTATGACTATTATTCCATCGAAACGCGGAATGCCACGCCTACTTTACTGGGCAGAGCAAGACTTGGACTTTAATCCTGATAAAATTATACACTTATAGCATTACGGTGCAAGTACGTACGACCCAGTCGTGCACTTTATTTTTTATAAAACTACCGCAAAGTTGGAAGATACAACTTCATCCGACTTCACCATGTCATTGGAGAAAAAATCAATACGTACAGGTTTTGCTCCAAAAAAATGTAGATTTTTACCAAAAATATTGAAAAAGTGATCGTTTTTGTTCCAAATTTTCAAAATTTCTCTCTCCAAACGTTGTTTTGAACTTGAATTTACATTTTTCCTTTTTTACTTGCACCTATAGGTACCTATAGGGCAAGTATTGTATTCGTGCAAAATTTGGAACTCGAGATTTTAATCAAAGTTGACATTACTATAATGGAGAAGTCCAAAAAAGTAGGTCCGCCAATGCCGTCTGTCTGTCTGTCTGTCTGTCTGTCTGTCTGTCTGTCTGTCTGTCTGTCAGTCTGTCAGTCTGTCTGTCTGTCTGTATATTCGACTACAGCCTAAACGGCTGAACGGATTTACTTCAAACTTCATATATAGGGTCTGTGGGATATTCCCTAGAGGCGAAATTTGAATTTTCATTCTAACCTCAAAATTAAGGGTAGTTTACTTAAGGCCGATTTCAGTTAAAATGGATTTTCTCAAAAACGGCTTTAACGATTTCGATAAAATTTGATGTGTGGGTTAGTTTGGGCATATGCTATGAGGTGGCATACCACGTTTTTCACGAAAAATTCGAATAACGGTAATATTGAAAATCAGCTGTTTCTCGGGTATTTGTTCGGCGATTGGGCTAAAAATTATTATTTGTAGGTTATAAGATAAGTGCAAAATGATGGCATACCAAATTTTGGAATGCCACGCCCACTTTTATAAAACTTATTTTTTTTCAAAATTTTTACTAGAAATTGAGAAAAAATTATTTAAGCAAAGTAATAGGCCTTAAGATTCTCTATAATTCACTCAAACATCTTATCTGGCCACGCCCACTTTTTAAAGGTGTTTTTTAAAAAAAAACATTGAGTAAACTCCTACAATGTTATGACTATTATTCCATCGAAACGCGGAATGCCACGCCTACTTTACTGGGATAAGCAAGACTTGGACTTTAATCCTGATAAAATTATGCACTTATAGCATTACGGTGCAAGTACGTACGACCCAGTCGTGCACTTTATTATTTACGTAAATATGTATGTACTACTTATGTATGTTTCATTTATTTTTTTGGTTTTCTTAGTTTGTGTTTTGAATTTTTTAAAAATTTTAAAACGTTTGTCCTATTTTGTTCTTCACTGTATAAACATGAGTATTTTACATCAAAAATCGATTACGATATCTCAGTTATAACACCAGTTAGTTTCTTGCTAAGGCAATCCTATTCCTAGTAGGAAATCCTTGCAGAGAAACATTAGAAATCTGGTAGACCCATGTCAATGCTTCCATAACAAGCTCGTAAATAGAGTGTTTACCTTGGAAAGATGTGAAACTTCCGAGCATATTTTTTGAAAATTTAGTTTGGTTAGAGTTCGGCGTCCAGAGCCCAGGCTCAATATAATTTAAAAAAATTGAAACCTGATCTCAGTTTTCGACGGCTGAACTAACCCGTCCATGTACGTGTGTGAATGAATCTCAAGAGTTTGTTCAGCTCACTGTTTTCTAGTTCATCCAGTTTCGCAAGGAAATAGCTTTCAATATATCTTTCCTTTTGGCAACTTACTTACTTACTTAGTTAGGTGGCACTTAAGTCGGAGGTTGATCTGGGACTCAACCAACAAGCCTATCCAGTTGACACGATCTTTGGCTAACTCCCTCCAATTGCGCACTCCAAGATGGTTGAGGTCCTTTTCCCCGACTGGTGCCTAAGACAAGGTCTTCCTCTAGTACTTTGTCCCTGTCGGTTGGAACCGAAGACTCTTTCGGCTGGAGCGTTGGTGTACATTCGATTTACATGTCCTAGGCATCTTAGGAGTCTAATATACATATACTTTTCTGACCAGGTCGATGTCACTATCCTCCTCCGACGCAAAGTGAACCGAAAATCACTCAAAGAATTTTGCGTTCAAAAAACCCAAGGATATGTTCATTCGTCTTCGTTAACGTCCATGCTTCTGGGACGGGTATTTCTTGGCAAGCCCTTGCTACTCAAAGGCCAAAGAAACAGCGATTGGCAAGAGCAACTTTTCGGAGTCTGTGTAGACGAACTCCCTAACTACCTCAAAGTTGTGACTGTCTATTGTGAAGTTCTGTCCGATTCGACGATGTTGTGTGTCCCTTCATGTTGATAGCATATATACTTGGTTTTGCCCTCAGTCACAGCTAAACCCATTTTAGCCGCGTCTGTTCCAATATTAGCAAACGCAGTGACAGATTGCTGTGTCCTACCGATGATATCAATGTCATCGCAAGTCATTCAAGTAATTGCACAAATTTTTAAAAAATTGTGCCTCTGTACCGTATTCTCAAGTATGATATTGAAAAAGTCACATGACAGCGCATTACCTTGTTTGAATCCCTATTTGACATCAAAGGTCTTAGTGAGTTCATCACCGACCATCATGGAGCAGCGAGCGTTTTCTATTGTCATCCTCCACAATCTGACGAGTATGGGAGGGATGCCAAAACTAGACCCGAGGCTGTATAACTTATCTCTATAAGTGGTGGACTATGTGGCCTTAAAATCTATGAAAGGCTGGTTGGTAGCGATGTGGACTTTTTGGGTTTTATCCAGGATCTGCAAGAGACAATTGGATTCTTGTCCTTCCCTGCTGTTCTACAGAAGTCGTTATGAGGTAGACCTACCCGTGCTGCATTGAGAATTTCATGATATCTCTTTTTGTCAGTAACTTTTTTTGTTTCTTCCGAGGGTAGGTGAATATCTTCTGTAAGACACTATGAGAATAGCAAGCGCGTGCTCATAGTAGTGACAGATTTCTACTGACTAAAAACACCAACCTTCCGATTAGTCGATTTTTATGCTTTCGCTCGAAATCTCTGGTTTCAGCTTCGATTGTACTAAATCCGAGATCTCTATGGATATCGTCGTTTCTACTATACCACGGTGCTTGGACAATTTCTCTAAGCACTTTATTTTGAAAAGTTTGTATGATGTTGGCATTTGTTTTCTTGGTACAACCCCAAAGTTGTATGCAGTAGGTCCACACCGGTTTTGGCACTTGCTTGTATAAAAGCAGTTTGTTCTGGGTACTCAGCTGGGAATGTTTTCCAAGTAACCAATACATTTCTCTATATTTGATTTCAAGCTCTTTACGTTTCATTTTCACGAGTGTCATTCCCAGGTATTTGACTTCGTTCGCAAAAGGAATTCGGGCCAAGTTTAGGTAGATTGGCAAGTCAATAGTTTTCTTATGTGTGAAATTCACGTGAACAGATTTAGTTTCGTTGAGGGCGATCCGCTAGTCCCTCGTCCATTCACTTACTTAATTCACTGCGTTTTGCAGTCGTTTCTTCGATTGTTTTGCCTACTGATAGGATAGCAGTGTCATCAGCAAACGTCGGTATATCACGTCACGGGTATATAAAAGATAGAGAAGTGGCCCAAGAACGCTTCTTTGCGGTACGCCGGCAGAAATTTCTTTAAGCTCCGAGTATTCATTTCCATGTCTAACTCGGAAGAGTCTATTCCCGAGATACGATTCTAGAATATCGTATAGCCATACGGGAAGAACTTGTCTTAATTTGTATTTTAATCCTTCGTGGCACACCTTATCAAAGGCTTGCGAGACGTCAAGAAATATGCTTGAGCATATCTTTTTTTCTTCGAGCGCTTTCTCGATTACGTCAGTAATTCTGTGCACCTGGTCATTTGTCGAATGCTTATTTCTGAACCCAAATTGATGGTCGGAGATAAGATTATTGTCTTCTACAACCGGTTGTATACGCCTTAGTAATATCTTCTCAAAGATTTTGGATATGACTGGAAGAAGCGAAATTGGTCTGTACATAAACTAGCCATTATGATTCGGCTGTAGCACATGTACATACATATATAGTAGATACCATCTGTTAGTCTTTTCGTTGGATGCGATGTCTATTTTTCTGTTCAGGCTTCAGGAAGCCCTGGCCAGTTCATTTGCTTTTTCTTTACCTAAGATATCCACGTGGCCAGATACCCACTAACGGGCCACCTTATTGGGCACTTATACATATATGATCTGGTTAAGATTACACACATATATCTTCCACAAAGAATAACTTGTGCTAGAGACATCTGAAATATCCCCTCTGAATGTGCTACAATGGATCTTTCAGGTCGCAGTGGCTCTGTAAGGCTCTGTTAACAAAAAAGGGGATACAAAATTGCTCCTATTTTTGGCCAATATTTCAAAAAGTTGGGAAGCGCTAGGATCTGGTTCCTATATGGGTCTGTTGCACCAAATATTTTTATAAATAACAACAAAGAGACTTGAGTTGTAAAAGTTCAAGTTCTTAACAGTAGTAGTGCCTCTAAGGATTCGATAAAGGTACCCTGACTATGTCCTCTGTTTCCGACTCGCTTTTTCCCTAACAGCAAGAGGAAGCAATTATTTTTTGGTTGCAATAATCACCTTCTCTCTCTATATGATCTGTTGTGTCACCTCAACTTGTGCAGGTTTTTGCAGAACTTATAGATCTCACTTTGGGTCGAGTGGGTTTATCTTTGCTGAGACAGCCACCTGACTATTGCTCCGAATGTGCTTGATTTCGCATAGAAAACTGTGTATCGTCCTTTTTCTGAAATCTTTTCGAAAGATCTTGAGATTTGAGATCAGTTCCACTCGTTTTCTTAAAAGTCATACTTTTCCAAAAAACAGTGCATGTACCTACATATATGTATACATTTGAACAAACACTCATGCATAAATAAATACATAGAAACGTATGCACATGTGCAAAGAAGTGGACTCAACATTTTCTTCAACTTAATTATCAATGAAAATTATTCAAAGAACCAAGCCGTAAAAGTCCTAGCATTTGCGCATACTTAACTTTTAATTGATCCTAAGATGTTCACACATCTATGAGCAGGCTAAGAAGCTTAATTGTATTTTTTCGAAAAGTCCACCTGTGTTCTTCAATTTCTGAAGCAAGAAAGCACACACGGTACCCATGCATACCTCGTACATATACGGTACGGTACCAACAGAGAAATCTACACGCACACAGATTGTGGAACACGGATTTTACCTTCTTTCATTACACATTTGATGGTACAAATGTCGCTAATTGGGTCCTTAAAATCAGATCCTGGGCATACATACTGAACACCCGTATGCTGTAAAGAAGAGGCACCCCAACATATATTTCGCAATCCTTTCATCACTCATCGTCACCATCATCATCATAATTGGAATCTCAAGTTGGTAGTGGTGGTTAGCACCCATCTTTCTTTGAATACCATCTGCAATACAGGCAACTACTTCATAGAAGGGGGCTACCAGGAGGTTGGCCTCCTTGTTTTATGAACCCATTTTTGGTGTGTTGTTTAGTTAATGCACCATGTAGAGGTGCTTACGTTATAATTAAAACGCTATTCTTATCATTTTACAAGGCGTCCCCCACTTAGCAAGACTGAATAATTTGTTATTAAGCGAAAGTCCTGGTCGTGTATAAGTACCACAAGGACTGCATCATATTTCTTCTCAAAACATATTTTATACTTAGTTAAGACAATTATTCTTGAACATAATTTCAGGATGTGTGTATTCATACTCTTATGCAAGCAGCTCACCTTACATTATGAAAAACAAGCAAAGTGAATCTTTTGTCTAGAGCGACTTCATTAAGGTCTTGAAAATAAAAAAAAAAAAAAAAAAACCTCCTCAGTGCTTTGAAGATCTGGCTTTCTCTGTGTGTGATGGTAAGTAATTATGGTAGAGATTGTTACACAAAAAAAAAAAAAAAAGACACAATTAGTAGAGAAAATATAAATTATGATTACTTACCGTCAAGTGCATAGTTTTATGAAATATAATTATTTTAGTTAAGTTTTTATTTTTTCCATCAATCTTGTCCAAAACACCAAATTTACAATTATTACGTAAAACTTTGGTGTTAGCGCTTTTTCATACTCAGAAAGCACATACTCCTGGGATGGATGAACGTGAACAGCGAATCTAAACCATGGTAATATCACTTGAATGTGATTTCTTTATTTTGATCCCTTAGTCCCTTGCACATTAAACGTGAATAAGTTGATGCATGCAATGCACCTGTTATATCTGTTATACCTCCTGTGAGGATTAACCTGCGACTCATCTAGCTAATTACAGGAGCACCGAGGCTCTCGTGTTTTCTCATTGAACAATTTAAGCATACACAGAATGAATTGCGTAATATTCTATCCTGCAGGCTATATGGATGTGATTTTGTCGTTTTATGTACTTTCGGAGTATGTGCGCAGTGACTCAGGTTAGGGATGAAATAAAATTGCTTCTTGCTTCCTTCTTTGTAGGGAGCTATAGAAAATAATTTGAGATACCTCTATAATATTTGGACTGCTAATATTTGGACTCAGGACATGGCTTCTTAGAACCATACGTGTTGTATTCCGTTTACAACAGTTAATTAAATGCTTACTTTACTTATGTCCTGTATCCCTTTGTGCGATCTTGTGCGATTTCTGGAAATATGCCTCAGCTCTCCCCAGTTGCCGTGGTTCCTTCTCAACTGCTCTGTGCCACGGCAGCACCTCCTGAGTAACCGGGTTCCATTGCATCGATCGGTTAGCTATTATATTAATTGCCCCCTACGTCTACGGAATGCATTTGTTTGTGCAACTTCTTCATGACAGTTGTACTCTCGAATGTTTCCCTTATGTTCGCAATAGGAAAAACTACTGAGCTATGGTTCACTGTGGAACGATGGCTAAGGAACTTCTTGCCCCCTAACTTTTGGTGTCCACTTCACCACTTAGCACTTCGGTTGAAGTGGCTGCCAGTAAGTGACCCCAACAGGCTTAGACCATGAATAGGTCCATTGTGATATCACACGGGTCTATCTACTTGAATTTCTAATGAAGCATACGAGTCTATAGGTAAATATCTACATATATTCGTCAGAGCACTTAGATCGTTAAAGAAAGGAGAGAGCTGGACAGGAACAAAGAAGAAAGGGAATGGTGTTCTCCTCTTTTTTACCCATGCAACTTCTGGAAAGCCTTGTACGCTACTTTCTTATAAGACAGTCTTCTGTTAAGAAGCTTGCCCTTTGCATTTACCTTAGGTTCGTTTAGTGAGATGATGAAAAGATTCCTTCCCCTTCCTCACACTAAGGTCTATGCAGGCCCATTGTCTGTCCTTTTAACCAGCCTGATGGCCTCGGGTTCCTGTACGGATCAGAGAGAGGGCAGAATCAGCTAAGTTTTGCAAGTTAGGGGCTCGAAAGGTTCGTAGTCCAAGTCAGAGGCTCGCAAAATGGGAAAATAAATGTGGAGTTTCCTTTCGGGTCTGAATCCTCTGCACAGTTCGTCGTCATTTACTTTCAATTTTATTGCTTGATTAGTAGAATTCACTTCTGACCAGTGGTTATACCTAACATTAAGGATAGGAATTTCTTCTCTCTTTGCAGAAATTTTCCAGTTCTTCCTTTAACTTTCTATTACCTTGAGGTCAAAGAGTGAAATAAAGCGTTTAACCTCTTTCTCGCTAGCTCTTAATCCGTTTTGTTTTTCGCGACACCCCTCTGGACGAAGAGCCAGCAGAGTCTTACTTTCAATTCTTGACAGCACTTAATAAGTTTCGATTTCATATCTACTGCAGTTGCTGAGTGCCACTTGATTATCAAACGATTACCTCTAGAATGTCGTCTTGAAGAACCCTGCTGTTGTCGGAGAGTCTGAACATTGAACGCTTTCGTGAAGATCCCCGTAACTTTGCCTATTTCCTTTTTCGAATCGTCTGTAAAGGTTAACTTCCTGCTTTCCATTTCTCTTTACTTGGAAAGATACAGGAGGAAGGTCTAATACTTGGTACTCGTTACTGACGTTTGTGCCGGTAAAGGGCATGTTCGATTGAATTTGATTTGAAGTCACGTCCCACTTGTTGATTCTCAGAACTACATACTTGTCACTTTGTTGCTGTAAGTGAATGAGGTTCCAAAACATATTTTTTTTTTTGTTTTAGTCCCCAATTTCACCCATTAATATGGTTGCATATTTAGAAAGCAATCGCGGCCCTTTTTTTTACTACTTCCTCAGCTTCCTTGAGTTTCCAGTTCAATTGCTTGCCCACGATTAGTCTTAGCTATTCTGCATTGTCTGAAACCTTAAAGGGGAATTCCCTTTAGGAAAGCCAATTCGAATCCTCTTTTGTTTTGAACAGCACTAACTACGTCCTTTTTTGGTTGATTCCCAGACCACATTGCTTAGTGCCACGTCAAGCTATTGTATTTCATTTTTTTTTCGAAAAATTCATCATAAATCTACGTATTTTGAAAAATTATCATGTGATTTACGAAACGATTATACCTATTCAAGTCGACATTTTAACGATTGCAATAATATTAGTAACGGAAGCCAATACCGAACGAGAGATAACCGCAAACCCAGTATACTGTGTATTATGTTTGCTTCCCTTTTTCCTTTCCGTTTTCTTCAAAGATTTTAAATTTACAAAATCGTTGGTTGATCCTTTTCCGGTTGATACACCCGGAGCGGAAACATCCCATCCAAGTCATCCTCTTTGTACGTTGTATCATTTAGACACCCAAGTGGATGCTCAATCCCCTGCAAAATACTCCTGAATATGATTAGAGATACATTGCGTAGATATACGTAGATATGTATGTATGTATTGCATGGTATATGCTTATGAATATGTGTAATCTTTAATTTTAACAAACCGAACCTCACCTCAGTAATAAAGCTGTTAGTACTGGGGAAACTATACGAATCAATTTTACATGCATATTGCTTTGACATTGTCATGCGTTTTTGACAGTTTTGCATTTTATTTTATTGATTTTTTAAAATTTATTAGTAATTAATCATTTTGTAATTAAAAATGAAAGAAAATACAAATTCAGCTGGGAAATAAAGCAGCCTTCCAGCCTTCTAAAAAACCATCTTTCAACAAGAACTGCTATAAAACTAAGGAATTGGTGCGTTTTTTTTCTTGACAATTGATGTTTGTCAAAAACTCGCGAGTTTGTATAGTCCGACGCACTCCATGGAGCTCTATAGTCCGACACACTCCACGACTTTGCTTTGTGGCCCAGATTCAAACGTAAGACTTATACTAAAGACCCGGTCTGTCCAGCTAGCTCGTATATTACCCTAACTTACATAACTGATCATCGATCTTGCACACTTTACTAAATTTTTCAGACAAGACTGTCCGCCACCTTGATCACATCGGACATCAATCCTGTCCATCGTACAAGAAGTCTTGATTATTTTCCTGAATCATTTGTGCATACATTCTTTGAGAAGTCATGAAGCAATTCTTTGTCTTCTATGATCACTTGAAGATCACTCCGTTTTCTCCCTGAAATCCGTCACATATGGTCAACTGATCAGAGCACCAAAAGCCAGTTTTGACAGGACTTCAAGCACTGTCATCGGTCTATAACTTGGAAGCTCTAAAGCTAACTTTAGAGTCGTTAAAGAAGTCTGAAGTCTTTTCAAAACTTACCATAGTGTGGAAATATTGTTTCTTGTCGATTTTCAGGGCTAGCAAGTGTTGACTTGTAAATTGTAGAAGGAAGCTATGTGCAATAAGACTTTATACTCGACGTTGGCCTCTATCAATACGTGGACATCCTTCGCCTTGTCCTATGTCCTATGTAAAAAAAAAAAAAAATGGGCGCATCAGGTCTGTCTGGTTATATTCCTTACAAGTTGTCTAGCGATTGAACCTGGAACCTCTTGCTCCGTAGTCCGAAGCACTAACCACTTGAGCAAGTATTTCCTTGATCTTGATGAGCTTTATTCGGTTATCGAATTCCCTTTATAGAACTATGTACCATTTCTCAGTCTTGTATTCTAGCTTAGCCTTGGTAAGGACATCTTCTCTAAGCCATTTTCTTAGAATATAAACCGTGATCCATGATCAGCTAGTTATATGAAGTCCTTTGTTGTTTCCTGTTTGCTGGAGGAATAAAACCTTCTTTTTGGGAATCCCTTCGTGCTAGTGGACCTCCTTTTTCGAATTCTTTCTTTTGGCATTCTCGGGATAATTTTACTCAAAGTCTAAAGAGTCAGTTTCCAAAGCACCTCAATGAGAGAGAAACACTAAGTGGTCTCACAAGGATGATAGGTGTGAAGGGTATTTATTTTAGACTGTCCTACTTTTTCTAGAGGGACAAGAGGTCAAATGTGAGTCATTGTTTGCGTTCAATATGGCATTTGTGTTCAGTATACTTTGGCAAATTATTATATTTAAATCTGGAGCTACATCCGACTATGTTCCAGGGCACTTGCTTCACTTTTTGATGCATCCGCATGGAATGACTAAAGTTTTCGACCACTTTTCTGTGGACGAAAATGTCATCTTGAACGCTCACATTGATCACCGTCTCTCTATACTTACTTACTTACTTGTGTAGGTGGCGCTACAGTTCGGGGTGAACCTGGGCTTCAACCAACAAGCCTCTCTTTAGCTAACTGCCTCCAGCTGCGCACTCCAAGTCGGTTTAGGTCCCCTTCTACTTGTGCGCGCCACCTAGGGTGAGGTCTTCCCCTACTGCGTTGTCCCTTCGGGTTTGATTCGAAGACTCTTCGGGCCGGAGCATTGGTGTCCTTTCGCTCTACATGTCCTAGCCATCTTAAACGACTGATGTGCATTTTTCTGACCAGGTCGATCTCGCTCCAAAGCCCGTCAACGCAAATGGGACCGAAAATTAGACGAAGAATCTTTCTCTCGAAGCGACTGAGGATCTCTTCATCCGCTTTAGACAGAGTCCATTCTTCAGCGCCATAAAGCAGGGCTGGGATGATCAGGGTCTTATAAAGAGTCTCCTTGGTTCTTCGGGATAGGACTCTGCTATTCAATTGCCATTTTAGCCCAAAGAAACACTGATTGGCAAGATTTATTCTTCGTCTTATTTCTGCTGAGGTGTTATCCGAGTTTATAGCAGAGCCGAGGTAGACGAAGTCCCTTACTACCTCAAACTTGTAGCTGTCGATTGTGCCACTCTGTCCAATTCGTCGATGTTGTGTGTCCCTTCTCGTTGACAGCATATATTTTGTTTTGCCCTCGTTTACCGCTAAACCCGTCTCTCTATAGACAGTCTAAAATAAATATCCCTTAAATACATATATAAATGACAGGACACTCCGTTTACATTCTAAGGACTTGGCACCTCAGTTTACTGCCTACAGGCCTGTATACCTAACTTCATAAAGACGTAAGTCTTCATCCGTGAGTCTTAGCTTTCTCATGTGGTACCGAAGAGAGTTAAGCCCCGTGATAATTCCTATAAGGATAGAAAGGGATTTCCAGTCCTTTTGCATAATTCGGTCGGTCCTATTTTTGTCAAAGCAAGGCCAAAGGCTTCTAGTGATCACACAAGTGTCCAGAGAGGACAATAGTTCATCATGCCTCTTGCTTCAATGTGCAAGGCGGGATGAACACCGAGGTGTCTACCTGGTGCGATGTAGATGCAGAGCCTCTTCTTGCCAATTCGTCTGCCTTCTCATTTACCTGGAATACCTTCGTGTCCATGGATCCAATTGAGGGCAACCTTGTGCTGTATTCCAAGAACCTTGAGTTCTTCACGACCGCACTTCACAAGCTTGGATTTTATTTCAATAGCAGTAATCGCTTATTGCCTCCTGGCTGTCGATGAAAAAGGTGATACCTTCCTGTGGTATTGCCTTCATCGCAGTCTCACGGGCAGCGATTGTCACTGCTACGACCTGCGCTTGGACAACACTGCTATGGTTCGGGTGGCGGACTGGTCTAGATATCCCCAGCGGTTCAGAAAAATTGCCAGACCCTACGCCTAGATCCATCTGCAAAGATAGAGATGGCACGTGTGTTGGCAAGCTGACCATCCTTCCATTCTTCCCTGCTTGGGAACGAGCTAGTAAAAGGTCTGTGGAAGTCTAGGAACGGAGTGAGGTAATCCGTAGTATAGACTAGATATTTCTCCAGGATCATGGAATAACCTGTTACATTATGATTCCAACTATCTGACTGACTTATTCCTAGGGCACTTATAGCCGCCGAGGTTTTAACAAAAATGTCCAGCGGTAGAAGGTTGAGGATAGCCTCTAGTCCTGCAGTAGCTGTTGTTCTCATGGCACTTGTAGTGCCAATGCAGGCCAATCTTTGGATCCTCGTGAGGGCGGCTAAGTTGATGGACTTGCGTCATACGTCAGAATAGGTCTTACTATAGCCGTATATTTCCATACAATAATTTTAGGTTTTGGACCCCAGTTCTTCCCAAATATTCTACTACAAGTATAGAAGGCTATAGTTGCTTTCTTGATTCTTTCATTGATATTAGGTCTCCAGTTCAGTTTTTTATCAAGGACGAGTCCTAGGTATCTTGCGCTATCCGAGATTTTAAGGGGAGTACCCCCAATGGACGGTAATGTGAACTCTGGAATTTTCCTTCTTTTGGTGAGAAATACCAGCTCGGTCTTATGGGGATTGACCGCTAATCCACATTTCTCAGCCCAGGTGACTAGGCTGGGTAGTTAGAAATCTGACTGTAGCCAGCAATATGATGTCATCCGCATATGTAATGGTCTTAACACAGCTGAATACCTGAGTTGTAGCAGCACCTCATTTAGTACAATGCCCCATAATAGCGGGGAGATTACTCCGCCTTGAGGGATACCTCTGGAGGCGAATGCCTCGTGTTCTGCGATAATATGTCTTTCCTCAAGAATTGCGTGAATCGTGAGGGGCATTACTACGCTATCATCGCAAGCTTAGTAGTCAAGTTGCTCATCGAAAGCCAAGCTCCAAGTGTTCATGATAGAGCCCTGGATTTCAAGCATTTTCCAAACCTTGTCCATGAATAGATGGCTTGAAGCCAAAGCCAAACCTCTCTCAAGTAAAGTTCAGCAGGACAATATAAATTCGTCGTGCGAATACTTCGTTTTTCCAAAGAGTTTTCAGTGAAAATGAGGGTTATACAGGAGGAATTATTATCCTTGAATGTATAAATACCTTCGCTTCATCTCATAATATCCCCTCACAGAAAAAAAAAAAAAAAAACAGAAAAAAACCAGAAAAAAACTCTATCCACCCTACTTGTGAAAGAGTGCACATAACAAAAACGAATATTATACCTAGACAGTTTCTTGCTCCAGCACAGGAGTGCGCGGAGTAGGATGCTTCAAGCACTGAGATAATTTTCTCGTTTTTTAGGCATATATTTCCACACAAAATTTTCTTAGCTCGTTTCAACGCGAAATCCAGACAAGGTAACCAAAGAAAAAAAAATAAAAAAATTTCATAATCTGCCCAAAGCAGTCAGAATCCAAGAATAAAAAAAAATTTTTGTTTGCCTCATTAGTGATCAAATTGTGGTTTTCGCTTTACTATTATAAGTATTATTTTTATTTGATTTTATTTTCGTACTTAAACTTGGATAGTAAATCCATTTAAATCCATTTTCTCTGCACAACAACATAAGATATACAAATATCTGTATCTGTTGAGAGAAGCCTAAGCAGTTAAATGAAGATTTGTTTATTAATTTTCTAACAAACAAGAAATGTGCACTTAAACAAGAAGCCTAGGATGAGCTGCTTCCGGATACCGAAATTAAATCTATATAACCATTTAAATGAATATATGTGTAAACGAAGATCCAAATCGTCAGCCAAAGTTAATCAGCTGTAAATATGCGATTGGTTTATCGAAGTTGACGGCAGACGATGTTCGACATCATTTGTTTCATCACTTTAGATCCAGTCATGACAGCTGCTAAAGCTGTCACCGATACTCGTGTGGACGCAACATGGCTGTCAGTTTCACCAGATGATTTTATCAACGCATCATGTTCTCGTCGTATACCTTAGTAGTGTGGTTACTATAAGATACAAATAGTGCCATGTTGGGTGTATAAGAAATAGGTCTTTATTGCGTATTGACACGTGCTGCGATACTATCATAAATATGTAGAGCTGACGTCCAGTAGAAAAATCTATTAAAGCTGTACACGTAGTCAAAAGTTCAATTGAAAGATACAAATCCTTTAAGTGAAACCACGTAATAAATTTAATAGCTCTTCCTTCTGACCTATAACTTTTGCAGATTAGAACGCTCCTGCCTGTGATGGATAGTGTTTTTTCTTTTTACACACAAGCTCATACATATATTTATGTATGTACGTATGTGTGTATACACTCCAACAGTCATATATGCATATAATACTACTAAACAAAGCGCACATCATTGAACTTGTAAAATTGAACAGATGTTGCAGAGTCCCTTACAGAACACTTGTGTATTGCAAGCAATCAAGGAGGCTTAAGTTCTAATCCTGCGGTTTATTTTTTATCGCAAAGCCGTTGGTTAGGTTGCAGAATCGTTTCGATAATTCCTGGGTGTAGTTATACCACAAAAAGGGTCGAACGAATGTACATACGTACGTACTGTATGCATAGTCCTTGTTCTAAAGTTATTAACACTATTTAGACAAAAAAAAAAGCACATACTTTGTACATTTGTATGTATGTAGATGAATCCTTAGGTAACTGGAGTCGAATAGTACAAGTCACTATTGCTTTGATCCTGGCAATCCTTGCTCCAGATTTTGTCGCATGTACAACAAAACATTAAACAATCAGATATAACCTTTAAAACACCAAAAAGTGTTATACTTTATAGAACATATGTATGTATTCGATTTACAGGATAATTACGATGATATATGTTACATAGTGAAGCAGTTCGCTTCTGTAGCTGACAGCAGACAACGGCACACGCTATTTGCTTAACATAGAGCACCAGGTAAACGTGAGAAATTAAAAAAGAAAAGATTTATGAACCCAAATGGCCCCTTTGGATAGTAAAATTCCTGTTACAGAGAAAGGAGTATATGATGTAGACTGGTCAACTCTTGTAGTTAACGTAGTACCTTGTGAAGTACCTACTATACCTGTGGATACACATTTTTTTTTTTTATTCGCTTGTTGAAACCGAAACCTTTTGTTCTAGAAGTGCAAACACACGATTAATGTGCACACAGTTGTACGGCGAAATCATTGGCATTTTATTAAGCGTCATCTCGCGTCAAGTAAAATGAAAAAATGAAAAGAGGACCAGGGTTGGTGAAAAGCCTTATAAAAAGAAAAAAAAAACGAGTCTTTGCCAGGATTTCGCTTCATACGTACATACATACATACATATGTGTAGTTTAACACTTTCTTGTCCCTGCATTATAAAAGTATTTCGTAATTGTAATGGGAAAAGTTTGCCGTCTGCGATAGGTACATATTTAAGTACTTATGTATGTAGATACATCATTTTAAGGGAGTACCTATGTACATTCAACTGATTCTGAACCATACTTCGGAGTGTCTTGATGATTATCTGTCGAAGGCTTTAAGTTATCATGGCAACGTTTAAAGCATTCGATTGTTCCATCTCTATCCTTTAAGAAGTGTTGTCCCCGAAGTATGTAAGTGTCAGTGGTTAGGTTGCGACGCTAGTTTTGAAACCTACTAAACACCATTGCAAGACCACCTTTAACAAACGTACATGTTCACATATTTGTGATGCCGCTACGTCTAGGGGTGATCCACAGACTCAAACTACAAGCCTCTTCATTGAACGAAGGTTATTGTCTTAGTAGTGGGACAGTTCATATATAAGTGGGAATGTACCCCTATCACCTAGCGCTAGGTAAATATAATCTGCATCTTCAAGCCAGGCAACATCTATCCCTCCGAATGTCTATCCCTCGGAATGTGCTCTTCACAATCTCGTGATAATGAAGAAAGAGGATTCCACTCGAAGGAAATCCCTATACGTGCCTTTCTAGAAATCGATGGCGATTTGGATAACTCTGGTTACGACTCTATAGCAATCGAAAATTTGATCAATCGGTGGATTAGGATCAAGCTAAAAAGTCATCTGGAAGGGTATCGGTGTTGCTATCTGTAGTTGAGGCCACAAGGAGGACCCCGACAGTTTTCTGGTCGATCTAGAGATCATTGCAGCTACTCGTCAGACAACGACAGCTAAGCTTCAAAAGTTCTAGAGAATAGTCTGTCTCGATATACGAATGCTATGCATACCTGCCCTACGGAAGCATTAGAGGCTGTTATTGGCTAGTCACCCCTACAAGTCTTTATCACGAAGACAGCTACTAGATGTACTGTCGAAGTTTAGCTTGAATAATGACTGAATCCCTTTCCTAGAAAGGAGATGTTTTGTACAATTCTCGACGTTTTGGTCGAGAAATGAAAAATTTTCTACTGGTGTTCCGGTAGTAGAACCTTGCAGTCCAGTCTGAAACACTGATGGATTAAAAATAGCATCTGGGGTTGGAGCTGGCGTCTTTGAATCCAACGTACCTTCGAAAAGGAATTCAAGGCGATAGAATACTTAAATATCTTCTCTGATAGTCCGACAGGCCTTAAAGCATTTTCGTCCAGTTCCGTGAAATTAATGCCAAGTAAATGGTGCTACATTACCTTACAATCTCTTGGTAAACATAAGACTTGGGCTACCTTAGAATGTGCCTTACCGCAGTATTGGTTGATGATGATGAGTGCCCGGTACTGCCTTAGTAAAACAGACATGTTTGAGCTGAGAGGTGGCTAACATCTTCACGATTTCATTCACTTATTCGCTACTCTTCGAAGAAATCTTCTTCTCACTTGTAGAGTTTACGGTTGAACCAAGGTATAGGTATAGATAAGATAATCATCAGACGCGATTGTGGGTCCATCGCGATCCCTAATGATTCATACACTTTATTTCCCGACGGAACCTGAATATGGCATCAATATGGTTGGAGAAACCAACCTCCTCTAAATTACTAAAGTAGTATCTCCCAAGGTACCTACTTTACTCTTCTCCAAGAAATGGCTTGACATTCTAAGAATAGATGAGTAAAATCCTCTGCAACGCGTAGTTTATCACAATACCTCAGTATAAGTAACCGTGCTCGATAATCCTAAATCCATAGCATGGTTCTTCGGAAGGCAATTCACTATTCATGGCATTGATCTTCTAAGTTTTATTGATTCCCCAAATTTTTGTCCGATCTAACTCAGCCCTAACTTAGAAGGGAAAATGGTTCCCTCAAAACCAATTGCCCATCTAAGTTCGACAATGTTAGGTTGAAAGTATTCCTGATTTTATCGAGTAAACATAATTGTCTTAGCTATGCTCGTTGGTGGTTTTATCCCCTCAATAATATCAGTTTCTGCTCCTTTATTTTCCAGTTCGACGGTACTTTCATTATTCTCTATATCACAGTGACTTGGTACTCAACACAGTCTGACACAATTCTACAT
This sequence comes from Xylota segnis, assembly GCA_963583995.1. Taxonomy (NCBI): domain Eukaryota; kingdom Metazoa; phylum Arthropoda; class Insecta; order Diptera; family Syrphidae; genus Xylota; species Xylota segnis. Next base: position 54,719,897 of record OY757237.1, on the reverse strand, counting down.
ACATTGTCCGGCAACTCTTTCAGATTTGATCACATAAGACTCTAGCGTCTTTAAAGCAACCTGACTATTAATGTATTATAGATTCCAACATTTTTTTCGCATATTGATCCTATCTCTAGTAATTCCGCAGCTTTAAGTACATCCAAGACGCTTAGCTAGAACGCACTTCATGTGTCCAGAACCCGCAGTCGAGTAAGTTCCTGACCCGGTGCCCTCACTAATTTTAGAACGATCCGTGTATATCGCAATTTCATTCTCAGTCAAAACGTTTTTCCCCTGCAAATCCATCCTGTCAGGGTACATAATATCGTATGTCAAAGTAAGTCAAGCCAAGACTATCACCCACTTTATCAGGGATGTCGGGAATTAGTTCCTTCAGAATAGAGTTATGTCCATGTAGGAACACCACGCCGATAGTAACCCGAAGGTCATTTTTACCGACTTGTAATTTGTTTGTAGTTTCAGTGGTTGAATCAAAGAAAACACTCAAAACAACGTGGACTAACATTTGGCCACAACTTGTAGGGTCGAAGGACCCTAGGATGTTTTTTAAGATTCAAAGCCCTCGCTCAGTAGCCCGACAATCCATACCCGCTGAAGTATTTGAATGTCTTCACTATTTGGTCCGCTTTCGTGGTCTTTCGCTCTGTGTTCTGTGTAGGCAGTAGAGCTGACTGGGTTAATTGTGGGACAGCTATTTCAGCAAACCAGGTTGCTTTAAGTCACTCTTCAACAGATCTTAACTTCTATGACTGACGTTCAGGCCTAAGTAGGTCGACCCTTTAACCAGTCATTAACAGTTAAAGGTAATGCTATGACCAAGTCTCTAAACAGAACTTTGTTACCACAACATGTACATATGTACCTGGTCCTCTTGTTTCTATGAAACCCCAGCTCTGTTCGTGGTAACCTTCAATTGGCGTGAAAGTTTCTAACAATGTCGATTCCAAACCACTCGACATTTTAAAAACTCTTACCGCATCGGTGACAAGGATATCCCAAACTTTAGTCACAAAAGTCTATCAAAAGCTTTTGCCTACATTACTTACTCGTACTTGTATTAGTATTTTCTACAAAAAATAATGATTTTTAAACCAAAATCGAACTTCCGAAGCACAACACTTTCTCGAATGCCGACCTGCACTTTTATTCGAGACAACCACCCATTGTACTAGATCACCACTAACTTCGTACTAGAACAAAGGCAAAAGCGAGACAAACGAAACAGCGCACACATCTTTCCATCCATTCCCTCATTCCCAGACGAAGCAAGAAGCAACCCAATCTATAGGCCTTTTCAAAATATGACGCGCTCCTCTCGCAGAAAGTAGTGGCGGAGATTTAAGAACGACAAATATTAAATTATTACCACAAAAAAATCCGGAATATATCTTGTGCTTAGTAGATATACAATCTTCCTGTCCCAAACTTAAAACTGTGTAAATTAATAACTTGCAATGTTTTAACACTTGCCAAACGTAAGTGCAATGTAAAAAGGAAAAGAAAAAAACGAAAACGAAATATCGAATTTTTTTTTCTTGTCGTTTATGTATATACTTGCCGTCACCTTCGCCCATAGAGTTGTACGAAAGAACGGAAAGCGGCCAATTCTTTTTTCTTAAAATGGAAATATATTTTTGCAAACATCAAAAATGATTTAAATAATTGTCGACTTAAATAAAACAGGGAATGCAACAACTTCATTATCATTTTTTTTAGGTGCAAATTTATACTCGACTTTTACGAAACTTCCATTTTATTGACGCAAAAAAGAATCAAGATATCAAAAATTAGGTACGCAAGTACGTGAGGAGAGAGTGAAGATTATTTGAAAAAAAAAATAAAAAAAATTGCAATTGAGGAGCAGGATATCCTAAATACTGCCAGCATCGAGCCATCAGACTGAAAGGTGTGTATTTAGTGAAATTGCTAGACTAACTGTACATGAATTAAGTCGTCCATGTTGGCTATAATTAAATGTGTTTGCATATCAACTTTGAAAAAAATTACCGGATTTGACAATACTTGACTAAGTATTAGGACTTAATTTTGTGTCTATTGTTGTTAAATGTTAATTTGTTCGGAGGATTGCCTTATTCACATGGTTTCCTTCTAAATATTATTGTTTATTATTTATATAGAGGACATATGTATATATGTATGTATGTCATATTTATGTACCTATTCTGTTTGGAGGGTTTTTTTTAAACAGTTAAGAATCAATAATGAATTCAAATAACGATAATTTATTTTGTTTCATGTCGCCGTTACAGACATCATGGCTTTGAATATAGCTGTACCACTGTCTGGTCTTGGAGGATTGTCACCAATTTCTCCAATCGGAATTGATTGCTGGGAAAATATCAAAATTCTGGTCTCACCAGTAGGTAGTGAGTCGAGTGGTGTTAGTTCTTTGGATTCTGAAGATGCAAAGGTATGTACAAATGATTTTTTTTTATTACTAAAATATGTAATGCACTAGTAACTGTTAGTGAGTTAGGAGTCACATATAGAACGAGAAATGTTAGTCGCATAACGAGTATTTATTTTGGATACAAACAGATAAACCTCTGGGAATGGGCTCTCTCTGTTGCAACAACAAATCTTAACTTTTCTAGAAATCAGTTTTAAGAACTGATTTTATACTTAGTTTTGTCCTCATGCACAGCTAAAACCATTTAAGCTGCTCTGCACTTACTGGGTTTTTTTCAGGATCTGCCGTAGTGTGAATATTTGGTCGATTGTGGACTTTTCCGGTTTAAAACCGCTCCCATAGGGGCCAATCATCTCTTTAACAATTGATTTCAGGCTTTCACACAATACCTACGACAGGATCTTATGTGTTATATTGAGGAGATTAATGCCTCTATAGTTGGCGAAGTTTAAGAGGGCAAACGATGCTCAGATTCTATTCATTAGATATACTTTGCTCCAATCAGATCTTGGAAAAAAGTTAATGTATTCTTTTCACAAAGTCATTGCGGCTTTTTTAAACAGTTCGGCCTACACAAGTACAATTTATGCAACTAAAAACTAAAGGGCGACAAGTTCTAATTAAATAGGTACATTGCCTTATTTGCACGTAAGTTGTCATGACCTTTGATCTGGAAACGGCCTTACAAAAAATAACCCTCACCTACTACACTATGTACATATGTATGTACATATGTATGTAAGACGATCAATACTCTTCAAATTCTTGCAACTTTAGAAGTCTCAGGGGAACGGAAGGACTGACAAATAAAGAAGTGACAGCAATAAGATTACAGAATTATTTTTTGGTTGATAAACTTAGTAAATAACTTTAAACAAGAAACATATTTACATATTCTGTTCTCATATAATCGTATAAGTATATAGTAAAGAATTTGTACTGTTTTTCGTTCCAAAGGAATCCCTATATCCTGCGAACAAATTCGAACTTGAAAATTTTGTGTACATTTATAAAGGAATCGCTGGTGTCTAGTTTGGAGTTAAAATCTACTTTAGTGATGAAAACGAAACTCTAATCTTTGAAGTTGATTGGGCTTGCCTTGATCAACTTGTGCTTGCCTTGCTCAACTTGTGCTTGCTTGCTCAACTTGTGCTTGCCTTGCTCAACTTGTGCTATGTTTTCTGTCATCATGCTGGTACTGCATTACTAATAATTCGGTTATAGTATGGCGAAAAAAATATATTCCTGCAGCACACCAAGAGCTTCAATTGATTCCTTTTGGAAAAAATGTTTATTCATTTGCTGATCGCTGATATGAGCGTGACTGAGTCATTCAAAAGCCCGCGTTATTGATTTCTTTAAAAAAAAATTTCTGGTGTTTGTACATCTGTCCCCTATTTCGACGCCGAGTTTGAGCGCGATTTGTCGACTAGTTTGTTGACAAGAGCCAAAAACATCATTTAACCTCAGATGCAATCGCAAAAAAAATATTGTTTGCTTGAAATTTTATGTTTTTACAAGAACTATCCATTCTTTACGAATCAAGCCACATTTAAGGTGAAATTTTGCGTATGAAACTCATCGCAGAACGGCTTGTTCCAAAAGAGCAGAACTTTCATCTCACAAATCGATTCTTGTGAGCTACTTTTTAAAGTAATCTTCTGATTTTTTCATATTTCCGAAACTCTAATTACCACTTCGTGGAACCCATTTTGAGTCGACTGAAGAGATATAAGAAAATTGGCTAAGAGAACTGTAGGCAATCCCGAAATCCATATCCTGACTGGATTGTTCTACCGCTTCAAATGGAGCATATTTTGAAGGATACTCAGACTTCGTCCCACTCATATTTTGACTGAATCTATTAGTCCTGCATAGGAAGCTAGATTCCGTATATGATTGCATTGTAGGTCAGTTCGAAAACATTTGAATTGAATGTTCCGCTAAAACTGTCTTGAACACAGGCTTTATGTTTAGCCGTGTTTCTGAAACGAGCTATGTAAATGCAACACAGGTGAATCTCTTTAAAGTCACCGTTGTAAGGTTATACGATGGGCTGCAAACTTTTCAATCCACTCTCGTATTTCTATTGGAATTTGAAAATGCAGTGGAAAACAGCCTTAATGTTTTAAGTTACGACTTGCTTGGAATGGTTTGCACAGACCGAACTTGCTGATTCTGAACATATTGATGTCTAGTTGGTATACTAAGAACCATTGGCCGTTATAATCTTCTATATCCTTTCCTGGTCACTATTTGTTAGAACTAATAGTCAAGCATTTGGAGACTTGTGGTCAGATGAACCTCCACGTATTTATCTGTTAAAACATATTAAAACAATTTTAGAAAATAAGTTTACGCCTTTGCAGTGAATGTGAAAGTGAAGTGATTGAGTGAATGAAACGAATGCATGTAATGATGATTTTAATTTGTTCCTATTGAATGAAACTAGCTAAAGACGATTTAATACAGAAATATATGAAGATAAGAAAAATTTTAATATTTAAAAAGAATAGCTTAATAAACTAAACAACCATATGCACATATTTGTACAATAATTAATAATCAATGTCAGCAACAGGTTAAACCAACACCACCACGAAAACCGGAAGCAATTAAACAGGATCTTCGAATCTATTACAATGGACGAAATGTCCTCGATCTATACAATAATGTGGAAACGAACTCAACGACCTGGAAGTTTCGGTACTCACACTTGCCAGAGAGAAATAACATCTCAATGTTTTGGGCGAATCGATCTCTATATAATCGACTAGGACCAAATGGTCTGACTCCTGTTTACACGATAAACAAATGTGAATGCTGTGATTTTCAATATACAAGTGATTGCCCTAATAGTTACTTAAGTGACACATCTCTAAATTTGTCTTCAACTACCACATCGCCAATGATATTTACCACCGCTTCCACTAAAAAACCGGAATATCACTCTACAAAAGTAACAAGCGTCTCTGCACAGTTGACATCAAATGCCACGCCAGCTATTAATCAACAATCTCTTACAGGTTATAAAAGCAGTTTCGAACTATCTAATAAGCAATTCTGTAATCAAAACAATTTGAACAAAGCTAAAAATAATGACATATTTTTCAAAAAGACAAACAATCTCACAAATATCAATACTAATAATTATAATAATAATAATAATAAGTTTAATAATCTAATCGGCTCTACTAAAACTCCAACTGATATATCACAATTAGCATCAGCTTTAGTTGCTGTTAATGTTTCTAATTCGCCTTCTAATACATCGCCGCCAAATGTGATGATGGGTTACAACAGCAACGCAATACATCAGAATGGTTACAATGAATCAATGACGAATAATACAAAATGTAATGTACCACAAAACTTTTTTAACTCATTAAGTTTATCCAATTCCAATTCAACACAATCATCTGTCTCTAATAATCATAATTTTCATAACAGCCATGTAAATACAAATAACAACGTTCTTCTAAATCATAATAATAGTACCAACAATGCTAGCAGCAACAAAGCCCAAATATCTTCATCGAACAATTTGTACTCTTTATTTAATTCGAGTAACACAAACAATTCTGCCATGTATGCGTTCAATCCCAACGGCAATAACAACACTAACAGTAATAATAATAATAATAATAATACCTACATGAATTCTTTTAATGCAATGTCTAATAATAATAATAATAGTAATAATAATATCAACAGTAACCCTCTCACAGTAACTTCCCAACAGTACGGAAGAATGTACAAATATTTCTAAGAACAAGATTGTAGCGTTCATACATAAACGCAATTGTCCATAATGTAGTACGATAGTTTATATATATATTTTATTTTTTTATGTTTGATAAGAATATTATTATGTCTATTGGTTATTTAGTAATCATTTAAATGACAGCTTGGTTGCCACGCCTTGAACCTCTTTCTTACAAACAACAAATCAAAAACAAAACAAAAACTTAGTTTCTAATATCATGATAGTCAAAGAAGAAAAAACAAAACAAAAAGAAATATTTTTTACATTTTGTAGGTTTGTATTATCAGTTAAAGTTTTTTAAGTTCAATGATGAGTAGGTATTTGTTTGTATATACATTGTACAAAAGTTAATATATTAATTTTCAAAAAAAAACCATTACGTATGAAAGCATCTTTCGCTACTTAAGTTATTTGATAGCTCTTGTATTGATACTGATGTTTTTGTCGTTCAATGAATACTAAAAAAAAAAGAAATGTGTTAATAATAATCACGACGAACCTTAAAAAATTGTTGAATGCTAATAGATGTGATAGTTTTTATTTTTGTTTATTATTTTATTTTTTTATTTTTAATGCCAAAAATATATTGTTGTATAATTTTGATCGACAAAGACAAAACAATGTATTTTTGTAAATTTTAGATCGCAATCACAAATTACTCGTATTTATTTAAAAAAAAAAAAAAAAAAAATTACATGAAAGAAGTTATAAAAGCTCAATTTCCAGTTACCGTCCTCAATGATTATTACTAGTTCTTTATTATAAAGTCCCACCATGTGATCAATATTGTTTTTTAAAATCAATAACAAAGATATCTCCTTTTCCAACTATGTTTATTTTTCAGCTCAAAGTAATAATTGAGTTAAAGAATTATCGAAAGCATTTTGTACGAAGCTAATTGAGATACATAATCGTTTTTGTGATCATTGTCTTGTCTGTATAGTTTGTAAGTTCAATATGAAAACAAAACAACAAAAAAATATATACATATATTTTATTTCATTATATATTCAAAATATCAAAACATTAAACTAATGACGTAGTGTATAGTACAGAAAAGTGTAGGCGGTGTTACATATGTAGTATATCGTCCAACGCCGCCAATGACGAAGTAATAATTGTATTCAACAAAATAGTAAAAGAAATTCTACAATAACATTGAATATATATTTATACGAATAATACACAAATTATTATAGTTAATAACTACATCCGCAATATAAGTTCTTTACCATGACATTCATTGCAAAAAGGCATGTAAAGGAACGCATAAACAAAACATTGTATATTAAGTATATGTTTATCTATTTCTTTATTCTCTTATTAATTATTCTCAAACATTTCTATGTTCAGTAGCTCAAATTTGCATTGCATTAGTGTTTCTTCTTTTTTTTTATGTTTTACTAAACAAATATTGTAAATAAACTGTTAACCAATTTTATTTTGATTCGAATTATAAAACTCTCTTCGAAAGGCAAATTGCACATAATTATGTACACTCTGATCTCTGACAAAAATACCATAGATATTTTCTTTCCTTAAATAAAAATTGTTTTTTCCTTAAGTTCTACATACACATAACGTATGTATTTGCTGAAGAGAGAATATATCATTTTTATTGAATGTGCCTTTTAACGTGTATTGCAAAGACATTATTTGTATTTACAATAAAGACAGGAACCTTGTACAATTTCCTCTAAATTATGAAAATTTATAAGTTGTTCTTTACTATATTTTATTAAACTTCTTTTTTTTAGGATCATTGCTTACCAAATAGTTAGAATTACCAAAAACAAACAAAAACACAATAACTGATCTTATAAGAAACATATGAACATTTTGAAATGAAGGTGTGCTAAAAAATGTATGTGTAGAAAAGACGAAATGACGATGATTTCCTGTGAAAGTAATAACATTTCTTTAAATATTTGCTCAATTCCAATTTTATATTCCGGATGTCACAGTTTTTTTTTATTCAGAAAATCTGTCACAGCACCAATTTTTTGTCGTATAGTGCATATTCCATTTTTTAGTTAAATTTTAACGCAGTGTAATTTTCCACATACCAGCATTTGTTTTTTAAATAAAAATCATGTGCCGTTTTTTTCCTTATTATTTTATTTTTGTTAGGTGAAAACTTGACTTCACCAGTTTAAATTGTTTGCTTGAAAACTTAATAAGCACTCCACGGTTTCAATGTTAAATTTTCTTTGTTGAATATAATTCAGGTAGTTTATTTTTTCGAATAGGGTTAATATATAAATTAGAAATAAATGCATCCTGTATGCATAGAAACAAAACTTATCTGGTTGTACGTACGTTTTAAGAAAAAAAAAAAAAACCCAAGTGCTTACTAATTGAAAAATAAAAATATACTAACAGAGTTAAAATAAAATAGAGTAGTCATTGGATGTCTTGTTTATGATAATAACTTACTGGCTGACAAAGCATACTCTAAAAATAAATAAAAACTAAAATAATACTACCAGTAAAGTAAACGTGTGTCAAGTTAAAGTTTACTTGAACGGATTGATATTTGTAAATCTACAATGTCTCTTATTAGCTAATTAATAACATCATCTAGTCCAATAACATAGATTTATTTATTTATTGTTTTTTTTTTTTTTTTTTTAATAATTTTAAATTGAGGCAAAGTCTGGCAAATTCAATAAACACATTTTTTTGTTTAAATATTATTAAAGTACAATTGAAATGGGCTCGTACAGAACTATAATGAGCATTTTTTTTTTTACATTTCCAATCAATGATGCAAAAGTTTTGTGGTATACATATCTCCAAACGTCCTGAAAAAAAAACAAACACTTATGAACTTTGCGTTATTTTTTATTTGATTTGCTTGGATATTGAATGAATCCAAAATCGTAACACTTTTATTTTTGCTGAAGGAAAAAAAAGCTCATAATTCAAGAAATAAAATTTCAATTAACACATAGCTTTGAGGGCATAGAGCATTTACGTTTTGTGTTACCGAATTTATAAACCATAATATACTCTTGATATAAAAATAAACAAAAAAATCGACTAGTAATTGTAGATGATCAAACTAAATATGAGTATTTCGATATACCTACATAGATGACTGTTGCCAAAACAATTTTTAGATTGTTCAAATGAAACAAAGATTTCAAAAGTCGTTTCTGGAACGACGACTAGATTATGAACAAAATAATGTATTTAAATTAATCAGAAACTTTATTTGTAAGTAAAATAATTTTTAAGTGTTAATTGTGGTGACAATTGATTTATTAATTCGTAAAATAAATTAGTGTGTAAAAATAAATAATAATAATTTTCAACTGTCTGAACGAAAACAAAGCTCCTGTAATATAAATATTATCATGAAGTATTTGAATGTGTCTTCAATGTTGTATCTGAGATATAAAAGGTTTATATGTATATATGGCTTGTACAATTCAAACCATCGAATCTTTAAAAGAAATTGGGAATATAGAAACTATGTATGAAACAAAAGCATATGTCAAAAGTGCAAAGTTCTTAATGATATTGTCGAACCTGTAGTAGTTGTATTTAATAACTAAAATGAAAGACAAAAGATAGAAACTATCTATAGACATACATAAATAATTTCAATTAGTTTTTTTGATTTTGATTATATAAGCTAAAGTACTTAATTTTGCTGTTGGCTTTTAAATTCAACAAAAGTTAAGCATACATACATACATATATATGTAGTGTTATTATTTTAACGACAATCATTTGGTTATTATGTATGTAACAACAAATTTTATGCGTGATATGTCTTCAAATTTATATTGCATTGCCCATTAAATACTAATTGCTGTCCTATTGTAAAATTGTATTACAAGCAAAAGACATAAATGTAAATGGAAGAATTTTTTTTTTTCGAAAACTAATAACAAAAAGTAAACAAGTAAAAAAAAATAAAGAAGTACGGAAATTAATTTTTCCGAGAGTACAAATTTGTGCCTTATTTGTTGAGATAAATTTAACAAAACAAAACAAAACAAAAATTAATTGGAATGTATTTGTACATATTTATCTCACAATACAAAATAATATCCGTAATATTTTTAAATAATCATTATGTGCTTGTATTTTTAAGGAGCTAAAAGGCTATAATAATGCTGTGGCCATGATTGCAGTCATTGAGCCATCTCATCCATCTATAGTCAATTAATGTTCTATTCTCTGACTACAATGAATTATTATGATTATTTCGGTTTTTTTTTTGTTTCTTCTGTTTACAATTGGATACAATACAATTAACCATGTACTAAAGAAAATAAAAAAATCAAAGCATTGATATTGTTTAAGTGTAAGGCTCATTACGAAATATTCATTCTATGTTAGGTGTTAAGCGTTTAAATAATATGTACATATAAGCAAAATAATTCCTGGAATTTGTAATCGTAATCATAAGCCAAAAGCAACAGTTTGGAGCCATATATGTATATTCATATAAATATGCACATACATATATCTAAATACATATGTCCATGTGTATATGCGTGTCTTTAAAATATGAAAACGTTGTAAATATTAAAATAAACTAAAAATTGAAATACTGTGTAACCTTTACATCTGAGTTATAAGAAAAAAATAGTTTGAACCAATATAGATTATATATGTATACATATATTATTATTAAGTAAACTAAAAAAAAAAAAAAAAAGAGATAAACAAGAATAATTCTGAGACTGTTTTTTTCCATTGTGATAACGTTAAAACACTACAAAATAAATAATTATAATACTTGTAATGCAAAATGGTGTAAAATTTCACATAAATATATATGTCTTCGTTATAACAAATAACATGCGTTTTATTGAATACTAGTGAGTACCTGGCCTACGTCGCTGCGCCCAATATATTTTTGTTTTATTTGTAATATACCAATATGCAGTGAAACGCAATTGTAGGCAAACCTCACAATAACACTCTCGGGCCCCAATACCGACAATTGTCTGAAAATGAGCTCACTCGCTTCGGTGGTTTTAGAGTTCATAGACATACATTCATTGTACATTGAGTTTTACATAAGTATATACGCAGATGTCCGTAGTAGGCACATGGCTTCGGTTGAGAGATCAAATGAATGGAGTGAGATTTTTTTACTACAATCTTGTAAGAAGCGCATCATCTTTTCAAAAAAAATAGCAATGGTATTACATTTACAAAGTAGACAAGCTTCGATGAAATTTTGACTTCTGTATCAGCGAAATGTTTCATCTCATCTAGTAAAACTTTGTGCAGCATTGCACGAATAGTAATCACAAATACTCATAGACAATATTATATGAAGTTGCAATAAATGAAACAATTCATAGAATGAGATTTAGTTTGATGACCTCAATGTCGCCCAGCATTATTTGCGATTAAATTGTGTAGTCGTACTTCTAAGCAAGTAAAAGCTTTGGGTTTTGCAATTTCAGTGCATTTTAAATTCATTGCTGAGTCAATCAGTTTCTGCTTTGAACATTTTATTAATCTTGATCGTCCTTTGTTAACGGAATACAATTGAGCGCTTTATCAATTATATTAGCAGGTATAATAATCTAATCTTAATTCAACCGGAAAATTCGTACAAGAATAGCTTAATTGAGAAGTGGTTGTTTTGCGCTCACTTCTACGCTTAGAATGACGATACATAGCTATAAATGTTTAAAAGAAATTTGCGAATATTCATCTAATTAGCATGAAATCCTTTATTCCTAACCATATAAAGAGTATCAAGCAAAAGGGAAATGCGTGCACTCATATTGAATGAGTTAACTTTCAAATCTTAAATGATCTTAGGTCGATCCCTATAACGAAAATTGAAAAAATTTCCAACAATGTTTATATTGCAGTGCGAAGTTCTCCTTTGATCAAAAATTAGGGCAAAAATCCTACATAAAAATATACAAATATATACAAATATATGGCTCGTCCTCATTTTCAACGCTCATGCACAAGCTGTCAGCACCAGATTTCAACTCTTTAGTCAAGACCAATCTGGTTGCAGCTCTTTTTGCTGCGAACTCCACACTGCGAGATTATGCTTGCCACTTTCCACTCATACAGTAGCAAAGAGTACTTAAAGATCTAAAACATATCATTTGTTTTCATGGGTAAGGTGGCAGGATCTTGGCCTACTCGAGATTCGAAATAACCTTCTGTTGAATCTTGAAAGCGGAAGGGGTACTTTGGTTTATGGAGGATTTACTTTCAGTGACATATGAATAGATTTCCCTATTTGTTAAAGTTGTTAAGTGTAGTAATGAAGATAGACTTTGTTGCCAAACCCTGGTATTCACTCTTCAAGTTCTTGCGCCTTTTTTTAATAGATTGCATCGAAAGATGAAGAATTATATATTTAAATATTTATATACGTATATATATATATATTTATTTACGTCTAGATTGACTTCATTACTGCACAATGCTGTTGCCACTTTTTACCAGAAAATATGTAAGCGTATGTGGGATGACTTTTGCAGTGTGGTCTGACTTTAAAGTCCTTTAAAGTAGACTCGTTGGCCTGATATTTAATTCCCTCCAAGTTTATTAAGGTAGATGTGGCTTTGGCAAATCCTTTATTACTGATGATTCTAAAGAGGTGGCGAAACCATTGCGTTGGGAGATGGAAAACAGCCTTCCCTCACGTACCGTACAACACACTTCTGGAATGCTCTACCAAGCTCTATTTTTCCCTCATTATAGTTCACTAGCACCCAACGTTCATCCATCTTCTTTTCCCAACTCTCGCTCTGTGTCTAAATATTATAAGGGTACTACTAAACCCCTAAGCGCACGTGAATTATTATTAAAAAAAAACACAATTTATTTTGTTTTATTGTTTTATTATTTCAAAAAAATCCCGAATTTATTACTCCAAAGCTCGAAGCAAATCTTTGTGTACAATATTTACATTTCCAGACCTCCTATATCCACAACCAGATTTAATGATTTCGATTCCAGCTGATAAAGTGAGATCCATTTGATTTTTTGTTCCTATTTGTGGATTGATTTCTGCCAAATCAATGCCCTGCACACGATTTGTGTCACAAAGTGCTTCCATTATATACAAACTTTCACGTAAAGTAAGTCCTCCTTGAACTGCAGTACCAGTACTTGGGGCAAAACTAACATCTAGAGCATCAATATCAAAACTTATGTGCAGTTCATTTTTAGGATTTATGGCTTCGAGACACATTTCAACGATTTTTGATATTCCATATTTGTCTATTGCCTGAATATGTAGATTGTTAGTAAGTACAAACATGTCTGTATTCTAAAAATAAAACTCATTACTTACATCCATCGCATAGTAAGTTATTCCTAATTTATTTAAAATATACGATTCCTGAGGGTCGATAGCTCTCAAACCAATGTAAACCAATTCCTTTGCAGGTATGCTAAAAACAAAAAAAATGTACGAACGTTATTAAATAATTTAGTTATAGTAGGTAGGGTTTGTATGGATTTTCATACATTTTTATAAGGAAATACTAATTTTGTAGGTTCAACATTATATAAAACGAAACTATAGAGTTTTCGGTTTAATGTGGCCCTGTTAGACAAACCTTTTCGAATTTCACTTAAGGCTTAACTTTTAGATGCATTGAGTTGAGACCATACTTAATGCTTGGTACCGTACCGCATTCGATTCTATTTAGTGGCGTCATACTTAGAATACAATGTTCTAAAACTAATCGTGAATATCTACAGAGCTTGAAACTAAAGCAAGATGCTATAATCCATAGTGAGATCAGTAGGCTAATTGACCTAGCGATAATCTGTTAAGCCAAACACGTTACGGAGCTTAGTATTAAGTAGATCAGAAAATCGAATTGCTGGTGTCTTCCAAACACCTAGTATAAGATCGCGTAAGTGTTGTGTGCGGGAGAAAAATTTGTCAACTTTCTAGACAGTTTAAATGAGAAAATAGACTATTATCGCAAGGATGGTGTCGGACATAAAAAAAAGGGTGATTCAAAATTTACAAAGGCTATGCTTTCCGATGCACAACAAATACAGGATAGGACAGGACAGGATATACAGACAAATCGTGGACATTCAAAATTCTTTCAAAATACAGTTAAAGTGAGTCGTCGAAAATGATATGTGCCGAAGCATATTACAATGGTCACATTTATTTTAACAAGACAAGGGATAAGAAGAAAAAAATGTACATCATTTAGAAAGCTGGGAAGTAACCAAAAATTCGAATGACTTAGACCCTCTCTTAAACAAATCTCTGTCGATATTGTATGTTCTTTCCTAATAATCGACATTAGCAGTCGACTAGTGAACAACCATAATATTGAAAATGGTCAAAAATTGAATCCACATACATAGGTGGTGATGAGAAGAACACCTCGTCTGCAGTTTGGCTTATTGAAATGCAGTGTAGTGAATCAAAATAAATGTTGGACTTCCGATCCTCCCAAATGTGAAATAAAGAATTGGAAACATGTAGCTGTAAGCGCATAAAGACTTGGTACGACATGAGGTCATTAACGTCCGAATTGCAGGAAGGAGAACTGGCTATTCAACACTAATCAACGAAAAGTAATATCACCTACATAAGTCATAACAAGCTAAGTCAGTTAAATTGAAGAACAAGAATACGAATGAACATCTACATATGTATATCGGTACTATCGGTGAGCTCAGCATCACCAGACGAACAAGATCAAGAGAAGTACAATGCTTGTCATAGCTCCAGTGAGCTTTAAAAACAAACGAGCAATGTGTAGTTTCTCCCACGTTTGTACGGCGCTCCATTGAGTTCGGTAACGATCTCACCGAGATCTTTGATGTTAAATAAGGATTAAAATATGATTCAAAGGCCACATGCCATCACTGGGGTACAACCTTTCATACATATGTGTATGTGCAAGGTACACCGATAGTATTATTGACGTAATTGGCCCTAACTCAACAAAGCACAAAATATACATATGTACATATATCCTCTCAACAAGGATCAACATCTATCAATTGGACAGACATTGTCTGTGGGATAACCTTTGCTTTCGTTTCTTTGAACTGATGAAGTCATATTCTGAACGATTAAAAAGATTTTACCTATATAACACTTTGATTAGACGGTGGAATCCGGATAAAGATATCCTTGGTCTGTTCGAGGGACTGTTTAGCGACATCGACCTGGTTAAAATCGCTGAGCATTAGTCGTCTAAGATGACTAGGATATGAAAAAAGAATGGTCACCAGTGTTCCGGCCCCCAAATGCTTCAATTCAAACCCAGAGGGAGATTCCAGTAGAGAAGGACCTCGCATTAAGTAAGGCGAGCAAATAGAAGGAGATCTCAACTCGACACGAGGTCTCGGAGTCGACTAAGCCATCTTAGGCCCGGATTAACTGAAGAGACTTATTGGTTGAGACCTAAATTCACCCCAAACTCTAGTGCCATCTAAGTAAACATGTTATTTTATAGGACTTGCTAGAAGAATGGTTTTGAAGATATCCATTAGTGATTATTTTAAGGAACATTACAGATCATTCGCCCATTTACGCCTCGTATTAAAAATCTACAAAGAACAAAATTGCTATGTATTTCATATTGAAACTTGCTTAATTTCCTAATTTTATTTAATATCTTCTTTTAAAAAGCAATTCAGTGTCCTACTTTGACCAAATGTGAATATTTATCCCTCTGAACACCAGATCCAATTCATAAGGAAGTTCGTTCAAACATCTAGATACATACTTATGTATGTATATGTGCTTATAAGTGTATTAAAGAAAGCCTATTTTTTTAGTATAATTATGATTTTCGGGATAATGAGTGGAACAGCTCGGACTTATGCTCGCCAAAATTGAGTTTCATCCCCTAACAACCGTTCCAGTTTCGAACTAAATCCATCGGCTTGAAGAGTGAAACCATAGCTTAAGCGCTCTGTAATAAACCAACGAATACATTTCGTTGTATAACATTCTTATATGTAAGTTCAATTAGAACAGTTAAACAATAATTTCCCCTTATTGTAAAAAAAAAAAATGCCCACTCGGTGTTTGCGCAAAATCCAAAAACAAAAATTCCAAACCTAGATGCGATGCTCTGCAAAAACCGGTGGTTTCCCCGAAATGATTATGCTTCATTATGCCGAAACAATGTATGTACATTTAATCCCTTGTTTACAAACTCCCAATCACGCTGTAAATAATGGTAATCTACTCTCCCATAAGAAACAATAAAAAATGTAGCCCGGCTACATTGTCCCAGTTCACCTCTCAGCGGTCAGTACTTTCTACTACCATTTTCTAAATCCGACCGCACACACACCACTCTGGATTTGTATCTGAGAGCACGCTACTAAACTCGCAGTCGGTATACCTACTATCTACTGCATTTTTATTTTGTTTTTTTTTTTTTGCTTTGGTAACCTGACCACGTTCCGTCTCTTTTGAATCCGTTGGAGGAAATGAAACAGATCGGTGATTGTTTGGAAATTCATGGCGTTGTACTGTGGATTGTCTATACCTGCGCACTGCAGTGCCAGAGAGGAAAGGAAAATCATTCATTTGTATGCGTACGTAGGGGAAAATTAAATTTCTAGTCACCATTTTGGTTTTTCCTTCATTCGTGTGGAAATCTTCATAGTGTAATTTCGTGGGGTGTTCTATGAGCTAAAATTTTTATTTAATGTAAATTTGTAATTACTATTATCTGTAGGGAGAATAAGTAAATCAAGTGCGGTAAATGTATATCTAGAGGAAGAAAAAAAAATAATTCAATTCAGAAAAAATATCTATAAAATCCAAGAGATACAATTGGAAGTTAATAAAGCTAGTTTTATTCGCCCATTCAATCGATAGTTATTTTGGTGTATTTTTGAACATTATTGTCGCTTGGAAAAAAAAGTGAATTTATTATCACGAATAAATATATTGCATTGTGCAACTTAAGGAGAATAAAAAAATTGTGTATCCAGCTTTCTTGGGGATAAAAAAGGAAAAATCAATAAATTGATCGGCAGCCATCATTTGTCCCTCTCTCTTTCTGTGCTTCCCTGTTGTTCATTTGCTGCTGCTTGCATTGATTTTCTCAACCCGCAAGAAAGAGTTAAATTTCCAAATTTTACCAAGCGTACCTCATGATGACAAACGCTCCTGGTGTTGAAGCTCAAACAATAATTCAAGGAACAACCCAACAAGCAGCAACCCAAGCCCAACAACAAATCCAGCTCCAGCAGCAATTACAGCAGCAACAGCAGCAGGTTCAGCAAGCTATAATGCAGGTTCAACAACAGCAGAACCAGCAAGCAGTTGCTGCTGCAGCTGCTGCAGTTTCCCAACAGCTCCAGCAACCAAAGTCACCGATTAATCAAAATGGTAAAATGGATACAGGGGAGACACGGACGAATCTTATTGTTAATTATTTGCCACAAACTATGACGGAGGATGAGATACGCGCGCTGTTTTCCAGTATCGGCGAGATAGAGAGTGTAAAGTTAATTCGTGATAAATCACAAGCGTTTATCGATCCATTGAATCCGCAAAATTCGCCCAAAGGTCAAAGCCTGGGCTATGGATTTGTCAACTACATGCGCCCGCAAGATGCAGAGCAGGCTGTAAACGTGTTAAATGGATTGAGATTGCAAAACAAAACGATAAAAGTATCATTTGCTCGTCCCAGTTCGGATGCTATAAAGGGAGCTAACTTGTATGTTTCTGGTTTACCAAAATCCATGAGTCAACCTGAACTTGAGGCTGTATTCTCTCCATTCGGAACGATTATTACATCTCGTATTCTTCAGAATGCTGGTAGTGACAATCAAACGAAGGGTGTGGGTTTCATTCGATTTGATAAAAGAGAAGAAGCCACGCGTGCAATAATTGCGCTTAATGGAACCACACCGAAAAACTGTACGGATCCTATTGTCGTTAAATTTTCCAATACTCCTGGCAGCACAAGTAAAATCATTCAGCCACAAATACCAGCATTTCTAAACCCACAATTGGTTCGTCGCATTGGTGGTGCCATGCATACTCCAGTGAATAAAGGTCTTGCTCGTTTTTCACCTATGGCAGGTGATATGCTTGATGTTATGATCCCAAATGGTTTGGGTGCAGCAGCAGCGGCTGCAGCTACGACATTGGCCACAGGGCCCGGTGGTGCATACCCAATTTTTATATACAATCTTGCTCCAGAAAGCGAAGAGAGCGCTCTGTGGCAATTGTTTGGACCCTTCGGTGCTGTACAAAGTGTTAAAATAGTGAAGGATCCAGCCACTAACCAGTGCAAAGGATATGGGTTCGTTTCGATGACCAACTATGATGAGGCAGCAATGGCCATCCGAGCGCTTAACGGCTACACCATGGGCAACCGAGTGCTCCAAGTGAGCTTCAAGACAAATAAAGCAAAGTAAACATTTTTTTTTTTTTCTCATTTAAATCATAATATATGTATGAGTGAATTTATTACAATTCATCCTTATTTCTCTTCTCTTCAATTTTAGCATGAATGCTGTTTAAGCACCTAGGTAGAACGACAAATACTTATGATCCACAGGAAGTGTCTCATTGTAATTCTCCAAAAATAATAGTTATAATATCTAATAATAAGTAGAAGTAATAAATTATTCGTTTAATCAAGAAAATGGTCCGGAAATAAGCAGCTACAAATAATATTATGTTTTTATAAAACTGAAGATCAAAAATCGAAACACCCTGCCCCGCCCCTCATCAGAAGTGCAAATGAGAAATCATTGGTCTTTTTTATAAATAAGATGCTTTCATCAACAACAGAAAATAGTCTAAGGAGAGCGTGTTAAACGTTTTCAATTATATCTGGGCTTTGGAAAGGTAGATAATCTAATCTAATACTGTTCTCAAAACAAAGAAGTCACATTTGGCTTAAAAAATTTCGATAAGCTATTATTTCCGTTCTATTTTTATGAATATAATAGAAACAGCTTATTACAAGTGTACTAAAGAAATCAACAAAATATGAACGTAAGGTTTTGTTCAAAGACTAGATGGTAATTCGAAAAATACAATCTTCCGCAGAAAACATATTTTACATTTAGATTTTTTTTTTTTAAATAAGCTAAGAAAAACAAACAAAACCAAGTAAAAATAGTGATAAAAACGTATGAATAATACCAGTAACCATAATCATTATAAATGTAATATAAGTTGGTTGTATGTTCTATAGTGGTTTGGGCATATTATGAATATGAGAAACATTTTTTTGACACAACATACATTTTTCATACTATTGCTCGATAATGTGTACATTTGAATATATTTATCAGAGAGGTGTTAAATTCTATTTGCCTGCAATTTTTTTTAGTCCAAAAAATGTATTCGGCAAATGCCTAAACAAAGAAAAAAGCACTAATTTCATGCAATAATTACACTTTATTATTTAATTAGAATAACAAAAAGAAAAAAAGAAAACGGGTTTGTTTTACTAACAATTAATTTAGAAAAATGAAACACTAGGCAAAACTGATAATTCTATATAGATCTTTGCAATGTTAATATAAAATATTAAAAATTTGAGGCTGCTCCAGTATTAAATAATTAAGTTTAACACAATGAACCTGTCTTAACTATACGAAGGTACTTATATTTAGTTGATTTCTTTGGTTGACTGAATAATATTGGCATAAAAATTATTGTGTTGTCCTCTTCATTTTATTAATAAAAAATACATAGTTAAGCAATGTATATTTTTTTATTATACAAATTTTGTTTCTAAATATATACTGTAAAATAACTTATAGGTGTAATACAAAAGCAAATTCAATTATAACTATCTATTTAAAAATAATTAAAAAAAAAAAATCTAGTCAAGAATTGTACGAAAAAAAAAAGAAAAAGAAAAATATCTACAAAAAATACATACGTTTTAAAATTAAATTTACGTATACATAAATGCAGCTAAAACAAACTTTTAACTTTACTTTATTTTTTTTTTTTTTTTGATTTTTGGTTTCATTTTTATTTTAATTTAATGAATTGTCGTCTTTTCTTTTTTTGTTTTCAAATATCGATAAATTAGATTTAAATAAGCTATGCAAGGAAAGATTATTTATTTTTAGCGTTAAATATGATTTTAAAAAATAATAGAATGCTTAAAGTTTTATTTTCTTTTTTTTTTTCTTTTCTTTTTGTTTAAACGTATTTGTAATTGAAGGATTATAATTATTTACCATTTTACTTATATTAATACACAATATGTTATCCAAAGAGAAAACATACACAAAGTTTTTGCATACTTGCAGTTCTATTATTACTCTCATATTTATGCACTATATATTTTCAATTTACACTTTAATATAACGGAAATTTAACTATTTATTACGTATTTATATTTTTAGGAAATTTTTTTAGACTTTTAATTGCGTGCAATAGAATTTATTTATATATCCCATACATGAAATTTATCAATTTACAAATTTACATTTATTAATTTACCGGAATCTAGAAATGATAAAAATTAGCAAACAGAATGAACCTTCCACCATTAGTTATTACACTAAAATACATTGCCGTTTTACTTTATTTTTTTTTTCTTCTTTTGTTTGGGTTTTTATTATTTATGTAATATTTTTTTTTTTTTTTTAAAAAACATTGTAATTTATTATAGTTTTTGTAATTCTCTTGGGTTTATTAATGGTTTATTATTTTTTTTTTTTTTATTATTATAATTACTACCATCATTTATTTTTATTTTGTTTTTGTGTCTTTTTTATTGTAATAAATAAAACTGAATTAAAATATTTTTTATTTATTGTTTTTTTTTTTTTTCTTTAGTTTCGCATTTGTGTTTTAATTTCATGCATTCATTCTTTTAATTTTGTTGTTCCATAATGTGATCTCTATTCTACCCTACCCCATACTTCAGTTAGCAGGTTCTTTTTGTTCATATGTATGAGTTTAATTTGTTTTAATGTATGAAATATAACACAAGACTGAGATTTAAGTTTTTCAGTTTCGACCAAATTTTGTTTGATTTGTTTATCATTAAACTAAACAAGTAAAAATGTGAACATTTTCGTCAACCGTATTCTAGTCAGGAAAACATGATACTCCTTTTTAAGCGTGAACTACTATTTATTTATTGAACCTATTTATATATTATATATATATATGTATGTGTATAAACTCATATTGTTTAAAATTGGTTTATTTTGTGTATGTACGAAAAAACGTGTCAAATAATTTTCTTTTACTTATACAATTCTTATAATTTATTGCAATTATCCATGTTTCAATAAGTTTAATTGGTATTATTTGCAAACAGCTATGATATTGTATTTTTAAACAAAAGAATATATAAAACAAAATCTACATTCCAAGGAAGGATTACTAGGAAATAAGTTTCAATAAAGTTATTTAAATTTAGATTATAAATTAAATTATTTCATTAGCAACTTTATATTTCAATTCCCAATTTGAAAAAAAAAAACAAAAAAAAAAACATTTTAACCTATCAAATATTTCATATTATAACATATAGATTGAAAGAAAACAAAAAAAAATTAAAAATAATTATGAGTTTTTCTTTGTTTCGTTTATGGATTCGTTCAGTAATTTTCTTCTTTTCTATTTGGTAAAGTTTTGTGTATTTTGTATATTATATGGTGAAACGCACATATTTCAATTTTGTCCTTTTTGGTCCTTTATTATTTTTGTTCATATATAATCATTTTTTTCGCCTATTACCTTTATATTTTCTTTGAAAATCTGTTGTCGCTATCTTACAAGCTTCCATTTTTGAGAGCCACGGACTTGATTTATGGTATAAATTAATTTTCGTTTGATTGTAGGGCAAGATTTGGGGTTAATTTATCATTTATTTTGGTCGTAACCATTTTTAGATGATTCTTTCTTTTTTAATTTGGGGGTGTACGTACAATGATTTAACAAAACAAAACAAAACAAAAAACGCACATGTGCCCAAATTATGTGCAATGAAAGTACTTCAATTTCCATTTCCTTTTGTACTGCTATTTAAATGTATGTATCCCTATATGAATAATATTTTGTCAGAGGAATTTGTGAAGGACTAGTTTGTGTTTGAAAGTGAGAGAGAGAGAGAGAGAAAGAAATAATACCGGCGTATGTGCGTAACGTTGCTTTTCTTATCCAATAAGCGCCGAAATTTAACAAAATAAACGAGTTTTTTTAAGTTTCTTGTACCTATTGTCTAATTATCCAAGTTGTTAATCGACATTTTCAGTTGTGTGTAATTTACGTGCAAAATACTTAATTTACTTTGATTTTCTCAGTGTTTTTCTTTTATTTAGATAATTTTTTTTATAAAAAACAAAACAAAAAATAAAAATAAAAGAATTTAGTGTTGTTACCTTTGATTTTGTTCTTTTGTTTTATAAAACATTTTCAGTATATATGCAATATGTTAATATATTTTCGGTAAGTAAAATTATTGTTTTTATTAATTTGATTGTTGAATTAAAGATAATATCGCTTTATTATTTTTTTAACATTCAAATCGATTTAGAAGTGGTAATTACGATTAAGCATTAATTTTTGTTTTAATTGTAATTTATCTTCTGCTTATAACCTAATCGACTGTTAAGTTTGTAGAAAATACTTTCTTAATATATTGATTTTTTTTACAATTTTTATAATTACATATCTTTTTATTTTCAGGAGAGCTAGTTATTATTGTTTTGTGTAAAAACAATATCTATAGTTACATATGTTTTAATCACATCACCGAGTCGATTTGAAATCAATCAACATACGATTTTTTTCTTTGAGCTTTTATTATTGTGTACATTGAATACGACTCCTTTTTCAGTTTTATAATTTACATAATTTCAAAGCGTTTTTAATTTCGTGGATTTTAATTATAACCAATGAGTACAATTATTACTTAATTTCGTTTATTTATTTATCTGTTTTAACTGGGTATTATTTTATTTACAAATATTTGATTCAATAATTTTCCGTTTTAAAATGTGTAATCTATATACATACATTTTTGTTTAATTATTATTTGTGTTTTTGTTTTTTGTTTTAAAAGAAGTTCAATTTTGGGTCAGGGTAATACTCAAATTAAAAAGCAAAAATAAAATTATAAGGCTGAAAAACTGTTATATATCTGTGATATTTTTCAAAAATAAATAAATATAGTCGTTTTCTTTTAAATTTCTGTGTATTTATTAAATAAAGTTTATTGCTTCGAATTTTACAGCTAAGTATATTTACATATATGTATGTATGTAACATGTTTTTTTAAGCATGACCAAGACACATATCTATGAAAAATCAAAATCGTGAGTAATAAAGCCGTAACTTTTTACTCTGCGGGTAACTATACTCTGGTTTAACTTTTTGTTTTGTGTTACTCTTTGGTGTGATTACATTTTGTTTAATAATTAATGAATGAAACATATGACCAATATTTTGGTAGTTTTTCGTAAGAAAAAAATTGTCAAGTGCGAATTCGTTTGTACACAGGGACTGGGTTAGAAAAAAACGAATACAAATTCTTAATATTCAATAATCTATGAGAACAGAATATGTATGTATGTAGCTCTAATCGATTTGTTTTAATCATTTTTATCATTTACAAGACATCAATCCAAACAAATGTGAACAAATTATATAAATACTTAAACTAAGTAGATAGGAATGACACAAGTTTGACGAAGATATTTCTCTCCTGTAAACGCATTCAACTCTTGTTGTTTCAATAAATCACACACAATTAGCTGACGTGATTATGAAAAAGGGTGAAAAAATATGTATCATGCTGAGTCTTAAACTGAAAACAATGTCTGGAGGTGTTGTATTGCATTTTTTTTTTACTGCATTTCAAAGATCGGACATTTGAAAATGTGACGTCCAACATATCATGCGAATGATATGAACATAAAAACATGGGTAGATTGTACACAATTTAATTGACTTTGTTCCGATTTCTTGTAAAATAGTTTCAAACATTTCTACAAATGTACTGCATCTTGTCTCAAAAGCCCACATATGCAATTTCATTCAACCAGCTCAAAGTATAATACCTAAAAAGTGGTAACATACAGATTTGTTCTGTCTCAAGTGACCATCAGTGGACTAACAACGCGAATGTTTTACGAAGAGGCAACAAAGTGAGATCATAAACTTAAATTATTAACTCTTACCTTAGAGATTTTCACTTCTGAGCGCAAATATACGTATGTACTCGTATCTAATTGTATACCTTATAAGTTCTACCTCGATTATTTTTCTTGTTGATCTCTTTTAAAAGACAATACAATACATGTACAGATATTAATACATATATTTGCAAGGCCAATCAAATATAAACTTAGCAATTCTTGATTCCAATTACCGAAGTTCTGAAAATCAGTCAATTTGTTAAGCAAGGAACAGTTTATATTGGCTAAACGTTGAACTTATTCCTTAATATTCTATTTAAAGACCGAAAATTGACTCTTGAAACTAGGCCCCAAATTGGATGCCAACTAAGGACTGGTGCGTATTTCAAGGACTAATACCTCATGATACTATCCAAAATAAAATCAGATCTTAATAGTATAGAACTTGAGGTCCAGAAAAGATATCTGTCCAAATACCTTTTACAAATCTTAATTCCAGTCCGTGGATAGTTCATAAGAACCACCATTAGAACAGGAAACTTTTCCTGAGCATAGTAAGATTTCTATTGAAGAGGTAACAATAGCAGTAAGGTTCGCCGACAAATCGGTAAATCATTAAAATATTTCGAAAAACAATTCTTTTCGTTATAAAAATATATAATGATATGAAATGGTACATGTACTCGTATGTATACAATTCTGTGTCGCGCAAACTAAATAAAATCACTATCACTCACCAGTTAGGAGCAATCTTCTCAATATCCAATTTCGTCCAAAATGTTCTCAGTTCTTTTAACAAAAACGCTACAGGCATACCGTGTATGTTTCCAGACGCTGAAGTTACATTAAGATTTATGTCCGCATGAGCATCGATCCAAATTAACGATGTATGTGGATTGGCGAGCAAATGACCAGCAACAGATCCTACATTAAATACATTATATATATTGATATTCGTTTTGGAATGATGATAACATACCAAAGCCAATTGAGTGATCACCACCTATAGCTAAATACATATCGTTTTCTCTCAAAATATGTTGCACTTTTTCAATAAGTGATATACTACATCCCAGAAACTCATTGTAGTTTTTCAAATTTTCCAACAAATGAACACTTTCTAATTGTTTGTTGTATACAGGCAGATTACCATAATCTTTAACGTGCAGTATATCTGTAATTATTATTTAAAACTTATACGTGAAGTGTTATTTACATATAGACATGGGTATATCATAGTTTCACACAACCTTTTAAAATATTAACTAAGCCAGCTTTTCGCAACATTTCAGGCGCATCTTCTACCCCATTTTTGCCTTGACCCTTAGAGAATGGCACTCCAATTATTCCAACAGATTTTTTGGACAATTGGCTAAAGTGCCTACTAATTGCAATTGTTTTTAAATAATTTGTTAACATATTTACACAATACCAACTAAACACACTGTTTTAATACTTAACTTTGCTGTGATTAATACTTTAGAAGAATATTTAATGTAAGTAATCAAGAAAACTGCTTAGCATCATTAATTGTAATTCGCGGATGCTTTATTATCGATGAATACTACAAAACATTGATAACCTCCCCACCTTTGCGTCATGTAGTTTCTTTAAGTTATTAAAAATATTTGCGATAATACGTCGATGGGAGGTAAAGCTTATCATCTTTAATAAAAATAGTCTTGATGATGATTTATTGTCAACTATGTATGTGATACATATTTGAAAAATATTTCATTTTACATCTAAACGCACTAGTTTCAGTTTACTGGTGTAAAATTACGTCATACAAACGTACAGATTATGCGAGCTCTCCTGTAACGCAGAGAAAGATTAGGACTAAATATGCGCAGATATAATACACATCTGTATATTGAAATTCGCGAACGACTAAAGCGTGCATAGTGACTGTTGAGTACTGATTGCAAGACTTATCCCCGTTTGCGTAAGATTTATGTTTTAGAATACAGATGGACAGTGTCTTTTAAAAGAATAGAAATTAAAAAAATATTATAATTATTACTTTATTAGAAGGTAACGAAAAAATAACAATTTAATTACAATTCATGTCTAGCACTAGCTTATAGCTAAAATAAAAATGATTTTTTCATAGGTGACGTTAGCCATACATAAGTACAATATCCGCATATTTGTAAAGATTGTTCTTCCGTTTCTCTAGGAGTTTTCTTTCTTGTCGATAGGGGAACCGATGCAGAGATTTCATTTATCAGACATACAGTTTTTTGAGGAAATCTTTAAAGTAAATTAGTGTAAGCCCTTAGATCAACCAATGTTGGATCTAAGCTTTACTGTATTACCCCCTTTTAGGTTTTCCTATCATTTCCTGGGTTGAATGATTCTTTTCTGTTAAAAAGTCTGTTTCGTATTGCAACTCCATAAGATGGACATGTTATTTCTTCAACCTTCTTTGAGGTCATCTATAAGAAGAAGACTTCTTGTGCAAGGTGCAAGTACGGTAAACCTATTCGCCTACTTTGTTTAATGTTTAAAATCAGATTTTACTCAACGCTGGCACTAAATCATTACTGAGTTTTGAGTAGTTTTAGTTGGCTTTGAATGCCATTTGAATTTACAAGTTGTATTAAATATTGTTTTAATTTTGTTTTAGGTCATTTAAAGCAAAACAACGCACAAACTGACAATTATTAATAATAAATTCGAAAATCGACGATAGTTGAACAAAATGAGAAGAATTGGGTGAGTTCTGCGATTGCTAATATGTAGTTATTGTTATTCTTAAGCAGGTAATATAGAAGGGCTGTAGATCTGTTGATATTTATTTACTAATATGAAAAAAAGGGATCGTATACACATATATGTAAGTCTTAGGACCTAGCTTCTCATATTTACATTAGTCTAAGGCTCAAGCTCTAAGAGTTTTGTAATGAAACAGCGAAAAGAAAAAGAGCGCCGTGGCTCAAGTGCGTTGTGTTCCAAGTGGTATCCCTAGATAACACCTAAAAATGTTGTCACTCTCCCATCTCTCGCGAGCGTTTTGCACACATCCGATAGTGTAACTGAAAAAGTTTCTCAAATAAATTGCCCTTCGGACATTAAATTAAGTAGTAGGCCTCTTCCATTCCTGTAAAGAATATAACGCGTACAACAAAAATGCTGCCGAGAAGCTAGGCCCTGGGTCTCATCGACCTGTTGCAGCAATTATTCTTGAGTATTACTTAGGTAACGATGTCTCAGTTCGACTTACTTATTTGGTGTTCAACCCAATTCTTCAACTCGTGTTTGTCATTCGAATCTGATCACAATTTTGTTTAGTAATTAGAATGTACTTCACGAGTACACTCCTCTTTAAATTTTGAGAGGAGTTGTGAAACGCATTCGATGATCGAATTCGTCAGCTATTAACGTATATTTAGTTGTTCATATGCATTTTTCTCGCACTCGAAGTTGACTAGCACTCGGTTTCTAATATGTATTATACAATTTCTCAAAAACAACACAGATTTTGAGATTTGGGAAAACTGTAATGATATGCCTTCTTTTTAAAAATTATCAACTTGATGGCATACAAATCGAATAATAGCAATCTGAATTCCATATGACTCTAAAAACCAAAGAAAATACCTACCTACCTACCTCACATTAATTCTGGTTTTAAAATATTCGAAAATTCCGTTAATATGTAGATATGTGGAAATAAAACAACAATAACTACGTCTCAAGGCCATAGAATATATGTATTTTATAAATTTCTGCTACATATTATATATACATGTACACATGTATACAAAAAACGATGAATTTTTCGAGTCAGTGTGAAAAAGTTGTCAATTTTAAAAAAGTTTTATTGTTACATTGTATTGCGTTTAATACGAATGTTAGAAAGAAATGCCTTTTTGTAAACTTTTAAATAGAAATGAGATTAGTTTTATTTTAATGTGGTATTCTCTTAACTAATAAAGGCATTCACTATTGTACACTTAATATAAATATAAAAGAAAAGGCCATATATCCAAATTTACTTTTCAGTCTTTTTGCCACTCTACATTTTGTTGTGCAATTTTGTTATTTTAACTTTAGCCATTTTTAAAATCGTATAAGGTTTAAATTAATCACAGTATTCGGATTTTTTTCTTGTCTGATTTAGCATGATAATATCCTCTTCGTCCTCACTGTCGTCCTCGTCTGGGTAAATAACACCATCCAAATCTTCGTCGTAATACGGCTTTAAAGTCATTCCTTCTGGAAAAATAGATCGAATGTTAGTATAAGTTGTTCACTATATGAAACATCATCGGTCATAGGCGACTAAATTAAAATTGAATGGTAAAAGACAAGAATAC
Source organism: Xylota segnis (assembly GCA_963583995.1). NCBI lineage: Eukaryota > Metazoa > Arthropoda > Insecta > Diptera > Syrphidae > Xylota > Xylota segnis. The sequence goes on along the minus strand of OY757237.1, from coordinate 54,691,285 downwards.
ACAAGTGCATTTGTATACTTACTTTTTATAGGCGAGCGGAAGAGCTCAGTTTCACCCTGTTCATCATCTTCAAATAGTTCTTTAGACTTTTGAGGTAGTAGTGAAAAATCGTAGTATCGTTTAGCGTGTTGCCTTCTTGACTGAATGCATTGAACAGCAAAAATGCATGCAACCACAGCAATAACCAGCACACATCCGGCAATTGAGACGAAGAGTAATCGAGGAATACCCATAACACGTTCATCCTTCTTTAACCTGAAAATCATATTATTGTTTCTTGATCTAGTGTAGACTATCCGAGAAATAGGATAGTAGCCAGGCGCTTCAACGTGCAACGTTATGTTTCCTAAAGGAATCTTGTGCAGTGTATATTCCCCAATGTTGTCTGTGAGATTCATTAACGCTTCATTATTGGTGAATATTTTAGCATTTTTAATTGGATGGTTATCTAAATCTAAAACAAAACCTGAAATAGAGAAGGGAAATTTGGTACTTTATGTTTGCAGAACAAGCGGGTATTTCTTTGGATATACTCTGTAACTTAGAAATTTCACGAATTTTAGTTTACAGATTCGTAACAAGCACACGAAAATACATACACGTTCATGTACACTTTTAAGAAATAGAAAAAGATTTCGTTTTACCAGAAACAAAAGCTTGTCCATCCATTTGTAACTCCTGGACTTCACTTTTTCCAATGGAAAAGTACTCTTTTGAACTGAGCGTCACTGTTCCCAAGTCTGTTATTGCGTTTTCGGTGATTTTAATCTGTAGCGTTGTTGTCGCGTGCTCTTTACAAGAAATTTGCAAACTATATTCTCCAGGAGTCAGAATAATCTTAAAGTGCGCCAGATTTTTGCTCACATTGTATATTTGTTCAAATTGCACAACCTTCACGAACGCGTTGCGGAGCGGTTGACCCTCTTCTGATTGTAGGCGTCCTTTGACTCCGGTATCAATTAAATGCAAAAAGTTTAGAATTCTCTCAGAATTTGTACGCCACACAGAGGCTAGCTCTTTTTGTTCGGGCATACGACAACAAGATATTCCAAGTGTGAACAATGGAATGTTGTACATATTGTAGAAGAGATTGGTTATGCGTTCTGTATAATCTTCTTGTGCTGAATGTGTTGAAGACATAGGACACTGCAGTCGCCGGTAACTTATGTCTGTTTTATCAACTAAACGAGCATAGTTTTCGAAGATTGCCTGTTGCGGGACCCTAGAAGATTAGATTTAAATTAAAAAAAATCGGATGTATACAATGGCAATATAAAAGCAAACCTTAGATCCGAGTTTCCTGCGGTGAAGGAGAGTACCAGATCAAATTTCTCTCTCTCTAGATATTGAAGGAATAAATCCTTCTGCTTTTCAGATTCCGGGCTAAGAATTCTTTCTGCTAATTCATTGCCTATTACTGGATCACATATGGTGTTGCTAAAATCGGAAGACATTAAATTGAAATATTCCATAGTATAACCGATACTTACTTTCTTGCAAAAATCCGAAGGAGTTCGTCGAAATTCTCCATTATTGGCAATATGTGAATAACGCTACTATTCAGTAGTTTTATAATCGGTGGCTCCTGAATGCGGTAACCCTCAATCAAATGTCGTGCCAGATTTAATGTCATTTCACGACCCATAGGCGACGTTGCATCAAACAAAGAACTTATTACCAGAATTTGGAACTTTGTTTCCTCTGGCGATCCAATCTATTTTTGAAGAAAAAAGTGTATTTAAGAATACGTATACAATTATGATTGTAAAATGTGTTAATTACTTCTGTAGTAAGCTTAAGTGAATGGTAGTTCATGTGGATTTCACTGTCTGCATATTCAAAATTGGCGATGCCAACATTTTTATTTTCCATTTCAGCCATTTGGCTATTGATTTCTTCATTTGAGTGATAACGCGTATGTACAACATTTTCAATGATCCTATAATCGTGAGCTGATGCCCAATGCTGAGGATCATCTCGCATCAGGCTTATATCAAGGCGTAAATCACAAGGTCCGCTCTTCGAAATTTCAAACTCTTGCTGATGTGGTTCGAATCTGAGAAAAAAAAATAATGCATTACAGCGATCGATGGCATTTAATTCAAATAATACCCATCAGCCAAAACAGTTATGTTGTGCCTCCCTGGTAAAGCTAGTCTCCAGTAATCACCGAATGTTGCGCTATATGAAGTGTGTTTTGCATTATCAAGTGATATCATTGCCCCTCCAACTGGACTGCCAATCGAACTTCGAATGAATCCATGCACTCCGCATTGAATCTGTTCAATATACTGTAGAAGTGGTTCACGATTTTCCTCCCAAAATCGTGGCAACTCGGAAGCCATTGGAAATTTATCACACCCTAGTTCAAGGGTTAACTCAGGTATTCCTGCGCGTACGTAGTTCCAATCTTGCATTCCCCCAGTTACACTATACCATTGAGCTCCATTTGTAATCCCACCTGGAAACTGTTCACTTTGGAATAGTGGGCATGGCTTACCCATGTGCATGTTTGGATGAGCCTATTCAAACAGACTCTGTGACAAATGTTCAAAACGAAACATTATTTACTTACCGTAGCATACACATTAGCAAGATGACGAAATAGTTCATTGTCTTCTGTTGGATTAGGCTTCCGGGATTTCATTGGAATACGCTGCCTGCTACTCGGATCCTGAAAATCGTTGGGACTATCGTCGAAGGGGTAGTTAGCAACCAATGAACCACCATGTAAATTTGCAGATAGAACAAATGGAATTGAAAGTGTCCAGTTCATAACAGCTTTTACTTCCGGTTCAGTTTTTAAATTATACGTATCTGTACCATATTGGTCGGGGAAGTTTCTATTCAGGTCTATATCATGAACATTTGCTCGACCTAAAGCACTAGTTTTATCACCTAAAAATCATAAATAAAATTAAATATTCATTTGTTAATAAACGCCAATTTCCAACCTTCCATAGACATTTCATAACCATCCGGATTCATACTGAAGAGAAAGTGCATACGGGTATTATTAACAATTTTCGTAATCCTCTCATCTCGAAGATAATTTTCACATATGTATTTCGCAAGATAAAGAAGCATTTCTCGACCAACAACTTCGTTTCCATGCATATTAGCCACATATTTGAATTCGGGTATACCAGGTACGTGATTTCCTGGTTTATTGAATATTTCCATAACCCACAAATCACGTCCTTCCACACTTTTGCCGATTGAGTAAAGCCTGGTTATTGCTGGATAACTTTCAATTATTTCCCGAATGAATCTGGGAATGAAAAATTGAACCAAATGTGAAAATTTCACTAAATTACTTCAGTTTGATTTAATACTAAATACATAAATGTACGTACATTTGTTTGCAATATTATATCCATTGAGTTTCTATAAGAGTTATAGTTCTTGTATACATAAATAAAAGTAGGCAATAGTAACGACATGACACTTTAAAGGAGTTACATACATATATTAATAGGCTAACAGTTCAGTTATCCTTTTGAGACAAACACAATCTTTTTGGGAACCTTATCAGTTAGATACTAGGATGAAACTTGACTACAGACGTTTGAGGAATAGATAAAACTACGACTTTATTTACAGGACTTTGGAAAATTTCCCAAACAATTTTGTTAGCTAGATCTCTTGCTCATTGTCTTTGCAAATTTTTCGTAAAATTTTAAGTTACATACATGAATATGTACGTATTATTCGCAAAGAGAAATACATTTTTAAATTAAATAATAGAAATTCTAAGTCCCTCCTACATCGCTCTACTTCTATTAGCAAGCTAACTCTATCTTGTTTGTTTTTATTTTTTTTACAAAAAGAAAGTTTGAGCCATTGGTCCAGATGGCAATGATAAAGGGAGCGAAATTACCTAAACTGAATCAATTGAAATATTTTTTATATTTTATTCAGGAAAACACTGTCATGTGAACACCAGTTCCAATATGATTCAATGGTAGGAATTCATTTAAACCTATTTTGCCAAAAACAGTTGGCATATTTCGGCAGAAAATATTTTTTTCCAGGAACTAGAAACTGTTCCCAAGTGACAAACCTTAAAAATTGCGAACCAAATTAGATACTTGCAACCAACTTTTAAAATGCCTCTTAGTCGATTCAACAACCTTAAAGCATACATACATACTCTTTATACGTATCTTACTGTCTACTTAAACATACATAACGTAGCTTTCAATTTAGTATCGATAGTGTAAACTATGTCTGTTATAACTCGAGAAACAATAGTGCGATTGAAACCATCACCAAAATATTTAGGCATCTTGTATGCAAATTATAGACCGAAAACTCCAGCGGCAAACGATTAAGCGAAAGCTCTAAATAACTTACTTTCTAATCTTCACTGTAGAAATCATGCGTTCTAACGTGTGGAAAACACCGCGAGTTTGTTAACAGACAACAAAAAAAACATTTTCCCTAAAAAACTAGATTAGCAAGCTTAAATAAAGTGTTCTAAAACTGTTAAACTGAACCATATGTATATATAACGCGTACATATTTCCCCCAAAAATATTTACACATATGTTTTGTAGGTATTAGGATATTTGTACAGAAAATACACACTTTTCCATCTGCGTAAAGTTGTGATGCACTAGTTCTGTTGTTGATATGAAACCATTTAAATTGTCTTCAGCTCTCTGTACTTTGACCTTCCGGAATGAATCTGTAAATGTATTCCCGGAATCTATTTTTTAGTCTTGTAGTAAATAAGTTACATTTGTATGTAGATGTACATTTCATTTACATCAATCGATGTGTAACATCACTTAAACAAACTTTCTACCATAAAAGTGAAAAACCATATCCCCAGGCCACTTCCAAAATCCCAAAACGCAAATGAAGTTAATGATTTATAAAATATGAATGAAAAAATCCACATCCTATGTAACGAAATATGCACTCTTTTGAATTATATTTTGTTATGTATATATTTATTTTATTTGCCCAACAAAATGTACTTGAGTAGATACATTTTATCTTTTGTTCTTTTCTTTGAATCTTATTACATATTAAGTTATATATATATACATATATATATCTGTATTTATGTATTTACATTTACATTTACATATATATGTATATGGGATTGAAAAGTGTATAAAATTAAATGGTGTGTGATACTAGTTTCTTTGCATTTTATATTTAAAAAGTAAAGTAAAACAAAAAACATTTATTCCTCTTTACAAATTTATTATAACATTTTTGACAATAACTTATTAAATGCAAATATGAATGAAAATGGCTAAAGTCCACGAGGACTGTTTATTTAAGAAAATGAAAATGCATAGTTAATATCTCTGCATATTGATAGTAAGTGAAAATGTGAGTGTGATTTAGTGAAATGCCATTGAACTTTAAACCATAAGATAAGTTACCGTGTTAGGAGAAGTGAAAAAGTGAACTATTTAATACTAAACAATAAATATTAACGCATAACTTGATTGTGAATAAAATAATGATACAATAAGATAATTCTTTAAAACAAAACACCGTATTCCCTTAGCGTGCTTCTTGTTAATTAATGCCTAAAATAGTATGGACTGTAAAATTTGTTGATACCGTCAGTTATTGCTTCCGCAGGTTTAAGATTAAAATCTAGGCGAATAGGACCATCTTGATTAGTGATTTCAATTGTTTGTACAGGGCTTGCTTCATAACTGTAATAAAATATTAAAGTTATAATGGTTGTAACTGCATACTGATATACTATATAAACATACCCAAATGCCAAGGCTTGAATATTATATCTACCCGGGGTGAGGAGTCGCCAGTACTCCCCACGCTTTGTTGTTCGAATCATTTTTAATTCAAGTCCTTCGACAACAATCTTTGCATCATTTATAGGATAACCATTAATATCCTTAACTAAACCTTTAACGCCAACATGCGCTAACTTTAGCAAGTTGATTAGGCTTCGCTTATTTTTATGCCATTCATTTGGAAGTGTTGATGCCAATGGATATTTACAACAAGACAGTTCAATTGTCAGCTCAAAACAATTTGTGAACGCATAATTAAAGTCCTGCATTCCACCATTTAATTCGTACCAATATGCACCGTTGGTAACACCGTTTGGAAACGTTTCATTGCAATCCTTTCCGGTTCTCATCACTGGATGGTTATCAGCATATGTACGAGCTAATGTTTTGAAAACTTTGTCGTCTGGCGTTAGACTTTCTTCACAACAATCATGATGGTTTCTAAGTAACTTTGGAGATTAATAATTTTCTTATAATATTATTGTTAAGGCTCACATTGAGTTATCATATGGATAACTCGCCACAACAGCACCGCCATGAAAATTTGCAGATAACACAAAAGGATTGTTAACTATCCATTCGATAACAGCTGATGTTTCCGGTTGTCGTTGCTGGGCTTTTAATTGAATTGTATGCTCATCTTCTAGACGATCTGGGAAGTCTCGATTTAAATCCACACCAGCAGCGTTGTGACGTCCTACATAATTGCGCAGTGAATCGCAATTTCCCTCCTATGGAAATGAACGTATCTTTAATTTATTCATACCCTCTGATGAAAATTGTGATAATTTAACCCAAGTTACAACCTCTATTAGTCGTATAATTACAACACATTTCATTCAGTACAAATTTACATGTAAGTTGCTATGTTTACTCAAAAGGAGTGTACAGACGAAGCTTCAATTTGGAAATCATTCTGGGTGTGCTGACTCGAAAATGAACAAAACGAAACTATCGATGTCAGAGAACGATGGAAAAGTTATTCATTGTTCTGTCGAGTGACCTTTAAAGCCGTCTAACAATAAAATATAGTACCAGGTGTACCTGGTGTTATTTTATCTTATTTTGCTTCTACCAGTGACTACGTAATTTATATCCATATTGGGTATATTGACTTTTTTAGGAAAGCCAATCTATCGATTTGAGTTCTTGCAACAATTTTAATAATCCCTATCTAGTAAATCATAGTTAATTAAATGCGAATGTTGTGGCGAAATAAGAAGCAATAAAAGTTACCTATAATTTAATATAGGGAGGGAATACAACACTATCTTCGGTTGTTATAACTCAAATTCATATTGTGCGAGCTCTAATATTTAATTAGACTTTTTCCAGAGCAACCACATAAAAGTATTTTTTGTGTTCCGTGTGCTTCACAAGTTAATGAAATCACGATTTATTATATTAAAAAAGAAAAAAGGCAAAACTTATGGTTTATGTGCCAACAACGCATACACATAGCAGTATTGATTTTCGACTTGATAATAACCCTACGCAATATGTTTTTATACAACTCTATGTGCCCAGCTGAAAATACAGAAACGAAAAATTAGTTCAGAACCTTTTTTTCTTTATTTACCTTTGATCTAACATAGCCGTCAGGGTTCATCGTAGGCATTATATAAATGTCGGTAGTGTTAATTAAATTGGAAATCTCTTCGCTGTTCTGGTAGTTGTGAAGCAAATATTGTGCCAGATAGATTAGCACTTCTCTGCTCACTGTCTCGTCACCATGCATGTTCCCAATATATTTAACCATTGGTGTAAGCAGATTACGATGGCGGACATTCTTTCCTACTTGTAGAATAACTAAACTTCGTCCCTCTAGTGAATGGCCAATACTATGTACTTTGGCGTATTCCGGAAAAGTCTTTTGAAGGCGCGCGAAAAGGTCTTCCAGGTCCTCTTGGGTGTGATAAAATGGATTTTCGATAAAATGTTCGTCATCCTTGATAACATACGAGTGCACAGTTAACACCAAAAACATGGTGTATATTGTAATTCGAATCATCATTCTGACTCAATATTATGAACTAACGAATTGTACAAAGAACTATTATTTTTCACAGAAACAAATGTTTCTTATCATTGAAATCTTGACGGGAGGATTGCTCAACTCCACTCCACACACCTCGTCTAACGAACAAGCACTAACTAAATTCTCATGTCCTTTAGTGCATCAAAATACACTGTGACATACCGTTTATAAAAGCTCGCACTATAAAAAAAAGAGAAAGACAGAGACTAAATTGGAACCCACGCAAATTAGCCTCATAAACAAAAAGCACCGGGGGAAAGCTTTTCTAATACGAAATGACGTCACGGAAGAAAGACTTTCAGTACTAATGCAAAAGGTGAATTTAATGTGATCTGTGTTTATCTGCGTTGTACCCCAGGAGGGGGTTTTTTTTAATAATTTTTGTTTGTCGCTCTTATAAAGCAGTTATACTTGTTAGTATATTATTCATCATACAATGAGTAATTCGATCGTTTCGTTTATTAGATCCGATGCTATTCCATACCAATTCTGTGTATGGGACTTACAGATTTTCGGTACGAGATAGTTTTTATACAATATGCATACTTGCTTAAAGCCTAAACTAAAAGTTAACTAGTCACACTGTTGTTGAAAAACCAAGATGTTTCTTATTTTATTGATGAATGGATTAAAAGAAGAAAAACAAAACTTACCTTAGCACCAGCAAAACCATCCGGGTTTATCGAAGGTAATATATGAATATCAGTTCGATTGAGCAGTAATTGAATCTCTGGTTGATCATAGTTTAGCACAAGATATTCTGCTAAATTTAACAAAATGTGTCTTCCAATCGACTCATCACCATGCATGTTCGCTGTAAGTTTTACCATTGGTTTCAAGAGTTCCCGGATAGGAGCATTTGCATTTTGGCTTATTTCTATTGCGTTCAAATCTCGCCCCTGAATACTTTTACCAATCACGTATTTCCTTGCCAACAGTGGATGCATTTCGTTAAGGCGGTGGAACAAATCACTGACATCATTATTCGATAAATACTTCGGATTATTTAGAAACGATTCATTTTCACCATATACTTTAACAACAACCAAAACTAGACAAGTTAAAAGGACAACAAATGACTTTAACATGTTAGAAAGATCAACAAATAAAATAAAAACTTCTACGAATCACATAAATATGGCTTTCTTTATTTTAGAAAGCCACCTACTGTGTTTTACCGACTACCGAATATTGAGTGCTTTAGTTCGTTTAACACAATGTTTTAGTATGAAAGTTAAAAATACAGTTAGTAGATGAAATTAACATATGTATATGTTCTAGAAAAACTAAAGATACGTATTGTGTTTTATTAAATTGAACAGATCAACAGAACCGATAAATCATCAATTTAGCCAAGTTGGACGAAAGCTATAAATTTCTACGAACTGTCATTTTCAGCTGCGATCACACGGAAAGTACTAGCATAGGCGTTCAAGTGTTCTATTCTCGTAAGCAGTGGTGCCGTTCTAGAATCGGAGGAAGACAAGATATTTTGTAATTTTGTTTGTTTTAGCAAAATTTTAGCGAATTAAGAAATCTAACTTAAATCAAATTAAAACTTCAGGGAAACAAAATAAATATCTACTTTTGGGGGGAATATATTGTGCTAACAGGAGGCAATAGATTGGACTTTTTCTCTTCAAGCCATATAGGGCGTTTTTCTTTAGTAGTTCCAACCAGAACTCGGAGCACATACACGTCAAACGCGCTCTGAAAAAAAAAACAAATTCAGTCAATTCATGCTGAACTAATAGAGCGCCCTCTGAGCACTCTGAGCAAAGAAACAAGTACGCGAGACTCTGAATGCTCTGAACTAAAACTAAAAACTTAAGCTCGGCTCTAAACAAAAAAAGATAAACGCCTATCGAAATACAAAATCGCCATTTTTAAAACAGTCAGTCATTCAAAATATATGTTGTGTTTCTAAGTTAAATGCAATAGGTGGTTATAAGACCATTTGAACATATCACTAAACACGACGCTGTGGCCAAACAAAACAGACAAATATCCTTATCCATGATGGGTGCTAAATTCATAGACGACTGATTACAAGAATTGAAACATATGCTTGCCAAGAAGCCCTATCCACTATGCGATTTTAATTGGAATTGGAAAAAACGAGCTTCAAATATAAAATAATAGTTTTTAATGTTTGTTTTGTTTTGTTGTTATAAAGACTACCAACCCTGGTCTCAATCTACTCCACGCCCAACCGTATACGTTTATAGCTGTCAAATACTTTTGGTTGCCAAAGTGACTGAGGTGAAAATTGCTCCAAAATTCAGTCTTTTTTGTGTGAAATGAATTGTAAAATAGTTGGGCTATATTATTAGACCTTATTCTAAGGTTAAATTGTGTTAAAAAGACAGCGTAAAACAAAGAAATAATGGAAATAAAAAAATATGTACATATGTCTGTGGTTAGATTCGTGGACAGAGTCGATTTAACAAAGTGTAAACAATGAAACATTGCATTAATTTAAAAATTAGTGTTTTTTTTTTATTATGAATAAAGTTAAACAAAAAACTTTCCGAAACTTGGTTCATTAGTCTTTTGTGGTCGCTATGAAGTAATACCATCATGCTGGATATTGTGGACCCTCCCGGAAGTCTCCATCTGAGCCAACTACAGCAAGACCTATAGAGAGCATGCTTTACACGCATTTGATGAATTGATGATGGAAACCAAAGTTAGTTTAATTCTGCATGATGAACATAATGCTGATTGATGGATGTAAGGATTGGAATGAACTAATTACTTTACAGTGTTTTATGTCGAGGAAGAGTAAACATGTTGTCGCTAGTAATCAAAGTAAATAATGATGAAGCCCAAACATCATCGTCGGATTTTATTGGGATTCACCCGTCATTAGCAAGGTTATGGGATGTAAAAAGAAATATCTCTGAAAATACGAATGACAATTTTTTTAATCCTTAAGTTAAAGTTTTCAATCTCAACAAAATGAAAATTAGTATAGTAAATCTTAAAAACACTTTTAGACAAGTAGAAAAGTCCAGCCGTGATAGCAAGAAAAAACACTTACACCTCTTCCTAACCCAAACTTGAATATTTCCGCCTTTTTCTCCATAAATCCCTTTTCCTAACCCCGAATCACTCCCAAACACTTCTTTCCTCGTTTTATTACACTCCCTTCTGTACAGCCTTAAACAAATAGCTCTTTGAAACCCCCTCTCTCACATACTAAAACCAAGTTGTAATCGTGTATCTTTTAATCTTAGACCCGACTTCTATACGAACCAATCCTACCACAGCTTATCCTGACTTTATTCGATTCCACAATATTATGTATTCCCTCTCCAGTACCTTCCGACAACCCTGCCCCTAAAAATGTTTCGTTTGGTTTTCAAACTCCTTCCCCCGCCTCTCCACCTTAATTTTTGGACCTTCGTATTCGCTTGCTCATACGGCTAAACTCACTAAACTCCTAGCCGACTCAATCGATGATGGCTTTTATGTCTTTTTCTTGCTTAAGAGATCGTAGACGCTACGAGAATGTCCGTCTATACCTCGCCTACTTGTTCGATACACCTACCTCCAGCCGTATCCACGGCATCACCAAAAAAATATTATGATTAGAAATATCAGGAAGACCTTCCCACTAATTCTAATGACCAAAATAAATTTTTCAATTGGTTCCATGATAATTTCGACATAACTCCCGCTGATGTATGCTACCAATCTTTCGTCATCCCTCTTCACAATTCCCATACAAAATTCAGCTTGTTGCAATTATAGTTCCCAAAAATACATTGTAACTTAGTGTGGACTAAAAGTCAAAAATTCTTAATCCTCTAAATAACCATAATTATGAAGACTTATGTAGTATGTACTTAGTACATAGTATGTTCTTTATTGAGAAACCAACTGATTTTGTTTTAACACAAAACAACTCAGCTTATACTTATACATGCATATGTACATAGATGCAGAGTTGAAATCAGTTGAAAAGATTGAGCTGATTCCACTTTTTTTCGACATAAACCAGTAGTCTACCTACTACCCAGATAAAAATAGTGCTAAATCACTGAGAATAAAATAAAAAACAGTTTTACTGAAATTCACAAACTGGCTTAAGACATGACAAGAAATTTATCGATTTCTCAAAAGACAAAGAAAAGCTGCAATCTGTCTGGAACAGAACAAATTATATCTTATCGTCCTTCCTAATACGACCACATAAAAAGTAGACGTACATAGACGAATTGCAATTTTTATTGAACTACAACGATGACTTCGAGAAAATATCATACAAATAGGCTTTCTGATGAAAACATTGGCACTACTTCTCTTTCTCAAAAGCCCAGACATGCACACAAACGCAAATTTTTGTTTTAGGATCAAACTTTCCCAAATTATTGAATTTCTGATTAAAATTTAATTCACCCCACTTTTCTCCTCTTTACAGGAACAATGGATACACCGCTGGGCAATACAACAATTGTACACAAAAATACTTATAACGTGAAAGGATAATCAATCAATTTAGATCTCGCCTAGCTTCACCTATTCCCATCCAAAACAGCAATTCGTTCACAAGACTCATCCGGGACCCCAAAAATCCAGCAATGCTGAAGTAGTCAACCAAAACTGCGACAATAAGGTAATAGTTTTTTATATTAAAAAAAAAAAAAAAAAACTATCTTTTATTCTCGTTTTAATACAGCACAACAGAGTAGTCTTCAACACTCTACGGTACACCACTTTCATATCGTCACCAAGTTGATCCCGCTCCTTATGCCAACGAAATAGTCTTGAACATAGCCAAGCTACAACAAACAGTTTACACATTCCTTCGTCCGATGTCTAAATCACTACTTCATCGAGCATTAACACCGCAACCGAACTTAAAGCCGCCGCCAGCTGCAACAGGTTATCCAGCTTCAATTAAAACAAACCTCCAAAGCAGAAAACCAAACAAAATTTATGTAATAGGCACAATAGAATACAGTACTCAAATAAATATACATTCATATGTATGTAATATGTAAGAAATAAAGTATGCTCTCTAACTAAAATGTTGCGTTTTTGTAATACTTCCACAGCCTTCCTAAAGCCGCGCAAAATCTGAAACAGATGCTGTAAATATTCTGATTTCCTGTTACATCCCAAGCCGCCTGGAACCCAAAACACCAATTGCGCACACACTTGCTCAATAATTCACTACTAAAACAATAACCTACACCCTATGACGTAAATGTCGGCACCTGTTCCATGTCAGTAACCCTTCTAAGACCGAAGATATCCCTCCCACGAAACCCATACCACATCTCCCAAATTGAAAAGAAAATTCACCACCACAAACTTTCATGAAACACCAGGCGCACAGAAATTCTGAAAAAACAGCAAGGGCACCGACCCTTCTCAGCTAACCTCAAATGTTCGTGACATTTAGTGATTTTTAACGTTGATTTGTTTTTGGTTTTTCTTCTTTATTTGTGGATGGATTTTGACGATTGAGGTATCAAATTAAAGGGGATGTTATGAGAAGTAAATCAGCATAATAATCAAACAAGACGGGTGGAAGGGGCGGCACAAACTTTTGAGCCAAATTATTAGTAAATTGATTTGAATGTAAAAGACAAACTACAAGTTGTAGCGGCAAGTGGTTACTAGCTAACTGTCGAACAAGAGACGAGGATCAAACCATGAAAAAACGAAAATATTTGCCCCTCTGTATCACTTGTAGTCTCTTGAAAGTAACCAGTCTATAACAAATTTTTCTCCTACATTTTGAGTCTGCCATCTTGGGCCTTTATCCCAATTTATTTCTCAGAAGATGACCTTTAATTTAACACCCGAATCATCAAAATCCAAGAACTCAAAAGTTACACTGAAAATAATCAAGTCATCAAATCTGTAAACAAAGACTGACAGCGGAGGAAAGAGAAAAAAAAAACAGTTTGGGTGGCTATGGAGGGTCGGTATACCTACTGTTTTCTGAGAATTTCTGCTGACTTGGTGTTTTGCGAAAATTTGTTGAAATTCAGTAAATTTTTTTTTGAGGTTTTGACAGCCGAGATCTTCGGGTCTAGGTGTTAAATTTTAGATCACAGAAAGTAGATTATTTTGCTGATAATTTTCAACACAGGGTGATCCATATTTGCATGGCCATGGGTCCCTGCTTGGGAAATAAGATAAATTATAACGACGATTAAACGATTTTGTATATTTATTTAAGAATGTTTCTTTAAAGTCTTGTTTATAATTTATTGTAAATATGTATATTTACAAATACATAAGTGTGTGTTTGTGTTATTAGATCTATGGCGTCGACAATGTAGCATAGAGTTGTTAGCAACAGCATGGCAAATGATGTGGAAATAGAAGACGACTGAATTCTTGTTTTGAACTTGTGGATCGGTTCAACTATGTAGGTGTTCCCGGTTTCTGGCTCGAATAGGGAGTTGAAATGTGTGAAATAAAAGCTGTGGATATTTTGAAGCCTTAGATTAATTTGTTTCTCTGGATCGATAAGCAAAATTGGGTGTTGATTAGCTGCGAATCCAACACATAATGCTGGAAGGATTCATTCATCTTCCGATTGTCTGAAAAAGAGAAACGAGTTAGAAAATAAATGTTAAGCGAAAGCAGTTACCTCATGAGTTTACGTTGAAAATTATAATCTCCAACCATGGCTATTTGTAGTAAGCGTGATCTGACTTAACTATTTACATACATATATGAATAATATTGGTCGGAATTAGTGCTTCATGAAGACGACTGCAATTGCAATGCAAAGGGTATGTTGGATCTTAGTTTAATTTATGAAGCCTGCTGTATGGGTACGGTTCTGGTTGGTGTGTTGTCTTCCTGCGTGAGCCAAGCAAATTAGTCACTAAAGCATAAGGTACAAAAAGGGTATGTAAACAATTGAAGGGCAACAGTTTTTATCATCACAGCTGGAGAATTGGTCTACCATGGTGAACCTATGAACAAGGAAGTTTGCAGACGTTGCCAGACTTACCTGACATACAAATTACTATAGCATCAGGCGGAAATTTTGTAAAGGGAAGAGCAGCAGCAGGCTGCTGGCAACATTAAGATGAAAATAAGTACTTAAATAATAAATTTTTATTAATTTTTTTTTTCTATGCTAAAGTTCAAATCATAAAATGTTTATTTGTTTTATATCTGTATGATTGAATATATATTTTGCAGTTGTTTTTATAGCATATATATTTCTATATCGAAATGCTTTAAGAGCTGCACTAAATTTAATTGTAAAGTAATAAATAAAATAAACATGGGCAGGCATTAAAATATAATATTTTCAGTAAATAGTGTCCACAATTAAAATAATAATATTATTAAGATTGTATTTAATCGTCAATGTAATTTATTATATTATGTTTTAAATTTATTTTTTGTTTTTCGTTTTATTTACTTTTTCTTAAGAGTAAAAAACGACCGCCGTTTGGGTTCGTCCTTCTGGGAGGTTGCTGGTAGGGTTTGGGACCGGCCTTCTGCTACTGCTAATTGGTCACTCTGTGCTTTAAGTGCGTTCACCCACTGACCCATTTCAGAGTCATCATGTGCTTGTAATAAGAACTCCCCACCGTTTGAGAGTCTGTAAGTTAAAATTTTGATTAACTCTTCTTTTTAATGAGCCATAAGGGTGTGTTTTGTAGCCTTACTTTATTCGCAGAACGTGCTTCTTCTTAGTATAGTCGCTGGCGATATCTACTGAGGCACCCTGTAAATCCATGCTGGGCTCACCACGGAAAGTTATCTCTGGATTTGTTTTGAAAGCCTTTTGTTCTTTGTAGAACGTTAGGCGCCCAGCGCGTGCTACCAAATATACCTAAAATAGTAATAACAAAGTATTTGTTAAGGGTTGCAAGGGTTTTCATGAAACGAAAGAATTCTTTGCCACATGTACATATGTATGCACATATCACATAACAATTGAATTGGCTCTAAGTTAAAAAAAAACATAAAAAATAAATACTTGGCGCTACAGGTCGATGGACCCACGCCCTAGCTTCTCACAACCATTCGTGTTGTGCGTGTTATATTCTTTGCACGAATGGAAGGGGCCTACTGTTTTATGCCGTGTCTGAAGGGCAATTTATGATTTGAGAAGCTTTCTCAGGAAAGTTGTACTCTCGGATGTTTGTCAGACGCTCGCGAGAGATGGGTCCGTGAAAAACTTTTAGGTGTTCCCCGACTGGGATTCGAATCTGAACCCCTTGATCCATAGTCCAACGCACTAACCACTGGGCCACGGCGCCTAAGTCAGTTGCGTAAATTCGGTAAAACAAGTGCTGCACTATAAATGCGGTCCCATGGCAAGGCAATCAAGTCCATGAACATCTGGCAGTCGACGGCTTAGTATCGTAAAAGATTTTTTTAGGCAAAATAATGCTTGAATTTTGGATCTCTAGACACATCTGATGGTTTTCTTGCTGCAACTTCACCATTTGTTAAAATAGCCAGAGAATCCAAAAACCTCTTCTTCTTCTTCGTGCAAGGACTACAATACAGGCAACAAGAAAGGCTGTAGATGCCATATGAACATCATAAGTGGGACCCCCCAAGGTGATAGTTGATAATAACGCTTTTAATGTTCAAAGTTAATGATCACACATTGTTAGATCTTCGTAAAGAAAATTGCACCTAAGTAGGTGTAATCTCATGATCACGCTAATGATCACCTTAGAGAGACATAACGAAATAGTTGTGATTGTCAACCTTAGAGGGTTCCACTCCAGTATTCCTTTAGTTGTTCCAGTATTCGTACTACGATTGGTAATCAACACTGACCCAAAAATGATGAACTGGGCTTAAATATCATATCTGTGTCACAAATACACGAAAATTTGCTAAATTGAATTTTAGTGCTAGCGATGTTTCTTAAACAAAATGTAAAACGTAGTATCGATCGGAGGGTTTTGCACGGGCTTCCAGTTAAAACAAAACGAAAAAAACGTTTATTTCCTTCACTGAAAAGAGAAAACCGAAACTTGTTGGTTCATAGCGTTTCCTAATGAAGGAAGAATTCACATTCAACTACACTGTACTAAAAATTTACGATATATCGAGCTAAAAGTCTGAAAATGTTATTTTAAAATATATTGTATAAGAATTGTATTGAATGGTTGTGTACATACCTTATCCCATGACCGGTTTGTAGCTTTTTTGGTGGTCGATTCCCATTCATGTTTCCTAGTTAGATACCCTTCAACACCTTCGTCGAATGCTGTGCTCGTTCGTTCTTCATTAAACAAAACAAAAACAAAAAATACAATAAAATTAGTACAATCAAATACATACAATGCTTCTTCCTGCAATTGAAAACATTTTGAACTTACATCTAAAATTAACCAACAAACTTGAATTTAACTAAGCAAATGACAATAAAAAAATAATCAAATAAATAAAGTTAATCAAATTTATAGCAAAACAATACAACTACTACATTTATAACAAAACAGTAATACTATTCATATTCGAAGAATTCCTTAAATTCACTCACTTCCTCATTAACACTATAATCAGATCTCAACTAAACGTGTACATATATTTTATAATTTATTCAAATATATATAAAAAAAAAAAAGATTGTTTTATGTATAAATATACCTTCATCATCTGAATCAAGTTTTGAGGAATTACGTTTCCATCTAAAACTTCTAAATGGACTTTTTGAACGCGAGCGGCTTCCGATTCTAATGGTTCCCCCAAGACTGTGACGTCCTGTGTGTGGTTTTGTTTCCGAATGAATTTCTGTTTAAATGATTTTTTGTTCATTTTTTTGTTAAAAAAAAAAATATTTTCATTCCAATTGTAAATGCTGAAATGCTGTATATAGATTATAGGATGTCTATCACCATTAATTATAAAGATGTTGCGTTGACTATGTTTTTATTTTTTGCTGTTAAATCACTTTACATAGAAATAAAGAAACCAGACCATTTGTTTTTTTTGTTTATTTTGCTTCAAGAAACAACCGAAGCCAATTATGATTTAGAATATTTTTTTCAGCGAGGTACCTTAGCATCCCAGCCGTCACCACAAGCAAATTGTATTATTATTTTATTATGAAAATGATCCCAGTAACATACAGATATGTACATATGTATATATTTAAAAAATTTAAATTTCTCCAAAGTAGGTATGTAGTTTTAAGCTTTTGGGAGAGGTCCTTCGTATTTTCGTATTTCACTTTATTCAGCTTTTTCCCTCCTGAGAGGAGAAACTGGGGTCTTCTTCTCGGAAATATTTTCCATTATTCTTCTAATTTAAGATGATGTTGGTTCACATTTATGCTGCTTAATAAGGGTAAGTGCTTCTGGCTCAGAAGAGTAGATAAGATCGCAGTATCATAACAAACTAACAAACTATTCAAATACAGATTTGGGGCTACATGTTACCGAATACAATAGTCTCTATCTACAAATGACTCTAAAATCAAAATATTTAAAGAGATTGTTCCCAAATCCGGCGAAATGTAAGAACAATCAATGAAAGTTCTTTGGCGTTCACGGAACACTACACGGAACAACGATTCCGGATGCTATTCATTGTCCATATTTTCCATTTTTCAGCTATGTAGGATGTTCCTTACTCATTTTTGCCATTTACGGATTTACATGTCTTCAGTAAAACTTTCTACCGACATTCGTCACTCGTCGCTCGTCTCCACGTTCACCTCTCTATCGACGTGCTTGTTTCTTCTTTTCGAACGTTCACGAAACCCTCTATTACTTATTTTCAACACCACTGCGTATGGATTACTCTCTATGTTCCCAGTCTAGCCAGTGTTTTCATTGTTCTAATCGTTTCAAACTTAAGACTTCAAATGCAATGTTTTTGATTACTCTTTGCCAGTTGGTTTTCATTACTTGATCCTGGAGGCAGTGGGCATCTTGAAAGGTCGATCGTGATAATGGTTCTTGCAGTTTTTTGAGACTGTGACAAAGTGTAGAAACTAGAGTGATCAAGTTATAGGTTTCAAGAAATTCCGCAAGGCAATAGGAGACAAATTAAGAGGTATTTCAGCTTAAGTGACTGACAACCATCTCTAAAGTTTATATGGGCACGAATTAAACAGAAAGGGATGTAAAAAACTGCTATAAATCCCATTATTAAATAGAAAAGTGCAATGTATTAGCGAAAACCTACATATTAGCATGATTTAGAAACTAAGTCAGGATAGAAATATTGTACCATCAAAGTCTAAAATATAAAAGTATACTATTAAAGCGTGAGCTGTTAGATACTAGTTTATATCATTTTACGATAATAAAACAAAGTATTCCTTTTTAACTTACGAGAACGTTGAGCAGCTAGTGCTGCACTTGCGTAAAGTCTAGGACATTTATGCGGCTTGTAAGGTACACGAACTTATGAAGTTTGAAAAGAGATTTTTTATTTACTTCAAATTTCAGTTGTTAAGTTTTCAAGTTTATATGGTATGTTCATATATTTTGAATAAGTGTGGTGTTTTATGTATTTTATGTTGTCATTTATATTACACATAAAATAGGAATTGCACAACGGCTTCCATGGGACAGGAGAAAGGAAAGGGAAATCTACATTATTTTCGATTCCTTATGTACCTCTTGCTTATTACTTGATACAAATATACTATTTACACACGAAGCGCTTGTGGTGATAGATTCATGAGCGAGACAGATCAATGAAAATACTGCTCTCTATAAGAACGTTATAGCACTTCCACACTGTATACATAGAAGTAAATATTTGGGAAAATGTGGAAATCTATTTCAAATGGCTAAAGATTGGTCTTGGTATTGTAAAGCCTTTGCCACTCTATTGATCGCTTCTTCTAGTTCATTTAAAAGTTATTTCCAATCAAACTCAATCAAAAATTTCTTCATTATGAGTCTTAGTAAAAACTATATAACCCATGGTATGTGGTTATCAGTCCATGGTTCACATCTAAAGGGTAAGAGGTAATCATTTGGAACGTGATCCCATTAAAGGAGTACCCCCGGTTAGAAGGGCTTACTGTCCAACCAGTTTTTGAATAAAGACAATTTACACACATGTTTGTCCTTTACTTTGCCGCATAATGTAAACTTAACAAAACTGTTCTATTTGTGTACATTTGCTTCTTGCTCTTCAGTGCAGCTACCGACTAGTACCGACTAGTTATTATTTTTCAAATTTTATTAGTAAAGCTAATATATATGAATTAATTACATATACAACATTCAGAGTTATTGCAAATGTCGAAAACGACTGACAAATCGACTTTGTTCCACCTACAAACAATTTACGTACACCAGTCAATGGACGAGTACTCATATTTTATTGTAGCATTCTGCAAAGGATTCGTCTGTCGCTTTCGGTAATAGCGGTGATTTAAGAAACATGCAAGAGAAGTGAATTTAGATAGAGTTACTAAATAACAAAAGCACATATTGCATGCATTCCAAACAAAACGTTTAGTACATGTGCATTTTTTTTTTTTTTTTTTGTTAGTGTAAACAAAAACAAAACGATATAAAAGAGAATGTGAATGTAAGTGTTTTATGTAAGTTCAATTTGAGTATATCTTCTTCTTCTACGCATTACCTGATTGAGTCGCAATTGGACCTTCTTTTTCCAGGGTTGGCGATGATCTCAAAACGACTATACGAGATTGATTTACATATCCAGGCATGCGTATTAATTCACAAGAACCGTAGAGAAATTAGTTTCAAAAATTAAATAAAAAAAAACTTAATTTTATATACATAAATTTGGTATTACATATTTTCATGTTTAGATTAATAATAATTAAAACACTCCATAAAGCCTCAAAAAATCCATTTACATTCGTGTTTTTAACTCAATTGTTAGTTATGTGAGTTGGATTCGCGGTTTTATAATTATAATTTGCCTTTTTTTCTTTGCTCTATTTACAAGTTTCGATCGAACATACAAGTGTAGAAGAGAAAATAGTAAAGAGAATAGATAATATCGTGAACTTACCGTTGTCTTGATCGGGTGACGCGGCATCTAAAGCATCTTGTTGTTCTGCATCACGTTTCGCTTGTTCAGCTGCTTCAGCTGCAGCTCTGGCTTCCAATTCATCGCGTAGACGTTGTCGTTCAGCTTCTTCTGCCAACTCCTGGCGCCGCTTCATTTCTTTGAGCTCGAACTACCAGACGAAAATATATAAGTATAACAATTCTTTAAATAGGACTAAAATATATTACTGTTGTTAGTCGCTCAAGCGCACTGAAACGCTCCTCTTGCGCAGCAGCCGACTTTTCGAATGCCTCGTGTTTCTTAATTAAATTCTCGACCTCATCAATGGTGTGACCCAATTCAGATGACAATAGATACGGTTCTTGTGCAATCAACCAAGCTTCAGCTACGGCAGCATCACGGGCAAATTGGTACACCTCAAGTACTGTGTAAAAAAAATAAATTTGTTGTAAAAAAAGTGAAAAGATTGGTTGCTTTTTGTTGTGGTTTTAAAAGCGGTTTTGAATTTCCAGTAATTTTTTCCAACACAACATTATTTACTTCATTCATTCATCATTTGTTAAACAAATATACTCACTCAATTGCAAATTCTCCCAACGTTCCTCCCACCGGTGAAGCAAAGCATTTCGGCTATTAGTCAACTGCAATAGGCGATCCTTGATATCAGCCGATGCGTAGTGATTTCTCGACAACAACTCTTTACCCAGCGATAAACAAGCGGAGAAATTGTCCTCTCTCGTATCGATTTCTGCCTTCAGACTTTGGTGGTTGTTCATTAGCAGTTCGACACCAGACACATCGCGTGGCTTTTCCGATGTGTTCATTTGTCGCACAACATCCTCCATCCAAATCATCAGTATCCTAACCATATTGAAGAACCGGAATAGATCACCAGTGTCGGCCAATTTCATTTTCCTTGCATCACACATTGCCTGGAGATTAGACCATGCTTGCAGCACCTCCTGTTCCCGGTTTGTGATCTCCTTCGCCTTATCACCAGCGTACGAGTCTTGCAGCTTAGCTGATTCTTCTTGAATTTGTTGTACTTGTGAGTATAGTGTCATAAGGTCTTGCATGAAATTGTGATGTTTGCGCTGCAGAGCTGATACTGACCCAGCATCACGTCCAAGTTCATCCGATACTCCGTGCTGTTTCTCAACGATTCGACTGAGAACATCCTTGCAGTCGTGGAAAAATTTATGCAATTCTCTAGAGGCTGCCAACATTTGTGTGCGTGTTTCGATGAGTTCGAGCAGATCTTGCCATGATTCGTTAAGGCTATCCTTCCATTCGGCAATGGTAGCTGCATCGGAATGGCCGGCCTTTATAAGGTCATCAGCAATGCCATTTGCCTTGGCAACACGCTCTCCGCCCACGGATTCAGTATCTCGTGCGAATTCCTTGAAACGCTCAGATAACAGAGTTACATGATCATAATCTTGACCTAATTCGGATGATCCAGCAACAACCTCACGATCTGTAATCCATTGCTCTAAATCGTCAACTTCACGATTCAACATAAACAGTTGAAGTGCTTCATTCAACCTAGCACGCCTTTCACCAGCCAGATCTTTAAGTCCAGCGTACAATTTGTCTAATTGCGACTGCTTTACAGCTACACTATCTCCAAATGGAATATCTTCAGTGGTCAACTGGCGAGCGACCTCTCCCAACTGTCGAATAGTGTTGGCGTAATCTTCCACGGATTGTTCAAGATTCTCGTGCTTTTTCATGAGGTTCTGAGCACTAATCTCATCCTTACCACGGTCCTCGACCATCATGTATAACTCCTGCTCACTCATCCATGATTCAGCCTCTTGGGCATCGAAGAAATACTGTTGTACGCGCTCTGACTGATCCAACTGCTTGCGGCGGTTATCAATGGCATCCTTGAGTTCCTGCCATTTCTGTGTAAGCTGCTTGATGAGGTTTTCGAATTTATCTGCATCCTCGTGACCCTCATCTATGAGCTTCCTGCCATTGGTGCAAATAGCCATAATCCTAGGTTCATGGTTATCAATTTCAGTAGCCAGAGATTGGTTCTTCTTTTTGAGCACGTGCACATTGAACAGTGAATTACCATAATCTGTAGAGTTTGCAACTGGCAGCTTCTCATCGATCCACAGTTTTTCATCCTCAACATCACGGCAGAACTGGAAGGCTTCCTTTTTCTTTTCCAGCTGAATTTGGCGTTCAACCAAAGGTGCCTTAATACGCTCAAATCTTTCCAAGACGGCGGTTTTCTTCGTGATAATTGGTTCGATCTTCTCGTCTGGCACGGTTTTCTGAAGGTATTCAGTTTGTTTGTCGATTTCTTCGACTTGACGGGCTTTAACAGCCATTTGCGTTTGGATGACTTGTTGTTTTTGCATGAGAATGTTCACCGAGGTCAAGTCGTTTCCTGTATCGGCATTTACAATCTGCTTCTCCAGGTCAGTGATATACGAATCAATATCATCACATGTCTGTTGGACGAGAACTTCACGGTTGGCGTCAAAGAGCATTGCTCCCTTTTCCTTGGTGTGGGTCTCTAAATCTTCAAATTGTTTTGAGAGTTCTTTAAGTTTCGGTTCAATAACCTCCTTGAATTCTGGCTTCTCCTCCATCAGATCCTGGGCAGCTTTCTCAGCTTCAAAGAGTCGCTCTTTATTGGCTGCAATTTCAGCCTCGAAGGCTTGATGACGTGTCCATTTGGAATGAATTGTCTTGGCGCTACGGTATGTCTCATCCTGGGAAGTAACATATTTCTCTTGTACCCATTCAGTGAGTTCTTCTAGATCTTGAAGGAATTCGTGGAGTTTTACTTGATTGCGAAGTTTCTCATGTTGTTCAATGGCTCGCAGGCGATTACCATCTCGTCTCTCACCAATTACTTCAGCTCGCTTATGGATTTTATCAGAATCAAAGTGCTCCTTATCAACTAGAGTATCAGCCACTTGAATAAGAGTATTAATTTTATCGTCGTTTGCATCCATCGTCGTAAGGAATGCCTCGTGTCGTTTTAATTGGTTTTCAGCTTGTTCTAAGTTAACTGGAGTATCATCCTTAGAAAGGAAATGCTCCTGTTGACTTAGCAACACCTCTGTTTGACGGGCATCCCTATTGAACAACTGTTGGTCCAGACTTTGGGACAGCAATACCTGACGATTCTCCCACATTTGGTGGAGCTCTTCCCATCCTTCTTTCAGGGCGTTCAAACGTTCCCTCAAGAACATATACTGAGGATCTTCGGTAGTTCCTGGTTCAGAAGTCAACCTCTCACCATACTCCATCATATTCTTATAGTCCTCGGTGTAGTTGTCGATCTCCTCACGGATCGATTGATGCTGATTAAGCAACTTTTCAGCCTCTGGAAGAGATGCGGGTGTATCTTCGGAAGCAACGTCTGTTTGTGTTTTAGTCAACCAAGTTTGGAAGTGATCCAAGTCACGTAGAAAACGATGTAAATCTCCGGCTTCTTCCAGTTTGGAATCACGATCTTTCAACATCTGGGTTAGTTGCTCCCAGATTAGTTGGATTTGTGCAATACGTTCGCGAATTATTCTTGCTTCCTCGGGGTGTTCTGCTTCAATGCTATCCGCCTCTTTGCTTAAGCTGGTCAGCTTGGCTTGAATGGCAGCCAAATCGCGTTCCATTCCACTTAGACGACGTTGTAATGTCATCACACCCGTCAAATCCATCTCCAATGAATCGGTTTCAGTTAGAATTCTCTTCTTATCCTCAATCCAAGAAATGGTTTCACGACATTCAATATAGAATGTTTGAACTCCGTGGGCTGACTTAAGGTCATCACGTTTAGCCTCTGCCTTCTCCCTCAAACTCGACCATTCCTGGTTCAAATGGTTTTGACGGGCAAGGATTTCGTTCGAATTAGGATGCTCAACATGCAACAGCTGCCTTGCCAACTGATTAACAACAGCTACTCTAGAGGCATTTGCATTCATTTCCTTGTCGAATCCATCATAACGATGCTTCATTATCTCCACATCCTCTATGTCCTTACCAGGAGTCATGGTGTCTAACATCTTTGTCTTTTCGTTAATCCATTGTTCAACTCCATCGGCTTCTGACATGAGTTTGTACAAGCTGAGGGCATCCAGCAAACGCTGCTTTCTCAACTTAGCCAACTCAGACAACTCAGCAAATCTGGAATCAATAGCTTTAGTGCGCTCAGCCACTTTCTCTTTTTCTGGTGGATTGAGTGTCAACTTGTTAGCATTCTTATGCAATGATTGAATAGCTTCTTCATAATTAGCCAACTCGTCAGCAACGACTTTGTGTTTCTTCAGAAGAGATTGAACATTGGCTTCATCTCGGCCAACATCTTCGCTGGACACCAATCTGAGTGTATCCAACATGCAGTTGTCAATATCATCTGCATCTGCGAAGAGTTGGAAGTATTCAACAGCATCTTCCAGTCTCTGTCGTCTGTATTTGGTCAGATCTAACAAATGATCCCACTTTGACAAGATCTCCTTCAAACGATCCTTAATACGATCTGCTCCAAAGTGACCTTCAGTGATGAGTTCAGCTCCGACCTTAGCAACATTTTGCAATTGGTTATCATGAGATGTAATTTCTGATTCCAATGCCTTATGCTTGCTGAGAAGTAGGTTAACTGTGGTCAGGTCATGGCCAACCTCATCAGTGCTGACAATTTGTTCCTTCTCCTTAATCCAGTTTTCTTCATCGGCTGTGTCCCAGTAGAATTGCCACAATTTACGGCTTTCTTCTAAACGACTGCGCCTCTCTACAGCCAAACGCACCAACTCAGCGTAAGCATCTTCCAGCTGCTGGACACGGCTAACAATAATTTCTGGATCACATGGTTTGTATGAATCTGGGTCATCACTAAGGAATTTCTGTGAATTCTGTACCACCACCTTCACACGTTCTCCTAAAACATTTATATCTGCTTCTACCAAAGCATGTTTCTGCAAAAGATCCTCCACACCCATCAAATGCTTGCCATAGTCGTCTGTAAGCAATAATTGCTTGATCTCTTCCATGTTGTCCAAGATGTAGAGCATCTCTTGGAAGTTTTGTTGTAGCTGCAGAGAGATCTCCAAACGCATACGACGAGCACGCAATAACTCAAGTAAATAGTTCCACAGACGCATTACATTCTCCTTCCTCAACAGAATACGCTTAATGTCATGATACCTTTCTGCTTCCAACTCATCGCAGACAGCCACCACTGCTTGGACACGCTCCTCATAAGCAAATATATCTGTCTCAATAGCCTCATGTTTTTTAGCTGCCGCTTCAACTGCTGCCAAATCAAAGCCAAAGTTATCTTGGCTCACCAACCTCTGGTTCTCTGAAAGCCAAGTTTCGCGCATAGATGCCTTACGGTCAAATCGCGCTGCTAGCTGCTCTAACTTCTCTTGCCGAATGAGTTCCTCACGCAAAGCCAATTCTCGCTCATGTTCAGCCTTCTCCAATCGTTCCCACGCCTTATTAATATCAGAAATCATTTTACCCTCCTTGGGAGTGTAAGGTTTCTGGTTATTGGCTCTCATTTTAGACTGCAATGTGAAGAGCAAAACCTCTAGGTTTCCTTTCTCTACAAATTTGGGTGGCTTCTCCACCGTGCGGTAATTGGAAAACTGTGACAACTGACTTTGAACACCTGCCAGAGAATTTTCAAACTCACGATCGCCCAAAGATACAATTGTTGTTTCAATCCATTTCAGAAGATCACTGGTGAAACGCTCGTAATCATTGATCATCTTATCGTTTTCCATAGCAATGCCCACGACCTTGCCAATACGCTTGCCTTGTACGGTCTCCTGCTTCAACTTGCTGAAGTAATGGTAGTACGTTACCACATAGGTGATGATCGATTTCTCGTCGGGATGTTCGACGAACACATCTTCAGCATCGAGTAACTTTGCCAAACCAAGTTTATCTTCGGCCACATTGAACGCATTGTTTAGATTGTGGATTGGATTTGATTTGGAAAGTTTTTCGAACTGAATCAGATCTGGACGATGTTTGTGGATGATGGCATTAAATGCGAGACCATCACGCCACGAAGTCGTAAAGTTACGCACGTTAACATTGTGATAGCCGGCTGTTTTCATTTGACACCATAATAGAAGAGCATCCTTGGCAGACTTAGTTTCCTTGTTGTCGACCTCTTCGATGGTGATATCTTGAATCTAAAGAGAAATGTCAATTATTCGTTTTTGTACAAAAATATATCATGCACTGTACTCAAGTCTTAAATGCAGGACTTTGCAATTTGACAACTCCCTAGTGAACATTAAAAAACAAAAAATACAATTTTCAAGTAATTACCTGGAATCTCAAAATGATTGTCCAAATCAATCCCAAATTCAAAGATGCATTGCCATCCACAATATCATGCGAACCGATGTTTTCTAAATGCACTCTTTGATCTCGTAGAAATTGCAATGCCTTGTCAACATTCTCCAAACAGTGAATTCGCATTTTGCCCTTTGTTGGTTTCGGTAGTCTTTCACCAGATAGCACCTCTAGTAGCTTGATCAAGTTCTTACCATCCCGCATATCTACGTAGAGATCAGCTATTCGGCAATTCACTCTACACAAATGAGAATTAACCCATTTGGTGAATGTTTTCTTCTGGACTGTTTCACGTTCAACGGCTAGGGCTTTGATGCGTGAACGCTCGAATAAACGTGAACTGGAATTTCCTCCATCGTATTCGTACTCGTCGATATATTCGGAGCCAGGCCCTTGGCTGGGATCCCAACGAACAATTGATATGTCCGTAGTCATATTTTTTTTCTGTTTTACGGTCTAAATTCTAAAAAAACGTTAATCTCTATTTTATTCTCCAATAGTGTTTGTTCTTATGTTTATGCACTTCCGTCGTTATCTGCAATGCAAAAGAAGAATAAAAATAACTCACATTGTGCTATGAAATGAGTCGATTAAGAGACTGATAATGTGTAAAGGTGGTAAGGGTTTTCAAACAGAAATTTTAGTCTTATGAAACTGGTTCCAGTGAATAAGATACATATGTACATTTTTTGAGTGAACAAATCCTTCTAAAAGGTGCAACGAATAAAAACTGCGTGGTAAAGTGTTTGGAGATATGTTCATATTTAGTGTATGCTGTTTACAATGGATTTAGTACCCACTTTCGTGTCCACAATCGGAATGTGGAATCAAATATGGGTCATAAGTCCATATGAAATGGTTGTTGGCCTACCGAACCAAATTGTATTACAGAACTTTGGGGCAATTTGGAAACATGATTTAGTTCTGCAGTAGATTCCACTGGAAATTTATATTTCTAATATGTATAGCTACTGCAAATTTACCTCCATTCACCTTATGCATCGTCTGGAATTATGTATGTAAAACAACAGGGTCTATTAACTTTTTAGAGAAGTGAGCAACGAAGCGATGCAATAGTGTACAATAAATTATACATTTCCGTTTATTGCATATGATTTAAAGAAATCTAGCCCAGCCTTCTTCACTACCGACTTAAGATTAATTGCCAAGTCATCTGAAATGCATGGACTTATGACCCACTTCCTTCATTAATTTATGGCCCATCAAATTATGGACTTATGAGTAACCTATGTAGGTCCATATTCACAAAGCATTCGAATTGTGTTTTTATGTTTAGGTATTGTCCAGAGCGGTAAGACTCCATCCTATTCAGAGTAGTCCGCCACATTAACCACTAAACTTATGAAAATTAAAGTTGTTACCTGCCTGCCCATCAATATTTTTTTTAATTCAACAACTCTAATGCAGCTGGTACTGGGAGATTCAAACCTAATACCCACAACCATCTAATTCTTCCCTTCTCTATCTAACATAAAACTACAAATTTAGGTGAAGTGTTGGTGAAAATAATAAAGATAAAAGTAAAAAACATGTTTAGCTTAGCTTCTTTTATTTTTAATAATGTACTTTGGAAAATACTATTAGAAATCGAGCTTTGACTTCCCTTAATCGGGATTGCATACCGGATAGTCGCATAAAAATGCCTTTTTTCTTATTTAAATCAATAAATATACACAAGTTGTATACCTCCAACTTTATCTTGGTGAATGCATTTCATAAATCAAGGATGTTTCAAAAAAAAATATTCAACTTGAGTTCTAAATTTGAGTTAAATTAGAGGAAAATTGTAAAAAAAATAAATTCTCACACGTACAACGGTCATTCAACTAATATTTGTCATAAGATACAGTTAACCACCATGTTTATCTTATCTTTTTTGAGTGGAAATAATATTACGTAATTTTAAGTACCGTCTTTTTCTTTTAGTTGTTGATAAATGGGGCGAAAAAGAGCATTAAAAGATACAACGAGCTATCTACATAATATGTACATATTTTGTACGTCAATTGATAACAAAGAACTATAATGATGCGAAATCATATAACGAGGTTTCTAGTTTAGTACCTACCTGTTTAAGATTGCAAACGATTTGTGTTTGGGGAAAAAAAATAATTTACTTTAAATTCATTTTTCAGTCTAGTTGCCTGGCAAATGCATTGTCGAAACATTGCCAAAATATATTCTACAAAGAGCCATAATTGGAACAGTAAAGCATGATGAGAGATTACGTGAGTGCCGTGGTTTATTCAATTCCTAGACAACACCAACGTTTTTTCACGGTCCCACCTCTCCCGAGCTTCTAAAAAACCACTAAGAGTATACATGTACTTATGTACATACATTATGTATGTGACTGTCATGACAAATCTACATTACCGTTCGGACACGGCATTAAACAGTAAACTCCATCGACTCGCGCGAAGAATATGACACGAACAACAATAGTTGTGAGAAGCTAGGCCATGGATCTTATTTGTTTTGTATTTCCCGATAGTTAAAATCTTTCCAGCGCTCATTTAATTTTAATACCTCACTTAAATGGTTAAAATTAACCACAGAACCACTTCCAATTTACTTATAAACGATAATAAGAATATTTTTACTACATGTGAATAATTTCCTATTGGAATTGGCAAGCTCTCAAAAAGTTGTTTATATACAGAGATGACCTTTCTCAATACGGCCACTGGATAGCACTTAAGAGCACAAATATCCTAAAGATCCTAGAACTTTACTATTCTTACATTTTGATAATTTATCCAAAACACTGGCGTTTTATCCGTATTTGCAAGAAAAAAATTGAAGCATTTTAAGAGTAGACTTACTCCAAATGAAAAGAGAAATAGGCATATGTATATTAAAATGTACATATGTATCTCGTTAAGTGTATTTTTTCCAGAAACCTGGTACGCAACCTAAACCTGGTCAACCCCCTAATAGCATTTTTTAAATCTAATACGGATAGCAGAAGATATTTAGGTCACATTGCTTTGACGTCATTGGGCGTAGCCAAAAGAAAACCATATAAACTTCTGAAAGATGCACCATTAGGTTTCTTTGGATCCAAAAAATATTTGACTTGTTTCAATTGGAATTACTATAGCATACATTTGTGGTGAGCGTGTTATATTTGTTCGCACCTATTCGTGGTAACCAACTCTGCTATGACGTTACTGACTGGCTTAATTAACAAACACATTTAGGTATTACATACATACATACATTGTGTTTTTTTTTTTTATGTTTGCCCGAATTTTTTTTTATTATTTGGATTTGAACATTTAATCTGCGCGCACAGCAATCTAGTGTATGGTTCTGTATATAACACATTGTGGGTGTAATGAAACAAACAATTTGCCTGCTACTTATGTAGGAAGTTGAATACCAGTATGGAGGTGTAGGATTGAAGGTGTTTTACCTATGTACATACGCACTCAATGCTAAACAGACACGCTTCAGAAGAATCCTTGTACATACTTATGTAAATGTGTATATGGATAAACTGAACATTGGTTCCAGACTAACACTAGTAATACAATAAGCTAATGAATATTTTATTTTAACTGCCCCTACACTCATAAAATTCGAATGACACCAAAACCTCCCAGCATTAGGAACGTGTGCTATGAAGTAAGTACCCAATGTATTGGATAAATCAGACAGAATATCTTCAAAGTCAAAGTCACCACCGTGTTTGTGGTTGTTCCAGATAAAAATTGCATTCGTTATTCAGAATTAGAATTAGACTAGGTTATGGCGGTGCAGTACATTTTGTATATTCTTGGTTACTTTGTGCTCGAAAAAAAAGGAAAAAAACGGGCTTTTTGCTACTTCGAGTAACTTTGGACGATTCTTCAGTGACGAAGTGTATTAACCAAATGCGTATACTCGAATAAACTAACGAAACTGACACATTTTAAGTGAAGACAACCCACAAGAAGTTCATGAAATACCTTTATATTCATAAAAATAATGCCTTCTTTTGTTGCCCATTGTGTTAGAGGCATCATCAAATCAATTTTTTTCTCAATAGTGCCCAAATCAGAAATTTATTGCCACCAAGATCACTTGTCCACTCTTAAGATATGTTCTCTTATGAGAAAGTGAACAGAATTAAAAAGACATAGAAAATTTACAATTCGTTTGGGTGGATCACATTATAACTTTCGATCAACCCCATTAAAGTGGGTGTGGCGTGCTGTCTTCAAATTATTCAGGAAAATTCTTGTATGCGGACTATGATAATATGCGGATTTTCTTTAAATATTTAAGTATTACACTTTCTTTATAGAAAACACAATTCTTTCCAAAATAGAATGCTTATTAGCTGTTTGCGTAAATATCAGTGGTAAACCAATCTCAGAAAAGATCAATAAATCAACGAAAAACATTTGTTGGTTATCCTTTGATCCTTAACTAAGCGCCCCACGCTGATTTTATAGTTCACCCAAAGTTCATCCAACTTGTACCAAAGTTAATGGAATATATGTAAGTCGGGGACTTGGGCTGGACAAACAAACACCGATATTTGCTGCTTCAAAAGTCAATTTTTCACAATACGCGAAGAATACTTTGAGTCATTATCGTCCATAACACAGACCCGTCAGTTCATGTAGTTCTCCATGAAGGTCTTATAAAAACAGCATATGCTTATCCAGAAAGCGGGTAAGTATACACATTTAAATCGCCCTTCTGTTTGAGACGTTGTTCTACGAGGGACATCATCAGAATATAGTAACCGCAAATCATCATAATAAATTCACTTATCCACTCATGATAAGTACGTTCATTCTTCTAGATTTTGCCATCTAGAGGAAAGTTAACATGGGTTGGACACTTTTATTTAAGAATGCGGCAATAAGAACAGTCGATTTAACGCTGAAAATGTCCCGCCCAAAGCGTGACGTGTGTTTGCTATGTAGGTGCGACTGCAAAAGGGTGGTCAGATTGGACGGAAGTCTTTTTTTGGAAGGTACTTAGCAAGTATTTCTAAGGGATAGAGACAATTATTTTCTTTTATACCTATAAATACATTTGTGTGCATGCCACAACGATTGTATATACATTTATTTCTGTTCAATTACAATAATAAACTTTCTGAAAATGTCATCACATCATAAAACTGGGAATAGGAGATGATTCAATGAGATACATCCGCTCACACTCAACACAACAACTGTTCCCGATTCCCCATTACATTTAGCAAGTACACTTAAAATTTGTATTAATTTATACATAAGTACACATGTAGTATGTCCTCCATTCAGAATCAACAATTACTTCTTAGTAGAGTTAATTAATGTTTCGACTATTGTTGCTAACACAATTTTTTCATTATAAAAAGAATTTTTTTATTTTCACTCATGTATGACATATATACATAAGTATGTACATACATTAGTTCGTTTGAAGTATAGCTACACAAATTCTTTTCTTCGATGTACACTCCCAATCGGATTCTAACTCCAAAAAAAAAAACAAAATATATATATATTTGTTGTTCCAAATTTTAGTATTACTCACTTAGCCAAATAAGAATTCATTTCGACAAACAAAAAAAAATAAAAAATTAGGTTACAATTATTCACTTCCAAAAATATCTAAACGCACAGCACTGGATCCGCAGCAAATCACTGAACAACGTTCAAGACTACAGACTACACTCAAGAAAAATTGAACAAAAATCAAAAGAAAAAACAATAACTACTAACTTAGATTATAATCTAAATGTCAGCACATTGACTACATGTACACCGGTGGGTAGAGGAAAGTGTGGAGAGAGAGCAAAAGATGACCTAATACTAATTAAAACCAATTGAATCGGATGCCTTATTCTACAATACAGCAGTGCTAGTGCTAATGCTGGTGCAATTGATATATGATGGGGGAGGGGGGGAGCATAAAAATGTTTTGTCCCATTTCGTTTTTGGTGCAATGGAAAGAAGAAACTTAATTAATTCTTTTTTAACCAATTAAAATAATAAAATTATTCAATACCAAGTGTGGATGCGAATGACAGCGCGATGATGACAGTGATGATATAATATTTTACTCTAAGCTTTTTTCCATTTTGTTCCGTTCTCAGCGTTTTTATGCTTTATTTGTCTCCCTCTCGCACAAATGAATGCAAGTGGAAGAATAAATTCTTACTTAGAAAAAGAGGAACAATCTTACATATTATTTGCAGTTGTTGGTGGAAAAAAAAACATACATTCAAGTAAAATTTAGGAATGCAAACTTTCTCCCTCTATCTCTACACTAGCGAAATACAGAAATACGTATGTACTTTGTTCTGTTCGGTATCCGTAGATCCTTCACCGACAATAAATGCGGAAGAAACTATCTTTTCCCTATTTTCTACAGTTTTCCTACCTAGAATGATGTCATCGAGATTGTTTTTGCCCCGAGTTTTCCTATTTTGTCGTCGCTCTGTTTTCCAATTGTTCCTCTCCTATTAGACTAGGGCGTTGTCCACCAGTTTTCAGATTTTTTTTTTTTCGCTGCACCTTTTAACACATCCCAACTCACCGATAATAGAAATTTCACTTGTTCTTTCAAAGTGGATGGAAATGTACCTCTCATTTAAATGTATCTTTTTTTTTCAATGAATCTACAGTACAGCCTCGTTATTCACATTACACACAGGGGTACAGATTTATAGACATGGATTAATAATTCATGGGTACCAGATTTTCGTACTTTTTTCGCTCTGGGATATATGCACTTAGAGAAACCTTTCGACGATGACTAAATTCCATATATCGACTCGGTTTGTATACAACGCGAACGCACTGTGAGTGACCGATAATTATACATACTTCACTTGTACAATTCTTTTCGTACGGACTGACATGGTATTGGAGAGAATCGATTCAATAAACGGACCGAAGAACGCATGCGTTTTGGATCGAGGAATGGTGTGCACTGGAGGAATAACACTTGGGGGATGTGTTGCGAAAGTGAACTTGTGACCGGATTTTGCGAATCCTAAGGTGCATGCAAAATGAGTTTTTTTTCTTTCTGGTAATATTCTCACTCTCCGGAGAGATGCTGACAACCCAGAGAATAGTTTGATTCAAAAGGAAACCTGTCGTAATGGCTCGTTTACGTTTTAAATTGTATGATATATATATCATTATATCATGAAAAAATAATTAAGAATCTAGGAGCCTTCAAAATTTGGCAAAATAGAGTAATGCTGCGTATCTCTGGGTAGGCAGGATCACAAACGATCAAAAAGTCAAAAAGTGCTCAGGTCATACATTCAAAAACATTAAATATCAACTGGTGAATGCAATAATGCAAAGAAAAGGTAGAAGGAAGAGAAGTGATAGAAGGACGGGATCTGATGCACCTAATAAAGCTGAGCGCGTGGATCAATCGTTGCATACCACCGATATGAAGAGGAGTTACAAACGCACTCACAATGAAAACTATAATTTCCAAACGAAGAGGAACCTTCACAAATAGAAGAATAGTATGCTAGTACTCTTTTATCTTTAGATGCTTGAGATTAGAAACTTCTGACATTATGTTTCCTGGTAGTGAGTCATAGTTAATTCATATTCAACCCAATTCCGGAATTTGCTCCGATATATCCGCTCTTACACTCTTAACGATGCGATTCTCCGAAAGGGAATCGTCAAACAACAGCTAACATAATATTTTTGCTGTCAAAATACAAAAAATACAAATATTGGGGCAACAGATCGATATTATATTCTTTACGCGAATGGAAGAGGCCTACTGTTTAATGCCGTGTCTGAAGGACAAATTCTTATTTCAGAAGTTTTTTCATTACAGTTACACTGTCGGATGTTTGTCAGACGCTCGGGAGAGGTGAGGCCGTGAAACACTCGAAAACTCGATTTCGAACTTCGAACCCCATGCTCTATAGTTCTCTGAGGCACGGCGCCCACTGTCAGTTGTTCTGATTTCTTCCGAAGTTCTCCGAGATTGATTCTTAGTGTTGTAGAAGTTTGCCATGTCGGTACTATATTAATCCTAAGATTATATTATTATCCATCTATGCTGAGTTATATGTAAAAAGAAGCTAGCTCCGCCTATTGCACTGTTTCTGCAGAACTTCGTTGAATGTGCAGATTTGATTCGATTTCTGATTATTTGTTGTCTGGGAACTCTAACTAATGGTGTTCGATCCAAATTTTGTTAGACTGGTCACGTCGTTCGAAGGAGTCACATAGATCATTGATATGAAGAAAATATAAGATTGGTAGACAAAAAGATTTCCGACAAAAATAGCCGAAAGATTTTGTATCATCTCACTCATGTACGTCTTCGCACATATGTATGTATTTCCGAATAAAATATTGTAAAACTTCGTACTATGTTCAGAGAAAAGTGGGAGCGCTGCTCGGATCTACACTGTTAAACTTTAAAAGTCTCCAATTGACCACAGACATGCCATCTCCTTCTAGACATTGGAGTTTCTCAAATTTGTTTTTTTTTAATTCGTTCGTCTGTCGTCTAGCGAAATGAATGCATCCTGCTGTTCTGTTTCTGTGTATACGGTTTAGTTCGTCCAACCGCCAAGAAGAATAGCTCAAACCATCTTGAAACGTTCCATTCCAGCGGCGGTGATTAGTACCGCAGGCGAAAAAAAAAGTAACCAAGTTGCACTGAACTTATAAAATCTGTGTAAAGTTGTCTGTGAAAATTTAGCGTCTTGTAAAACAGATTCATAAAAGAAAATTCATCTGCATCCATCATAGTTCAGTCTTTAAATAAAAAGAGTCAAATAACCACCTTTGAACAAGTGTAATTTTGTTCATATATTTATAATTTCCCCCTTTAGTTACATAGCGACATAGCACACAGGAATGCAACAACAAAAATAAAGAAAAGACAGAGAACGACAGATAGCGACAGCAAGGAAAAGTCTACAAAAAAAAACCGACTGATGAAGGGAGCAGAAGCAGTAAAGCAGGCAGAAGAAGAAAAGAAAAACCTTTAGAGGTGAGTAGTTGAGTCGTGTTTTTTGTTTATATTTTGTACACGATTTTTTTTTTGTGTGAAAAAAATTCTACGATTTGAAGTTTCGTGTAAATTAATTTCGATGGAATTTATATAATAATTGGGTAAATTGTTTTGTCTTTGAAAAGCCCTATGATAAGAGTTATTTTTTTTCTGCCATAAAAGCGGTCTGGCTCCTGCGATTGATGGTTTCTGGTCAATTCCTTGACCCATTTCTTAAGAAATTTCTATAATGCACATCTATACATATTATGAAACACCCAATCAAATACATACTGAGGACTTGGGGAAAAATCAAATCGGAAAATATTTTTAGTGTTTTCTACAAAATCTAACGCTTCCCAGACTCCATTAAATCTTCGCAATGAGGAAACATAATATACAACGAAGAGTAGTCAAAACCGACTCGTCGAAGAATTCTTGTACGTCCCCGACAATAAAGCAGGAGAAAAAAAAAAAATATCGAAGAAAAAGAAAAATGGATTAAGGAACCTAGAAGAAAAACGGAACGAATGATGTTTAGCGAATCGATTCGACTTCTTTCACTGATTTCAAGAATGTAATTAGAAAAAAAACTCAGTCTCCTCTTCCTGGTCGGGGGTTAGGCAAATTTAATGTCTATTCCAGACTAAATATATAGGATATGTGTATGTATGTATTTCTTAATTTTTTATTGTGATAATTGCATTATTGTATCACTGCAACAATTGCTGGGTGAGGGGATCTCTCGGACTAAGGGCTTTAAACTCTAAGGTATATCCTTTTAGGGTTCACAAGCCACATGCGAGTGGAAGTTACATATATGCCATGTACATAAGTATGTATGTATTGTGTATTTTGCACAGAACATCTGCTGCAGCTCGAAAAAAAATTAAATTGGGTTGAGTACTGAACAGTACATCTTAAAAATTCATAGGTTTACTAAATACTTTAGAAAGACTTCGTTTTAAGGGCATGAGTCGGCTCCAACATTGACGTTTATGATGGTCGCTGTGTAATCCTTTTGTCAAAACACGAGCACATGAGGGCGTAGTTTACAATATAAAGATATCTTTCAAACGGACGGACGGACAGACAGTTTCTTAATACAGTAAACTCCGATTGGAGCCTGTTTAATGGTAATGACAGTAAAATTACAGAGCAAATTATTGTAAAAATTGTATAAACCGCTTCAAAATCTACTTCTATACCCAACAAATGTACGTATTTCTTGGAAAGCCTAACCTCCTTAAATAGAAACTATAAATATGTAATAAAAACCACAAAGATTTTATTGGCTTTGCTATACGGAGTTTTGAAAACTCTAGACTTTCGGGGGAATCGGGGAATCCCCAAAAATATTTACAAAGTGGTGTGATATATGGTGTGAGCGCCGTGGCTCAAGTGCTTAGTGCGTTGGACTACGGAACAAGGGGTTACAGGTTCGAATCGGAGTCGGAACACCTAAAAGTTTTTCCACGGTCCCACCACTTGCGACTGACAAACATCCGAGAGTATGAAAAGCTAGACCCTGGGTCCCATAGACCTGTCGCGCCAAATATTTATTTATTTTTGTTTGAGAATGTTTTCCAAAATAAGAGATTAACATGAAAACTATAAATATTATGGAGATGCACATTGTACATACCTACAGTTTTTTACCTTCCGATTTCGATTAACGTTGTTATATTCTCGATGAACCTCCATCTTTCATCATTCTTTTCTGGATATCAATTTACTGCTGCGTGTTGGATTCATGGATAGACATTATTGATAAGTGACTTGAAATTCAAGTCTAAAGAACTACAGTTGTGGACTTATGGGTTGGGTATACTCTAGACTAGATGACTTGGTTAGTTTGTCAATTCGCTAAGCTTCAAACAGATCTCTGTTAGACCTAAGAAGAATAAAAGTAGACTCGTTGACACCACTTCAATGAAATAATTGTTTTAACAGAACTTTGAGAAGACTTTTAAAGTAGAATTTTAAACTGTTCACTCGCAGAAGAATAGTTATACTTTTGGATCTTTGTGAGACGAGGTACTTCGAGGTACTAATCACGAAAAACGGGCGGTCAACGTTAAGACTTTTATTAATCAGCTGCGCAACGATGCATTTTATTTGGGTATAAACGCTATTTTTGGTTTAAGTCAACAAAAAGCGTAGATCTTCCAGTCATTTCAATAAAGCAGGGCACTCTGAATGTGCTCAGATCAGAGGGGGTTCGAAATGTTCGATCGAATATTAATAGATTGCACTATACCATTTTGAAACCATTTTTAAAGTTAGGATAAATCAATTTATTTTTAATTTCCATCAAGCGCACAATTTGAAAAACAATTTCAATGCATAATCATAACAAGTATTCTCTTCTCAATGGGGCGGGCATTAGGCTACACCAAATTGTTATAAATAAAAATTTTGTAAATAATTCTGTACTCTTACAATGTAAAGACAAAGTGGGAGCGGTTGCGTATGCAGAGCATACATCCCCTTACGGCATAAGTAAGAAATCTGAAGAGCAGATAATATGGATTTTGTTACTTAGTAGTTTCTGTTGAAAATGTAGATCTTTCCAATAAATGGAGAACTATAAACGTTTGTAACTTGAAAAAATGTTTTCAATAATTGACGGTTTTTTTGTTTTTCTTACGATTTCAGATGTCCGAAGAAAATGAAGACTTACAAGAGATAATCACAAATTTCACCAACGATGTTCAGAAATTTTCCGATACTTTGAAAACAATAGCTGATTACGAACAGAAAATCCAGAAACATATCAATGGATTGAAGGGTCTTAAAGAATTTCAATCTGTGACCGACATTGCATTACAAGTGACCACCGAATGGTCCGCAATTTCTGTAGCAACCAAGTCAATAGAAAAACAATTAAAAAAACTCAATGACGTATCCGAATCAAAACGAAAAGAGATAACTTCAGGAAAACGACAGTTAAGTCGAAGTGTTGAGAGGGATAAAAGTCCTCAAAAAGAGAATAATTGTGTAAACAAAGTAGCTGAGAGTGATCGAGAAAAAGAACCACAAACGGATCCCAAACACAATTCTGTTGTAAAAACTTCTGAGAAGGAAATACCTAAAAAAGAAGTTAATGCAATAGTTGTCCCAGAAATTCAAGAAGAAACTGTGGATGAGGCGAATGAAGTAACAGCTAACGGTGAAATCCAACCCAAACCTGGTGGAATTCGCCTCGTTCCCCTTCAAAAGCTACTCTCTACACCAAACCGACGTGCCGAAAATTCACAGTTCTTTCAATTTACAATTAGTGATAGTGACGATGATGATCGTGCTCTTGAAAAAAATAGCTCGGCAATCTCTCACAAAAAAGTCCACATTCTCGAGCTAAGTGACTCAGATGAAGAACAGAAACGACAATTAAAAAAGAGAAAGGAAAACGGAACTTCACCAGTACCAAGAGTAGAAGGCAGTGATATATGTTTATCAAACAAGCCAAGAAAAAAGTACACACCGATTCGAAACACAAGCGAAAAGTCATCCGAAATTGACAAAAGAAACCACATCAAAACGTCCAGTGATGAAGACGCACTGACCAGTTCGCTTAAAGAAAATCGAATACCCACAAATCTCGAAGAAGTGCAAACAAATTCAGAACAATTACAAAAGGAACTTGTCACCGATTCCGCCACATCATCCCTTTCTACTGACAAAGGAAAGAACACAAATTCCACTCCTAAAAACGGACAAATTAATATAGCAGAGACTGTAACGACTAAAAAGCCATCAACAATCGTTAAAAATTGTCTCAAACAAAATTTCAACGATTTTAAGAAAGAGTGTGTTGTTCGCATTAAGCGAACGGCGCTTTTAACTACCAACAGCACTAAATTAGATGTATGTAATATAATTTAATTTCGTAATCGACTTAAATACGTTTTATCCCTTAGTCCCCCGCCCTCAATCAGCATAATTAATAAGTGGGCAAAGCGTTATTTTAGTTCAATTACTTAAAAACTTTCAATAATTTTTCTTTCAGAGTAAAAAATCGAAATGATTAGTGACAAATCTAA
Organism: Xylota segnis; assembly: GCA_963583995.1. Lineage (NCBI taxonomy): Eukaryota > Metazoa > Arthropoda > Insecta > Diptera > Syrphidae > Xylota > Xylota segnis. The sequence goes on along the minus strand of OY757237.1, from coordinate 54,651,128 downwards.
CTAAATACATACACGGGCACATATTGCAAAAGAATGGATGCAGTCGCATGCATTTGTTATTTTCGCTGAATCTACTGATATGCGTCAATTGAGAGGTTTAGTGGATACAGAGGGGAAACTAAGCAGGAACTTTTAATTAAATATTCGACACAAAGCTTAATATGATGTTTGTAACGCCACAAAACTATTATTCCATTTTGGCTTCTTTTCGGCATTTTTTGTATGTACGTAGGAGAGAGAATACCATGTCTTCTTAGTGCCGTTCAATCGAGAGTATGTCAACGACATACTGGTAGGTAGGGTGTGCATTTGTAGGTTTGTTATTGTACTTGGCATATCTGATTGTATGTTCATTGAAGACATTTAGCGAAACATGGATCATTTTGTTGCAACTAAATGTATTTTAAGTCATATTTTAACATAAACTTAATTTAAAAGTAAGTACATACCCAACTTTCTATTGTTATAAATCATATAGAGTTGGTTAGAGTCTCTTTTAAATATTACTTAAAAATTTTTAGAATCCTACGATTGGATCAAACATTTCACATATAGTCACATATGTTGATATGTAGGTATATGAACCTACCTGCCCCGAAATTGTAGATATCAACAAAGACGTTCTGTCCTTATTGTTATAAACTGTTATAGACTGGTACAAAACCTCTTACAACAGTGTCTCGAAAGCATTCACTGGTGTCTTGTTGGCCAACAAAACAGACAGTTTTTTTATTTTTAAAATTTTTAATACATCAGTACAATTCAATCGGTTACTATGCTCCTTCACTAAAGTGTGCACTAAATATTTATGTAGAAGTATTATTTTTCAGAATAACTTTTGTACCCTTACATACTTTCACTTAAACTAAATGGAATAACAAACCGCTGTCGAATTGTTTTGATTAACAATCTCAGGATAAAATAACCACTAAATTCTTGTTAAAGTTTTGAAACTGATTTATGTTTTAATTCACAAAACATCACGTCACGATACTTTCTTTAAGTTAAAGTTTGAAGCACACGGAATGGTCAAATCATTTCCTGTTAAAAAAAGTGTGTCTCAAAACTTCTAACCGTTCGTACATAATGGCAACAGTCTGCTTTCTTTAAAATTAAGTATATGGAATGAACATTTAACAGATCCACGAGAAATTAAAAAAAGTAATCAGTTTTTTTTTCCCTAGACCCTAGCTCATATGGCTGATACTAAGAGTTGTACCACCTCCCTAATGAAGGAAAGCACGTCCTTAGTCGCAGAGTTTTCAATATCTGCTGGCGAGCATGTTACCTTATGGAACACCGTCACCTCAACCAATGCAGACCCGGGCATTCACAGGCTCAGATGATTCGTCATCTTCCAAGCAGAACCTACATGCTTTGTTGAGGTGATATTTCAAGCCACAGTGACCTGTTAGAAAACTCACCAGCTTCCTAATACGATCTTTGCGTAAGCTAAGAATTTTCTTGTAGGAATAAGGCTTGATTAATTCTTTGGACTGTCATTTTCCCAGTGGGTTAGACGAAGTTTGTGTTCAGTTCAGTTGACACCACAGTAAGGTTCAGGCCCAATGAGCGAAAAGTAATGAGTTACTGACAATTGGGTTCATTACAATAATTATTAAATTTCAACCTTCATTTCGAGCGACTCAAAAGAATTCGAAAAGCTTCTTAGTTCCTTCTTAGCGGTCTGGAAAATTTATTTTTAGTTCCAGTGCATAGACACATTCATGCATATGTACAAAATGTAGACATTGTTTAGAGAAAATTTACTAGATTTCAGTGTAATTTATATAAAGCATATCAAACATAAGCCTTTCTTTAAACAAAGCATAACAAAGTTGTTGAAATGGGGGGAATAGTTTTTTTTTTTTTCAAAACGTAAATCTTGCTTTATGGAATAGTTGCGTCCGACTTAAAGAGCCCTTAGATCCCGCAGAGCACTCACAAATTTTTGGAAACTATTGGATTCCTTTTTTTCAGGACGTTTCCTTTTTTGACGTTTCAAATGAGATGTAAGTGAATGGAGATAATAACGGTATTACCAGATTGTTTTTTTGTTAGACATGAAAGGGGAAAAGTGGAGACTCTCCATAAAGGGGAAAACTAGTATCTAACGTTTTATTTTTGAAAGCATATCTGTCTAGATAAATATGTAAACTAGGTTACCTTGCGGTAATGACTGTTGTTTTCGAAATAGCTTTGTTCACAACCACTGCAGAAATAAATGAAAGTTTTTATAACAAATTAGAACAGAAGAGTATTCCTCCCATTCATGCCATTGACCCTTTTTGTAATGAATATTTTAATACTGCAGTGCGGTTTAAATGACTGAAGGGTTCATTTATTTTTAATTTTCGCATACAAATGAGACAAAGCAGTTGATTTTGACGCCTTTCACGAAAGTTTAAAGTTTAAAATTAATTTTTTTTGTAGCAATTTCGAACAGAATTACGATATAAATGTAATAAATTCACATCTGCTATGTTTTAATGTAAAATCATAGTCAAATTTCAACGCCCAAACCTTAGATGAACTGAAGCATTTTAATCCAGAGCGGTTCATTGTGTTATTAGAAAACTCTGCCTCAAATTCTAATTCTACTGTACTATCCACTTGGTAATAAATATTGGAACATCATTGTTCAACAGCTCTTTGTTACAAAACATCTCCCTGTGTTCCACTCAACGTTTCAATTGACTGTGTTTCACCATCACATCTGATCACTAACGAAAAAATGTTAATTTATTTCTTTCAGACTGATAAAAGAAACTCCTCGTGTAGTTTTAGTAAAAAAAAAAAAAAGAAAACGATGGCAAGCGATTCAGATTCTGAAGTAGAAATTATACAAGAAAACGAAAACGGTGAAGACGATGGTAGTTCATCAAGTGAAAGTGAAATCGTAATAACACGAAAAAAGCGTGTTTTCCAAGAGAAGAAAAAAGATAGTAGTTCAGACTCTGACTCGAATCATAGAAGTAAAGCTGGATCGGCAGGACGAAAAAAAAGAAAAGTTTTTGAAAAAAACAATTCCAGCAGCGATGATGCGAGAAGCTATGGAAGTGACGACGACGATGAAAAAAATAAGAAAAGAAAGAAGATACGGAAATTAATCAATGAGAAGAATTTAGAAGATGGCACGAAGAGAGCTACAAAGGAGGAGGAAGAACGAAAAAGACGTATTGAGGAGCGGCAGAAAATGGTAAGATACACCCTTGTTTAAATCAATCATTTTTATTTTACTCTCAAATATTTCAGTACAACCAAATTTACGTAAAACCAGAGAACATCGAAGTCGATGAATTAATTCTCGATTTCGATGAGGGTACAAAGAAGCCGCTCCTCAAGGTAGATAATGGTTTGATGAAGAAGTTAAAACCTCATCAAGTGAATGGTGTTAAGTTCATGTGGGATGCCTGCTTTGAGACTATCAAAGATTGCGAAGAGAAACCCGGATCTGGGTGTATATTGGCCCATTGTATGGGCCTGGGTAAAACTATGCAAATTGTCACCCTCGCCCACACGTTGCTAACGAACAGTGAAGCTACGTCCGTAGAACGAGTCCTCATAATCTCCCCGCTAAGCACACTGAACAATTGGGCGAGAGAATTCCATCATTGGATAAATTTTGCCAAGAAAAAGGATATCGAAATATACGATATGTCCAAATACAAGGATAAAAATACTAGGGTATTCAAACTAGAAGAATGGTTCACGGAGGGCGGTGTGTGTATCGTTGGGTATGATATGTATCGAATTTTGTCCAATGAAAAAACAAAGGGGCTGAGAAAGAAGCAAAAAGAGTCTCTGCAGAAAAGTCTGGTCGATCCTGGACCAGACGTTGTCGTTTGTGATGAGGGTCACTTGCTAAAGAACGAGAAGACTAGCTTGAGTCAAGCTGTCACAAAGATGCGTACAAAACGTAGAATTGTTCTGACTGGTACTCCTTTGCAAAACAACTTAAAAGAATGTAAGTTTATAAAAAACGATATACGTCTTGGTTTTTTTGAAAGCTTTTTTTCCTCTATTTCACAGACTATTGCATGATTCAGTTCATAAAACCTAATCTGCTGGGTACATATAAGGAGTACTTAAACCGCTTCGTAAACCCAATCACGAATGGCCAGTACACTGATTCAACAGCTCGAGACATCCGTTTGATGAAGCATCGTTCTCATATTTTACATAAAATGTTGGAAGCGTGCATACAGCGACGAGACTATTCAGTATTGGCCCCGTATTTACCACCGAAACACGAATACGTTGTGTTTGTCACGTTATCTGAAATGCAGAAACAATTGTACGGGCATTATATGGTAACACAACGAGAAGTAATTGGTGAAGCTAGTGGTAACCCTGGCAAAGGAGCGAAGTTATTTCAAGATTTCCAAGATCTTCGACGGATTTGGACACATCCGATGAATTTGAGAGTAAACAGTGACACTGTGATCAGAAAAAAAGTTGGTATCATAGTTTCTTTAAATGTACTCATTTCCTAATTGTGTTTTTTATGTTATTCATTTGTCACAGCTTGCACAATATGACTCTGAGGAATCGATGAAAGACTTTGTCAATGATAATACCGAGGAATCGAGTACATCCGATTCAGACAGTTCATCAGTAGTTGAAACGGAGCCGAGTGAAATCAAACCCCGCACGACTCGGGCGCAGAGACATGCATCGGATAATGGTAATATTCTTAAAAGGTTGCGTTGTTTGTTTTTAGCAGTGGGTGTAGGTTGTGTATGAGTGCAATACATACTATTAAAAGCTCGTATGCCCAGTCTTGGAATTGGTTTGGTTTGCTTGCATCCTGTCAAGTCACAGTATTCAACGTATTACATTCTTATAGGTGAGCAACTTGACTCAGTAAGAGGCAAGCTTGAATCGTTTTATACACATCCGGGAGTAAAACATGCGCACCACGAATGATTGTCAAAGTTTTATTGGCCTGTCGGCAAAGCTTTACACGTTATGGAAATGTTTATGGTGGTTATTTCTGTAATATTACTTTTATTTGTAAATATTCATATATTGTACAGACTTGTCTTAACTGCGTGTTTTATTCTGCAAATTTCAGATAGTGATTGCTGTGAAGTGCAAACAAAAGATGATCCATCGGAATGGTGGACAAAATTTGTGGACGACACGGAACTGAACAACATTCATCATTCGCCAAAACTTGTCCTGCTAATGACTCTTTTGCAACGGTGTGAAGAAATTGGTGATAAAGTATTAGTATTCTCGCAGTCGCTACAATCGCTCGATGTGATTGAGCATTTTTTGTCACTAATCGACCGACAGACACATGGCGAAGAGATTGAGGGGAATATCGGTACTTTCAAGGGCTATTGGCGACCAGGCGTAGACTATTTTCGCCTGGATGGCTCACGTACAGTAGAAAATCGTGAAAGCATGTGTAAGAGTTTCAACAATATAAATAATTTGAAGGCACGCCTATTTCTTATCTCAACACGAGCCGGTGGCTTGGGTATTAATTTGGTGGCGGCAAATCGAGTTGTTATATTCGATGTATCGTGGAATCCATCGCATGACACGCAAAGTATTTTTCGCGTTTATCGTTTTGGACAGATTAAACCTTGTTACATCTATAGATTGATAGCTTTGGTAGGTTTATACTTTGATTGTACTTTCAGCACTTTTAATTGGGTCATGTCTTGTTTTACAGGGTACTATGGAGCAAAAAGTATACGAACGGCAAGTGGCGAAGCAAGCAACTGCAAAGCGTGTTATAGATGAGCAACAGATCAGTCGGCACTACAATCAAAGTGATCTGCAAGAGTTGTACTCGTATGAATTGGAACCCAGTACACCGAGGGAGATACCAATTTTACCAAAAGATAGATTATTCGCAGAGCTTCTTAGTAATCATGAAAAGGTAATTCAATTTTTTTTACAATATTTTTCACGATTATTAATTGAACGTACTAAGCCATGTTATGACTAAAAATACAAATAATTGGCGAGACAGGTAGAACCTTTACTGATATTTTGTAGGAATTCGAGCTCTGCAATTAACTTTAAAACGTTTTATAACTTTTAGGGGCATGTATTAGTAAAATCTATTTCTATTTTTTTTTAGTTACTTTTTAAATATCATGAACATGATTCTCTGCTCGAGAACGAGGATAGTGAAAATTTAACTGAAGAGGAACGTAAAGCCGCTTGGGATGAATATGAAGCAGAAAAGACACGACCACCTCAGCCTCCAATGCAATACATGTCCTATGATCGTCAAACCTTCCTAGCTAACTATGGAAATCCATCGGGCACTGTAACATCGAATAAAATATTTGGCTTTAGATCTGATATTCTCCTGCGCCTCCTCAATATGAAGGGTAGTCAAGATCATCCGGAATTAACGAGCGCTCAGGTTATCCAACTGGTTCCAGAATACCTGCAGCGGCTCTATCTTGAAATGAATAGTGGGGATCCAACTGTAAGTATACTGAACAACATGCCACAGAAATCTATATCTACATAACGATCATAAAGTAAACTAATTGAAAACCTAATTCTTTTCATTTTCAGTTATATAAGGAACTCCTTGAATTACATAAAAGCTTAGAGGCCCCTGGTGGGATGTATATGAATCCGTTGCTATTTGCAAATCAAACACCAGCCCCGGCCCCTGTAATGCATCCATTTGGAGCGCCAATAGCGCCTTACGGGCAGGTAAGTCATTATAATGTTTCTGATTTTAAACACGTCATATTAACTGTATTTCGTTTTGTTTTTAAAAGGTACATCCCGGGACTTCTAATTTTAATAGTAACGAGGTGTATGAAGTTGACTGATCAGTTTGAATGGCATACTAATAGCGGAAGAGCAGGCATATATTATTATTATTAATAATTATTATAATGAATTTTTATTTTTATTATTTTTTAATTTTATTTTGTGTTTAGAAAATAGAAAAAAAAACGTACATTTAACTTTCCAATGCACTTAAAACCGAAAATCTAATAATATATTGGAATAAATATTCATTAAAACAAGTAAAAACAAAGAGGAGAACATAAAACCATAAATTTAGGTGAAAGTTATTACAGACATAAGAGCAACAAAACAAATAAAGCAAAATTACAAATATGTACTAAAATAAATTATACTACTTAAGTATTTAATATTTTCTATTGTATTTCTATCTTTATTTTCAATGGTATGGTGGTGATGGATACCAAATGTTTTGTACGAAGGATCAGGTCGGTTTCTTTTCATCTCTCTAACACAAACCAATAAACCACTGAAATTAATAGCATTGCCAAATTCCAAACAAAGTTCCCTTTGAGGTAGCAGAGGAAAAGTAAAAAGTCTCGCATAGATGATAAGGCACCTGCAATGTGCCCATACATTCATGAAATATCAGTACCTGACGTGATGCTGTTGCGATTGGCTAGAGCTATTATATGTAGATAATATTTGCAAAATAAAAAGTCCGATTGGAACGCATGGCACTTGTATCCGTTTTCGTTCAGAATTTTTTAGCGCTGAATGTTTTTGCCTTACCGCTATCGGAAAATTTGTCTGCGACAGTATGTCTATCCTTAGAACCTCGGAAAGAATATCATAACTGAAAGAAAAAAATGCACATTGCAGAGAATGTCTCCCATAATAGTATCGAAACGGGTACCATTGTAAATTTTTAACTGCGCAGTACATACGGGTTAACTTCAGGACGAAGACGTGCAAGGGAGCAATTCACTAGATAAGCTACTTTGACGTATTTGGAGCTCAGGTCAATACGGATCTTTCAATACTCAGACGGGGACTTGAAAAGGAAATAGTAGCGGAGGACCCTTAATTGTCCAACAGTACCCCTGCATTGTCAAAGTCAGTTTCTGACATCGGTATATCAGGCACCTTGTTCTAGGGGTTCTTATAAACAACATACATTCCAAGTTGAGGTTTGAATATCAGAGTAACCTAGCACAGGAAAAAACCCTCTACCACCTCGTAAAATTACCGGCACAACCGCCTAAAGCACTACAGACAACAGAAGCACCGTCTATTTGAATGCTGATTCATTATTGGACAGAAGTCATAATGCTCAGACTGAACAATACTAAATTCCTCAACATTATCTCCTAAACCAAATAAACCAACAATGCCATCGTGAGCGCCGTGCCTCAATAAGTGCATCAGGCTCACGGGCCCACTTCTTGAAGAAAAATCACATTGCAATGAACGCAGTGCAGTGGAGTGCACTCTTCCAGTAAGAATAATGTTCCGAGGAGCGAATATCGAATCTGACCACCACCTTGTGGCTGAAGAATCGCATCATGTGCATCGCATCTAGTACTAGTATCAGGAGCTGTACTATAAAATAAAGATTCTCGTTAGTATTTAAATATTTGGCGAAGCAGGTCGATGGGACCAGGGCCTGGCTTTTCGCAACCATTCGGGTTGTGTTTGTAATATTCTTTACACGAATGGAAGGGGCCACTGTTTAATGCCGTATCGGGATTATTTTGAGAAACTTTTCCAGGACAGTTGTATTCTCGGATGCTTGTCAGACGATTGCGAGAAGTTGGCCTGTGAAAGAAATTTTAGGTGTTGTCTAGGGATTGTTCGGGCAAAAAAAAATACCAAATTTCATGGACAGCAAAAATAGTCTGTTGCGCCTTTGAGTGTCCATTTTTCTTTTAAACATGCTGTTATGCGTTGATGGAGTTGATGTCTTTAAAGGGTGTACTCACCTTTCTGCAGAAAAAAACCTTTCATTACTCAAAGATTATTTCCTACTCTAAATATCTACAAACCATCTGAGCTTGATAAGGAACTACATATAATCTGAATTGCTTGCTACTGGAGGATGGTGAAATCCTAGTTGAGTTTCTTTCGAACACAATTAATAGTCAATTGTTAAAAAAGACAATACTTTCGAAAACGAAGTGTCACGTCAAACAGTATCTACGAAAAAGTAGGAACACTTATTCGACCACAAATTCTGTGCATCTACACTCTCCGTTATTTTTCGATCATGACTGGCCTGTCATTTTCATTGCGCAACATATCGAACAGAGCCAAAGTATTCTTTATTTGTTTTCGTCTGGTTTAAATATTTTCATATGTTTTGTAACAAAGAATTGTGTTGCTTGGTGTGTTGTTAAGGTGCCTCTATGTAAATAGTCATTTTTACAGTATTTTTTTTTTTGTTTAAAATTCTACCAAATAGAATAGACATAAACGAAAGCCATTTTATTCCAACCACCCAGTCCCTCGTACTTGTTTATAAAATCTATCAATTTCAATCATATTTAAAACAGCCGTCAAAGAAAAGAAAAAAAATACCTGAAACATTACGAAATCCCTGACCTACAACGTCTTGCAAATGATGTCGCTATGTTACTATTAATACATTTAGTACATTTCTGTCCAATTGACCCAGTTGTTTAAAGTTACACATATTAATTTCATGGCTAGAACGGACACGAACAAGAAATAAATGGCTATTTCCCAAAGTTCATAATTAAAGCTTAGTGTCTCGAGATGATTATAGAGAAATAAATATACACAGTACTTTACTGCGCCTTGGTCCTAGTGTAAAAAATCGTGGTTGTGGAGATTCGTGTTGTGGGTTGAGGCAAAAACCCGTCTGGCATGGACAAGTTGGAACAAAGAGACACGTTTGGACAGAGATCGCTTTAACTTGCATTCAATACTTGTCGATGGTTGGTGGAGTGTTTCATTTGTCCCCCCCCTTTGATAGATATAAACTGTTATAAGTATATTTTCTGGGGGTGGTATTGCAAATGTATTCACCAAATGTAATACAATGATGATATTTTCACGGATTCATTGTCTGTTAAAATCGGTACTCATACTCTGAGGTAATGATTTTCGTTTTTGTATTAACCACTTCGTTGCCACAGGGGTTTCAATAATGAAGATCATTAACAAGCACTTAGCGATTACTACTTCCCCAAATCATCTATTTTACATCGCATTAGTTATTCGATAGATCGTCATCGTTTCTATCAAATAAATAAGTGTGCTTAACAAAATGGTCTGTGCTTGTCTCTGTTTTTCATTTGTCTTTTTCCTTTGTCGACCTGTTTTACTCTGTTGCCTTAAATACTTTTTTATTAAAATATGCTTTTTGCGTATTGCAGATTACAAAATAACAACAGCTGGTGGTATTCATATAAAATTCAAGGTTCAGAAATATTTGGCAGATAAAATCAAATTTTGAGTTGATCTATAGAGAGAGGTATAGGTTGAGCATATAAAAAAAAAACGCATAATCTTGTCGTTCACATGGACATACGTTAAGTGAGTATAAATTCTTGAATAGATTTTTATTTTCTTGTGCTTAACTTATGTATTTTGTTTTAGATTTCGCGTTTGAATTAAAGAAAGAAAATGCCATCGTTATTAGAAGCTTTGGAGCGAAAGTATGGTCTGGGGGATGACGTCGACATTGAGGAGTCCCTAGTTTCCATATACGTACCCAAGCTGCCACCGTTGTTATGGTATGTTTGTATGAAAATGGTGTAAATTGCAGTTATTTAAGAAGGCTAAATTTACACACCTAACTATTGGATAACACACCAAATTGCCAAAGAAAACAATAACTAATTACAGTATGAACACAGTAGATGGGCTTATTGGCTGAATTGACCAACTTGCATATGAAATAGTAATGAGAGTATTACAAAATTAAATTGTTGATTTTTATTTTAGTTCCGCACACTTTATATATTGTTTTGTTTTGTTTTTTGTCAGTTGTTAAACGCATCATTAATTTGTAAGGCTTTATGTGCATTGATAACTATGTCAGTACATAGGCAGCCCGGTAGGATATAAAGTGCAAGTCACATTACACGGAAGTCATTGTTCAAAGGAGAGTAGAAAAGAGTGGAAATATTCGTTATCAGATCGAAGTTGCACTTCGTTGAATCCGCTGAAATGAGTCATTCAAACTATAATAATGCACAACAATGGTAACGATTTATTGAAACAAACCAAGTTGTGCGCAATAAACTTCGATTTTGATTTTATAAGAAGTTTAGTGTTGACTAACCATCGTAACACTAACCATTAGTGTGTTGAATTTGTCGCGGCAAATTTCTAACACATGGCTCAGGCTTACGGATTTGCACCTACATTTTTTGTTTCTACGAATGTCGATGTCCCGAACAGTCCCTCCGGATCCCATAAAATGAATGATTCAATCTTACCAGTTGGGGTGACGCATGTAATTGATTTCTTTCCATGCCGCTGATTTTACATGCTTTGTTGTTTGGTCGTGGGGTCATTGTGGTCTCATCACATGTCATATAATTATATCTAGATGTACATACATATGTATGTATGTATATCAAACAGGAAAAATCAACTTGGTACAAATATTTTTATACAAGGACAAGACCGGGATCTGAATGTTCTTATTTCTTTTTTTTTTGGAGATTGGCCATTTAATCGACAAGACCACTTATTCGTTTTATAGATGATCTTGCACATATGCGTATATATACAGATGCTGCAAAGGTTGCACTGTCTGTAAAGCAGATAGTGACTGGAGCCATCTGCGATCACTGTCTAAACGTTAGGGGTTCAAAAATAATGTGAAATTAATAGAGAACTATCGAAACGACTTATGGGGTACTAACAGAAAGAACTTTTCATAGAAGAATGGATTTTGCTCCATTTGTAAAATGTACCAAAGACCTGCTACAATTATTTTTTTGAACACAACAAGTGCCACATTGATGCGTTATTTGTGCAGTTCAATAAAAACATGCATGCTTGCGCAACTTTGACAGCACGTCTGGGGTATTGCCAAACATGATAATGCAGTTTTTATGCAGTAATTAACAAAATTCTAAAGTGCAATGCATACGTAATACTGAAAAGTACACTCAGAGATTGCCCTGATTATTAATATTCATCGCATATAATACTGATCTTAACCCTGTGTCCTTAAATACTGCAAAATAAATGACAACAAAGCCAAATTCAATAGAAAGCCTTAAAAAATGCAAGGAATTTGCCAAATTTAGTCTTTTCAATTATTCAAATCATATTCAAGTCAAAATGTCTTCCATTTTCAATGCATAGTATAGCAATTGTCTGTTTTAAATTGTATAAAACTGAATAAAAATTTTGTATATAACAAATTAATCCCTGTTTTTCCATTTTATTTCTCCCTAGCGTCCCTGAATTATTAGTGTTAAATGACTGTAATATCGACTGTGCCGGCGACTCAGATGGTCTTAAGGAAAAATGTCGAACAGTAAAAGAGTTAGATTTGGCCCAAAACAATTTGGGAGACTGGAACGAAGTCTTCCACATACTGCAGCACATGCCAAGGATTGAATTTCTCAATCTTAGTAAAAATCGTTTCTATGGACCAATAGCTCGGACACCGGCCCTCACAATGGGCGGTTTAAAGAGTGTTGTTTTGAATGGAACATGTTTAGATTGGCATAGCATAGAAAAGTTATTAAAATGCCTACCGGTATTAGAAGAATTGCATCTGAGTTTAAACGATTATCAAAATGTTTTGATTGATACAATTGAAGCAAACGAAGCGACAGAGGCAGAACAAGGTGATAGTAAAGATGATAATGCCTTTAATAGTACTACGACATCGACAACCACCACCGAATATTCGACACCAATTGAATGCACAAATAAATGTGCGAGTTCTGAAAATGCTAATATAAGCAATGCGTCGTCATACAAGAAAGTTCCCGCTCATAAAGGAGTGAAGAAACTTCATTTCACTGGAAATCCGGTAGAGGATTGGAAGGAAATATGTCGGTTAGGAAGAGTTTTTCCTAATCTTGAAACATTGGTGCTAGCTGAATGTCCTTTAAGGTGAGTTATAACTTTTTCTATTTAAAAAAGAAAAGAGAAAAAAAAAGTAATTGTAATTTACAGGTCGATTGAGCCAATTCCACGGTCAGATACACCGGAAGTTGTTGCTGAAGATATGAATAATGCTGATTCGCCCCATGAACATTTTAAGTAAGTAACTTTCATTTCACTCGTTTTACTCATTTACATTCTTAGGAATAGTGATACTTCATTCGCTCTATGCGTGCACAGGTACTATGATTCGAATTTATAACCAAACAGATTTCTAATTATGTGTATTAAAGTTGTGACTGTCTTATCACGACACTCGGCCCGAGTTGGGTGTCAGGCTTATAAGAAATTTTTTTCTTTTCTTTCTAATCAGACTATTTTGTCTATAAATTCTGTGGGAATTCTGCCTTCAGTACTGGCTTATACTGTTTGGTATGATATTGATATCTGCAATGGGAACAATAGTAAGTCTATAAGGGTTTTCTTTCTGAAAATAAAATCCTCAAGAATAAATTAAATGATACAAACTTCCAAGGCCCTGAATTAAATCAGATGAAATGACGAAGAGGTTATTTAGGTTTACGCTACGTAGTTGTAAAGCAGACAATAGAACTGTGAAATTGCTCGAGTTTGCAATAAATTAGTGGTCTTTTCTGGTTTCAGTAATCTGCAGTTCACCTAGGTCATTTAAAACAAATGCTATCAGTTAGTTTTTTGTTTGGCATACAGAAGGCACTGGACACGAACGTGGTACCACTAAAAATAGACAGTCGTCAGTTATCAGCTACGACCATGCACAATAGATGTGTCATAGCATTCCCACTTTTCAGATGCCCTTGAACTGATTCAATCTGAAACATTCTGTTCTCCGCATTAAAAAGAAAAAAAAACTAAAAAAAGAAATACTGATACACTTTTCATGATTATTAGTTTTAGAATTTTAGTTCACACTAATTCCATTTGCCGCATTCCGTTTATAATAAATAAGAAAAATAAAATAACTAATAAAAATATTTCACTTTTAGAAATTTAGCCTTTTTAAATTTGAGTAGTACTAACATTAACACATGGGATGATATCGACAGACTTGCCAAGTTCCCTAGTTTGAAGAACCTTCGAGTGCAGGTACAATTTAATATACATTCTCCAATCAAGTTATTTTTTTTTAAATTTCTTGCTTTCTATTTGCTTAGAATTGGCCTTTATGGGACAAGTGTGAATCTACTGAGCACGAGCGAAGGCAGCTACTTATCGCCCGCTTGCCATTTCTCCAGACCCTAAACGGTGGTGGAGCTATAACTGCCGATGAGAGAGAAGATGCCGAACGTGCATTTATTCGTTACTACACTGAACGCCCCGAAAGTGAGCGCCCACAGCGATACAATGAATTGATTGCTATACACGGAAAGCTAGATCCTTTAATAAATATTGATTTAAAGCCAGAAAAGAGGGTCAAAGTTAATTTCACGTATGGCAATTATAATGAATTACGTTTGGTCGATGTTTATAGGTAAGAAATTAAGATTTTTAATATATGTACGTAATTATTTAATGAATCATCAATTTTGAATAGGACTGTTGTTGATTTAAAATCTCGTTTGGAGAAAATTATTGGACTTCCAGCTAGGAATATGAGGCTTTTTTACGTCGATCAGGACTTGAAAGATTTGCAAGGACCAGAAGAAATGAAATTTCCCAATAAACAGCTTTACAGTTATAATATTAGATCTGGCGATGAAATACTAATCGTCCAGAAGAATTGTTAACGAATTATTAAATATATTTTGTATTTAGGTACTAATTGATCACATTATTCTGTATATTATACACCACCTAAGAACTAATGGATTCAGTATGAGTTTTATTTGATGCTTATAAAGTTAATTTAAGAATATAATTTGTCCAATTCTAAACTGTTCTTTACATTAGCGATCATTTTCAGAGTTAAGATTTTTTTTTACCAAATTATCAACACCCAGCGCACTGGGACGATTCGCAAGAGCAACAAGTTTCAATATGTTGATGGATGGATATTTTTCTTGTGAATATGCAAATATTGTTACTGTTTTGGCTGTTTTTCGTTAAAAAGAAATGGACCTGCCTTATAAGAAAGGTTGTCCTTGAAAGGACATTTTAAGTCAACTACACTTCTAGATGGTTGTCAAACAAGGGAGGATCGTAAAACAAAATTTTTTCTTTAAAATTCGAACCTAGCCTGTAATATTGGTTTAAAAACGAACCTTACTTACTTAATGGGTTCCGACTCGTAAAGAATCTGCCTGAGACAGCTATCCACTCCCTTGTCAAGATCAAACGCTCTGGCATCCACAATACCTTGATCGTTGTAACGATCTTCTTTGTCTTCTCTAACTTGGGCCGAAGATCGGAGCATTACTGTTGGATGCTTTATGAATAGGGTAGACACTGACTGAGTTCCAAAAAGTCGTAAGAAATGCACATTATGACTGAAAACTGCTTTTGTAATGCAAAATCTTGATGCGTTGACACTTCAATTTTTTTTGACGTTTTGGAACACTTCACGATGGTTTTGTGAATTGGAATGTAAATAATTCCATTAAATTAATCGCTTTAATTTATTAAATATAATTTGTTCAATAAGTTGCAAAATCTTCCACTTGCCATTCAAACGCAGAACAAAAACAAAATAACTATTTTCAGCACGGATTCGTTTATGATGCGTTTTGAAACGTGATGCTTTACAACACTGCTTTTGTTTGCATTTTGAAATGTTCGACGTTGTACTACCGCGTTTTGGAATTCAGCTACTGACTCGCATCAACTTCGCGATGTTCAGTGTTGTGACTGATACTAGACATCAATTGTGCTTATTTTACCTTGAAGTGGTAGTCTGATTGGTGTCCATCCGGACGCGACTTGATGAGCTTATGCATGAACGCGATTGTTGAACAAGAGAAAAATAGCAGCAGTATAACTACGACAGCGGACGAGCTCTCCCGATGAAGTTAACGTCGGCATCACGGGTTCCATTAAAAGCAGACAGCACGCTTTACTCGAGCTACATATTCGGAGTTCAGGCCCGTATAGATTTAAAAGAAGAATAAATCTGTTTTTGGGAAAAAAAAAAACGGTGGTGGACAGGCCCTTAATGGCGCAAGGGCAGCCCTCACATCCCCGAAGAGGATAACAGGTTCCTCGTTCTAGGGTTTTTTTACCACAAAAGAAAACAGAAAATTGAATTTATTTCAAAGTTATTTTTTTACTTTCCTGTTTCGCTTTTGGCTTAAATTTTAGTGTTTTGTTTCGTGTCGAATTTTTTTTTTTTGAGTTATTTACAATAATATCTTCGCATAACTTATGAGATTAAAGGTACCAATTGCTTTTTGCTTAAAATAAAATAGCACTTTAAATTCTTATTTTAGTAAGGTGTGTTTTTCTAAACATTAACACCACCTTTTCCCAAAACTTGATGTTCCAAATCGAACCCGGTGATGTTACGAATCTTTGGTTCAAGATTCTGCGCGTACACATCGGTCCAAAGTTCTTCCAATGGAATTTCTTTGTCAGCCTTAGCGGCGGCTGTAGCTTCATCGACTTCCTTACGGACTTTACTATCGATTTCCTATAAGGCAGAAGTTAAGTTGTGTATTCTATTTCGAGTAATGTAAGGTAATTTTACTTTAGTTTCCTCTGCAGTCAGCAGTCCCAGTTCGAAACATCTTTCTTTGAATGAGGTAATCGGATCACGTTTTTGGCGCACTTCTTGAATTTCTTCACGAGTACGGTAGCTGGTACCGGGATCGGACATGGAATGTCCAGAATAACGATATGTGAATACTTCCATTACCAATGGGCCCTCTTTATTCACATATTCGATAGCGAATTCAGTGGCACTACGAACTGCCAATACATCCATGCCATCTACCCAAATGCCGGGTAATGCATCACCACGAGTATAGTAATCAGTGTTGCAGGAAGCACGTTCTGCACTGGTGCCCATGCCTGCAAATCAAAATAAAAATTGTACACTTATAAAGTATAGGACAAGTCTATGACGTACCATATCCATTATTTTCACACACAAAAATGCAAGGCAATTTCATAAGATATGCCATATTGTAGGCTTCGAACACTTGTCCCTGATTAGCAGCACCATCACCATATAGTGCCAAGCACATACCACCATTCTCCTTGTACTTGCAAGCGAGAGCAACACCAGCTCCTAGTGGAACCTGTGCTCCGACTATGCCATTGCCGCCATAGAAATTCGGTGCATACATATGCATAGAACCTCCCTTACCGCGGGCACAACCACTTTGGTGTCCAGTTAGTTCAGCTAATACACCAAGTGGTGGTACTCCCATCAAATACGTCCAGCCATGTACACGGTAAGCTGAGATAATATTGTCAACATCGCGCATCGCAGCTCGCATGCCTTGTAATTAAGAATAAACGAACATTATACATTTGGATTAATACAAAATTGCACGTTTACTTACCCACAGCACATGCCTCTTGACCAGAATACAAATGGCAGAAACCACGAATGATTTTCTCTTTGTATAAATTGCCGGCTGCAGTCTCAATGCGACGAATAGTCTGCATTTGAGTGTAGTATTTTTGAGCTTGCTCTTTTGTAAAATGAACACTGGTGCTAGGGCCATTGTCTAATCGATGTAGTTTAAAGGGCTAAAAAAGGCCAATCATTTTCTTATAGAAATGAATGAAACTGAACAATAAAGTAAAATAAAATAGAAAACTATCCATCACCGTCTAACAGATTTCTAATTGTGCAGGCTTGTTTCTCTTGTACCTATATGTATCTAAGAAATCAAATTTAGCAGGAAAGGTTCAATCTTAACAACAGAACTCGTAGATGTTATGCGCAAGCGTGTTTATGGATCAGTATGTAGTAACAAATGATCAGTGATTGTGTGAATGATTGGATCACTCTCCATATTTAACAGAATGTGTTTCTTTCATTCGAACGAAATCGGATGATCAAACTTAATTTGCTGCAATACACCCTGCAAGGTTAAATGTAGTCACATTGATTACTGATCTCCGAGAGGTCGCGGTAGAACATCTATTTGCAGTACAGGAGTACAAGTTAAATTAATTGGTCAAATATTATGTACATTGTAGGATTCCGGATTTAGCGTTCCGGGATAGATTACTTACACGCTAACAAAACGAGAAACTTTCAATCTTATCAGGTCATGTTTAGAATGAGTTTACTGTTTAAGGCAAGCTGAGATAACTGGACGAATTCGAATCTGATTTATTAAAAATTTCATAAATTAATAAATTTGTTTCTAATTGAAATATGTATATACAAACACATATTGAGACATCGGTTGTTTAAAATAAATAATCGTGCTTTTTCTAGAACTAAACAAGTCAAGGTCAATGAACGTTCACCTATCAATCAGCAACAGTGCGTTGACTTATCCTCATCGTCCCGCCACCGATGATACTTGTTTCACTTTTAAACCCCACCGAGATCATATTACGTACTTTTTATGAAACGTACTACATACTGTAAACGAAATGATCACCTAAATTACATTAAAGCAAACGCTATGCATTCGTAAGGTTTCAAGAATTAAAATTTACCAAAATGTTATTTATTTCTAAAAAAAAATATTTTTTTTTTAGAGCTGTTTTGCTCTAGAAAAAAATGTGCGAAATGTTTATTATACATACATACATACATCTGTATATACGAGAAAGAAAAAAACACTTTGGAAAACACATTATTGCTTCCACTACGTGTAAGGTGACCTTGGGAAAAATAACATAAAAAATAGGGCCCTTAAAACCGCAATAGTAATGCTTAAACCGGGATATGTGGTAAGCCTAGTCATATGGTTACCCACCAATCATCATAACCTCTACAAACCACCTTTACATTTCAAGTCAATGAAAATGTTCACAAAATGAATTTGGAATTATGAGACGACATTGAACATACTATCTGCTATTATACACAAGTCAGAATAACAAATAAACGATATAACCAACGCAGCAATTTGCACTTCTTACTTTAACTTCCACAGTTGCCTCGGTTGCATAATTGTTTGTTTTTTTCACTGCAGTCGAAGTCTGAAAGAAATCGAAAAATTTAAGTGTTCTGCTCGGTGTTGCATTTATGCAAACCTTGTTTAAATTTCGTAGAACTATTGGTAGTTCACTGCTGATTGCCCGTAACATTTTTTTTATATATTTTAAAATGTTTTGCAGACCCGATAACCTCACAGAAGCAAAGAACAAAATCTAAATGCACAAATAATTTGATAAACCTTAGCGAATCTAAATGACAGGATAATATTATTAGACACACACTTTCCGATTTCCTACCCGCTGATGCACACTACGTCGCCAATTCCTATAAACTTATAGCGCATAACACATAGCAATAGCAAAAGTGGAAAGCAGGCAGCAGAATAACTGTCAAACTTTCAAAGATGGGCATTTCATAGCAAGTTATCAATTGATGGCTAGCGACAAATTGCAAGTGGTATAACTTGCGATCTGTCGGAAATTATTATACAGCCGAAGCTGTCATTTTATTGTCAAGCCTAGTATCCGTTTCGCGTTTAGATTTTTTATATTGGATGTACATATGCATGTAGATGAAACAAAACATGTAAGGTCTGTTCGCTTACTTTCTGCACCAAAATTCGTAGATTGTGCTATTCAAGGAGTGGGGGCAAAATTCTCTCAGAAAGAGATAAGATCACAAAAAAGTAAACGAACGTGAAAGCAACGAAATTCGCCACTTTTTAACCGTCAAATGCAAATGTATACAAATACACAAATACCAAAAAATTTAATACAGGTAACTGACAGCTTTCATGAATCAGTGCAGAGAAATTTCCTGCACTTTAATTCGTTGCCTGAGGAAATTTCTTCCTCACTCGTGAGCGCACTCTTTCACGAAAAACTAAGAAACTTTTGCGTACTCGAATAGGATTTGGTGAAATTCCGTAGATTTTCATTTTCTAAATAATCGGGAAAATATTCAATCGGCTAAATATAACTCCGATTTAACGCCCCAGACATTTTCCACGGATTAATAAAAGTCACTTGCATTACACTTTCACATTTAAATATGCCAACATTATTCTGAATATTCAAGGGAAACTGCCTAACTCGGCTGAACTGCCAGTATCCGGTGGAAATTTCAAACAAGTGATGAAAAATGAGAATTTTTAAAACGCACAAAATTATGTACCATAACTCTTGGATTTTTTTTAAATATTTTTGTTGCTGTTCGGGTAATTTCTTTACCTTTGTAAAATCGTACCGTACATCGAATTTCAAATTCATGATCTCAATCGTGCAACCGTACGCGTGGCTGACGATTTTTCCTGTTCGATTTAAAGCTCCGCAAGTGCAGGCCAACTGACTCAACCAACCAAGGTCTTGAGTCTGAGATTAGAGCATTAAAACAAACAATGATATTTAATTTTAACCTACGTAGGGATTAGTTTATTTTAAATCATTTTTATACAAGAGAAAGAAAGCAGTAGTCGCATTCGCGCATCAATTAAGAGTGAATAACTTTTCTTAAACGATAATACAATCAAAAACACAGTTTCATTATTGCGTTTGCGGTAATTCGACTCCAGCTCTCAGCGCGGTGCAATTTATTCCTAACATCGAAACAAGTCAGCAAACTAAAAACCCGGTATAATTCGTCCCTTCTTTGCAAATTTCTTGAGCTTCTTATTTTTCTTGTCCTTAATTTTCTTATTGATGTTCTCTGTTCTCTTTTTCTGTTTGTTTTGTATTGTCTGCTCTACCTTTTTCTTTCGCTCCACCCACTTTTGTTTTGATTTTTTCTTTTCTATTTTTTGTCGTTTTATTGCTTTGTACAACAGTTTTGGATCATCTTTCACCTTCTTGCCGTCGGTTTTGTCAAAAGCCTTTTTCCACGCCATGTCCTTTACCAGTTCCTTCACTTTATCCTCATCACCCTGCTCTTTTAAGCTCTGCAGTTTCTTATCTGTTTCTTTCATTTTATGTAGGATTTGCCGTGGATTTTTCATAACTTTATCTTTTTTGGACTTCTTCGCTTTAGCTCCAGGATGTGCAGCGAAATCGAATTTCGAGAATACCATCTTCCCCTCAGCGTTGAAAATTGGTTTCGGGATCACTTTCTTGATGTCTTTCTTCGTTTCTGTGCTACTGGACCCATTTTCTGGTTTAATATTTTCAGCGGTCATTTTTGAGTGGGCGGTTTTCAGGACTTTTTTATATTCTTTGTTTTTCTTCAGTTTCTTGGCTTCTCGTCTTTTAAGTGACTTTTCGGAGACTTTACGTTTCTTTGCTTTCATCTTATTTTTGATTGTATTTAATCGGTCTCCCAGCTCGTCAACAGTTGTTGCTCCTCCTCCATCTTTCGAAAGTTTCTGACTTTTTCCCTTGTTATCAAGTAGGTAGTCCTTGTAGTTGATGTCTAGAAGGAAAAAGATTGCTTGATGATCGTTTGAATCGTTGGCTTTAACATGAACTTACCTTCGATTGAGTCGGGAACATTGAAATTTGTTAACAGATCAACAATATAATCGTTTTCCTCTTTCAAAAACTTAGAAATCCTGCTTTTATCAAATTTAGTTAAATTTATCATTTTAAGAAACGTTTCGTTTGGAAGTTAAATAAATATAAATGTCAATCTAAACACGTGTGACAGCGACATGTAAATGGGTGTATTCAGCGTAGAGAATACACTTAATCGTTCAGCTGAAAAAAATAATGAGATAAGTGTTTTCGTGGTCTACTTTTTGTGGTTAGGAAGGTATGTATGTACGGAGTACAGTGGGGTTGAAACATATTTTTTAGAATTTAAATTCGTGGCTAAATTTCACGAAAATGTAATTTCAAGTTTGCGTTGCATTCGCAAGTACTTCTCTAAAAAGAAGATCCCTGGTAATGTACTCATTTATTGTTTGATTGGTTGGTTGGTTAATATTACCCGTGCAGGCGGTACTCAGATCGTTGAGATCGTTGAAAAGGTATTTAGCTTGTGTAGTCTTGGCAATATTGGAAAGTGCTGGGCATGTGCATAGAAGGTGACTAATGATCTCCACTTTCTTCTCGCCCCAACAACTTCGGCAGAAGTCGTTGTAGGGGATGCCCAGTCCTTGAGCTGATGCCATCGATGGTTGGCAAGCCCTACTGCTAAGGCGTTGATACGGTATTTAGCATATGAAGTTAACGCCTCGATTTCGGTGAGGCTTATGCTATCCAAACCAGAAGAGCCTGTTCTAGCCAATGCGACAGCTTCACAATTTCCCTGTATGTCACAGTAACCTGGTATCCAGCAAAGGGTGAGGTTGTACTGACCAGCTATCTCGCTGAGAAATACGTGGCAGCCTTTCACTGTCTTAGATCTCTTAATGCTCGATGCGAGATTTGATGGCTGCTTGACTGTCGATGTAGATGACAATATCCGATTCTTATATTGCATTAGCCCCCAGTCAATCAGGTGCTTGACGAAGTTAAGAAAAAAAAAGTCGTCTAGCTGTTTAGTTCTCTCTATGATGATTGTTATTTGTAGGAAAACGCAGGTTATCCATTCAAAATTTATTATACGGATTATTATCGAACAAATTATAACACTAATTTACTTATAAAACTCGTGCTCCTGTTCGTCCTTCTTAATGTTGTTCTTGTAGCCTTTCTCAAAGTCTTTCGACAGAACGATATACCGATTTTCACGCACAGCATGCATACCGGCTTCCTGACAAATCGCATTAATATCAGCACCAGAGATTTTATCTGGCCGAGCTACAAACTCCTCCAAATCCACATCTTCGCTTAAGTTCATCTTCGAAGTAATTGTCGAAAATACCAAACGCTTTTGCCGGCGATCTGGGAGTGGGAATTCAATTTTTCTATCCAAACGTCCAGGACGAAGAAGAGCTGGATCCAGAGTATCAGCACGATTCGTAGCCATGATTACTTTAACATTGGTTGTCTGATCGAAACCATCCATTTGGTTAAGAAGTTCGAGCAGAATACGTTGAACTTCACGATCGGCACCAGTTTGGGCATCGAAACGTTTGGTGGCAATTGCATCAATTTCATCAATGAAAATTATAGCTGGAGCGTTCTCTTTTGCCAGGCGGAATACATCGCGCACCATACGGGGACCTTCACCGAGGTATTTTTGTACGAATTCTGAGCCAACCACACGGATAAACGCTGCTGTTGTGTGATGTGCTACTGCCTTGGCGAGCATAGTTTTTCCACAACCAGGTGGTCCGTACATTAGAACGCCACGGGGTGGATCAATACCTAAACAGGTTGAAAAAAAAAAAACAATTTTAAAAACGGGACAATGAGTTTAAGGAACAATTAAGTTTGTTTGGAAGGAGGTTCTGCGAAGAAATTGTCAACGCTGAGTTAGAATTCTTGCATGGTATATGCACATCTGTATGGACATAAAAATCTTATTGTTCTCACCAATTTGTTTATACAGCTCGAAATGTGTCAACGGCAATTCAACTGCTTCTCGAATTTCCTGCTTTTGCATATCCATACCACCAATGTCTGCATAACTCACATCGGGTTTCTCATCCGGTTGCAACATTGATATAGAACTATCGGCCTCTGGCGGAAGAACATCTACCAACGCATTACTGTGCTTATGCAAAGCAACCGAGGCGGACGGCTTAAGCAGCTCTCGGTCAATAGTCGAAAGAATCCTCACATAATAGTTAGAACCAGTGGTAGAACCCACAATGCCAGTATTCTGATCTACAGCTTCCAGAAACTGTCCAATCACCAGGGGCACCGACTGGATACGTTTTACTTCTTCCTGAGCATGGAGATATTCCTTCTTTAGATTTCTTTGTTCATCTTTTATGTACTCCTCTTGAACTTCGAGGAATTCCAGTGTTTTTTGTAATTTCTAGAAATTCGCAAAATTATTACTTCCTTGTGGTATAAAAACAAAGAAATGAACAATGTATGCACCTTATACCGTACGTATAAATCATCGACATCGAGTTCGTCTAAAGAACTATGCGCATCCTTTGGTTTGAAATCCGCAATTTCTTCCTAAATATTGTAAAAAAAGAAATATTGAAATTTGTCCTTTATATATAATAATATACGAATTAGAAATTTTACTAACTTTTTCAGGTAAAAGAACCTCAACCTCGACCATTTTATTAATTTATTGCAAACACAAAAACCGATGACTCTCTAAAATGAAATTCACCGAATAATACTTGTCTTTTTTGACATCGCACGTTGATTCGAGGCTCGTATGAGTGTGTTCTGGTCTGTTTTCTTTGCAAGACATTCGTGAAAGTGTGTCAATTAAGCGCTGTTTTTCCTTCAATTATTTGTTCACAACAAAGGGCTTTTTTCTGATTTTGTTAACCAAATAACACAAAAGAAATGAGAAATGAGAAAAAGTACTGAAGAATTTGCCATATGAGGAAAATAATTGGTCTTTCTTTTTTTAGGAAATTATTAAGTATTAATAAGAATTGATATGTAAGTATAAGGCGAAACGCTGTCAGTGATATGCTTCTGAAAGCCTTAAAACGAAATAAATGAACTAGACTTAAATTGTTTAAAGAAAAGGATGGTGATGGTAAAAAAGGAACTTTTAAATTTATGAGACACGAATTACTTCATTTTAGTGAATAATAAAATGCATCTTTTATCTTAGTTTATTTTTCAACTTGTGATACTGAAATAAAAAGCAATTAAATAAAAAATATCTCGGTCGCCCAATATTCGCTGAACGCATCCGAGCAATGCAATTCTTTTTGTGAGTTCAGTGTGGTTGGAAGGGGACTGAATTTTTCCAATCGACGCGCTTGTTTTGACACATTTCATTTTAATTTTTGATGTTAAAAGTGTTCGCTTTGTGAGAAATATTTTTTTTTGTTTTGTAATTAATTTTTGTTAACATGAAATTATGTTAAACCGAAGAAGAAGAGCTAGTTCTGTTGCGAGTAGACAAGACGATGATGTTATGGACGATTCCACCCCAGAGCAGTCTCCCGTGCAAACGGGAGGACGAAAAAGAAAACGTCTAGACCCGGTAAGTTGGCTTCTTAAAATGAAACAAATTCTTGGCGGATTATTCCATCGCTTTGTTAATTTAGTATTTTATTATTTATTTATTCAAATTAACTTGAATATGTATACAAAAGATATTAAATAGACGGGTCCTTATTTTCACTAAAGATGGGAAATATTTTCTCGAGAATTTGTCGCGCAAAAATCTTCGAATATTTGTAAAAACGATACCCGGAAAAGTCTACGGTTCCTTTGAATTGTACGTAGTACTACCTGCATAAGAAAAAAGATCCTTAAACCCTGAAACTACATACATACATGTACTTAAGCGCCTGTGCGTATGTCGGCTAGTATCTTCAAGTTTATAAGGAACAATTAGTATTCCAATACATTTTTTTATTAATTTCAAAGTGAATTTGTCTTGTTAAGTGCCTTGTATGCCAATAATCTTAAGTAAGAATCTCTTATGGTACTTATTAAGGACATCTACAGCTTGGCATTATGGTAGAATCCTCAGAGTAGCACATAAGGCTGGCATACCACACTTTTATAAGTAAAATATTTTCTATAATCGTATAAATAATGTTTATTTTACTTTACTTTCTTTTAGTCAGAACTCTGTCAACAACTTTACGACTCGATTCGTAATATCAAAAAAGAAGATGGTTCAATGCTATGCGATACATTCATTCGGGCACCTAAAAGACGTCAAGAGCCTTCATACTATGATGTAGTCGCTAATCCAATTGATTTGCTCAAAGTTCAACAGAAACTAAAAACCGATTCCTACGATGATGTTGAGGAACTAGCCCACGATATCGAATTGCTAGTAAATAATGCGAAGGCATTTTACAAATTTGATTCCCCAGAATACCAAGACGCGTGTTCTTTGTGGCAATTCTTTAACACAAATAAGTCAAAAATTTTAGAATCGGTAGGTATCGAAGAAGAACCTCGTTCCAAACGGGTTGGTAGAAATCCTCGACGTTCTACGGCAAATGAGAGTGAAACTTCCGAGTGTTCCAATAAATTAGACGAGGAAATAGATCCATATGAAGAGTTATTGGCTTCTGTTATGACTGCCACAGATCCTACTATGAATGATAGACCTTTGCATAGAGAATTTCAATTGTTACCCTCGAAAAAGGTATATCCCGACTATTACGATGTTATTGAACATCCAATTGATTTGAGATTGATTGCCACGAAAATACAAACGAATGCTTACTCAAATCTTATTGAAATGGAAAAGGATCTTTTGCAAATGACAAAAAATGCATGCCAGTTCAATGAGCCTGGATCCCAGATTTACAAAGATGCTAAAACACTAAAAAAGGTTTGTTCATCACTTGGAATTTTATACTTTTAATATTAATTGGAATGTTTTGATAGATATTTACTCAAAGAAGAATTGAAATTGAAACTGGTCGTGTTAAGTCTACGACAGCGAAAAGGATGAAAACATGCGGTAGTGCTTCGATTGCCTCCTTGAAAGTAGAAATTGATACTTCTGATGATGAGGATGCGGATAAAAAAGGAGAAGGACCTATGTGGTCATTGTTTGATCATTTATTTAATACGGCTAGCTCTTCAGGTAACTATTGATACAAATTTATAAAAAAAAAGACACTGGCCTTTTTCTATTTTCTGTATTTACAATAATTAGTTCGATTCCTATTGGTTTCTTTTTTTTTTTTATTAACGACATTGTAACTTTGAGGTTTTAACTGCAAAGAATTACGTTGGGTGTATCCTATGTGTCATATATTCGCTCATTTTGTGCTCTTTTGAGTCAACACGAAAAACTAGAGACTTGTGGGACCGTCAAATATTAGAACAAAAAACTTTCAATTTAGTGTCTTGAACGACGAAGAGAAATAATATTTTTTGCATAAGAAAACAGCAGAATAAGAAAGTCATAAAGCTTTCGGTAGATACAAATATTTTGGCACAGCAGGTCCACGGAACTCAAAGCCTAGCTTGATAAGAGTTTTAACCTGAAGTATTTTGTTGTAATTCGGCGGGAGTGTCATATGTGAAATGTTTTCTCCGAGTTAGGTGAACATCTTTACTACAAATACAGGAACAGATTGTATCTTTCGACATTAAATTTCCAAGACAAAAGCAAAGATTCGCTGAGTTATTTCGGGTCAGAACCCACACTAGTACTGATTTGAGACCTTCAGAACTTAAATGCTACATTTAGTAGGGATATGCCACGTTAGTTATTTTTTGGAAGACGAAGCAGGTATAAGTAATACTTTAGATGTCGGACAAGTATTTGATTGATAGAAGGTCCATTCCTAGGATGGAACCCTATCTCCAATGTATTGTGTTCCAGATTTTAATAAACTGGAATTGATCGAAGACATTTTCCGGAAGTACTGTGTTTCCTATGCCTCCGTGACTTGCTATACTTCTCTGTTCCAAATAGATTTGCTCAAAAAATGCCGGAAATTGTTGCGTTTGTAAAACTTTTTCAATTCTTTGAATTCTTCTGGTTCGATACACATTTTTCACGGGTAGTTTCTGCTGTGGACCGTTTGTATTCAACTTCAATCTCTTACACTGAAAGCATTAATTATATACAATATTTGATGGTAAACGCTCGAAACAGTTTTTTGACACACGACGGCTATAGGGCCACTGGCTGATCGTTATCCCAAATATGCAAAACCCATGTAAAGTACACAATGTATTGAATTATAATTAATTCTGTTTAATTTCATTACATATACTCGTACATACAATCATGTGTAGTATACCCTAAACAGTTATGATTTGTTTATTTCATAATTTTCTCTCAACAATTATTTTTCGTTCTTTTTTCATTTATTTTCATTTTGTTTCTATACACTATTCTTCGTTGTGTTCTTCGGAAACAAAAAAAAATTTATAGATCACCCTAATGCAACAGGCGCTCCACTTGGACATTCCTTATGGAAACTTCCTTATAGACGATTTCATCCAGAATACTTTGAATTAATCAAACGACCGATCTCTATGTGTCAAATTCAAACGAAACTAAAGAAGGGTGACTACGCAAATATTACTGACCTAACAGCTGACTTGTATCTGATGCTGGATAATGCCAAGAAGGCGTTTTCACCAACTCATCGGACGCATAAAGTATGAAATTTGATAGTCAATTTGAAACTCTTTTTCAATATGTTTTGCTTACTTTAGGATGCAGTAAAGATGCTGAAAATTATGAATGCCAAGTTATTAGATGATGGATTGGTAAGTAGTATCATAGTTTGTGAGTCTTACTGGATTCTTAAACTTGGTTTCTTATATTATTTTTAGGAGATAAGCGATTCCGATGAACAAAGTGTTGAAGTTACCAACATGAATATTGTGCAAATTCAACCGAAAAAGAAGGGACGTCCTCGTATTAACTCTAATATAAATTCACCTGCAACAGTCACCCCTTCGAGCACATCATCCGTGGTTCAGGTTAATATGTCCCCAAAAAGTCGTTCAACAGCAAATATTGCTACCAGGAAAAAAATGCTTACCATTCAAAAGTATTTAACCGACTACACCGTATCTAACCGGCATCCAGTACAGCTTTTTATGGAAAAACCCCCAAAAAAATTATATCCTGATTATTACGATGTTATTCAGAGTCCAATTGATATGTCCACAATAGAGAATAACATTCGACAAGAGAAATATGCTAGTCTAGAGGAATTAATCTCTGATTATCGTCTTATGTTTTCGAATTGTCGTCAATACAATGAAGAGGGATCACCTATCTACGAAGATGCGAATGTTCTTGAAAAGGCTTTAAATGAAAAACTAAAGGAGTACCCCGGTCTCGGCGAGGTCAAGAAACCATATCCCAAGCTGTAAGAATTACGTTATAAATTGTTTTTTGTTTTGTCTACCAACTTCTTGATTTTGTAAATAAATTTTAGAATGAAATCCGCTCGAAAGAAGACACCTCTCATCAACAAACTTTGGTTGTTTTACGAAACAATTAAAGAATACCAAGAACCAAAGGGAAAGAGACAATTATCGTTGATTTTTACAAAGCTGCCGTCTAAAAGTGTAAGTGAAATTAATAAAAAAGTAGTTAAAGCAAATTATCGATCTGTCGCATTGCATAATTTTTTCTTAATTATCCATCTCTCATGGAAATGGATAGAAGAAGGTAAATTATTTCAAATTCCTTAGTATCTTTCAATCATAACTCGATATATTTTATGACAAATTACGTACAAAAAAGTAAACAATTGGTCAATTTTACATTTTAGGAATATCCAGATTATTATGACATCATTAAGGAACCTATTGATATGGAAAAAATAGCGCAGAAATTGAAACAGAATTCATATGAGAGTGTTGATGATTTGGCAGCTGATTTTCTACTAATGCTTGAAAATGCTTGCAAATATAATGAACCGGATTCACAAATTTATAAGGATGCATTGGTGTTGCAACAGCTGACGATACAAATGAAACAGACTCTGAGGTAAGTTAATATTCTAACATGTTTCGTACATACTTTCGAGTTGCTGTGAACTTAGACAACTGTGAAGACAAACAACTAACTTATATCGTCAACTTCTGGTAAATGTTTTGTCCAAGCAATGGCTATCTGTAAAAAAAGTATCAAATCATTCGACTAGTTTTAGCCGCCCGGATTTTATTCAAATGCTTTTCAATTCTTCGGCACCTGTACTGAATGTGCATCAAACAAGGAGAGTAAAGAAATCATATTTTTGAAGAATAGGTTTGTTCAGTCGGTGGTTTAAGTGGTTCTATATGCGGTTTGACAACTTAGCTGACGATAGCGCATGACATATCTTACTGGAGTTTTTCATCTAACGTTTAGAGGCTTTAAAACACTATTAGGAAAAATGTCCGAATGTTTTAGTTCAAATCGTATTTTCTGAATGTTCGCGATAAGTTAATGAAAATACTAAGTCACGGTGGCGTCTGGTTAATGGTATGAAAAAGCGGTTTCGAGATTTTCTCATTCGTTTTATACGACCTTTATAATCATATAAATGTTTTAAAAATTGAATCGTGTCGTAAGTTAATTTTAATTCTTATTTTTCTTTAGAGAGGGCGATGAAATTATCCCTGATGTCTCACTTGCTGTACAAGAGCTACTTCTATCTCTCTTTACTTTAATGTACAACCATCAAGATGAAGAAGGTCGTTGTTACTCTGATTCTTTGGCAGAATTACCTGAATATGATGGAGTTTCTGGAGAGGCAAACAGGTACTTGTTCAAAAGGCTATACATATGTACACATTTTGTTTTATTTTAGTATTTATTTGAATTTTTTTTAGCAAATTACGTGGTATTTCCCTCGATCTTATCAAGCGTCGCTTAGACAAAGGGGTGTATAAACGCTTGGATACATTTCAAGAAGACGTATTCATGTGCTTAGAAAGGGCCCGTAAGCTGTCGAGAACTGATTCGGAAATTTTCGAAGACGCAATCGAATTACAGTTCTATTACATTAAGAAAAGAGATCAGCTCTGCAAAGATACACTCAGCTCTCCAGCTTTGATTTATACAGCTGCACATTTAACATCTGATGTTGATATTCTGCGCCAAACGAAACTGCTTCAGGAAGAGCAGGATCAAGAGGATGATGACAAAGCCGTAAGTTTTTAATTAATAACAAAATAATTGTAAAGAACCATGATGAACACATTGTTTAATTTATTTTAAAGGCAACACAAGGCGAAAGCTTGACAATTGATCAAAAAGTTTACTCACCTGGAGACTTTGTTTACTTCGAGTCAGTGGAAAACAAAATTCCTAGCATTGCATACATTGAACGCTTGTGGACTACAAACGAAAACATCAAGATGATGCATGGATGCATATTTATGAGGCCTCATGAGACATACCACCTTACAACCAGAAAGTTTTTAGAACAGGTAATGCCCTCTCTTCGAAAGTATAAAAATAATATCAGTCTAAACAAATTTGTATTCTGCAGGAAGTGTTTAAAACTTGTCAACGTCAAACCATACCACTTAACAATGTGCAAAATAAGTGTTATGTCATGAATGTAAGGGATTACATTAAATTTAAACCAGAAGGTTTCGCTGAAAAAGATGTTTTTGTGTGTGAATCACGGTACAATGTTCGAGCAAGGTGCTTTAAAAAGATCAAAAATTGGCCATTTGTTCGGGAGAATGACCCAGTCAAATTTATTATACGAGATATCCCGCTGGAGTTGAAACGTGTTATGTCTGTGTTTAAGGAACGTATAGAAAAACATAAAGGCGAACTAGCCGAATTGAAACTGCAAGAGGCGCTTATCGAAAAAGAAAAGCCGGTAAGTTTAAATTTTGTATATAGAGGATATATAGGCAGATTTCTCGCAATACTCATTACTCAGTACAGAGAGTGGATCCCACTCTCTCTCATTATAATCCACAAACATTCAAAAAGAATATTCTTCTCATACTTTTGTCCACGCTGACTTAACTCATTGACCCTTAAAAAAGAAGCTACCTTACCCGTAAGTAAGGTTGTTTTCAGTTGTTTTCAGACAACTGGTCTTACGATCATTGTCAGTCACAATGTGTTATCAAAATAAGATCATAGTTTTAAACATGGTTGTCGATAACTACATTTGGAAATACCACTGAATTTCAGTTAGTGGATCCAAAAGTTGAACTGGGCTTAAAGTATGTTGGCTTGACAATGTCGCTCATGCTTGTTATTTCAAACCTTCGTTGGTAATATCATAACGTTCACATGCTTAGTTTTACTTCATTGTGTTTATCAATAAGCTGTAAAAGATAAAAGAACTGCAACTAATGCACTCTTACTTTATACATAATTATTATATATCTATACATAATAATACATTATTTATTTTCAGAACGTGGAGTGCGCTACTCCACCGAACGGTGAAGCAAACAGCACTTATTACCAGCAATATAATACTATTTGCAGCGGTGTAGTTAAGGTCGGTGATTTTGTTTACGTCGCCACTCAAAGTGGAAAGCAATCAATTGCTCAAATTCATTCCATTTGGGAATCATCAGGGTAAGTATTAAATAAAAAAATATTCAAAGTTATAAACTTATACTACTGCTTTCATTCTTTTAAATAGAAAATCTTACTTCCAAGGACCATGGTTATTGGCACCGAATGAAATTACATCACCGCCGAATAAAACATTTTATAGACAAGAACTACTTCTATCCACTGTTCAGGAAATCAGCCCAATAATCGCAATTGTTGGTCGGTGCGCGGTCTTAGAGTATACCGAATATTCGTCATGCCGCCCAACTGAAATCTCTGAAAGTGATGTATACATTTGTGAATCCATATACGATGAAATGAAGAAGTCAATTCGTAAACTCGGCTCGAATTGTGGGTTAAAGAAATTCGTTCATGGAGCACTCGTTACACAAGATGAAATTTTCCACTTCAAAACGATTATAAAGCCTACAAAATTAAATGATTCTAAGGATGGAATTGCTTCAGATATGAAACTATCTGTCTCGGTGAGTTTCAAAACAAATGTAGTTTCACAACAAAATCTAGGAATTATTTTAAATCTAATTTGACATAGCCTTATCTTTGTTATATGTACATGGTTTAGCTTTTCAAGTTAAATGTTTGTGAATCTTTTGATTTATTTGTTTCAAATTGGACAATGATGGCAAATTTATCTATTGACCAGAGTACACTTTTCGATTATTCATTTAAATCGCTCATCCCGCCACCCCATTTTCTCAGCATATCTTTGATAATTCGGCTTTCTACTGCAAGAATAGCTCGATTAATATTGTGACTAAGACCCTGAATCGTTTCTAGATTGTTAGCTTAACACCGATCTTTAGCTGCACCTAAACAAAATCTCACGGCATTAAATCGCAGCTCCATGAAGTTCAAGCAACATCACTAAAACAGATAATTACACAATTATTAAACTTGTCTAAGTTCACTTCTTTAGTGTCTGGGTTCTGTAACGTGAAATTTCTTTTCAAAATGGGCAATATTTTGATATCAAAGTCAATCATTTACTTAGGAAATAAGTTTTTAATATTTCCTAACATTATTCAAACGTCGATTCATTTCGTACCGTGGAGATATATAGTAAGATAACAATACAAAGCAGGTAGCCAGAAGATTTGGATTTCACTTACTTTTTCTTATTGCCACCTGATCTAAAGCAGGCATAAATCTAAAGCAGGTTTAAAATCAATGTCAAATTCAAATCAAATTCATTCGTTCACAGGAAGTCAAAATGGAACCTACTGACAGCCTCGGTGTTTTAGAAGATTCACTCGACGGAGGACCTCCATCGGTAAATTCTGATATTGCTACATCTTCCCCAGCTCCATCGGTATCATCGACTCCACTATCATCGAAAATAAAACCACCAAAAGCAAACAAATCAAAAGTGGTCACTGGCTACATTTTATACTCGTGTGAGGTACGAAAAGGCATTAGCCAAAGTAATCCAGATGCTTCCTTCGGAGACATTTCTCGCATGGTAGGTAATGAATGGAAA
Organism: Xylota segnis; assembly: GCA_963583995.1. Taxonomy (NCBI): domain Eukaryota; kingdom Metazoa; phylum Arthropoda; class Insecta; order Diptera; family Syrphidae; genus Xylota; species Xylota segnis. The sequence goes on along the minus strand of OY757237.1, from coordinate 54,617,763 downwards.
AATCTCCCGGCCAGCGTTAGACAGAGCTGGGAAGACAAAGCTATCAAAATGAATGAAGAGTCTGCAGCTAAGCATTTCGAAGATCAATTGAATTGCAGGAGTCCGACGCCGGTTGAGAATCAAGTAACAATTCTTATGAACATTGATATTGTACGGTCTTAATTGGATTTAAAACATTTAGGTTTTTGAATGTCTATGGGATAAGTGTGATTATCAATTCGAGGACGCGGTTGATTGTATGGAACATTGTATTCAAGATGGTAATGGACATGTTCAAAAATCCTATAACAATCAAGGAACTGATGTTGAATATCATTGTTTGTGGAGAGGATGTGTTCGCATTAAGAAAAATATGGCAGCCTTTCCTCAATTGCAGCGACTTATCAAACATGTTCGTGAAGTTCATCTAAGCAAAGGTGGCAAAGTTGTACCTCTTGCTGAAAGAAGCAAGTAAATAAGAAATGTTCGATTGCTTTGTATAAACAGAAATAACTAAAAACTTTGTTTTGTAGGAATTTCATTTCAAGAAAAAATCCTATTTCATTATCTCAGCAAGGTGTGTTAACGCAAAGTGTGCAGAGCGGTCCTGTGAATCAAATTTCCCCTCGACCTGGTCAACACCAGCATTCGCAGCAGCAAGGTTAATATTATAATCATTAGATTTTTATTTTTATTAATATTTAAAAATTCTAATTGTTTCAGTGATTGTAGCCGCTCCACCTCCTGAACCAATGTTTGTTACGGTGCCTCCAAGACCTCAACGCGTTCTACATAGCGAAGCGTATATCAGGTAAATGATTTAGATTTAGTACAGTCTAGCCGTTGTCTAGGCCCTTATGTATCGTAGAGTTCGCTAAGGGGAATCATTCACATTTCGGCAATGTAAAAGAGATTCACTCTATCGTGGTAGGCAGACCATCATGTTAGGATTCCTCGCAAATGTTTTATGTAGAAGCGGAATGGACGAAGAATAGGAGGAAACCATATTACACCTCCTTTATACGTGACAAGCTCTCTACACTTGTAAACAAATTCGTGTGGGATTATTTTCTTGCAGAAACTCGGCGATCGTCGCCTCTAGCGTGATTCTATGGGTAGTTTTTAAGGATCTTCTTAGCGTAATTTAAAAAAATTATGGATGTCTGTTACCCCTGCGAAGATACATACATACATACATATGTCCTTAGAATTGTTCGCACTGAATGTAGACAAAGAAAATGTTGGTCAGATTTAAGCTTCGATACAAAGTTTCAATATTGGCTGATTCAAAACTTAAAAGAAACTCTATATCCTTTGAGGGAGATTACCACTTCGAAATACTCTCCCTAGGGGAATCAAATTTTTCATCAAAAGAAAAGTTCAGCCCCTGGTCGAGATCTACAAACTAAAATAATTGAGTATTTTTTTTTTTTGTTTTTTTTTTTTTTCACAGATACATTGAAGGTCTTCAGAGCAATAGCTCTCAAATAGGACCGTGGGAAAAAACCCTAAAGGCAACACAACAGACAACCCCTAGTGTTGATGCATCTCGTTTGCCCGCACACTGGTTGGGTAACCATGCTAAAGACCAACCGGAGGAAATAACAAATTGTCTTTGGCATCTACGAAACTTTATGATTAAAGATGTCCTCGAAATGAAATGCAACTATTTTTAAAGACAATACATTTATTATTTTTCGACGGTACACGATTTATATGTACGCTACGTTTTTACTCACAATTTTGATTTTTTTGCTTGCACAAGTAATTGTAATACTTCTGAAGCACATCCCCAAGATAATGTAACGCCACAACCACCATGGCCATAATTATGAATTATAGTTTTGTTATTATCTACAATCGAAAATATATGTGCTTATATATAAATCTATAATTGTAATTGCATATGTAATGTAAAGTTTACCAGTGGTTTCCACTTCTAAACGAACTTGGTTTCTTCCAGGACGCAAACCAACCCAATCAAATAGATGCTTAGCATTTTGTAGACCAGGTAAGATATTTCTACAGCCCGAAATAATGAATTCTTTATCATGGGGACATACATTAACGTCGTAATTATTTTCCTGATGTGTACCACCTAAGATAACTGAATCCACGCTGAAAGTATATTTATTTTGTAAATTCTTACTTATTTATGCTCGTCTCATTTATTTCTTAATATTTGTCAATTCGCCCACCTAAATGCAAGTATGCATGTATTTACGAAATGTGTTCTAAATATTAACACTGATTAAAGTATTAATTTTCACTGATTCCGGTGGACGTTCTTAATGATGATAAATTATATGCATGAGTTCTACTCACTTGGGTATAATGTAATTGCCATCATCACTCTCATCCAAAATCACGTGATAAATCCAATTGGCTTTAACCCTTGTCACTTGACCACGAATTGAATGCACCAAGTCATCGTTTACTAATGCTTTAGCACCAAGTCCCACACAATTGATAATAACATCATATTCCGAATTTCGAACAAAGTCATCAAAATCGGTAACCTTTTCGGTAATAACCTTACCGCCAGCCAATTGAAACTTCTTTGCCAGATAAGGCAAGAGTTTGGCGGGCTCCGAAGTGTAAGTAACAAAGTGCAAGCCGGACCTAAAATAGTCGAATCAATGCCAATTGAGCTGTAAAATATTCCAGACAGAGTATATACGAAAATTTTGTGCCATTTGCCCCACTGTATGCATCTAATTCAGCTCTGCTCATTTTTCTACAACCATAAACTATATCCTTCCAAAAATCATCCATTTCTATGTCAGTTTTAGTCAATCGTATAACTGGAATGAGACAAACACCAGCTTCGCCACCGTCACCAGACAGCCAAAGTTTTTTCAAGAAATTATGCATTCCCAACGACCATTCACTAAAAGTACAATTCAGAATTAAATAATTATAAACTGAATGGATTTAGTGACGTTTACTAGGCTTTTTGCTGAGGAGTATCACCCATTAGATAAGGTCCCCATAATCCGGCAGATCCATCTCCAGTAGTGTGCGGCGTGAATTTTTCTGATATTATTGTTACATCTGCGTTTGGGCACTTTTCCTTAATTTGTACCGCACAACAGAATCCATTGATTCCTCCCCCAATAATTCCAACTTTCATTTTATTTAAATAAAAATATAGATGCCAATGGATTAGCCGCTTTCCGAAATTAGTATCAAACACTTGAAGTTAGTTGTTTCGACTGGATGGCAAGGTTATCGCATTGTTTAATTTAAGCTGATAATTCGGATATGATTTAAGTTGTTGTGTGTGCTAGCAGCAGTAGTTGTTTGTTGTGGTTGATAAGAAGCGTTTATAAAAATATATTATTGATACACTAGAATATAAATTGGGATCTTTAGAATTTATAAATTAGTTCCTCTCTAATAAGCCTACGTATATATATTTATGGATTTAATTTTAATACCAAGCGACATGTTTACCACGTTTTTCAAAAGTATAGCAGTCCATTTTTACTAGGCTAAAAACAACCTTAGTTTGATGACTTCCATCTCGAGGTGTCCAGTGGTTGCTGGGCAGGTGATTAGATTAAAATTATGGCTATTTAGAAATACGATTGTGAGTGGCATAATAGCAAAAATTATGACTTGAGAGAACTCCAATCTTGTTTTGCATGAGCTGGCGAAAGCGCCTTAATAAAAACCAATCGCAAATCACCTTTTGTTTACAACTCGAGCAATTTCATTCGTAGTTATGAACCGAATTGTAATATGTATATTACATCTGTTTGTTCGCCACATCACTTTTGTTTTGAATCCGTGAAAGCAAAACAGACGCAAAAGTCTATGGACGCTTTCTTTACCTATTGGTCGTCGATGAAAAGCATCAATCACATCAAATGACCAGCCAGCGACCAAATGAAAGACAGGCGACAATTTATGGCATTTTTGAAAATGAAAGATAAGGGCTTGAGATATTTCCTTGGACATTTAGATAGTTGGAGAATACATCTTCCCCCAGTCCGGTTGTTGTTTAAATTATTCTGGTTTTGAATGTAGAAGACGACAATCATGTGTGATTCCAATACAACTTAAATGACCAAGAAAATGTTGTTTTCTTTAATTCATTTAAGTTTTCGGAAAATATTCTCGCATTAGAAAAGTTGCATAAGAGTTTACAGCGAAGGTGGAGCATGTCTCCTTATTTACGAGATCAAGATGGTCGCAATTGAATTTTCATTGACCCAGCTGACTGAGACTAAAACATTTTGATTCTGCTAAGTTTTGGACTATTTTAATGCATACTTTTATGTCACCCTACCCAGAAACATTTTCCCTCCCTTAGAGCCTATACAAAGTAGCTTTAAGATTCGATGCTGAGTAGATAGTTACAAAAGTGATTCGAATTCGAATACACTTTAAACTAATACACCTTTCTTGAGTTCAGTACACAAATTCACAACCCCAGACGTGTTTTACTTTTCAGACAAATTATATTTATTGTAAGTTTATTTATGAAACCAATTAAAATGTTGTTGTGACAATTTTTATTATATTTTTCTCGTTACTATACAGTTTTTTAACATTTTGCACAAATAAATGTATGTATGTTTGTATATATATTTATAAAAACTTTACGTGAATAACTACTTAATATTATATATTTGAATATTGAGTGAATAACTATACATTATTTCACTAGACTACTGATAAAACAAATAAAACAAGAATTGTGGTTACCTTGGGAAACAAACAATCCATATTACACATTAGAAGATTACCAAGCTTTATAAAGTTAAAAAAAAAGAGATAAACAAAACAAATCATATCGATATATGTATATATTTAATATTAATGGAAAGGAAACAGTTCTAATTAATTATTGTTTAGTATTTTTTCTGTATTATCCTTAATACTTTTCAATTTGCCTCATTTCCGACGAATTCTGTTTGGTGTTTACTTGATTCGCGTATATTTGCTTCGGCGTAACATCAATCATGGTTCCTTCTGTTAGTTTGTCGATATTCAATTCGTAAAGGCCATTGCCAGTGGGTGAGACCATTTCAAGAATGTCTTTGTCTAGCCATGCGTGCTGGTCGTTCTCTGCTGCCGTATTTCCATTTTGTATATTAAATCCACTTGTCTGTAGTTGTTCACTATTGCCTGGTTGAATCGCACCAGCGCTTTCTGTATTGGTTTTAATCTGCTTTTTCTTCGATAAGTACCAATTCTCATCGTCTACTTCATTTATGAAATCTGTGGGAGTCAGTTTCATTTTCTTACACTTTGGCTCTACTAATGAAGCCGATGTGTAGGTGTTACTTTCTGTTTTGCATACAGTGGTGCTTTCGCGTTCATTGTTAAATTCAACAGCTGAAACAATATCGCTCATATTGACTTCCTCATCAAAGATATCAGTACTCTGATCTTTGTTATTGAATAAGAGGTTTCTGCGGTTTTGCAAAATTGTATTTTGAACGGCTTCTTCGAGATCACCTTCCTTTGAATTTTGCCCCAGTTTTAAATTCGGAGCGGCCACCAGGGCTAAACTGAGAAGTAAAACCATTAAGCAGGTTGTGGGTTGCGTTGTTTTGTTAGTACCCTTTGTCAGCAGTGTTTGTAACTTTTTCATTTGCGACGTAAGGTTTTGATTTTGATTTTGCAACTGCTTTATTCTCTTGATAAGAGTTTGATTTTCCTCAGTGCATTGCTTTACACGTTCTTCTAGACCATCTACGTATTCTTTCTTACGCTTTCGAGAATCCTGTGCTGATATTTTATTACGAATCTTACGACGTATTCGTTTGAGTTCACGCTCTTCGTGTTTTGTTAACGGGTAGTGGGTTGGTAGAGTTATGCCTTCTTTGCTGAGAAGGCGCTTTTCCTCTGATGTTAGCGCGAGTTTCGGATATGGAACTTCTGGATCGTGCACGTATTCATCATTGTCGTAACCGTCTTCAATGATAATGCTTTCGGAATCTGAAGAATGTTCAATAAAGGCATCTTCTTGTGCTATAATGAAAAAAAAAAAACTTTATTATACTATGGATAACTTTTGTTATAGAACATGTAAAGTGTAAACTTTGGAATGTACTACAAAATATCTTTAATACAGAGGGCAGGGCTGGAGTCGGACATACATACTGTATTGTTTCAACAAAATAATCAAAATGAATAATTTACACGATCTGCTTTTGTTTTGAGGAAAACGTGTAAGATATGACACAGACATAAAGTTATTTTGGTTCCTTTAAAATGTATTACGTAAATATTCAACTGACCTTCCATGTTTGGGGATACAGATGGGAACATTTTCTGCTTTCCAATGTGTTTTATTTGAAAGTTATGATTGGCTTCATTTACTGATTCATTTACTTTGGCAGCAGTTGAACGAACAGCTGTTGTGTTAATAATTTTGAATGTTTTTAATTCCTTCATACCGTCCTGCACTGAAACTGGTATAAGTATCGATCTGGGATTAGAATTCTGTACCCGAACGATTTTTTTCACTGTAAATACAAGACGGCTTTGAGTGTTTTTCTTTTAAAAATATACGCAGAAACAAAATATACATACTTTCTGTTAATTTAGCTTTATTCAAAAACAGTGTACCAGGTTTCGCTTGAATTTTCGCACCGCTATTCGAATTCTTTACTTGTATTGTTACAGGTTTGTTATTCGAAGCAGTAAACATTTGAGGTGAAAGCTTTACAATTTTAATTTCATTTCCCCGAACACCATTGACAACTGATTGCTGATGAAAAGACTGTCGATAGTTTTGCTGCTGTTGTTTTTGCGGTTGCATATTGTTTGAATTTGTTTGAACAGTATTTGTCAGAGTCATTACTTGGGGCACTTTCTGAACAATTACTTTTGGTTTTTGTTCATTACTGCATGCCATTATGTTTTTGCGTTGGCTTAACTCTACAAATTTCACTGCCGCAGATGATCTTCTGCTTTCCTTTTCACTAATCGATAGATTGGGGGAAGCAGGGCTTAGTGGTTCATATGGTGGACTCATTTCTCTATTGATGACAAAAAAAAATTATACATAATAAATAAACAACGTTTTTGAATAAAATACTTTTTTTTTCTATAGTAAATATGAATGTGTGTAAAAAAAAAACTTACACTTCTAAATTATCTGACGACAGGCCGCTGTCCGATGAATTGCTGGAAATAGCATTGTTTTCTTGAGATAGCAACGGTTCAGGTAGTGAAGGCACTGTGATTTCATAATCTTCTGCTTCCATTTTAATTTGTTCCGAAAAGTCTTCGAAGGTACCGAAACCATTTTGGTGGTCATTTAAATTATTGAGGAAATCCATTGAGAACATGGAATCCAAAATATCATCAGCACTTGATGACCAATTTTCATCCTAAAAAAAGGATTTTTGTGAGTTAGAATTTTAAAATTAGTAAGTTGTCTAGCAATATAAAGAAACAGTTAAATATTTTTTATACTAACTCGGTTGTCATTCACCCTACCTTGATCTCTTGGTAATCTAACATATTTACTTAATCGTTCTTCACATCGGATAAGACGGTAAGACACTTTACTTTCTTTAGTAATGGGTGCATCCTAACACTCAAGCGAGAAAAAGCGCAGACTGCGTATACATATACATAGCCCAGTCTAGCCCAATAAACCAAGTACTATAGGAGACTCTATTGGCAAACATAATTTACGTCTTCAAACGCTATTCATAATTAGTTTCTGCACTTTGTGCTCATAATTAATTTCACTCTAATGCAATTGTTAAATTGATGCTTACTCACTTACTATTGATCAAACAAAAATATGCAATTACTAATAATTAGTCGCGCGTGGAGGTACTTTCATGTATGCGCTAATGCGCATTTGGAATTTACACGTGTTTCCGTAGCCGAAATTACATCAAATACATGATTATTACAGAGAGATTCAAAAGATTGATTACGCCCATGCTTTCTGTTCGTCTGTATGTAAGTAGATTTTAGTTTCAAAATAGATGTACGTACGTATACTGGAAACTTTAAACAGATCTATCATGCTAACCGAAATTGGTATTTTTGTTCGAAATTGGAGAATTTCTTATCATGGCATCCGATGATGATATGATATTTAAAGACCCTGAGAACTCTTATGTTTAACGCAAATACCAAAACGTGGATGACAACACCATGTACATACCTATGTACTCGTTGTCAGACAACAAACAAAAAAGCATCAATTCACCGACACCCCAGTGGAAATTCGGTGAAGAGTAACCCTAGGCAATCACTGCTACTTCAGTTTGGCGTAACAAGCGGATTCAAAGCTCTTAACTCGGAAGGCTTCCGATTGCTGGACGATAAGCACAAAACAGCAGACTTTTATCACTTTCGAGAGAAATTTCTTCATCGGATATTCGGTCTTACATGCTAGGAGGGCGAATGAAGGAGAAGATTCAACCAGGAATTCTATGAACTATACAGAGAAGTGGGTGTAGTTCAAAATGCCAAGACATGTTGAACTCGGTTGGAAGTAGTGTGCCTGGGATCGAAGGGAGTGAAAGGCTTCTGTGTGTCAGGCAGAGCTCCTTCACGGGTCGGAGCCCGTTTACGAATGATTGTGATTTGTATACTGGTTTGAAATACATACCTCAAGTGCACTAGACCGTAACCGCCGTAACTATTTGGCAAACAATTCCTAAGCTCTGTAGAATTAGAAAGTCGTTGTCTTCTATTTTATCAGGCAGTTATAGAAGTAACTAAGTTATCTGGTTGTCGGCGGTGCAAATAACCCCAGAAAGGGTACAATGAATTGGCTTTTGAGGAGATGTAAAAATCCGACTACTTTTTCTTAACTTCACCGTGTTACTTGAAATTTTCTACGTACAATACCATACATACATAGTATATAGCCACGCCTAGTGTTTGGGAGCATTTTCAAGAAATATACTTAAATGTTTGAAGTTATCGTAGTATTTGAGTAAACACTGGATATCACATCAACTTCAGCTCTAGAAGGGTTGTAGCGTATGTGTTTTTATTGCCACTAGGTCCGACAGTTTTGACGATCTTTTGGTATCCGTAACAGTGCTTCCTTTCACTCATTGAAAACAAAACTTATGTCTTATACTGACTGAAATATTAATGTGTTTATTCAAAACTTCGTCGTATATTAAAATTCGGAAAAATTAAAAAAAATACCCACTGGGTTTTCTTATCAGTACTAGGAACCCATTTTTTTAATTTGGTATCTGCATGTTATATAGAGTTTGCCATATGGAGCACCATTATTCCATATAAATGTGTATGCATGTGCACATACTTCACTGTGCATAACCAATCGGAAAACAATTAAATTTAAAAGCCAACGTCTAAATATTTTGTGACAATGAAACATTGTTGGGACCCGGCACATTTTGTGAATCATACAGAATTGTGATATTCAAGACATTCTTAAGACTTGGACAATATGTTTCAGCAAAGCAGAAATACTCTCTAACTCAGGAGCGAAAGGGTTAAAGAAAGACCGTGTGACACAAACTAGAATATACATAGGTCCACTAACATGTGATCAATTTTGAAAACAATTCTTAGTATTTAGTCGGCAACAACTATTGGGGCATTTCAAATTTTATTAAAAGCAAGGATGCTTTAACGTATTCTGTGATGAAATAACACCCACCATTGACTCATCGAATATACTTTATCCAAGTAAAATCCCCGTAAACCATAGCATATTGCAAAATTAACTTATTGCATGCGTCATCTTTCTCAAGACAAGTACATAGTATAAATTCCAAGAGCAAAATCTTTGTAAAAATTCATGGTAGTACCTACCATAACTTCAGGAGTACATTTAGGTAGCCGGGTATCAAATAAAACCTCCTTTAATCCATAATCCTCGTCATTATGTCTCACAAAGGAGAAATCCATTGTTTTTTGTTGAGTTTCGTTTTCGACACGTATGCCGAAAAAGTAGGACACAGAATTTAGTCGCACTAACGGCAATTAAATGCGGGTTACAAAGAATTAAAAATCACTGGTATACGATATCCTTAATGGTTTGTTTATATTATTTATTTTTAGCCCGTAGAAGTTTTATAAACATAATAATTCGGAAATTTCCTCATTTTCTTTCCAACGTGGAACTTGGATGTCATGAAACGAAAAAAATTAATCGTTTCAGAGATGACAACTGAACGAAATTAATTTTCAGTAGTGAATGTAGTAGATTTGCCTAAGGGACCTAGTACATTGATATGTTGAAAATGAAACATTAAAATGGGATGTTGGTGTTTTATTTAACAATATGGCAAATTATTTTCGTCTTATTTCTTTACAAGGAGTTGTTGTTTATAATTCTTCTGGTCTCCTTGCGTTATCTTGCGTTTCTGATTATTTAGGTTGCTAATAGACCAAGCCAGACTTGTAAATTCTTAATCCAAGATATCTTCTGTCCGCCTGCTACTCTTCTTCCTTCGACTTTTCCTTGAAGAATTACTTGCAGCAGCTGATTCTTCTCATTTCTATTCACATGTGCCAGTCCAGTTTTCGTCTTTTTGTATAGTTCATTCAGAAGATCTCTTTTTGCATATATCTTTCTTATAACTTTTACATATATTGGTGATTCTTTCGGTCCATGGTATTGTTAGAATTTTACGAAACAGCGACATTTCAAATGCTTCCAGTCTTTTTATTGTTGCTTTGCTTAAAGTTCAAGTCTCTGCTCCATACAAAAGCGTAGACCAAACGTAGCACTTGATTAGCCTTTTCTTCAAAGACCTTTTCATTTCGCAGAACGCTGCTCGCCCTTGCTTAATTCTGCATTTTACTTTCTCTCCTGAAGTTGCTAGGGATTTGTAGTTCACAACTGGTCCCAACCCGACAAAGATTGTTAATTGTTTTCTCATT